>JAUCMX010000001.1:10122978-10810478 GCA_033459395.1 Hemibagrus guttatus
TTATATGGAGTAACTTGAAATATAATATTGTCGATTGAAAATTTTGCATGAAATTGCTTAACAAATGACAGTGTGCATAATTTATATACAAGGAGACACATAGTTCCCCCACAGTGGACAAGTACCCCAAATCAATCTGTAATAAAGTTGGAAGAGTTAAATATTCTTGCGAGGGTTCTCTCAGGTGGCTAGGAGGAGGAACTGCAGGTGGTGCTGTAACACAATCACTCTGCTTTTGTTTCAAGGATGTTCTTGCCCTTGTGGTACAGCTGTAAAGTCAATACGATTTGAACAGTTTTTCCTTCTGCTTGAGTTCAGGTGAAGTTTTTTTTCTGGGGTGCAGAGAACATGTAATCTCTATAGGTGGCCAAAGGATAGAAGTTACAATAAGTAAGTGTAAGGAATAACAATAAGTAATCAATATCATTGGATATGTTTCCTTTGTTAAGCCTATAAATAAGGAAGATTGTGAGTGGGTTAATCATTCAGTATTCGTTCATTAAACATACCTGCCTAAATGAGCCACTGGAGGTAAGGAGTGCATAGATCATCCAAAGAGGAACCAGTAGAGTTGAAGAGAGTGTGAAGTACCAGCCAATAGCATAGCCCCACCAGGGGTATTCAACTATATTGTTAAATTTCAGAGGAGTAAATTTGACCAGAGAGAAGACAAATGTACCCTAAAGAAAAAATCTACTTTTAAATTCATAACTTGTATTTTCATGTGAGTAATATTTCTGATTTCTAGTCATTCATTTCTGGTCTATGTGAGGATTAGCATTATTCAAACTGCAATGTACCAGTAACCTATTAGACAACACTGTTTGAGGCTACTTTGTCCAAAAAGACTATGAATTATATGACAAATTGATAGCTTGAAAATAAACATAAACTTAAATGAATAATTAAAACTTTTCAAAATGTTTATTATTTAAAATGTCATGCATCACATGCATTCAGTGTAGGGCAGCAAAGCAGATGTGTAGAGTCAATCATTTTAATTATAGTAACCAAAAGTCAGAACACATTTTCAGGTACTTACAGTGCAGACTAGAGGAGTGATGTATTTCCAAAAGTACTTTATTAAGAACAATGGTCGATAGCCAATCATGTCCTCAATGTTATCATACAGGCTATTAGCCCCTATGAAATATAATTAGTACATTGTCATTACCATTATTTATTTACGATATTCACTATACACTCACCCTTCTGCAAACTGATTCTGCAGCCCTGAATCTTCTCAAACTGTAAATGCTTTATGTGGAGAACTCACCATACACCCAGCCTATACAGACTGATTGCAGAATGGCGAATAAAAGAAGTGTCATCCCACTGTAGCAATAGTAATCAAACAGCTGGAAAATATACAAGCCGCCCTGGAGGATAAAACTAAGAGTCAGAATATGAGACAAGATGACCACAAACTTAATATCTATTTAAAATATCTTTTAGATGAATAATTTTAAATTTGATGGGAATTCAATTGGAAAATCTATGGATTTTACTTTAGGTCACATTTTTAACAGTGATAATAGAGTGCAAGATGGCATTTTATTTAGAATGATGAAGAAAGGATACGGACCTCTGTTACCATAACCAGGCCAATTAGGAAACTCCCAACACAGATAAAGAGCAGGGCAAGTTCACGCCGATAACCAAGGAGTAAGTAAGAAGGGTACAGGTCAGTTATAACTGTCATTAAAGTCTCCAACCCCACAAACTAAACAAAGAGGTGCAGGACAGAAAATACATATAAAAAAATGACACTCACATCACATGTTTTATACATTAAAACGTGGACAGTAATTACAAGCAGTAAAGAGTGTTTCAAATTAAATTTATTTCTGCTGACCTCAGTGTCCACACCTAGCAAAACTATCATTAAGAAAAAACAAGTGGCCCATAGTTGTGGAACAGGCATCATCGCAACTGCCCTAGGATATGCAATAAAGGCCAATCCTGGACCTGTGAAATCAAAATAAAATAAAGGTAGATGTAGATAAGACTTGTATATGACAGTGACATTTAGAACTGGCTGAAACAGATAGGTTAGATATCCAGTCACCTGACTCTGCCACTGTTGATATATCTGTCTCCTGCTCATAAGCCATGAAGCCCAGCACAGAGAAGATGGCAAAGCCAGCCATAAAACTGGTCCCACTGTTCAACAGGCACAGATAAATACAGTCCCTACAAAGAAAAGATAGAACAAGCTGTAACTGACCAGCCTATCTGGATATGTGTAAAAATTGCCACGAGTTAAACAATAAAATTCCCAGAAAAAAAGCTTATCTATGCCTCTGTCTTTTGGCTTATAATCATTTGGAAAATATAATTTACATTCTTTTACATATTCTGTGCTATAGATATTTTCTGGGGACCAAGTACTCATTATCATTAACATAACATCTAACATTCATTTGTTAATAAAATGCATGTGTTAATTTAAAGATCAAGAGGTCTGCTTGTGTGTGTGTGTGTGTGTGTGTGTGTGTGTGTGTGTGTGTGTGTGTGTGTGTGTGTGTGTAGCTCAACGAGCTTGAGACTCTGTATGAGGCAGATCATTTAATATAACTGATACAACACCTAATAAGTTTCCAACCCTGGCCCTGGAAACCCACCCCCCCACCGACACCCCACCCCACCCCCAAAATTAGCTAATTTCCCTCACTTGTAGAAGTTGTTGTTGTACTTGTTGTAGCTTCCGAGAGCAGTGAGGCAGCCCGTGCAGAGACCATAAGAATAGAGAATTTGAGTTCCAGCATCCAGCCACACCTACATGCCATGAATGTAAATTTCTCAGTAAGTATTTGTAGTATAATACAGAAATTGCAGGAGACTCTTTATTGATCCAATTAAGCTAAAACAATTGACTGGTAAATTGCAGTAAGAGGAAGTAGGTATCCTGAGACTTTGTTGTTGCTATTTAATATACTTCCAGTGTATCCACTGCAGATTTACACACATTGTTTTTTGAGTTTTATACTCATAAATATACAAAAAATGTGTACTCATAAACATAAAGACACTGTATTTGGACAGTACCACACAAAAAAATCTTTGTGTGTGCTTTTACCATTGTCCCTTGTACCCTAGGAACATAGTGAACATGTTTTTTATAATGCAGGATCCTACATTGTAACTAAAATTTGTTTATATTACTACCTGTGGGTCTTTGAGGTGTGTAATATCTGGGTAAAGGTAAAACCTGATGCCCTCAGCAGCTCCGGGCAACATGAGTCCATGCACCAAAAGCACCACCAACATCACATAAGGAAAAGTAGCTGTGAAATAGACTACCTGAAAAAGAAAGTGTTCTCTCTTATTCAAGGCTAGAAAAAGAACTTGCCTTAAAATAATTAAAAAGGACATCCATCAGTTTTTAAGCCCATCATCAATGTCTTCTCAGTAAGTGTCATGAGGCTCTCACCTTGCCTGTTGATTTTATTCCCTTCCACACTGAGAAGTAGCAGATGATCCAAGACAAGAGGAGACACAGAGCCAGCTCCCACCTCACACTACCCAGCTCAAACACACTGCTAGTGAGATTTAACACTCTCCTCCTGGAAAACACAAACCATATTTAGGTACATATTTAGGTACATATTTAGGTAACAGTACAATGGATTTATTGTAAATATAGTATAAATCAACTCACTCCCAGAATTCCTTAACAGGTGAAGTTGCATTCTCTGGTATACTGAAATTGCTAAAATGATCCTTTTTACCAAATTCACCACATGTTTCTGTTGAGGACAGGAGATACATTGTTCACAATGTTCATGATTTTTTTTAGAACAGAGAACATATATACATAGTCAATATACTAGGTATCGTTTGATTTGTATAAATAAAATAAATGTGTACCAGTGTTCCAATAATTGTTGCAGCTAGCCCATGGTAGCTCACTACTAAAAGAAGAAAAGAGATAGAAGAATGCCCAGGCCATGATGATAATGTAGTAGATGCTGGAATACAACAGCATCACCATGGCTCCATACCCTAATCCTGTAGAATAAAAAACTCATTCTTGAACCTCTCATTGCTCCTTATTAGATGGCTATCTCTTCAGGCCTATGGTGCCTGGACCACCTGCACACTCCAGCTTTAAATTTTTCTAACTTTCCTTTGGAAAACAGCTATGCTATATTTTACATTAAACGGGTAAAAGTCTCACCTTGAAACAAAGGGCAAATTTTTCTCCAGCAGCTGATGCCACCCTGACTGGTGTACTGACCTATTGACATCTCCAGGAGAAACAGTGGAATGCCACAGGCAAACAGGAAGACCAAATATGGTATTAAAAACACTCCTGAGGAAGACAGAGACCATTTTGAAAATATGGGTCCAAACAATTAACATTTATAGAAGAATAATATATATTACACTATACTATAATCAGAAAATACGCAAAATAATTCACATTTACTGTATAATTTAATTGCTGTTAATCATGTGAAAGCAGGTCTAGCCCTGTTGCCACACACATTTACAAAGTGCATGGATGCTGCCCTGATGCTGCTGCGTCTCCAGGGCATCCGTGTACTGAATTACCTGGACGACTGGCTCATTGTTACAGACACGCCAGGTTCTGCATGCACACAGTCACAGCGCACTCCCTCCCCTGAGATTTAATTAGACACACCTGAGTATCATGATCACCCTCACCACCACCCTATAAATAGCACCACAGCTCACTCTGACTTTGTCCGGTATCGTTATCACATACCTTCGTGTTATGCTTCGCGTTACGGACTCTATCTCTAACCTGTTCTCTCGTTCGCTAGAGATTTCTGCCCGCATTGTCTCCCACAGCTTGCAGCTTCAACCCCGGGGTGTACCAGTACGCCAAATCTGCAGACCTCCTCTCCCACGCCACCACGCTCCTAGCCACAGATCATCATCTGCATCCTTGCCCGCTCTGCCAAGCCTCAAGCCACAGATTCCTGCACACATTTCCGATCCATGCATCCGCTTCCGCACTTTCAGTTTCTGCCTGCTTCTCTCTGCCCCGTTGCTCAATAAACCATCTCAAGTTCATCCACGTCTCAGTCCCTGTTCTGTTCATAACAGAATACCAGACCGAAACCAGCTGAGCAGCGAGGCATGAGCTACCCGGATCCCCTCCACGAGCTGGTCGAGGCGTTTCGCCGCGTGCTCACCAGCATGCCCGGATCCACAGCTCCGGCGAGCTCTTCCACCTCCGCCGCAGCTTCTCCTTTGCTGCCCGTGATCACGAGTCCCGTGGCCACCCCGGCGCCCTACTCTGGCTCGGCGGAGGACTGCAACGGGTTCCTGCTACAGTGTTCGTTGGCCCTGGAGATGCGGCCGCACTCGTACCCTGACGATCGCGCCAAGGTCATGTTCTTTATCTCTCACCTCAGCGAGAAGGCCCTTCGTTGGGCCGAACCGCTCTGGACCCAGAACAACCCCATCGTGTCCTCGCTGCCCCGCTTCATCGAGCACTTTAAGGAGGTGTTCGGGCAACCAGAGCGGGACTCGTCGTTAGGTGAGAGACTATGCCATTTAAAGCAAGGTTCCATGTCTGTCTCTGACTATGCCCTACAGTTCAGGACTCTCGCCACGGCCAGTGGTTGGAACGAACAGGCTCTGATCACCACGTATTGTCAGGGTCTCGATCCCTGTGTGCGGTTGCATCTCGCTGCATATGAGGATTCCATCAGGCTGGAGAGATTCATCCAGCTTTCCATCCGATTCACAACGCGCATGCAGCTGTGCCTTGAGGAGCACCAGGGTCAGCCAGCTACCGCCACCATCGCCCGCCAGCCAGAGCCAGTCAGCAACCCAGAACCAGTCAGTGAGGCCATGCACCTGGGGCACTCGGGCGTGTCGGCTGCGGAACGCCAACGGGAGCGGCAGAGACGGCTGACCCAGAACCGGTGTTTCTACTACGGTGGCTCGGGGCATTTTGTGGCGGAATGCCCCCTCCACCAGGCCAGGCACTGGTAAGTGCGCTTCTGCCTGAATTGAATGAAATGAAACCCCTCTCGATTTTGGTCAGTCTTGCTACCTCTGATTTCTGTGATACAGCCACTGCACTCCTCAACAATGGGTCAGCAGGTGACTTCATCTCCGGGAGTCTCTGCCGCCAGCTCCGCCTCCGCACCACCGCCAAGCCGAAAGTTTACCAAATCCACACGGTGACCGGGAGGTCCCTTCGGCAGGTGCGTTGGCTAGCAGGGCCCCTCCATCTCCAGATCGGGGCCCTACACACAGAAGAGATCTACCTGATGGTTCTGGAGGACTCCAAGGCGGACGTGGTGCTCGGCCGCTCCTGGCTGGAACAGCACGATCCCATCCTTTCTTGGAAGACAGGAGAAGTCCTGAGGTGGGGGGAGTACTGTTTCGAGGGATGCTTTCCAGAGCGACCAAGCCCAAGGTTCTCACATGTCCACGAGGTCCAAGTGCATGCTACGTCAGTGGAAAGTCCTCTCGAAAACCGCTCCATCGACATCCCCACATGCTACTCTCACTTCAGTGATGTCTTCTGCCCCAAGAAAGCCTCCAAGCTGCCTCCACACTGGCCATGGGATTGTGCTATCGACCTCATCCCTGGTGAGCCAGTGCCCCGAGGGAGGATATACTCCCTCTCCCTCCCAGAAGAAAAGGCCATGGAGGAGTACATCACAGAAGCTCTAGCCCAGGGCTACATTCGCCCATCCACATCCCCTGCTGCTTCGAGCTTTTTCTTCGTGGCCAAGAAGGACGGCGGCCTGCGGCCCTGTATTGACTACCAAGCCCTGAATAAGATCACCGTTAAGTTCAGGTACCCCCTTCATCTCATCCCCGCAGCACTGGAGCACCTCCGCGGCGCCACTGTGTTCACAAAGCTGGACCTCCGTAGCGCCTACAATCTCATCTGGATACAGGAGGGGGGCGAATGGAAGACCGTGTTCGTGACCCCTACCGGCCATTACGAGTATCTAGTTATGCCTTATGGATTAGTCAATGCCCCCTCCGTATTCCAGGATTTTATGCATGAGGTGCTCCGGGACTTCCTGCACAAATTCGTCTTAGTGTACATAGATGATATTCTGATCTACTCCCGGAGTATGGCCGACCATCAACGCCACGTTATGGAGGTCCTTCACAGACTCAGAACTTACCATCTCTTTCTCAAGGCGGAAAAATGTCTTTTCCACCAGCCCTCGGTGCAATTCCTCGGGTATGTCATTGATCGCATTGGCGTCCGCATGGACGAGAAGAAGGTAGCCGCCGTCCGCGACTGGCCCAGCCCCACATCTGTGAAGGAGCTCCAGCGATTCCTAGGCTTTGCAAATTTCTATCGTAGGTTCATCCGAGGTTACAGTTCCATCACCAGTCCGCTCACGAATCTCCTCCGAAATAAACCCAAAACACTCACCTGGACTCCGGCCGCCATACAAGCTTTCAACACGCTCAAGCAGGCCTTTACCACCGCTCCCCTCCTCGTTCACCCCGACCCAGAGCTCCCCTTCATCGTCGAGGTCGACGCCTCAACCACCGGATTGGGATCGGTCTTGTCACAGCAGCAGGGGAACCCACCAAAACGCCATCCATGTGCCTTCTTTTCATGTAAGCTCAACCCAGCGGAGGTGAATTATGACATCGGCAACCAGGAGTTGCTTGCCGTCAAGCTCGCCCTCAAAGAGTGGAGACACTGGCTCGAGGGAGCGAAACACCCCTTCACTGTCCTTACCGACCATAAGAACCTTGAATACCTCCAGGCCATGAAGAGACTAAACCCCCGTCAAGCCCGCTGGGCCCTATTCTTCACCCAATTCAATTTTACCTTATCATACCGCCCAGGGTTGAAAAATGTCAAAGCCGACGCCCTGTCCCACCTCCATAGCTTAGACATCTCCAACGAGGATCCTGAACCCATTCTCCCCGAAAAGCTCTTCGCGAACCTCATCTCTTGGTCGGAGGAAACGCTCCCCGAGCCGGATGCCTCTACCGACGTCCCGCCAGGGTGGATTTTATAACCGATCTCCCAGTCTTTGGGGGATGTACGTGTGTCCTCGTTATCGTAGACCGGTTCTCCAAGTCATGCCGGCTTGTTCCCCTGCCTGGACCACCCACAGCTCTGGAAACGGCCGAGTGCCTCTTCAACCATGTCTTCAGGTACTACGGGCTCCCCGAAGACATCGTGTCGGACAGGGGACCACAGTTCACCTCCAGAGTCTGGAGAGCTTTCTGCAAACGTCTAGGTGTGACCGTAAGTCTCTCCTCGGGCTATCACCCGCAAACCAATGGACAGACCAAGAGGAAGATCCAAGAGGTAGGCCGCTTCCTACGTACCTTTTGCCACAGCCACCAGGAATCCTGGAATCAGTTCTTGGGTTGGGCCAAGTACGCCCAGAACTCACTACGGCAGTCCACCACAGGCCTCACTCCGTTCCAGTGCGTGCTCGGCTACCAGCCCCCACTGTTCCCCTGGGATGGAGAACCATCGGACGTCCCAGCAGTGGACTACTTGTTTCCGGGAGAGCGAGAGGGTCTGGGGCGAGGTGCACCTACAGCTCCAACAGGCCTTACGGAGACGCAGGACGACAGCAGACCTTCGGCGATCCCAAGCTCCAGAGTACCAGCCAGGACAGAAGGTCTGGCTGTCAACCCGGGACATCAAACTGTGCCTCCCCTGTAGGAAGCTGAGCCCCAGGTTCATTGGTCCCTTCAGCATTGTCCGCCAGATCAACCCCATCACCTACTGCCTACAGCTTCCCCCCGAGTATAAAATACACCCAGTTTTCCATGTTTCTTTGCTAAAACCTCACCACCCTTCTGTTCTTCCTTCCACAGAGCCTGGCGCAGCAGAGGAACCCCTCCTTCCGCTGCTCGTAGACGACGGAACAGCATACCTGGTGAAGGAAATATTGGACTCCCAGCGCCGTGATGGTTGCCTGGAGTACTTGGTCGAATGGGAGGGATACGGTCCCGAGGAACGGTCATGGGTCTCCAGAGACGACATCATTGATCCGGGCCTCCTCGAGGACTTCCATGCCGGCCACCCCGACCGGCCAGCTCCTCGGGGCAGAGGTCGACCACCATGATGTCGGGGTCCACGGTCCTCGGGAGCGGACCATGGAGGGGGGGTAATATTACAGACACGCCAGGTTCTGCACGCACACAGTCACAGCACACTCCCTCCCCTGAGTTTTAATTAGACACACCTGAGTATCATGATCACCCTCACCACCCTATAAATAGCACCACAGCTCACTCTGACTTTGTCCGGTATCGTTATCACATACCTTCGTGTTATGCTTCGCGTTACGGACTCTATCTTTAACCTGTTCTCTCGTTCACTAGAGATTTCTGCCCGCATTGTCTCCCACAGCTCGCAGCTTCAACCCCGGGGTGTACCAGTTTGCCAAATCTGCAGACCTCCTCTCCCACGCCACCACACTCCTAGCCACAGATCATCATCTGCATCCTCGCCCACTCTGCCAAGCCTCAAGCCACAGATTCCTGCACACATTCCCAATCCACGCATCCGCTTCCGCACTTTCAGTTTCTGCCTGCTTCTCTCTGCCCCGTTGCTCAATAAACCATCTCAAGTTCATCCACGTCTCAGTCCCTGTTCTGTTCATAACACTCATCCTGGCCCAGTCAAAGGCCATGGCAGCCAATCATCAAGATGCTGTGCTTGCCCATATGAGGTCTCTAGGCCTCAGGTTGAATCCAGAGAAGTGTGTACTTTCTCCTTCTCAGAGAACCACCTTCTTGGGGGTAATTTGGGATTCCACCACGATGCAGCTAGACCAAAAGCCTCCGAGGCAGAGAGAGTGCAAAGCCTCATGGAAGCAGCACCCATTATCCCTTTGGGTCTGCTTCACATGAGGTCATTAAGCCTCTGGCACAGGGGTGCGCGCTTTCATCCCTGCACACATCCCCTCAGTGCCATAAGGGCTAAGTGCTGTGGGCTTCATATCCTTCTTATGTGGAAAAGACACCGGTTTCTGACCTTGGGTAGGTAAACCCTGGTTTATGCAAATTCTATTTTTATTTTATTTTTATGTAATAGACATTGAAAAAAGCCTTTTACTGCATGTCGTACTGTATATGGTGGTATGTGGAACTAATAATTTGAATTTTAATCTGAAGTTCTAACATTAGTCCCAGTTTTCATTTAATGATTAATAAAATTAATAACAAATTTACTCATCAAACTCCATTGTTAATTAAATTTACTTGTGTGATAGACTGAGACATTACTGTTAATAATTATATAAATCTCAAAAAAAAGTATGACACTGATTTCTTAATAATTTGAATTAGGGATCTTTATCCTTTATCCTTTGTTAAGAAAGGATCTTTAAGAAATACCATGTACATTCTGTAAACCTACCACCTCCATTCTTGTAACACAAGTAAGGAAACCTCCACACATTTCCAAGGCCAATGATTTGTCCAGCAACAGCCAGTAGAAATTCAACTTTACTTGACCACTGGCCTCTTTCTTTAATTTTCCCCTTTGTATTAACTCTTCCTGAGTTTAAGTTTGACGCTGGTAAAGACAAGGCCTCCTCTGGATTGTTATATACTGCCATTTCACTGTAAAGAGGAAAAAACATCTTTTTTTAGGAATATCTGTTACTAACGCAGGGACAAAAATGAAAAACAGAATAAAACGAGATCAAAGAGTTTGGCAGTGTTATTAATTGATTATTACTTCAGCTGTTATTTTTAATAACAAGTCATTTGCTTAATAACTGTCAATGACCAAGCCTTTGTTCATGTTCACAGTTTTTGGTTTTTGATCCTTGCTCGGCCCATATATTTTATCTCATTTTACTCTCTAATTATTCTGTTTGTTGATTACTCCATGCTTACTTGCATTTGCATGATCCTCTTCATTTCTGTTCTAACTGAAGTGTAGTGTAGTGTATTAGCCTAAACAAAGTCAACAGTAATGTTCTCTAAAAATGTTTGTTGTTGTTTTTGCTTATTTGTTTTTTTCCCAAATTTGGAATTTTATTGTTTGGGTATGTCTTAAGAGCTTCAAGGGTTCATCAGCTAATTTGGGTCCAAAAAATAGTTCCAAACTCTTTATTATAGGGAACCACCCTGATTTATGGTTCTACATAGAACCTTTAAGGATTCTGTTAGAGCTACAACCTGAGACCTTTTATGGTTTTGAATGTACAGATGCCAAAAATGCACTTTGATGGAAGCTGCAGGACAATGATGGTGCCACTTTCAGCTTGTAATAAAAAACATTTTTATAATTATTTCTTATAATTATATAATGTTTTTCAAATAAACGTTAACCCACATAATGTATAACCCACATAACCCAAATTCTGCTTAATCTGGGGAAAAATCGTAATAGGTAATTGTTAAGTTAACTAATAGTTAACTTTATGTGCTAGTTAATTGTTGAGTTAAATGAACAATGATCAACTGGACAACAAATCTTGCTGATTTCGTTTATCAATCATGTGTTCTGTTCGAGAATTTTTTATTGGACTAAAACTAAGCCATGTATAATACCAATTGTCCTAACTGTCCTAAGTTTAAACACAAATTAATTAGAAAGACATAAAATCTGTAACTTTACCACCATGCACTAAATAAAATGTAATGAAATCTTGTCACCTTCACTTTACATTTTTTGTTACCCCATACCTTACTTATTCTTGAAACACAAATCTGACTAAACCTGACTAAATCATATTATATAAAATATAGGTAAAACAGCATAAAACATTTTCACTGGCAAAATCCCTGTGGTATTTCTTTTCTTTTTCACTTGCATTTTGTTGACAAAATACAGCTCTATTCTTCCTTCAGATCTAACATTAGTGTTCATAAACAGCCATGTTTGCATACACAAGATTATACATAAAACTTTACACATGAAAGGTAACAAGGAATATTTAAAAATTGTTGGTCAGGACTTTATTGCAGAAAAATGGTTTACGAAAAAATGCTTAATAATACTAATAATAAAACAAATTTCACTGATTACTATCTACAATGATTTTGTAACTAATATAATAGTTGAGCACAATCTATGTTATTTCAAATGTGTGAATAAAGAGAGAAAGTAAGAAAGATTAGTTTAGGCTACCTGGTAGAGGCAGTCAGAAGTTAAGGAAGCCAATGTTGGACAGTTTCCCTGAAGCGAAAAGGTGAAATCTAAGGTCTAAGATTTGTTACAAGGCATTAGCTTCCTTGGCATGAAAACATTAACTACCCATTACACTTTTACGTTAGGCCCCCAGTAAATGAAAAGATGCGTGCACATGTGTGTTGAAAAGCTTTTCCTATGTGAGTCTAGATGTCAGAGAAAAGTATTTGTATACTGTGGGACCAATGTAAAATCAATTTTATATTTAATAATAGTTTTAATCATATAATTATTGAATAATATGAATATGAATCCTATCACTATTTTTATTGGTGGTTATAGTAGTAGCAGATGTAGATGGCATTAAATTCATGATACTGTAAATGTCTGTTCTTTTTTTTTTAAACATATTTTTATTGAGAAAACATGCAAGACAACAGAAAAATCTTCAAAGAAGATAATTTTAACTATCTTCCCTTCCTCCCACCCTCCCACCCTCAGCATCCACATGTTCAATTGCACAGGGCAAAAAAAACAAAAAGAAAAAAAAGGAGGTTGCTGCACATGGGCTAAGACAGATAAATAATACCATATCAAATAAAGGTATATCACATTTACATCAATCACTGCATTGAGAGGAATCTAACATTTCTTGTATCGCTATTTCAGTATTTTCAAGGAATTTTATAAAAAAAATCCCATATTTTATAGTAATCTTTAAGTTTACCATTAATACTGTATGTCATTTTTTCCAAAACAATACAGTGTGATAAATTTTTTAACCAATGACCAATTGATGGACCTTGTATTTTCTTCCAATAAAATGCTACTGACCGTCTTGCAAGAACTAAACATATGTCTATCATTTTTATTTGGTTTCTTGATACTGATATACCGACAGGAATTAGACCTAACACACATATTTCAGGAGTCACTGGAATTGGTTTTAAAATACTTGAAGAGATTAATGTTATCACTTTTTGCCAGAATGTCCGAATAACATCACATTTCCAAACACAGTGAAAAAACGTTTCCTTATATTTTTGGCATTTAAAGCAACCATCTGGAATATTAGGGTTGAATCTGTTAAACTTTTTGGGTGTAATATAAGTGCGAATTACCCAGTTGTATTGGAGTAGTTTAAATCTATTATTGATTGACAAATTCTGGGCTCTGACACATATTTCACTCCATTCTGATTCTGAAACATCGTACTGTGTAAATGTCTGTTCTAAGTTATTCACGTATTTGATTTGCTTAGAGCAAATCTGTGGTTCAATTTGAATACACACACACACACACACACACATACACACACACACACACACACACACAAACAGTGTTAGTTGGGAGTCCTCATGTTTTATTCAATTGGCACCACACATTTGCTCTAAGTATGAATGCTATGGGGGCACAACATAATAGTCTACTATTATTATCAAATTAGTATTATAAAAACCCTCACTAGGTATTTGCATTGTACTTTCTTGGGCTTTATTTAAATTAGTCACTTGATATCCCAGGGAACATAGTTCAACATTTGTGAAAACACTGCTCAGAAGTTGTTGATTAAATCAGTATGTCTGGGCATGGCCTAAATGCCTGTCCATACATGGGATTAACTACTCATGCAGAGAACAGTAGGGAACAAAAAAAGGGAAAAAATAGAAAACAAGAAATCCTAACTATATTATTTTGGTTCATTTTGTTTTTATCTTCTTGTATCTCATATATATATATATATAATTGATTAAATTCATTATTTTCCTCAAAATTCAACAAACAATACCCCATAATAACAATGTTAAAGAGGTTTGTTTGAAATCTTTCTAAATTTATTAAAAATAAAAAATGAAAAAAATCACATGTACATAAGTATTCACAGCCTTTGCCATGACACTCAAGACTGAGCTCAGATGCATCCTGTTTCCACTGATCATCCTTGAGATGTTTCTACAACTTGATTGGAGTCCACCTGTGGTAGATTCAGTCAAATGGACATGATTTGGAAAGGGACACACGTGTCTATATAAGGTCCCACAGTTAACAGTGCATGTCAGAGCACAAACCAATGTTAAAAAAGTTTGTTTGAAATATTTACAAATTTATTAAAAATAAAAAACATATAAGTACATAAGTATTCACAGCATTTGCTCAATACTTTGTTGCAGCACCTTTGACACCAATTACAGCCTCAAGTCATTTTGAGTATGATTCTACAAGTATGACACCTGTTTTAGGGCAGTTTCTCATATTCTTCTTTGCAGGACCTCTCAAGCTTCATTAGGTTGGATGTGGAACGTCAGTCTCTCTCAGATCTCTCCAGAGATGTTCAATCGGGTTCAAGTTTGGGATTTGTCTGGGTCACTCAAGAACATTTACAGAGTTGTCCCGTAGCCACTCCTTTGTTAGCCAGTCAAATGAATAAATTAGCTGGATTTTTCAACATGGTTTGTATGTGTTAGTTGGGTCTTTTAATCAGTAACCCAAATACATGTGCTTAAATATATTCTATACAGTATTTTTCCACAAGGGGCTATGAAATATGTCATTCAGTTGTTGCACAAGATATGTTAGCAGTAACCTACTAGCAGGCAAAACATTACAATCAGAACTTCATCCAACTGACAACCAGATGTCATTAGTGTGCGCTGTGTTGAAAGCTCTGAGTAATGATATGTTTTCAGAACAGTTCAGCGTAAATCTTCATTGCCCCATGAAGCTTGATTTAGCCTTTACTGACCAAGGCTCAGACTTGTCACTGGTAAAATGTAAGAGTAATGTGCAAACAATATGGTTTTGAAAGATCTAGATTGGGCAAATGAGCTACATTTTTTACAAGTTTGATGTGAAATCCCCAGCCTCAGCACAAAACTATAGTGGGCACGCTATCTACAAGAAAGGTGTATGTAGACTCTACCTTCTGGGGAGGTTATGATAATGTGTGGTCTTCTATGGAGTTGTGCTGGAGAAGTAAGTTTAGGGCAGCTTATCAAAATAGTGAAAAAGGTTCATCAGAAAGAGTGGATACATATTAGGTGTGCAACCAGACTTGCTTGAGGAGAACTAAGAGAAGAATGCTGCTGAAACTTCTCAGCATAATGGACACCATCAACACCCCACTCTCCTACTGAATCAGTACTCAGTCACAACAGAACTAGAGAGGAACACTGAATGCCACATATCTTTTCTGCCACAACAGAGAGGCTGAGACTGATGCATTTGCAAATTAAGCAGTTTAATGACCAAGGCAGACAGATCCAAAACAAGTTCAAAACAGAATAGTGTTCAAAGAACAAAAAGTGCGTGTGTGATTAAAACTCATAAAACTATGAACATGTCTGTTGAGAGTTGTGCTGGAACTGTAGTATGTGGCAGCCATGTTTGTATGCTGCAATGTATTCTGTGAAGTTGAGTTCTGGGAGGGAGTGAACCTGACACCAGTGTGTTGATGTTCTTGCAGCTGCTCCCTGTTCAGGGTTGAGACAGCAGATCATTTCATCCAACCTGACACAAGGGTAATGTTGGAAACTAATGCCTTGATTAAATTAATGGTTAAGTGTTCTAGTTTATTACTTTTATACTACTTTACCACACAATTGATTTTCTTACTTTTCTTACAGTTGATACTAGCTACAATTAGGTTTTCTATTGGAAGCATATTATGCATGTATAATATTATAATTTTATTATTTTTATTTAACATTACATTATTTTGACTTACAATACGATAAGTACAAACATATTACTGATCCATGGATGCATTCTTTTTAATCGCATATTTTTCTTAGTACAGCATGTAATGTAATACCTTGGTAAATTATATAAATGCAGTGTATTTTAAAAGGTCTGTTTGTGTTGTAAAAAGTTTGTGTTATGTTAAAAAGTAAACTGAGATAAAATTCTGATTCTGTTTCTAGGTTATTTCTGAAAATTGTCTCAAGAAGTTTTTCCTCACCACTGTCACCTCTGACTTGTTCATTAAGCATACATTTAAATTTAAAATTGTTCATTTATATCCTGAATTTATATGCATTCACTTATCTGTCACTACCAGCCAGTTGAAGAGACAGCTGGACAAGCTGAAACTTGTGAAAGCTGAAAGTCCTGATGGAATTAATCCAAGAGTACTGAAGGTTTGCACCAACCAGATGTGTGGGATCCCTCAGCACCTCCTGAGTCTTCAAAAGAAAAAGGTTCCATAGCTGTTGAAAACATTCTGTTGGCAGAAGGGCCGCTCCCATCTGGACTACAACAACACGACAGTGAGAATCAGCATTCAACTTCTCCTCAAGTCAAGTCAAAAGCTTTTATTGTCATTTCAACCATATATAACTGACCCAGTACACAGTGAAATGAAACAACGTTTCTCCAGGACCATGGTGCTAGATAAAACAACACAGAGCTAAGGACTGAAAAGTAAGTTGTCCAATAAAGTGCATAGTGTGTAACCTAGTGCAAACGGTGCCTGCAGACAATACTATACACTACAGGACAGATACATAAAATAACACCAACCAGTGTCCAGTCTGTATTGACCATTGTGCGATTTGTTTGTTAGCATATGTACGCTTACAATTGTGGGTTGTGGAAGCATTGAATTGTGATGTGCAAAAACACAGCATTAAAGTAAATGCTCTCTCCTGCTGAGAGAGAAGATGCAGGTGGGCATCCCCATGATATTCTGGGTCACAGACAACCTTCAAGACAGACCCCAGTTTGTATGGCTGGGAACCTGTACATCAAAAACATGTGGAATGATTTAAAGAGGCCTATGCACCGGAGCTCCCCTTACAATTTCATAGATCTTTTTAAAGAACCAACAAAATGTATAGAATTTTGCTTGTTGCAAAATTGATATTAAGAGATCATAGCTAAACAAACAGCACCACGAAGACCAATGAGGTATGAAATCAAGCAAAATATCTCAAACATGTCACAGAGCACCATTAAATCCATTATTACATATGTAATGAATATCACACATTATTGTCATTAGTCAATTTAATTGACAATTTAAAATAGGACTGTAGAAGCATAATAAAATATCCTACATCACTATTGCTGTTCTTTTACTTCTCTTTAAAACTTCAAAATAAAGAGGAGAGTCATTTTAAAATCAAGACTAATAAGTACAAGAAATATTATTCATATAGCAATGTATTGGCAATATATTATAGTCTTATTTAATGTATTTATTATTTACATTTATATATCTTATCCTCCTGACTATCAGGAAAAAATAAATGCCCCAAATACTTGTTTTTTAAACTTTCCCAATTGTTTGGAAGGTAATGATAATACTAAAGACATTTTGGTCTCATTTGAAAGTGCTAAACGTCCTCTTTAGAGCACACAAGGAGTTGGCTCAGTAGTATGCAGGGTGTAGAAGATATTAATGTTGACAAATGTCCTCTACAGAGGACAAATTTGAACTGTGGGTAGTCAGGAGGATATAGTCCAAATGTATTTGCATGGAAGGACAAAATGTGCAAGACGAATCACACTAGCCTTGAGCCAGTAAGATTATACCTAACATCTATCATTGCTTCATCAGAGATTTCTACATCCCATCTCATTGTGATTCTCAAAAGTGCACCATATAAGCTCTGTGAGTCACCGCTGCCAGTGAGGTGTTTAAAAAATTTCAAACATGCATTTATCCATGACCATATCCAATTTTAGCCTAACTCTATCATTCTACCAGACACTAATCAACAAGTGGAGAAAATAAGGCACAACAATGACATTACTAAGAACAAGACGTCCCCCTAAAATTGATAACAAGACCAGGAGAAAACTGGTCAGGGATGCTGCCAATATTCCTACAGCAACATTAAAAGAATTGCAGTAATTTCTGGCAAATACTGGTTGCTCCACTGTGACAACAATCTCTTGTTGTGAGTGACAGCTCACAAAGTGACAGCCACTACCTAATGGCATTAACTCATTTTTGAAATATATGAAGGTTTCTATGGATTTTGCTGAACAACCTTGTTTATGACTTGTGACTTTTTAGTCAGTCATTTAACCAAGGTTGGAAAGTTTCAACAAATTTTTTGTGGCCAATCTTATTTAGGCTACATTAATCACAGAAGCAATTTCGAACTAAAATACTAGACTGCACTTTGGCTGGACTTCTAGTATTTTCCCCATAAAATTGCATTCAGCAAAATGCTTGTATTTTACAATATATGATCGAGAAGTCAGAAATAGTCTTAACTTCAAACCAATGCTTCATCAGAGGTTTCCGGACACTAGTATCCCATTATGGAATAGCTTGCTGTGCAAACAGACCTAGGGTGTGATTCTTGTCTTCCCCCTGTGTGTGTTGAGTTTGCATGTTCTCCGTGTGCTTAAAAATGCACTTGTTTTTTTTTTAAAGATTTTTCGTCTCATGGCATACTTAGTCCGTAAACCTAGTGATGAACCAGTACTGATGTGTTCATTGATAGAGACTTCTAAAGCACCTGTGTAAGTCACTCATAAAAAAGGGTGTCTGCCAAATGTCATAAATGTAAATATAAATGTGACTAAGGGGTTTCCTCCAAGTACTCCACTTTCACCCCCCAGTCGAAAACCAGCCTGTTTTGGTTTTGCATGTTGCCTTTGATTCTTGTGGTATTGTGTAATAATAACAAGAACTGTGTATTTTGTTACATGTTACAACTTACTTGTGTAAGATGTTGCATATATCAAGTGCACACACAAATAGAAAAGGGAAGATAGAGCAGGTTTCTTAAAGGAATATGTCTTGTCACAGCTTGCTTAAAATCTTGATCTGACATCTGTTAAAACAGGCTAAGAAAATCAATCTAGTAGGTCATCTTTACCCTGTTAAGTTACTTTTCCACTTCCACTTTATTTGCTTCATTTGATTGATTAATATTTTTAATTGTTTTGATGTGTTACTTTCTTTAACCAGTTTAAAACTGGTTTGGAAAGCTAGCCGGGATGGTCTGGTCAATATGCACTGGTTATGTCAATAAACGCACCATAAAACCTGATGTTATAGTTGACACTTTTGTCTATCCATAGTCACAGGTCCGCTTCACGTACTCTACTTCCTATAATTTGCATCGGTATCTGGCTATAGGGTAGCCACACATTTAATTCTGCATATGATATCTGAACATCCTTATGAAACAGTTTAATTTGAAGTGTTTAATATCTCTTAATAGCTTGATAAACTGAACCTAAGGAACTCGATGGCTAACGGCGGGAGCCTAAGAATAAGCCCCGCCTCAGCCAAGCGCAAATACATCTTCAAATAGATGCACGTGTTTTGCCACTGTCGCAAACTTGACTATGGAGTAGTTCGAGTACAGAGCAGAAAAGAGACACAGTCGGATGAGGCGAATACAACGAAGACATTTAGCTGTTATTTCAAGCTTTTTTTTATGCCCATCCAAATTTAACCAATAGTGGCTTCCTAAACTTCTGAACGACTGCCTCCATCAGGTAGTACTGTTCTTTCGCTTTCTCTCGTTTCTCACCACTGTTCTGGTAGCTGTAAATATGTAGCCTAGGTTTATCAGACATTTGCTTTCGCACCGCGTCACTTAAGGAAGTGGATTGTAGCCTATTGTAGTGTGTGTCCCTGTGTTCATAATATCTAGGCTAAAGGGCACGGGGAAGGCACAGTGACTCATTGTTTCTTCCTGGGTTTAATAGTGCCTCTGTCAAACCTAAAATAAGGTTACACATTATCTAAATCTAAGCGCGTTGTTAAGAGTTACATAGGTGCCTTTTAGAGTGATCGTTTGATAAACATTTACCTCTCCCTAAGGAAAAATATCTCTTTTTCTAAAGTTGACATTGAATTTAGTTAGGGTTCGAACAGTCGCACGTCCTTGCACTCATTGTACAGCATGCCAGTGTGTCACGTTAGATAACAAGTAAACTATGAAGTCGTCATAGTGTTGTATGAATATGGAGTGCTAAACGAAACAACAGCGCTTAATGATAACATGCCAAGTGATTACGTAAATGCGTCATATCATGATTACTATTTAACTTACCTAACGCAGTTAACCACTAATCGACAAAATAAGTTTCCTCTTTATAATCACTCGGTTTCTATAAAAATGGTTTCTGTGAATGGACGCTCCACAAGTGCTATAAGCGCATTTGGAAATATATGTTGTATAACGTTGGTTCACGAATTAAACAAGTGGAGCTTTTCGTCTTTTAGACTTTTTTTTTTTGCAGTTTCTAGATGGCGTGACAAGCTTTTATTTTTGTTGTTGTTGTTATTATTATTATTATTATTATTATTATTATTAGTAGTAGTAGTAGTAGTAGTAGTAGTAGGTCTTTTTAAATAAAATGAGGAGGCTGATGAGAGAACCATTGTTTAACATACACCGATCAACCATACTATTAAAACTAATTATAGGTGACGTGAAAAGCATTTCTAGTCTCGTTAGAGTGGCAGCTGTCAAGGGGTTGTATGTATTAGGCAGCAAATGATCAGTCAGCTCTGAAACTTGATGTTCTGGAGGCAGAATATTCAGATCTAGACTTTGACAAAGGACAGGTGAACTAGGACTGATCCAGAGCTACTGTAGCACAAATTGCTGAAAAGTTAATGCTGGTTGTGCTAGAAGGGTGTCAGAAGACCCACAGTTACGCATCTCCCAACTTTTGGGATTGCATAAGTGCAGACTGCTCAGAGTGCCCAAGCTCATGTTACTTTGTCATGCATCATCTACTTAAACATGTTGTTCCCTAGGTTGTGGATCTTTTTTTTTTTTTTTTTAAATAACACCACCTCACCAGAAATGCATTAGAGACTGTCTATACATACATTCATGGAGAGGTTAGTTTTAGATTCTGTCATGCCAGTGCCAGAGTGAAAAGCAATCAAATGTGACTAAAAATACTTGCAGCTCACAGCAGGGTTATGAGTTATATTATCAAATTTCTCATACGCAAGGGTTGGTCTTTTTGATTCAGACCCTAGTATGTTTCCCTCTGTTATGGTGCCTTTGGGAAGGTGAGTACATAGCAATCAGTCATGGGTGTGGATCACAACCAGTAGTTCCACTATTGAGCAGGCAATTCAACACTGAGAATCAGCCCACCTGCAGGAAGTTAACCAAACTTGCCATGTATTTTGACTTGTACAGAGCATTTTTGTGTACTATATGCTTGACTCAGTTAGATCTAGAGTCGTGTCATTTAAATTGTTGTATTGCAAAGCATTGTTGATTCTTTGCAAATAATTGATTGGAAATTATTTTTGATTTATGCTAATTAGTTATTTCAAGTCATTAGTCAATAGTAGTTTTAGTCCCCCCTTAAGGTTTGAATTGTGGGTCAGGCTTACTAATATTGAATGTTATCTGCTATAATTAGGAATAGGATTTATAGGAATAGGAAGTGTCTAATTTAGTACTGTTCTTATTCTCTGACCAGTCCTCAATCATACTTAAAACTTGACCTCATTCTTGTCTCGGCTACTGACATGTGCCTCAAACCCATCTCTGTCGTCACTTCTTACAGACACAGGCCCTCTCATCCACAAAGCAGAGGCTGCATTTCCAGTAACCTCATCTACCCTCCTCTGTTGTTTCAGTCTCAAACAGTGGTGGTAGGTGGGCTTTGGAATTGCCAGTCTGCTGTAAGGAAAGCTTATTTCATTTTTCATGCACTAACTGAAACCTGGATATCTCCATGGGACTTTGCTACAGTGGCTGCTCTATCCTTTTATGCTTTCTCTCACACACCCCAAGAAACAGGCAAGGGTGGTGGTACAGTTCTGCTGTTGTCACAAAGATGGTGTTTCACACCTCTCCCCATATCTCATCTAATGAACTCTTCTTTTGAAGTCCATGCAGTTACAGTTAATTCTCCAAACAAACTTCTCATTATTGTCATATACTGCCCTACTGGTCTGCTAGGAGACTTTCTAGGAAAAATGGATAAACTTCTCTGACCGCACCCCTCTGACAGTCCTTGGCAATTTCAAACTCCCTTCCAACAAGCACCAGTCCTCTTGCCTACTGCTTCCTCTGAATTCCTTCTGCTTGACATTCAGCAACTGCCCTCCCACGCACAACTGAAGAAATGCCATGGATCTTGTCTTCATATGTCCTCCAGCTACAGACGTGAATGCAACCCCACTTCTCATCTCTGAGTATCACCTATCCAATCACATAGAACTAAGATCAGCAGAGAGAAATCAGTAGTCGACACAGAACTAGTCTCTTACGTGCTCTCCTGTCCAGATTATCCTAGGATGTGACTTCAGCTAGGACTGCCTTCTACAAGGAAAAGTTTGAAGTTTCTGTACAAGATCTTCCTAAGCTCCACAAACATCTTCTATTTACTACTCAACCCCTTTGGCTCCCCCTACTCTGGCCTCCCGGACTGCTGAAGACTTTGCTACTTTTATGAGAGAATGAAGGGCATCAGCATTTTCTTGGTGCAGACTCTCCACTGGTGTCCCAAAAGGCTCAGTTCTTGGTCCTCTTCTGTTCTCCCTCTATACTCATCCTCATGGCAAAATTATATCATAACATTGATTATCATACCACTGTTATGCTGTCATCTTCATCTGCTAGCTCACCTTCCGCTTCCCTCCCTCAAGCACCACTATTTCTGCTCAGATTTGAGCATGGATGGAAGCTTATCAGCTAAAGTTAAAACCAGGAAAACCAAACTGATGGTCATCCCAGGTGATTCATCACCTTGTCAGGATCTTGTTATCTCCCTGGACAACCACAACTCATAATTTTACCTCTGCAAATGATCCGAAATGCAGCTGCATGACTTGTTTTTGATCTTCCTAAGTTCTCCCACACCACCCCATTGCTGCACTTCTTCCACTGGCTTCTGACAGCTGCTCACATCAGATTTAATACACAGATGCTTGTATACAAAGCCAAAAATGGACCCGCACCCTCTTACCTCAAAGCTCTTACCACTCCCTGAACTGCATCTTGATCCCTTAGATCTTCTAGCACTGCTTAACTAGTCCCACCATCTCTCAGGGTACAAGTTAGGTATGCGTCAGGACACTGCACTGTTCTACAGAGTCTTGATAGTCTTCATAGAGATCTACTATAAAGACTGGTTCATTCAGGTGGTGGAATGAAATTCCCATTGATGTCAGAACAGCCAAGTCACTGGCTGTCTTCAAAAGACGTTTCATTAAATACCTCACAAAAGAGTTTTAGACTGATGGTATTTGATGGTATTTGATATCTGATGGTATTTGATGGTGACCCAGTACTGATGTATTGATTGTGTCTTCTATTTACTTTTGTACATCGCCCAGGATAAGCACATCTGCCAAATGCCATGAATGTAAATGTATATTCTGCAACACTGTTTATAGAGTGCAAATGATGATGATAGAGAGGGAAAATTAAAAATTGTTCTGGTGATCATAAATAAGTGAATACTTTAGGCAGATTGTGTTCACATGTCTGCTGGTTAGAGGGATGCCAGTAGTAATGTTCCTACATTGTAAATGTACAGTTTTTTGCTGGGGTTTTTTTTGTTTGTTTGTTTTTGTTTTTTTTGCAAAGTTATAAACAGTTTAAATGGTGTTAAAATACTGTGCGGCTGTAAACCAAGAAAATTATCTAGACCAGTGGATATTTGTATCAGTGGAACATGTAAGGCCTAACAGAGATTACACATTGTCAAGGTTTTGTTTGAAATGAGATCTGTGAGTACACAGTCTTTTTTAAAACAGAAGACATAATATACAGTTTGACCATGAATGAATTATTAACAAATTACAGTGGGTGCTGAGGTTCAAAAAGAAGCCATTTGGTCATATCGCTGTGCTGAATGTAATATACTGACTGCTATTCTAACCACATACTGCTAAAACGGTGCAATTTGGTTGGCAGGCAATGTATGTTGTTGTATTGTATCCTTTCAAAAAAAGCATTTATTAAAAAATATTTACATGTAGTGTCAAAGATTCTTCTTAGAACACTTACAAAAAAGTCTGATTAATGATTACTTATTTACTACTTTATTACTTACACAGGGACAGTGTAGGGAGCTATTCATAAAAACATTCAGGGTTTAATTAGCATCATCAACTGAAGCCTTAAAACATCCCTCAAGTTAATATTAACTTTTGAGGAGTTTTAACATTGGTGTAGTTAACTCAACAGCTAAAAGGTTTCACTCTACATAAGAAGCCTGAAATGACTGCAACCTGAAAGAGTTTTTTTTTTTTATTATTTATATGCTTGTATAGCCATAACAATGGAGAAATTTAACATTTTACCTTCTTTCAGTGATATGGAGATGACTTACGATCCAGAGATGCGGTTAAAATTGTCTTGTACAGAATCAGGAACAGTTCATATAAAGGGCAAAACTCAAGAGAGAGGCCAATGGTCAAATAAAGTTGAATTTCTCCTGGCTGTCGCTGGACAAATTATCGGTCTAGGAAATGTGTGGAGGTTCCCATACCTGTGCTACAAGAATGGAGGAGGTAAGTGACTAACTTACTACTGTCTTTAGCACTTGAAAAGGGGTCTCCCTTAAAATGTTTGATCCACATGATCCATGTCTAAATTTTCAGTCTGGCTTTCGGTCCTATAAAAGAGGCAGCCTTAGTAAAAATGTTCTAAATGATGTCTGTGTGAACTATATTTGGCAAGACATCTCAGTGCTGCATTTGACATAATAAATCACAGAATAATCTCAGACCATGAGTGTAAAACTCATCTACATAACATGTCACATTGCACTTGTCCAATTTCAAGTGGCACACTGTACCACTACTACTACTAATACTACTAAAACTTGCTTTGTTGTAATTGTCCTCTTGGCTCTGCAATGTCTAAATTAGTTCATTTTTCAGTTTGGTGAATCCGCCAGCCACACCAAAATCAACATTGGTTTCCTTTGGCTGGTTTGGTAGGCTAAATCATGCTATTTACTCAGACCAAATCCACTTACAATAAATTCTTCAACCAAACCCTCAGATCTACTTGAAGAATTATTAGGGACCAATCAATTAGCAGTGCCCAAAGCTGGATCCATCTTCCAGATTATTTTACTCACCTGCCAGCTCTCTTCTGTTATGCAGGAGCTTCTTTTGACCCAAGCAAATTTTTTGAACTGCCACTTATCTTATATTTTTCTCCATATCCTCTTTTATTTTGCTTTTAGTTGTGTAAAACGCATTGAAATGCCTTTGTGTATGACCTTGCCTTGCCTAAATTTGCGACTTTGTTCTTCAGGAGTGTTTTTCATTCCATATTTGGTCTTCCTGTTTGCCTGTGGCATTCCACTGTTCCTCATGGAGATATCACTGGGTCAGTACACTAGTCAAGGTAGCATCACCTGCTGGAGGAAAATCTGCCCCCTGTTTGAAGGTGAGCTGCTATGTTTAAAAAAAAAATGCCCCTAAATATCTGGTCATTAATTATAATGTAATTAATGTTTTTTTCCTTAAATATGGGATTAATGGGCACTTACAGGTACATCTCAATAAATTAGAATGTCGTGGAAAAGTTCATTTATTTCAGTAATTCAACTGAAATTGTGAAACTCCTATATTAAATAAATTCAATGTACAAGGACTGAAGTAGTTTAAGTCTTTGGTTCTTTTAATTGTGATGATTTTGGCTCACATTTAACAAAAACCCACAAATTCTCTCAATCTCAACAAATTAGAGTACTTCATAAGACCAATAAAAAAACATTTTTAGTGAATTGTTGGCCTTCTGGAAAGTACGTTCATTTACTGTACATGTACTCAATACTTGGTAGGGGCTCCTTTTGCTTTAATTGCTGCCTCAATTCGGCATGGCATGGAGGTGATCAGTTTGTGGCACTGCTGAGATGGTATGGAAGCCCAGGGTTCTTTGACAGTGGCCTTCAGCTCATCTGCATTGTTTGGTCTCTTGTTTTTCATTGTCTTCTTGACAATACCCCATAGATTCTCTATGGGGTTCAGGTCTGGTGAGTTTGCTGGCCAGTCAAGCACACCAACACCATGGTCATTTAACCAACTTTTGGTGCTTTTGGCAGTGTGGGCAGGTGCCAAATCCTGCTGGAAAATGAAATCAGCATCTTCAAAAAGCATTCAGCAGAAGGAAGCATGAAGTGCTCCAAAATTTTTTGGTAAGCGGGTGTTCAAACACCTTGGGTGTTCAAAAAACACAATGGACCAACAACAGCAGATGACATTGCACCCCAAATCATTACAGACTGTGGAAACTTAACACTGGACTTCAAGCAACTTGGGCTATGAGCTTCTCCACCCTTCCTCCAGATTCTAGGACCTTGGTTTCCAAATGACATACAAAACTTGCTCTCATCTGAAAAGAGGACTTTGGAGCACTGGGCAACAGTCCAGTTCTTCTTCTCCTTAGCCCAGGTAAGACGTCTCTGACATTGTCTGTGGTTCAGGAGTGGCTTACCAAGAGGAATAAGACAACTGTAGCCAAATTCTTTGACACGTCTGTGTGTGTCTTGATGCCTTGACCCCAGCCTCAGTCCATTCCTTGTGAAGTTCACTCAAATTCTTGAATCGATTTTGCTTGACAATCCTCATAAGACTGTGCTTCTCTCAGTTGGTTGTGCATCTTTTTCTTCCACACTTTTTCATTCCACTGAACTTTCTGTTAACATGCTTGGATACAGCACTCTGTGAACAGCCAGCTTCTTTGGCAATGAATGTTTGTGGCTTACCCTCCTTGTGAAGGGTGTCAATGATTGTCTTCTGGACAACTGTCAGATCAGCAGTCTTCCCCATGATTGTGTAGCCTAGTGAACCAAACTGAGAGACCATTTTGAAGGCTTAGGAAACCTTTGCAGGTATTTTGAGTCGATTAGCTGATTGGCATGTCACCATATTCTAATTTGTTGAGATAGTGAATTGGTGGGTTGTTGTTAAATGTGAGCCAAAATCATCACAATTAAAAGAACCAAAGACTTAAACTACTTCAGTCTGTGTGCATTGAATTTATTTAATACACGAGTTTCACAATTTGAGTTGAATTACTGAAATAAATGAACTTGAGTTGAATTACTGAAATAAATGAACTTTTCCACGACATTCTAATTTATTGAGATGCACCTGTACTTCAAGGCCCCCATAAATAAGGAAATCTGTAGATTTAAAACAAATATTTACAACAAAGTTTGTTGTAGTTCTTATTCAGGCATCTGCAGTGATCAGGGTCTTCTAAGCAGAATACTGTCATTTTAGTGGATAGAATGTACAATCTAAATGTGAACTTTAATGTTTTAAGAGGAAATTGTGAGTATCTTTTGTGTATACTATTAAGTCATCAAATTGAAATCTGAAATATTTTAGTTGTCAAGTTTATTGATTACTGTATCTCAATTTGTACATTCTGCTGACCTACATTCATTGGCCCATTTGTTACTTAAACATAGAAAATCCTCAAAAATCTGCAATGAATGAAACTCATTGGCCATTTTCAGTACACTCAGCATTTATATCAGGGAAACCTATCTACAAAGGACTACAATCTGGCTGCAGTTTTTCTTTCAAACCATGCATGAGCCACACCTGTACTTGTTGGTCTTGGTCTTTAGAGCAGGTGTGGCTCTGATTTTGTCAGAATGATGGCCTGCAGCCACATTGTCACCACATGGTAGATAAGACTGAATTTTAGAATTGCAACTCATAAATGTACAAACAGGAACTAGGATATTCTTGTGCATAATTTATCATGACTCCTCAAATCTATTAATTAAAAGACATCACCACTGTGCAGACATTATTTGGGTAGTGGACTAACACTGCTGTACCACTGAACTGTTAGCGGGTATGGCAGTGGAACAAGTGTATGGAGCATAGCAACATGCTAGGGGTTTTGTAATCAGGTCAGTGTCACTGCTGGGGAAAAAGCCCAACCAAAAATATCTAGCCAGTAGTCATTAAAGGATTATTAAAATACACAGTGCATTGAAAACTAAGCTATAGTCTTTAACTATAGTAGCAACAAAGCTAACCTGCAGTAGCTACAAAAAAAGTGTACCTAATACAGTGGTTAATAATCCGAAAAACACTGAGGTGCCTAACTGCTGTGCCTGTCTCATAGCAGTAGCATACACCTTTCCATGTCAGTGTCACTGCTATAAATGAAATTGTGGTCCTTCCCTTAGATTAATGAGTTAGAGGAGGGCAAATTGTGCATAGCATTGGATAAAATTGAATAGTAAAAATGTTTTATGAATTTCCCAAGCTAAGATAGATGTATATAACCAATGCAATAATTTTATTTCTTTTTGTAGGATTGGGCTATGGAACTCAGGTGGTTGTGTTGTACTCCTGCATCTACTACATCATCATTTTGGCCTGGGCATTCTTCTATCTTTTTTCTTCCTTTAGTGCCGAGATACCATGGGCTACCTGCAGCAATAGCTGGAATACTGGTATTTTATATTATTATACTAAACCACTCATGAGTACTGTCATACTGTATCATCACATAGCACTGTATTATCAGAACTAATAAAATAGACACTAAAACTGTAGACTGGTCTTGAATTGATCATCATTATCTTTTTATTTCACTGCACATCTGTCAGTTTAACAACGTATGTTCCCCTGATATTAGTTAGTTGCCAGCCATGATTAAATACAAATAGCCTAATATTTCTACAATCAGTTTATAAAGTGTTGTATCTGCTTTTGAGTTGCAGGAGAAGTGACTGAGGTCACAAAAAGGTTTATTTTATTTTATTTAGTGTGCTAAGTATGTGATAAGTTGGAATGCATATTAAATTATGGCACAGTGCTAGAAATTACAACCCACCGTAAGTTATGCATATAAACAAACTCTACTGGAATTCCTATTTTTAATAAAAATGTTTTCCAAAATTATGGTTCCAGTAAGCATTTAAATGATTTAAACATTTGGATTGTGTTTGTGAAATATACTAGACGCCTTTAGTACAGATTTTAACAGTTAAATGGATCCATAGGTGCCAAAGCTTGAGAACCCATGAACTTTGGGGACAGTACATGTAATTATGATTTCATAATGTCTTTTGCCTCTTAAATATCTTACCATAGTTTTTTACAATGTGGTACATGTGCTGTATTAGAAAAAAAAAAGTCATGGATGTTTAGCCATGTCTTTTCTCCTCAACAGAAACATGCACTGAGTTTGACAAAATGGAGCATATAAACTCGAGTATACCAGAGAATGCAACTTCGCCTGTGCTAGAGTTCTGGGAGTGAGTGTTTTTTTTTAAACTGCAGTTCAAATAAATCTGTTGTATCATTTCATGTATCATAAGGTAATTGCCAAAATATGGTTTATGTTTTTCAGGAGGAGAGTGCTAAATCTCACAGGTAGTGTGTACGAGTTGGGCAGTATTAGGTGGGAGCTGGCTCTATGTCTCCTCTTGTCTTGGATCATCTGCTACTTCTGTGTGTGGAAGGGAGTAAAATCAACAGGCAAGGTGGGACCTTCCTTACACCTATTCAGAAAAGTCATTATGGGTTTAGTAACTTTTAAATCTGTGGCATATTCTTTTACTTAGTATGGCTAAGAGTTATATCTTACTTTCTCAGGTGGTCTATTTCACTGCTACCTTTCCTTATGTGATATTGGCAGTGCTGCTGGTGCGTGGACTCACGCTGCCTGGGGCTGTTAATGGCATAATTTTTTATCTCTATCCAGATCCTACACGCCTTGCAGACCCACAGGTATGAGGAGATGCTGATATAAAATACACTGGAATGGGAGAAACATAAAAATTCCCTCTCTTACTATTAAGAAGCAAATAGCATATTTTTAAAAAGCTTTTTTTTCTGTTTTAGATATTTTATGAATAAGAAGGTTATAGTCTACAAATGTACATAAAATTAAACATTCATTGAATCATTAAAGAGTTTGCAGCTGTTGCTTTGTCAATTGGTCAGTGAGTACTGAAGGCTTTCTCTTTCTTACATGGTATGTAGGTGTGGATGGATGCTGGAACGCAGATATTTTACTCCTACGCACTCTGCATTGGGTGCCTCACTGCACTGGGCAGCTACAACAAGTACAATAATAACTGCTACAAGTGAGTAAACTGATCATATATTTACTAGCATATAGTGTATATATATATATATATATATACACTAGTATAAGGAACTAGTATATACACATAAAATATGTGTGTATCTTTGCAGGGACTGTGTTTATCTGTGCATGTTGAACAGTGGGACCAGTTTTGTAGCTGGCTTTGCAATCTTCTCTGTGCTGGGCTTCATGGCTTATGAGCAGCAGACAGACATCTCAAAAGTTGCAGAGTCAGGTGGCTGGATATCTAACCTATCTGCTAAGTTACAACCAGTACACACATCCAGGACAACCCTCAAAAATCCCCAAAAATCTTGTTTGCTTTCCCAGGTCCAGGGTTGGCCTTCATTGCATACCCCAGGGCAGTTGCAATGATGCCTGTTCCACAACTATGGGCCATTTGTTTCTTTCTTATGATTATTCTGCTAGGACTGGACAGTGAGGTGAGTGCAAAATCAATTTAAAGCAGCCCGATGTATATCTTACCAGGTTTTAACCTCAGTTCATCTGAGTGTAAATTCACCGAAGCACTTTTGTTCTGTCAACACTCCTCTTTACAGTTTGTGTGTTTGGAGGCATTGACGACTGCTGTAACTGACATGTACCCCTCATTCTTTCTCTTTGGACATCGCCGTAAAGGATTCCTGCTCATCATTTGTGTGGGGTGTTTCCTGTGTGGCCTGGTTATGGTAACAGAGGTGATTATGCATTCCTGGCCTAGGCTGAGAAGCATCCTGATATTGCTTAAATACTTCATTTTTCAAAGACAATTGTTGATTTATTATAAAACCATCAGTATTATTTTTTTAAGTCAGTGTAAAAAGTCAAATAATAAGTAGTCAAAAGTATTTTTAAATAAAGCATATTCTTTATTCCTTCTACACATTCTGACTCTGTTTCATCCACTAGGGTGGCTTGTATATTTTCCAGCTGTTTGATTACTATAGCTGCAGTGGGATGACACTTCTGTTATTCGCCATTCTGCAGTCTGTGTGTATAGGCTGGGTGTATGGTGAGTACTCCACATTTCCAGCTTTAGTTATGGAAACATTTGTGAAAGGGATCATTGTAAAAACGTATTACACAGACTCCTTCACTACATATTGCAATTGCAAAAATCTGAAGTTAAGGTGAGATGGGGTTTACGCTGCTGTATTACAACATGTTTTGGCATGAATCTTGATGCCGGACGAGCTGGTTTTTGAGTATTTCCATAACTGCTAATCCCCTGGGATGTTCATTCACAACAATCTCTATAGTTTACTCATAGTGGTGTAGTAAAGAAAAGAACATCCAGCTAGCCACAGTTCTATAAAAGAAATGCCTTGTTTTGAGAGAGGTTATTAGGAAATGGCATACTCATTTAAGCTGACAGAAAGCCTACAGTAACTCACTCGGTGAGTAGAAATCACTCTGTGATCTATGAGCACAAAACACATCAAACCTTATGTGGATGGGCTACAAATGCTGAAGATTACACCAGGTTGTAGGTCTGTCAGTCAAGAACAAACATCTGAGGCTGCAGTGGGCACAGACTCAACAAAACTGGACAGTTGACTGGAGCAGCGTAGCCTGGTCAGATGAAACTTGATTTCAACCCAACCCATACCAATCATTTCTTGAATCCCACAGTCTATTTGAATTTTGTTGCTGTCCATGTGCATCCATTCTGGGCCACAATTTACCATCTTCTAATGATTACTGACAGCATGATAATGCACTATACTCACAAAGCAAAGGTCATTTCAAACTGGTTTTATGAACATAACAATGAGTCCAATGTTCTTCAGTGGTCTTCCCAGTCACCAGATCTGAATCCAGTAGAACACCTATGGGATGTGGTAGAATCGGAGATTTACAGCATGAAAGTGCACCTAAAAGCTGCAGGAATTTTGTGATGCAAGCACATCAACATGGATCATAATCTCAAAATCTTGTGGAACCCATACCATGAGAATATGAGGCTGTTTTGAGGGCAAAGGGAGGCCATACCCAGTATTGATTTAGTGTTCTTAATGATGGTGTTCATTCAATTAAGGTACAACGATCATGAACAGAGTTTAAATACTCTTTGTTTACTTTTTTGTTAAATACAGAGTGTGAGTTAAATTATACGATCATACATCCACACAAACTGAACCATACTGCTACCAGAAGATGATCTGGTTGTCAAACGGCATTCCAGTTCATTATGAAATGATCACACAGGTTCACCACATAGTAGGAGAAACAAAACAAGTAGCAATGAATTACAAGTGATTGAAAGCATTCCTCATCAACATCCTTGGCATATTTAGGCATGCAGTGTCCTCCAGGTATTCACAAAATCTAAGGTTTGTCATACCAGACTGTGAAGAGTTTTCCCCAGAGGCATTTGTTTCAGTTGATTTTTATTCAGTGCATACTGTGGTTTTAAACTTTTGTTGATGAACAGGATTACTGAAAAGGTATTCTCTTTGACACTGCATAGCTACTTTTTATTTTACTTTTTTATATTTAGATCCTTTATTATTTATCTAAAAATGTATTACATAATACAGACTGTAGGTCATAACTCCCTGTACACAAATTATTTTATCAAGCACTGGACCATATCTAACATTTTTATCCTAACAATTCAAAATTGTTTGCAATTGGTTGGCATTATTTTTTCAGTCACTAATCTAACAGTGATTTTCCCTGTATGTCATTTCAGTATGGTTAAAAGATTTTGTAGGATGTGTAGGCCTGGCTGAGGCTAATGAAAGAATCAGTTTCTAGAAGCAATGTCTGAAAACATTTGGACTTTTTATGTGTATGTTGCATACAACAGGTATTCTCAAACTTTTTCCAGTGTGAAATAATTTCCAAGGATTTTATACACAGTACACATTTGATCTTTCAAAAATGGCAAACATGTGTCCTCATGTTATCTGCATATTATTTTATTTAAGCCATTGGCACTTTTTATTCCTTACCTTTCCAGTCACTGTATATAATAATAGCCCTTCCTTATTTGAAAATAGCTTTTTAAAGTTTTACATTAACCCCTTTCATTTCATATGGCCAGTCATAGGATTGTTATTATGAATACTAGCTGATCTGACTGGGAATCTTATCCAAAGATTATGTGATTAAAAAAAATAAAGCAGTACGGTTATGTACCCCAGTTATATACATCACAGCCCACTGGGGGTCCTCAGACTCCACACTTAGAACCAGAGAACCAGGTCCTACCATATAGTGAGGTGTATATAATCTGTTTATGATTTGCAAAAGTTTTGATGAACATGAAAATTAAGTTTTAAAAGTACTGCTCATTTCTCATAGGTGCTGATCTTCTTTATGATAATATTGAGGACATGATTGGCTATAAGCCACTGTTCTTAATAAAGTATTGTTGGAAGTACCTCACCCCTGTGTTCTGTGCAGTAAGTATCTCTAACAAAATGTGCATTCTTATTTTTTCTAAGTAATTTTGTAATTATGATATGAAAATGATGACAATCTTCTGAAAGTTACAGGACTCATTAGTGGATCCAAACCTATTCACTGTAGTAAACTGCTCTGATAGTTTTACAAAATAATTTGCATCTATTCTTGCATAATGTGTTTTATTTACTGCACTCTTTGGGTTGCCCTTAAACCCTTCAGATTAGGTCCCTACAACAATATACCCCTACAAGGTTCGTCTTTCCCGTTTATGTTTTTTTTTTTTTTTTGCTCACTGAGACACATTGGAATAATCCTGCACAGGTGTAGCTCCTTACCACTTACTTTTCCTCGCTTCACCATCCATTCACAAACTGCCACTCAACCACACCCTCACCACCACAAACTATTTTTGGATCCATTAATAATTTAAGAACCTTTTTTCCACATTTTTTTACATGTATCTTTTTGTTTTTAGGGAACATTTGTCTTCTCTCTGATCAAATTCACTCCTCTGAAGTTTAACAATGTTCTTGAGTACCCCTGGTGGGGTTATGCTATTGGCTGGTGGTTTACACTCTCTTCAACTCTGTTGGTTCCTCTTTGGATGATCTATATGCTGCTCACTTCCAGTGGTACTCTGAGACAGGTATGCACCAGACAGTTTTTTACATAACTTATCCACTATAATAGAATAGAGTAGAATAATTAATACTGCCATCACAGAAATTAATTAAAAATTAAAAATTAAGAAAACTCTGCAAGTTGCAGAGGAGCTAGTAATTGTTCCAAATTTGATGCAGATTTTCTGCAGATTGGTTTTAAGATCCAAAGCCCTCCTCAATTTCCAGCCAAAGCCTTCTTCGATTCATGTGGGTTGAACATGAGTACAGCTTTTTGTACTCAAGGTTTTGTATTGTCATTTTAGACATTTTGGAGGTGATGGTCTCCTGGAGGGTGTTCTTGATCTAGCTAAATGTTAATTAGAGGAAGAATTATTCACTCCTCTACCACACTTGTGGAAATTTATTCATTCATTCATTCATTGTCTTCCGCTTATCCGGGACCGGGTCGCGGGGGCAGCAGTCTAAGCATGGATGCCCAGACTTCCCTCTCCCCAGACACTTCCTCCAGCTCTTCCAGAGGGACCCCGAGGCGTTCCCAGACCAGCCGAGAGACATAGTCTCTCCAGTGTGTCCTGGGTCTTCCCCGGGGTTTCTTCTAGGTGGGGCATGCCCAGAACACCTCCCCAGGGAGACGTCCCGGAGGCATCCGAAACAGATGCCCGAGCCACCTCTCAACTGTCCCCTTTCGATGTGGAGGAGCAGCGGCTCTACTCTGAGTTCCTCCCGGGTGACAGAGCTCCTTACCCTATCTGTAAGGGAGCGCCCGGCCACCCTACGGAGGAAGCTCATTTCGGCCGCTTGTATCCGGGATCTTATCCTTTCGGTCATGACCCAGAGCTCATGACCATAGGTGAGAGTAGGAACGTAGATTGACTGGTAAATCGAGAGCTTTGCCTTCTGGCTCATCTCCTTCTTCACCACAACAGACCGGTACACAGACCACATTATTGCTGCCGCTGCACCGATCCGTCTGTCAATCTCACGATCCATCCTTCCCTCACTCGTAAACAAGACCCCGAGATACTTAAACTCCTCCACTTGAGGAAGGAACTCCCCTCCAACCTGGAGGGTGCAAGCCACCTTTTTCTGGTCGAGAACCATGGCCTCAGATTTTTGAGGTGCTGACCCTCATCCCAGCCGCTTCACACTCAGCTGCAAAATGCCCCAGTGCATGCTGTAAGTCCAGGCTTGAAGGAGCCAACAGGACAACATCATCTGCAAAGATCAGCGATGAAATCCTGTGGTCCCCAAACCACAGGAGGAGGAGGAGGAGAACATGGTCCACTCAGACTCGATGTCCCCAACCTCCCTCGGGATCTGGTTGAAACTCTCCTGGAGGTGGGAGTTGAAGACCCCTCTAACAGAGGGATCAGCAAGACGTTCCCAACAGACCCTCACAATACGTTTGGGTCTGTCACGTCTGTCCGGCATCCTCCTTCGTAAGCGGATCCAACTCACTACCAGGTGGTGATCGGTTGACAGCTCCGGCCCTCTCTTCACTCTCTTCACGTCCAAGACATGCGGCCGAAGGTCAGATGACATGACCACAAGCTCGATCATTGATCTCCGGCCTAGGGTGTTTTGGTACCACGTGTACTGATGGGCACCCTTATGCTTGAACATGGTGTTTGTTATGGACAGGCTGTGACTAGCACAGAAGTCCAGCAACAGGACACCACTCGAGTTCAGATCAGGGGGCCCGTTCTTCCCAATCACGCCCCTCCAGGTATCACTGTCATTGCCTTCAGGGGCATTGAAGTCCCCCAGCAAAAATGGAGTCCCCAGTCGGAGCATCTTCCAGCACCCCTCGCAGGGTCTCCAAGAAGGTTGAGTACTCCACACTGCCGCTCGGCCCATAAGCCGAAACAACAGTGAGACACCTATCACCGGCCCAAAGGCGCAGGGAAACAACCCTCTCGTTTACCAGGGAAAACTCCAACACATGGCAGCTGAGCTGGGGGGCTATAAGCAAGCTCACCCCAGCCTGATGCCTCTCACCATGGGGCACTCCAGAGTAGAAGAGGGTCCCAACCTCTCTCAAGGAGTTGGGTTCCAGAGCCTAGGCTGTGCGTGGAGGCAAGCCCGACTATCTCTAGCCGGTACCGCTCAACCTCCCTCACCAGGCTCCTTCCCCCCCAGTGAGGTGTCATTCCATGTCCCAAAAGCCAGATTCTTTGTCCAGGGTTTGGGTCGTCAGGGCCCCCGCCCATGACTGCTACCTAAAACGCACTGCACCGGACCCTTATGCTCCTTCCTGCGGGTGGTGGGCCTACGGGAAGGTGGGCCTAGGTCTTTCCTTCGGGCTGTGCCCGGCCGAGTACCGCAAGCAAAGACTCGGCCACCAGGTGCTCACCTGCGTGCCCCAACCCCAGGCCTGGCTCCAGGTTTGGGCCCCGGTGACGCCAGTCCGGGCGACGTAATGGTCCTTGATTTTTCTTCCATAAAGATTTTGAACCGCTCTTAGTCTGACCCGTCACCTAGAACCCGTTTGCCTTGGGAGACCCTACCAGGAGCACTAGGCCCCCGACAACATGGCTCCTAGGTTCATTTGGGTACTCAAATCCCTCCACCACAATAAGGTGGCGGTTCAAGGAGGGGAGAATAAATTTAGTTAAACTCTTATTTCAACTCCAATATATTGTGGTAGACACTAAAATAACAATTTTGTCTAGGTATACAATACCTTGCCTGGTTCTATTGAAATGTTGTAAACTGTTGTAATTTTAAATTTTTATTTTTCTTTAGAGACTACGTGTTCTCTGTACCCCAGCAAGTGACCTTAGGTAAACACTATACAACTGGAGAACTTCTTGTCCTATCTTAAAGGCAAGGACATCCCTGGAGCACAAAGGGCAATAGTTAAGTCAATCATACATATTTGAAAAATGCACTTTTATATTGGCCTTTGGCCTCTCCTCAACTGGAAATGCTGTGAAGTTGGTGTATATATGCACAGTTTAATAATTGTAACTATCAGTCTGTAAAAAAAGGAACGTAACTTGTAGACAAATCACTATTTGTAAATTTGGTTTGGTAGACATGTATGTGCATGTCGTAAGAAGAATGCGTCAGAAGCAGAACACCATTATATGCATAGAAGTGGTTTATATTCTCAACTACTCATATTGGAGAAGTGCCTAAAAATGTTTGGGGTTTTTTTGTTTTGGTTTTTTGGGTTTTTTTTGCTTCAGTCATTATAAAATTATTACTGTAGTCATTCCTTTGGCAAAAATTCAAAGCCATATTGTTCATTTCATATATGTTTGAAAGTGTCATGCAGTACACAAAAACAGTGAAAAGGTTGTACACCTTAAACTGTGCAACTGCATTTTTGCGTGCATACATATTGCCATGGCTTCTCTTCATGATTGATTTGCTATTTGTTTCTATTTGAATAGTGTTATGTGAAAATATTACAATAACATCTTTTATTACTGTCTTGAAAAAAGTGCCTTGCAGTGTAGTGGCAGACTCTGCATTTAATTAGAACTGCACTCCAGGTCTAAATGAAAAGTCGCACGTGAAGTACTTAGTAAGATTGCTTGTTAATATATAATGACTTTAGATTTTACTTTAGTTAAAAAGATTTATGTAAATGCTCATTAATTTAAGAACATTTTTTAATGTTCTCTCAGTTACCAAGCTAGCCCATTTAGCATTGTTATAAAAATAATGAAATAGTTTTTTTTTTCTTTTAAGACATGATGCACAAATATAAATAAATATTCTTTGTTTACAGATTTTGTTATAATTACAAAACCTACTTTACATATTTACAAATAGTTATTTACAATTACACCTCTAATGTTCCTATAATAAAACCTGTGCTCTGTAACGGTTCAGAGCTCTTCAATCATCTCCTCAGTGACAGAAAAGCATATAGCAATATTATTGAGATTCAAAGTGCCTTTTCTAGCCTATTTGGTTCTTCTTGATTTCCCACTCTGCTTTGTTCAGAGAATCTGTATAACCAGAGATTCCACAAAAGCAGAATGTCTGCGGTAATAAATCAACCATTCCAGACAGTGATTTCACAAAAGAATTCTAGCCATATTTGGCCTTCTTGGTGCTTGCTAATCTTTATGGAGAATGTTTCTCTCATAACAATTTATATTCAACTTTGTGTTACCTCATTATTGTACTTCATTGTTTTTCTGTTCCTGTCTTTTGGGGCATAATTGAAAAACATTGATTGTCTATGTAAAATTGTGTAAATGCACTGCAATTTCTTTTATGAACTGAGAACTATGAGTGTGACCAATGTTATCAATTTTATTCTGAATAGCAATATAACACGGTGTATTACTTTCAAATGTTATTTAATCAAAACTTGTAAAGCATCGGTACAATTTGTAATTATGCAATGTAAACTTTAAGCTTTCCACACTGTGAAAGTTGGATTATCAGATTATTTTTAAGCATAAACATACAGAGGCTGGATATGAATTAGAAACACTGTGAAACTTGAAAATGTCTCCCACTTTAAATAATACAAAGCAGATGATAAAACATCTGAACCTAATTTCACAAAATAACACAGTTTACCCTATGCATAGAGGTGAGGATAGAAATCAGGGGCTATTTGAGAGAAGCTTACACTGTGCCACCCAATCCACCACCTCAGTTGTGAATTGTATGACACTTTTAGACATTGACAGGTGAATTGATTTTGTGTGTTGCTTTTATTATAACACTTTAAGCACTGTCTTTGATTAGAAAATTAATGAGAAAAAGTTGTCAAGCATTCTTTGTAGTTAAGTAGGGTTTAAAAAAATGGATATTTCTAAAATCCTCAAAAGGTTCAAAATAAGCCTGCTTTTGTCATTACTATTCCTTCTTACTTATCTTATTTTGTCTGCTTCTCTAGCAGACTCTATGCTTTGACGGGTCAGAGTGGTTTTGGTAGCACAAGGCACATATATACACTATACACACTATACTACATATATCAGCTATTACATTAAAACTACTTATCTAATATTGTGTAGGTCCCCCTTGTGTCACCAAAACATCTCCGACCCATCAAGGTATGAAGTCTAAAATAACAATAACTATTTTTAAATAATTGTTGTTTGTTACTGTTTTTTTAAATTTACATGACTATATAGAATTGTTTTTAAAATCATAAAAAAATAAGTATTTGTTGTAAGCTGTGATGTACATCATTGCTGTAATATCAGATATTAATGTCAAATGTTTAGATATTTATAAATGTGTAGATTGTGGGTAATGGTAGATATGCTATGATCTTTATTGTGCTCCAGTTAATTATAGAGTTTTATATTGTGTTGATTTAAATCTGATATCATAAGTGCATTACACTGTCTTTCATTTAGTATGATGTCTTTGGTAACACTCATGTAATTAAAGGTACTTTATTCTCCAACCATTTTAACTATGACTTGTCTTGAGTCCAGTAGATATGATTATCATTTGATAAGCTTTGCAGTAGGGAGTATATCATTTCATGTAAACACTTATATAATTATCTTTTATTAGCCAGAATGCAGTTTTAATATGCTAAATTATTTTTGAGGTTTTTCAACATTGTGTGATTTTTTTCTTTTTTCCAGCAGTGGACAAAGAAGCACTCTTAATACACACAATAGACAGAATCTCTTAGAAGCCTCTTGTTCAACAATAATTAATATTAAAGATAATATTTAAAGATAACATTTCCAGATGAAATTGTCGCATGAAAAATTACAAAAAACAAATCAAAGAGAAAAAATTTTATAGAAATGTCTGAAATCGACCACAATTTTTGTCTTCTGATTCCTCTGTTTAACATGGAAAATGCATGACAGCTAGTGTTTCTTGTGGACGTACTACATACTGATTTAGTATTTTTTCTTGAGAGTAGATATACTGCCCTCTACTGACTAAGGTGTAATCTGTCTATTACACATAAGTATACACATAAGAATATGGCATTGTTGTGCCATAGATAATGATGCCACTTCACACCTATGTGGAGTATCTGTGTGGTTTCCTCCTACCCTTAAAATATGCAGGTAGGTGGATCTGTATGTGCCTGGTACTGTCCCAATATTAAGTTTCAATATTGTAATTAGCATGCTCATTTTTAGGAATTTCTCATCTTAAAAAGATTATTCACACCATTATGCCTCACACCAGGAGATGCCAGACATCGATATTGCAAGCATGGAGACTTTTGGACATTTTATTCATCCAACAGGGAGTGTGCAAAAAAAGGGCTTTCAGTTGGCCAGATAGTCACTAGTCCATGTTCCCATAGGGAAGGATGCATTTTGTGTCAACAGATTAGGAAAAATAAAGCTGGCTAGACAGGCAGTGCAGTATTTTGGAGTCCAGCTATCCAATGTAGTTATTTGTCTAAACGCAAACATGCTGACAAGCCTCCCCACAATGTCTATTTCAAGACTAATATTGAAATCATTCAATAAACATTTTACCAAATTATTGAAAGCATGTTATACAGTACCAACTTTTATTCTTATCACATCTTTACATTATACAAATGCCTTGCAAGGCTCAGATATACAGTGGGGTCCAAAAGTCTGAGAGCACTAGTGAAAATGCTATTATTTTGCATTCTTTCCATTTCAAATTATATTACTGATAACGGCTAGAGTTAAAAGTAAAATCTTTTAAATATGTACAGCACATGAAATTCATAGTTTCTCAGTATTTTGTATGTCACTAGTTTAATGACAGCATTCACTCAAGCTGGCCTAGACTCAAAAAAAAAAAAACTACAAGTTTGTGCACAAGCTTATGATCCATTTTAGATCAAATTCACCAGTGTCGTGTGAACATGCTTCAAAGAAGAGATTAAGGATGAGGAAAAGCAGTTCATGTTCAGTATCACAGATTTGCTTACATTTAGATACGAACATAGAAATAGTGCGGAATCTGTAATTTTATATTAAACAAATCCCAAATATTAAACAAATCTTAGACTTTTGGGTCTCACTGTATGTGATGGAGGTTAGATGTTGAATACCAGTGGTCATGTGTTTATTTTGTCTGTTGGAATGCCATTTTAATGCAAGTTTATAGCCTCCTCAGTGACCTTTGCTCTCATACCTAGTCTTGTCTGAGCCTTTGTCTTTTGGGTTCTGAGAGATAGCAGTCATGCCACAATGCGTGAAAAGGGGCTGTCCATGAGTATCAGTACTGCACTCTGCACAAGTTACATAAGGTCAGAACCAGCCTGCAAATGCATAGCATTGCATGTATGGTGGGATGGGTTGTGGACCCATTAGGGGCCGTCCTGACTCCTCCGTGGCCTCTTAACAGGCTTGCAGTTTTGATCTAGCACGCCACAGTCTTCTTTAGTCCTTTTTAATCGGCTTACCTGTGGTGGAACAAACATATAACCTCATGAATATTTAGAAAATATAATCCCAGGTGATCGTTTAAATAGGGAAAGATAATTTCAGCGAAATGTTGATTTTTACAGTGCGTTCACTGCAGCAAGGTAACAGCAAAATAACTTAACAATCCATTTTAACAGCTCTATGACAAGTTATAAAGAAATAGTGATCATGACAGTTTATGTACCTTGGCATCATGTTCAGCAAACCTCTGGAACATATTGGCATAGATCTTTTTATCACGCTCATGGTGTTCACGTATCTTGCGTTGGCAGACAGTAATCCTGCAACGGGCTGCACGGTTGCTGGGATTGACCTGCAGAACTTGCCGGAAGTCCACAAGGGCCAGACTGAATTCATTCCTCAACAGGCGAGCCTCTCCACGCCGATACAGTGCCTTCTCATTCATAGAGTCCAGCTCTACCACCTAGCAAAAGCCAAACAGTACACATTCACAGACTGTTATGGTTAAGTCTTTATTGTGCAGCTACTCTGATGTTGAGTTATGTATAGAAGGCTATCCATTGCTGTACCTTGTTACAGCTTTCCACAGCTTGAGAGTATTCATGCAAGCGTAGGTAACACAGAGCCAGGTTTAAATTGGCCACAAGCAGGAGGGCCTGAATGGCCTGCTGTTGCTCCTTTCCAGCTCCATACTCCATTTCAAGCCATGTTACTATTCGCTGATACTGAATGACAGCCTGATAGTATCGCCCAGCCTGAAACAACAGGCATAATTACAATCATCACAATTTGTGCAAATACTACAAATCTAAAAAACATTATAATTTATATAGTGAATCAATGATTCAAATGATCATGACTTGATCATTTATTGTATTTTTTAAAATATTGTCACATGATTCAACAGAACAACACTGAAGCACATATAGGTTCATTAAGGGATAAAACACAACTGGCTTGTTATAAGTAAACAATCACTTATGTGTGCTTATCCAAACGGTCTTGTTGATGATTATAAAACACTGACAATATGTACTGCTTCCATATCAACAAATTTACTTTTTCTCTGTGAAGTAAATCATTTTCATCCATTTTCTATTAGCCTTACATTATGTGGAGGACCTACAGATATTCATGTGAATGAGTGCTTACTATAAAAGCACTAAAATATTAGAACAGCACATTAATTAAACCAGTGACTGAAATTAATGCTGCCATGATATATACACCCATCAGCCATAACATTAAAACCTATTGTATAGGTCCATCTGGGGCTGTCAGAACAGCTCAGACCTGTTCTGGCATGTTGACAAGACCTCTGAAGGTGTGCTATGGTATCTGACACCAAGGTGTAAACAGCAGATGTTTTAAGTCCTGTAAGTTGTTTGCTAGGGCCTCCATGGATCAGACTTGTTTGTCCAGCACATCCTACAGATGCTTGATCTGTTTGAGGTCTGAGGAATTTGGAGGCCAAGGATCACACTGCCCTTTGCCTTCTTCCCATAGTGCATCCTAGTAACATCTCTTCCCCAGGTAAGTGACCTACATGGCACTGTCCATGATGTTAAAGAAAACCTGATTTATCAGCCCAAGCCACCTGCTTCCATTGCTCCATGGTCCAGTTGATGCTCACGTTCAACAGTGGACAGGAGTAACCATGGGTACTCTGACTGGTCTACAGCTATGCAGCCCTGCACTGTCTGTTCTCAGACCTTTCTGTCATAGCCAGCATTAACTTTTACAGCAATTTGCTCTACAGTAGCTCTGGATCAGTCCAGATTGGCTAGCCAATGCTCTGCATACACACATTAATGAGTCTTGTCACCATGACCCTGTCGACATTTCACTGGTTGTCCTTCCTAGGACCACTTTTGGTAGGTACTAACCACTGCATACAGGGAACATCCCACATGACCTGCTGTTTTGGAGATGCTCTGACTCAATCATCTAGCCATCACAGTTTGATGCTTCCATAAATTTGTTTATCATGTAAATATATTGATTTCTATCATTTTGTTTGTTATTTATATATAATAAAGGGTATTATTAAACATGGATTGACTGCTGAATAAGTGGGACATTTTTAAATAGCCTCTCAGACAGTTGGCTATGAATAAATGCTTGTATGGAGATAAACAAAATTTTCATGGTCATTTCTCATTTTTAATCTCATTACATGTGAAATACAAATTAAATTAAATTATTATCATTTGTTTGGGCAATCTTTTGGTGGAATTGGAAAGGAATCTTTAATTGGAATTTTATTGTTCTTTCACTTTTGGGGGTAACCAGATATTAAAATGCTATACTTGTAGTTGAGGTATTTGCAAAAGAGAAAAAAAACTTCACAAACTGTTTTTTTTTCAGTCTGCCATACATACAGTAAAAAAAAGTCTTAATAATAATAATAATAATAATAATAATAATAATAATAATAATAATTAAAAAAAAGACCTCACCTTGAAGTACTGGGTTCCTTTCTGTTTGACTAAAACTGCTTGCTCTAGTTTCTCACTCAAGTCCATTTCCCAGGATTCTTTGGCCTGAAAAAATGTCAGATTTATAAACCTTTGCTCTATGAACACTACAGGGAGTGTTTTCTCTTAGATTGCCATAAACACCACCATTGTTCTGTACATGCAAACTCCCATGCAGTAAGTTTAGCTGAAGTTCGGTTGGATTACTTTAGAAGTAACCTAATATGCTATTTAAGTTGATATTGATATGAACCCAATAAACCTTTGATCTTCTTCTTCTTTCGGCTTTTCCCTTCAGGGGTCGTCACAGCGAATCATCTCTCTCCACCTATCCCTATCTTCTGCATCCTCAACACTTGCACCCACTAGCTTCATATCCTCATTAATTCCATCCATATACCTCCTCTTTGGCCTTCCCCTTTGCCTCCTGCCTGGCAGCTCCATGTCCAACATTCTCCTACCAATATACTCACTCTCCCTCCTCTGAACATGTCCAAACCATCTTAATCTGGCCTCCCTATCTTTGTCCCCCAAACGTCCAACATGAGCTGTCCCTCTGATGTACTCGTTCCTAATCCTGTCCAATCTTGTCACTCCCAAAGAGAACCTCAACATCTTCAATAAACCTTTGATAAACAACCTAAATAGAGGTATTTCGGTTCAAGGATTCACCTTTTGAAAATCTTTGAGCGTCACTTCATACAAAAGTTCTGCATTTGGTCCAATTTCCAATTCTGGTTTTCCTTCTTTACCATAACCATATCTGCAAAATACAGTACACATTATGTCGTGGAATTTTTAGATAAAAATAAAAAATTTAATTTTGGCCGCATTCAACACTGGAACCTACTTGGGTTTTAAGTATAATAGACAGTATTCCCCTTTCTGCATCTTCTCCATGGCCCGATCCACACCCAGAGGAATACCAATGTCCTCAGATTCTCCCACCACGAATGTGGCATCCCGTGAATCGAACAAACGGCCACAACATCTTCCCTCCAAGTGCACTGTAGCACATAAAAATTACAGCTTTTTCTTAATTTATCTAAATTAATTTTAACTACCTTAAATTACTTTTTATGTTATTTATCTAAAAATACATAAATCAAGTATTCTAGAATTCTAATTAAATACATACCATGAACTGTGGCTCCATCATTGGGATTGTTGTAGCCTTCACCTTTGACTTTTATTCTCCTTATGATTCCGCCATCCTCTGCAAGCTCCTCACCTCTAAAGCTCAACAACTCCACCTGATAAGCAACCAGGGTGGGGTAGAGGGTCATCTATCAGCCAACTACTGTTAATATGTTCATATATATATATACACACAACTGCTCAAAAGTTTGGGATCACTCAAAAATATTATTGTTTTCCAAGGAAACACACATGAAATTAGTCTGAATAGAAAATATAGTAAAGAACAGGACATACTGACATGACAGCATGAATTACAGAATTCTAGCTGTCCATTTCTCAAAATAATCTGATGAGATTTCACCCCATGCTTCCTGGAGCATCTCCCACGAGATGGATTGGCTGATGGAGTCTTCCTCCATAGCTGAAATCAAGCTGAAACAGTTATCCCAAACCTTTGAGCTGTAGTGTGTGTATGTATATATATATATATATATATATATATATATATATATATATATATATATATATATATATATTGTCTCAAAGCATTGTCTCAATATATATATATTGTCTCAAAGCAGCTTTACAGAAGTAGAGAAACAGAGATAGAAAAAAATATATATATATATATATATATATATATATATATATATATATATATATATATATATTCTATCTCTGTTTCTCTACTTCTGTAAAGCTGCTTTGAGACAATGTCCATTGTAAAGGGTGCTATACAAATAATTTGAATTGAACTGAACAAATTGAATAATATGTAACAAATCTCAAACAACAGAAAAACGTAAATAAAATTAAAAGTCCATCTGTACAAACTGCCCACCTCAAATAATAGTGTAGAGTTTGGAGGGATCTTTGGGGGGCTGCCAACAGAGCCATAGGCATATTCTGGCTTGCACATCAGCAGGCACACCTCTCCTTTCTGCATGGAGCGCACACCAATATCCCATGCTTTGATCACCTGACCTTTAAGACAGCAATAGAGAGGACACCATGAACATCTAGAAATATCTGTAGCACTAATACCATCATAAATAATTAATCATTCCTGTGTTCCACTAATGTTCCGGACATGAATATTGTAACCTTTCAAAACAATAAACATTTAAAACAAACTTGCACATAAATAGATGCACAACATCTGTATCAGTTACAGGATTGTGTCTAACCATTATTTAATATTGTGGCAATTTATGTTTTATGTGTAATCATAAGGTTATAAATATAATAATAATTGCATATTTAAGATTTTTAAATCCTTGTCACCATTTTCTAAAAAATAAAAACACATACAAAAACAATATCATAGCTAAATTATTAGCTAATGAGTTTAATAGAAACTCCACCATTGCCTGGTCCCAAGTTGCATGTTGGGCTAGCAAACCACTGCATAAAATACTCTTGCTACACAAACACCGACTACATCTTTAGAAATTCATCAAATCCAGGGCAACGAGCTGAGGACTGAGGCAGCAGTGCCTTGTATCCAGGCTCGCATAGGACAGAAATGCCTGCAGAAGATTTGTCAATGCCTTATGCACCACCAGGAGTGAACAGGATTAAGAAAGTAAGAGTTTAAGAGAAATTGCTCAATATAATTGCAATACCTTTGCCAACACTGAAGACAAAAGGTTCCTTATGGTCATGACTGGAGTCAAACTTCTTCCCATTTAGAAATTTTCCTGTGTAGTGGACATGCACCTTGTCCCCAATCATAGGCTTCTCTCCCTCTGTACCATGCCGCTTCACAATCTGTTGAGATTGTCAAAGAGGGTCCTCATCATCGACATAATCAGTGCTCATTTAAAAAAAAATAGATAATTAATTTCTGAGCATTTTAGATGAATCAGTAATGTAAAATCTGACGACAGAAAATAAGTCATTGACGTGTTGACTTAAATGCTGTGAAGGGAATAAACATTTTGAATAAAGAGATCTTTTTAACATATTTAATTATTTTTTATCCATTTATCCTTGATTTGCGTTTACATAGGTTAATAATATCAAGGCTTAGGCAACAATTCTATAAGTACCCAAACCACATATTTGGTTGTGGTGGATGTTTATCAGTACTGGTATCTGCAACAATCTAGATACAATCATTATGCACAAACCATCATTCAGGCACAGTGAAAATATTATGTAAATTGAGAAATATTCACTGAGATGGACAGAAATAGTTCTAGTAATATAATACAGTTTTACTAGCCTTGCACACTCCCTGGTCTTTGTTTGGTGTGATGTCTAAACCCTGCGAGGCAAAGAGGGCAATAGGAGACTGTGCAGTTGGACACACATCCTCAAATTTTGCCATCTCCTCAAGACATACCCTTGGAAAACAAATACACATACAAACACAATATAAACTTTGCATGCAATAAGCAATTAGTCCTTATGCAATAATATATAATAATAGTACAGTTTAATACAGATAGATCCTTTCTACTATATAGTGAATTGATGTGATTGATGTGATTGATATTATATAAATAGACTATTGCATAAAAACACACAAAATAAATGTACAATGAAAAGATATATAAGCATGATATTTGGGAGATTTTATTTTGAGCAGAATTTTTATTAATTTTTACAGCAAAATTTATACAATTCAGGTCATTGTCTGTGAAAAAAAGATGTAGTCATTACATAATAACAGTTAACAATGGCTAAATGTCACACAGACTGTAGAGTTTCTTGCTTACACTGTCTGAAACATTTTATTTTTAAATTTGGTTAAGTCAAACTTGTAGAGAACAGCTATAACTGCATCTTATTCTATCATTGTAGCATGCCCTCTCTTCATAACTCTTTACAGCTTCCTGTTTGGCGTTCTATTTTAAAAGACTAATAAATGCAATGGAATTGACAAATGTCTATCTTTACTTCAACCTACAATTGAAAGGCTCCTACAATACAAAAAAAGACAATGAAGGAAGGACTAAATTAATGTGACTGAATTAATTCATTAATGGAGTTTCAGAACATTAACGTCCACAGCATCTGGTAATTCCACATTAGCTTTAGGTTTTTAAAATGGATTAGTTTCTATTAATGGTGTTAGTAGTAATAATTGTCATTATTAGCAGTGAGAGAGAGAGAGAGAGAGAGAGAGAGAGAGAGAGAGAGAGAGAGAGAGAGAGAGAGAGAGAGAGAGAGAGAGAGAGAGTGAGTGAGTGAGTGAGTGAGTGAGTGAGTGAGAGAGAGAGAGAGAGAGAGAGAGGGAGAGAGAGAGAGGGAGAGAGAGAGAGAGAGACAGAGAGAGAGACAGAGACAGAAAGAGACTCTTTCACTATCTACACAATTAAGTATTTGCATTTGTTTATGTAATATGGAGAAACCTAGTGTCTTTGCCTCCTATCTGATTTTCTCAGAAAGTCTATCTGTATATATGTTTATCCAGAGGCACTCTGTCAGCTCCATGCGTGGGTATGTGTGTATGTGTGTGTGTGTGTCTAGTAAGAGGAGGCGTGTGTGTGTGTGCGTGTGCGCGTGTGTGTGCGCGTGTGTGTCAGTGTACACTCATGAGTGTGTGCTGGGGAACACCATGTTCCCTCTATTCACAGTTCCTGGCACAATCCAGTGGCGTATACCAAATTTCTATCTTCACACTGGTCTCAGAGACCACTCTCTATCATTTCAGCTCCAAATATAAACTAAACATGCTTCTCATTTCATAACGATTCATATGTTTAGCTATTAGAATGATACATTACAAAATATGAAGAGCATATATCACTGTACCATAATCACCATACTATATATCACAAAGCTTGAAAGGAACTGCATTCACTGTTTCAGATAAAGACACTGTTTAGGTGGAAATAAGGTTTTAAGTCAGTGAAGATATGTCTCACAGACATAAAAAGTCAAGAGAATGACGGAAAAGATACAAGACCAAAACCAAATCAGAGAAGAGAACATTCAGTTCAGTTCTGCAAGATACACACTATTACCCAAGGATTGCACTCAAAGAACTTGTTTATCTATACACACATACAGACACACACACACACAAGAAACAAACACTTATAATACTATATTTGTGGAAACATAGACAGTGAAATACTACTAATAACTCACAATATATGTATTACGTACTGTATGTGCACGTTTCAGGATATTCCCATGGTTCCTGACTTTTCAGATGCACTCACTATCTATCTATCTATATATATATCTATCTACATATATATATATATATATATATATATATATATATATTTTATATATATATATATATATATATATATATATATATATGATGTAAATAAAAAAAATTTAAAATCCACTCTCTATGTGACATTACAACATATAAAAATTAAGTGAAAAACAAGCAGAAACATTTTAAAGACACTAGGAAATATTGAAAAAGTAAGCGGGTTTCATAAGTTTGCACACTTTATAATTGGGGATGTGGCAGTGTTCAGAATCGACCAATCTCATGTGCAGTAATAATTATCGTACAGCTGTCATAATTTACATTATTATGATTAGTCCAAATAAAGATCAGTTTCTGTAGAATCCTCTTGGTTTCATCTGACTGTTGAAGCCATGGTGCACAAGGAACTGAAGAGCATGCAAGGTATCTGACTTGTTTAAAGGTTACTGATCAGGAGAGGGGTATAAATGAAATTCCAAATATTTAGGTATACCATGGAACACAGTAACAGCCATCATCAACAAACAGAGAAAATGGAGAACAGGATGAACAAAGAACAGGATGTCCTTCCAACATTTATATAAAGACAAAAACTCATACGGGATGCTGCCAAGACATCTACGGCAACATTAAAGGAGCTGCAGAAATATCTGACAAGTACTGATTTCTCAGTACTTTCTCTATGTATGTGACAACAATCTCTAATATTCTTCACATGTCTGGGCTATGGGTTAGGTGGATAGTCGGAAGTCCTTTCTCACAAAAAGCATCCAAGCTCAATAAAATAAGCCTAAACTATGTGACAAAATGGGTTATGGTCTGATGAGACCAATTCCAAAAGGAATAATAATTCCATAACTCCAAAAGGTATGTTTGATACAAAAAAAAAAAGATCACCAAAAGAACACCCCATATGCACAGGGCAGCATGGTGGTAGCAGTATTAGACTATAGGGTTGTTTTTCATAAAGAACTGGGGCTTTTATCAAGGTGGAGAGAATTATGAAGAGCTACAAATACCAGTAAATTTTAGTGTAAAACCATCAGGGGACTGCTAATAAGCTAAAGATGAAAAGGAATTTCACCATTCAGCACAACAATGACCCAAAGCATTACATCCAATTTAACAAATGAATAGTTTAACCAAAAGAACATCAAGGTTTGGTGTGAGCTAGCCAGAGCCCAGGCCTGTATCCAGCTAAATATCTGTGGTGTGACCTGAAGCAGGCTCTATACAGGATAAACCCTTACAGTTTGGTGGCTCGAGAATGTTTTAGCAAGAAATAATGGGGAAAATATTTCCAAGTCAAGATGTGTCACACTGAAAGACTCTTAACCAAAAAGACTGTTGGAATAAAATTAAAAGGTGCTTTAATAAAGTATGAGTGTGCACACTTATGCAACCAGATTATTGTAAAAAAAAAAAAAAAAAAAAAATTACCTATTTTTTTCCTATATTTATACATTGTAATTTCACATTGAGGGAGGGAAAAGTTCTGTAAATATAAAATATGGAATTATAACATGGCTGAATGATCCTGACACAAAATATTATGTCACTTTTTTATATTTTTTAAAACGGTAAGCAGTCTGTTTTTGTCTGCTCCTTTTTTCCCTGTTTAAAGCAGCATACAGAGCCACTAATGTGCCTGTCTATCCCTCAGCTTATCTCACCCAAATTACACACCTATCTGAATCCCACCTACGTCATGGTGATGCATCTTCACATTCGTCCTCTGATAATTAAATTTAACTTCAGCGTACTAGTGTAAGTCGATCACATCCAGTACTTCTTAGACAAAGAGGCAAATGAGCCATAGTTGATTCATTCTTTCCTCACACATCATCCACACTGAAACACACTTAGATAACATATCAGGATCAAACACAATGGCACACAGGCACACATACAATTATGTGTCAGTATGCAATTTATAGATCTTTTGACCTTTTTTTTTTTTACATAAATTATTTTTTTCCATCAGTGATCTTTGCCGAAACAAAAATGCCACTTGATTTGTAAACAACTCAATATTCCACTGATATCATATTACCACCTTACTTATAGATGTTATTCACACTAGCAGGTATGTTCTGTTCTTGCAAAACAGGAACATGACTAGGAGCATGTAGTTTCATAAGTTCTAGGAAAACCCTCCAGGCTTGCAGTGTATGCTGACAGCTAAGAAACGTCATATTTACCCTGATATTCTTACTGGGTCACGTATGTATAAGTTATCATCAACTAAGCCCTTACTGACCATCCTTAAGTACTTCGTGCAAATATTAGGACAGGCTTCAGATAGACTCCTGGGTAATGAGAAAGTGGCTGTGTCCCTACATGAGCTTTTGAATGGCAATTCGGGTTCACTGAGTTCTTCTGAACTCAAGCATCACCATAGGGGAAAAACAATGACTTGGACTTCTTGTGGTTTTTCTATAGTAAATTGTTATACATAGCTTAAAGTATATCACCTGTACCTATATTAGGTTATACTTGCTGTCTGCACTTTGTATTAGCACTGAATGAAGATAATATTATAGCTAGATAACCTATTGGGCTGTCAGGTGAGTGCTTATGTGATGTTATGAAAATAACTTAACATGTAGGGTTAATAACTTCAATACATTTAATACTTATCATTCATATAAGCATTCTTTTTTTTATGTGAACTAGTTGAATTTCCCTATAATAAAGGAGCCCATGACCCTGTTTTGGTACCATGAAATAGCAAAATTAATATTGTTAAACTGGATCTTCCCTTGTTGCTGATGCGGCACATCTTTTGTGCCTTTAATATGTGCCTTTCCCCTGAAAGCGTGGCTATTGTGAACCTTTAGAGTGATTTCAAATGAAGACATTTTTAGGATAAAGCTTTAAAGGTGCACTACATGTCCCTTTCTAGGTAAAAAAAAAAAATATATATATATTAATGGTACAAGGTGTACACACTCCAGCGACCAGGAAAGGGTACAGTTGAGCACGTTTTTCTAAAAGTGTGGCAAGCCTACTGCAAGCCTAGGTTTGAATTACTGTGTCTTGTCATGGCTGTTTTTTTTTAATCGGATAGATAGATAGATAGATAGATAGATAGATAGATAGATAGATAGATAGATAGATAGATAGATAGATAGATAGATAGATACTTACAATATTTCCCAATATGTCTCCAGTCTGTCTCATGCGCTTGACTAAATAATCCACAAGGAAGTTTATAATAATTTTGCCGGCAAGTGCAACATGTACCCGAAGCGCTTTAAGGGCGCCGAGCGCTGCCGCTGCCACTGCCGGAGAGGAAGCCCGCCCTCTTCCACCGTGAGTACTAAATGTTCCAGCGGTGCTATTTTACACCGCTTATGCTGAACAACAAAGCCACATGGACTGGGGGTGGGGGGAAACGACGAACATGGGAGGCGGAGTGAGCGAGGGCTGGGCATTGAAGCACATAGTAAGAAAAAAAAAAGCGAAGGGCAGGTTCTTGTAAACTATCCACAAAGTAACACAATGTTCCGGCTGCGCTGTAGCTCGCTGTGATGAGAACACTGTGTCCTAGTAGACACCGTGACCCGTAACCCGTTCTGTGCCGAATCGACCAGGGAACAGTGTGTGTAGTGTAGAAAGCCACACACACACCACATCCATATAATGTGATAGAACGAAGTTTGGAACATAAAATCCACGTTTATTTTTATTACAGCTGAGCGTGTACTTCCTTTCTAAAGTGCTATTGGGTTTTTTTTCTTCCTGCTGCTGCGTGAGACATTATTTATAGCCTAGCAAACCTTAACGTGCTCTGTCAGCAGTGTCTGCTTTTCACTCCTCTCGCAATCAGAAACATCTGATAGTATGCTCATCTGATTAGAAACACTAATGATTATGAACTATGTTTTCTTTAAAAAAATAAAAAAAAAGGTATGACGCAGCTGTCAGTAAGAAGAAAAAGAGAGGAAAAAAGGAAAAGGAAGGAAAACACCTATAGTGCCAACAGAAATGAAAATGACTTACAAAAATAATCACATCTGTGAATAGAGCTATTGGGGAAAATACAATTCATAAAGTAATACAGACTTGTGGAAGACATGGGTATACGACACAAAAGATGAAAATCTCCATTCTGTGAAATGAGCACACTTAGTTAAGTGGGGTTAACTGCCAGTCTTTTGTGTACCCTCGAAGCATCCGTAAATCACTTGATGCAGCCCAGGGGATTAGAACCAAAATAACATGCTGTTACTCCTGTGCTTCCAACATGTCCCTTTTGCTCTTTTTATACAGAAGACATGATGTTCTCCTGTTCATTTACACTGAAAACAAAAGCCTGTCTGCTAATGAGAGCTCAAGGCTGAGGGGGTTTTCAGTAAAAATCAACCAAAAAATGTGTGGCAATGATAATTTGTCAAGTCATTATAAGTGTGTACAAATCAACTCCTGTTATATTAAACATTTCTTAATTGAACTGGTTAGCCAATATTAAAATGTCTAAAAGTGCTCACTCTATATAGTACAGTGGTGTACTGTTTGACTCTGCAGTCAGTCTGATAGCATTTTAGAGTTTCAAGTTGCAAAATATAACCCTATTCATTTTAGTTTTGATGATACACAACCCTCCAAAGGGTGATCCTTGAGGAAGGCAGAATGGTGTTTTTTTTTCTGTTGTTGTTGCTGTTGTGTGTAAGATGTTCATTAAAGTTGGCTCAAGGACACCACTCTCACAGCTCTCTACACAATGATGAGTAAAAGGGCACAATTCTCTATACAGATATCATATCTCTTGTTTTCTAGCATGTTGTGTATTCTAAAAGAATTCTATGTTCTTTTATGTTTGTAGATGTAATTTTGTTCTATTTTAGATACCCTTTGAGTTAACAGATCACTGAGTGTTTAATAAGACTGGCAGTTCTGCAGATAAGGGGAAATATGAATACCGTCATGCAATGCTAGCAGAAAGAGATAAGTCATTGAACACTGAGTGGTGCCTTCACATCTCTAACTCCCAACTAAAAGTGTTTTAGCCTAAAGGTATTCTTAGACCCTGGCCTATTTGTATCATATTGAGTTTTCCACTGAGACTAAAAGGCATTTCTGTAAATCACAGTGCATAAGGAAATCTGCCGAATTCTGTTATTTGTACTCAACTGTAGTTATACTGCAATTGAGCCACTCTGTATTTGCATCAGTGCATACTTAAGATGCATTAGTAATCACAACATTTCACTTGATTTAGGTCACTGTTTGTTATCACATACTGTACTACCCACAGACAAAATAACTATTAGTTTAGAGAACATTCAGGGATTGCTTTTAAAGACTTTTATGAGTTGGAAGTTTTATTTCTTTGACATAACAATTTAAAATGCCTATTTGATAAATAATGTAAATACAGTTAAATGTCACAGGCCAGCAGGTTTTAGTGCTCTTATATTTCATCCACTTTATACCTGTTTGAATGAATTCCTTTTAAAGCCAGACGCTGTTCTGTATATACAGTACTATTATTTGTTAATACTGATCTAAATATGTAGCCTGTGCTATTCTTTAATTTAATTTGCTAAACAAGATACATGAAAGTATTCTGGGAATAGGGTTTTTTTTTCAGTTTGAGTGCAGTGCTAACATGAAGTATTAGGTGAAGCATATTAATTTTGTACCCCACAGAGCAAATATAGTAAATAAAATATTTTAAAATCAATGTGTTTAATAGATTCCCAAATATTTCATATTTTCTGTTAGAACAGATCCTTGGAAAAAAATATCTGCTCTATTTAAGGTAACTGGAGTGTTGCTTGCAATATTTCTCCTCCAATGAGGCCCTGGGCTGTGGCTGTCTAAAAGATGTTTGACATTCCTGTCCTAGAATGAGTACGACTTCATTCAATTCTAGTAATAGCCTACACAACCTTTTGACACTGTGATAAGCATAGAATACATTCTTGTGAAAATTGACACAACAAACAGAAATAGCAGAAGGTTTGTGTGGACTGTGTATTCTTTAGACCAGTGGCAGGAACTGTTTGTAAATAAAGAGAGCTAGATAATAACTACAATTTGTGTGTCACCTCAATGCCTAAATATTCATTACCCATGAAATAATGGTAAAGAACCATAGATGACTAATCGGCATGAACATAACCATAAACTGCTTTTGCTTTCTCAGAGAGAGAGAGAGAGAGAGAGAGAGAGAGAGAGAGAGAGAGAGAGAGAGAAAGCGAGAGAGAGTGTGTGTGTGTTCGTGTGTGTATGTGTGTATGTGTGTGTGTGTGTGTGTGTGTGTGTGTGTGTATGTGTGTGTGTGTGTGCAATGGACAGGAGCGTGAGTTCATATAAGGTTACACCGTCATCAGGAAGTGAAATATACCAGAATGTGCAGTGCTAATCTGTTTGAAAAACACATGCTGTACTGCTTTTGATTACACATATACACACTACTAAGATTGTGAAAAACTGGCTTTTTATTTCAGTTGTAATAGCTTACAAAATAGCTGAATTATATATTGGTCATGTTTTAGAAACAGCATGTAATGAGAATATTTAAAAACAAACCCTAAGATTTAAGAGAATTTATCCAAGAGAAAATGGTTATAATCACAATTGATTTGAAACAGTAAGTTCTCAGATCCAGTTATCCACTGTCCTCCACAAGTTTGCATTCCCTGCTCTCACAGCACCTCATTCAACTCATTAACTGATTATATAGCTGTTTGTGTGTTGGCTGTTATGTGAGCAAGTAAACTCAGAAAAGCAAGCAGCAGTGAGTTCCCAGAACTTGGGCTGAACACAAATATCAGTATTATGATTATATTTTTATACTATATATTTTTAATTAGGTTTCTAGCTACAGTGAGGTTTAGGTGTTCAACACCAAATGCAACTCTGAACTAAAGACATTTAAGGACAATTTGTTCCATAACAGATATTACTAAACTGATTTGAGGAAGTTCAAACTAAGGTGAAAATAAATAATTAAACCAAGTAAGGAAAAGAGTAAACAGAGTCAAGTAGGTAAGTAAAGGAAGTTAGTAAAAAAAAAAAAATAGTAGCTTAATAAAGAAAGAAAGAAAGAAAGAAAGAAAGAAAGAAAGAAAGAAAGAAAGAAAGAAAGACAGAATGCACAAATAAGACTAAAATGAGTACAAACTCAGTACTGTACATTGTTAATACTGATTTAAATATCTATAAACAGCTTTACCATCCTTGTATTAATTGCCCCTTGGTGCCGTTGCTTATTTTTCTAGTTGTAACTAATCCCCAGACCGGAAATACCTCTGTCTTTAGATAGCATTGGCCATTTAAGGCTGCACAACCGTAATGCTGGATGAGACCGCTGAATCTGATTTATCGACCCCCGGCGTTGCTTTTTTAATGTATATGTAGTTTAAGAAACGAAAGTGAATACCATAAAGGACTACAAGTCAAACGATACAGTAATAAAACGTTTAATATAGCAATACACAGATCAGTTTCAAAACGGTTACGTTAATAACACTAAGCTCAATCATGGAAAGCCATCGGAAATTTACTTCCTGCACAATACCGATAGTTTATTTGCATGTGTTAAAGAGTTAAAGAATGAATCTTATTACAAGAAATATATTTTAGTAATAAAATAAAATAAAAAAATTAATAAAATAAAATAAATAAGTGTAAGTCGGGTATGTTGAAGGCAGGTAGGTTAAAAACGGTTAGCTAAATTATTATGTGTATAACTGGCTCTTCAATATCTGTTTGTAATATTCATATGGATCGTTACTTGCCAGTGCTTCTTACTTTGAGCCAGTGTTTTTTTTCTATATAACACATTTTAGTCATGTGACTGCTGATTAGCTGATCTACTGACTCATTCTTTGCTTCTGTGTAAGGTCCCACGTGGATTCTTGAAAAATTTCCACTTCCTAAAATGTTCACTCTTTCTTCAGTGATCTCATCTGGTCAGTTTAGACATGTCCAAAGACTGTAATGATTATAATGAACACCATTTCAACAAGTTTATTATAGTATATTATTATAGTATAAAGCAGTAGGAGACAAACTAAAGTGATGCCGCAGTAAGGTTTTACTCTCAACCGTCTAGAAAGTTACTTACTAGAAGCTTTTACGAAAACTACATACTAGTGACATCTGGTGGTCAAAAAGATGAAGTGCAGATAGTAATCTACTGTGAAGGTTGCTATGGTTTCAAACACACATACATACTCAGTTATATTTAAAACAGATCTAGTCCATCTCCGACCACATTATATACACAATATATACATGTGGGTTTCTTTGAAAGTGTTGGTTTCTTTTTAAACATAAATTACAAAGTGTCAGCAGACATACAGAGCTAATGAGCTGGTAAGGTTTCAAAAGTAATTTTTGCTAATATGCACATGGAATAGAAGAGTCTTTCAGACCTGGACTTTGAAAACATATTAGGATTTTTACAATTTTTTCTTTTTAGATAACTAACACTGGCAATAAACATTTATCACCATTATACTCTTATCTAACGTGCAATAACATTGAGTTTTGCTTCCTGAAAAGTAATTTGCTAAGACAATATTAAGCTGAAAATTGAACTTTGCTCTTTGTGTTTTTTTTCTATTTGTCCCCATAACAACATATGACTGTTTTGGACACCCATCTTCATTTTTCTTTTAACAATTTTAGCTAGATATTGTCTAAAATGTTAGCTTATACTAGACAGAGAAAGGAGAAGGGACAGGTCTCTGTCTCTATGAAGAATACTTAACTTTATATAGCATCTTATTGCAAATTTCTGGGTGCAGGTTTTCATACCAATCAAGCAGAAGCCACATCTGATTCTACCTGTTTAATCAGTTGATCTTGGCTTTCAATAGACTCAGGTGTGGCTTCTGCTTGAAGGTCGAAATGAAAACCTGTACCTATGCTGGCCCTTTGCAGATATGATTGGACACCCCTGTTATATAGTGGTGCAATCGGTGAAATCTCTACTCCTGTGTTATGTGTGTGATTTGTGCCATGTTTTGTGTGCACATCCAAATTCCAAACCAAGTTTCTGGCCAGCCCTAGCCTGCCTTGAACCTGCCACCCCATGATGACTTAACTACTGGGGATATTTAAGAAAGATGAGCAAAAGGTTGAGGTTGTAAGTAGAAATGGCTTTGTGTGATTTGTTGTAGTTTGTGATTATTAAAAAGTTTTCTGTTCTGGTTTTGACTTGTTCCTGTTACTTGACTTTAAACTTGGATTCTTGTTCGGTATTGATTAGGTGAACACGTGAACCAAATCTTATTTAATGAGTAAAAGTATAAACATCACTGCTGTTGTCATCACTATCCTCCAATAGGACCAGCTGGATGTCAAAAACAGTGCTAGTAGGTACCTCACCTAAAAGTAATTGGAGTCAAATAATAACTAATGACCATGCAAAAAGAGTTGAAAAGAAAAGTTTGAGTGAGGAAAAGAAGGGTTCAATTCTGGCTTTACTGGCAGATGGATACAGTGAGTGAGAGGTTGCTTCCATCCTTACAATTTCAAAGACAGTGATTCATAAGAACAAGGTCATGTTGCAGACATTGTAGACTACAAATCTACATAGCAGCAGAGGGCGAAAAAGACTCTTCACTGACTGGGATGACCACCAACTCAATCGAATGTCACTCAACAACCCTAGGAGGACATCAAGTGACCTGCAAAAAGAATGGCAAACGGCAGCTTGGGTGACGTGCATGGCGAGGACAGTTTGAAACAGGCTGAAGGCATGCAAAGCTTGTAATGAGGCCTTCATCAATGAGAAGCAAAGGAGAGATTTGCAAAAGACCATAAGGATTGGATCTTAGAGGACTAGAGTAAGGTCATCTTTTTTGATGAGTGCAGTTTTCACCTTTGCCCAACACCTGGTCATCTAATGGTTAGACGAAGACCTGGAGAAGCCTATAACCCCAATGTTTCGTGCCTACTGTGAAATTTGGTGGAGGATTGGTAACAATCTGAGGGTGCTTCAGCAAGGCTGGAATTGGGCACATTCATCTTTGTGAAGGGCACATGAATCAAGCCACGTACAAGGTGTCCTGGAAGAACACTTGATTCCTTCTGCTCTGACAATGTTCCCCAACTCTGAGGATTGTTTTCCCCAGAAGGACAATGCTCCATGCCACACAGCCAGGTCAATCAAGATGTGGATGGAGGACCACCACATCAAGACTAATATCCAGACCTGAACCCCAGTGAAAACCTCTGGAATGTGATCAAGAGGAAGATGGACGGTAACAAGGCATTAAGCAAAGCTGAGCTGCTTGAATATTTGCAATAGGAGTGGCATAAATCACCCAACAGCAATGTGAAACATTGGTGGAGAGCATGCCAAAATGCATGAAAGCTGTGATTAAAAACCATGGTTATTTTTTTACCAAATATTGATTTTTGAACTTTAGTATTGTGTTTAAAAATATGAGCTTGTTTTCTTTGCATTATTTGAGGCCTAAAAGCACTGCACCTTTTTTTTTTGTCATTTTCTGTAAATAAATGCTTTAAATGACAATATGTTTTTTTTGGAATTTTGTCAGTAGTTTATAGAATAAAACAAAAATGTTAATTTTATTCAAACACATACTGATAAATAGTGAAACCAGAGAAACTGATCATTTTGCAGTGGTCTATTATTTTTTTCCGGAGCTGAATTGTATGACAGTTCACTGGCAGTAAGGATGTGGTTGCCATTTGTTTTGGGTGTGGATTTTTTTTTTTCTTAGTTTTGTGTATTAGGAAGTTAGGTAAGTTCAAGTTAGGTTAGATAAGCCCTGAAGTTATGCCATTTTACAGTTGTTTATGCACTTGCTTATTAAAATATTCTTATTTTACAAATATAACACTTTTGTAGGAATCTTTTTGCGTGCCTGTCATTTCAGGTCCCTTTATAAATGTATCAACCCCTTGATTTCCAAGCTTGTTACTCTGTGTGGCCTAACCCTTGACCGGGTCCTAACAATAATTATAATAAACACATTAATAATGCATTTGTGCTGAGTAAGATTTTTGATTGTGTTTTATTCATTTTATCACTTCTAGTTTTGTGACCATAGGGAGTATTTGTTTTTGGAGAAAGTTTGTGTCTGCCCTACAGACTGATATTGTGTGTGTGTGTGTGTCTGTGTGTGTGTGTGTGTGTGTGTGTGTGTGTGTGTGTGTGTGTGTGTGTGTGTGTACCTGGTCATGTGAATTTTTCCATCCTTGCTATAGAATGAATGAATGAATGAATAAATAAATAAATAAATAAATAAATAAATAAATAAATAACAGATTTGTTTGATGTCCTCTTTTCACATTCTTTAAAAACACTTCATTTGATGCATGATTGTCACAATTATGGCAGTGTAGTAAATAAGTTTCCATATTTCAGTCTACACAGTATATATTTCAGTAAACTAAATTTTAAGCATGTAAAGAGCATCATCTGTAGTAAACCAATATAACTGTTGCAACTAGGTGGCAGTAATAATGCATAACATTTGGATTTTACAGTTGGGCTGTAGTCAAGACACTGTCAAGTTAATGACAAGTACAGAACCAGGACTAGCTGTAACCATGTCATAATAGTGCTGAGGCCAAGTCAAAAGTAAACACCAGTACATATGTAGTAGGTATGGTTTCCTGAAGATAAACTTGAGCAATGCATATTTTGTGGAATAATAGCCAATCATGATGCTAAATTTTTTCAAAAAGTTTTCCTGTAACACAAAAATTTAAGGATGAGCATGTGAATTTTGCTGGTTATGTTGGTAAAATGAGAGGAACGTTCTATAATTGAAGCTAGCTTGAAATGGGAAATGTAATGATTGTGATAAAACTATGATTGTAAGTTTGATAAGAAAATAAACAGCAAACAAAAAAGATGTTCTGAAACTAAACAGAAATGAAACTGTCTAAAACCAATGTTAAACCATTGTACAGTTAACACATAAAAACTGGCCAACTCTTCTCATGCATCTGAAAGAATTGGTTTACGCATTGCACGAAGTGTCAACAGCACAGGAAGTTGAAAACCATGTTAGCAGCAAAGGAGGAAGCTACACGTTGGGCAATAATTAGTAGATGCAGCACTACAAGAGTCTTTAAAAACTGCCATCTTCACATTGCTCTAGGACATGTAGAAGAGAACAGTTTCCTGATAAACATCTCTCGAAGTCATCTGGGGTAGGTTGCATCATGTTTTCCTTAAAGAGCTATCAAGACCATATGAACATTATAGTAGTTTTATGTGTTTCTGTAGCTCAATTTCTGTAAATGTTTGTATCAGCAGTAAACATCTCAACCCTCATGTTTGAAATTACAACTCTACAGTGCAGAATAGCGCACATATTCTTTCTTTAATTTGAACATTTATGTTGATGTAGCAAACATCAGGAGATACATTTATACTAGATGAGGTCTACTTTTATGAAAGATTTGTTTTAGCATTGAGAAAGGTCCTAATGAGTGACTTGTGTATGTCAAATTGTTTTAATGTGATAAGCATATTGCTTTATTTACTTTAGTTTACGTAGGATTTTAAATTGTCATACTTCTCCCTATCTGCCACGGAAATGTGGAAACAATGGCATACGTTCAAAAATATAGCAATGTTCATTTTCTTTCATCTAGCAATGTTTTGTTAAATAAAATGGGTATTATTCTTCTTAATTAACTTATTCTTCTTTACATAACAGGATTAAAGAGTTTCTTAAATGTTTTAGACTTTATTGCAGCCACAGATATTTCACTTTATCAGAACACAAATCTAGCAAAAGAGAAACGCTTTAGATTAAGTACAAACCTCAGCATCAGGGGATGTTCACACTACTCAACACCAACCCCCACAGAAACCTTATATTTCTATTGCTCTGAATGCATTAGAAGAATGAGTCATATACTTAACCTTTAACACTCTTGGTGGAAGTATAGTGCTATGATGCATTAGTAAAGTCACCTCTGAGTAGGCACACTTATTTTTGTGTGATTACAGGGAAAAGTGTGAAGAATCATGTCAAGCAGAAAGACTAAAAGAAGCCAGAAGCTTGGCTCCTCTCGGCGTAACAAAAATCGTAACAGAGAAACTGAAGAAATAGACAATGATGATGGATTTCAAGACCCTGGAAATGAGGAGCATGAAAGTGAGCAAAGTCAATTTCTCACAGTTTCTGAAAAACAATCATCTAATGAGTCTTCATTGCTTCATCCTGATCAGCCAGTTATAGCTTGCACCAACCCAAGTACTTCAGTCTTGGAATTTTCTCCTCAACCACAGTCACAGGATTTCAAGGACCTCCTGGGACAAGCTGACATGACAAGCAAAAAAAGAAAAATGGGATCAACTCGCAAGGGCAACAGAAACTTTAAATATGAAGGAATTTATGATGATGAGGCAGAGTACAAAGTACAGCTAAGTGAAGGTGTTAGTAATGAGCTAGAAGTGCCTGTAGAAGCATCCATAAAAGAGGATGGGGGAAAAGAAGACCAAACAAGTCTAGTGGACTGTGCACCCAGTCAGTCTTCAGAAAATGAAAGCTCAGTCCTACAAGGGAAGCATTTGAACTTTGATACCATCTTGCAAAATGAAGACGATAGCAAAAATGATGAACACCAACATTTTGAAGAAACCCTACAAAGTAAACCAATGGACATCTCTTCTTCTGAACTTAACCAATCCAAGGAGGCAGAATTGAGTCAAAATTTAATAGATGATCAATCCAGTTCAACTTTTGTAATTAAAGACATACTGGAAGGTTCTCATGCTGAAGATATAGGGCAAGATGAACTTACTGGAGTACAATCAGCATCTTTGATAAATGAACATGAGCATGTGACTGAAGTTGACAAAGTGGCTACAGTTATATGGGAAAACGTTAATAGCAAAGCAAGCACAGAAGATGAGAACACAGTTGCCCTCTGCCTTGAGCATACGGATGAAACTTTACAGCTAACTCAGGAGACCATTTACAAGTCTGAAAGTACAGAAGTCAGAGAGGATACTGGCAAGTATAAGGAGGTAAGTGCAGCTTGGGATAGAACAGACAATGATTCAGATGAAGGGTTAGCTTCAACAAACCTAAACCTAAACCAAACAATGGAGCCAGATACAAACATCGTTTCACCCCTAAAACTTAAAGATCAAGAAATAGAAACATCTTCCGAACAATTCCTTTCACATGAATGCAAAGTCCAGGGTGACAGTGAAATTAAATGTTACACAGAAGAACAAAATGATCTTTCTGAGGCCAAATGTTGGACAGGAGAAAGCAGTGCAGATGAGGACATAGCTAAAAAAGAAGTGAACATGCATTATGATGAAGAAAAATATAGAGCCATGGGGACAGAGAGAGAGGTAGAAAATGATGACATGCAATCTGTAAATTGTAATCAGTTGTTATTTACCAAGGTAAGTTCAACCAATATGTTAGATGTTGTCACAGAATCTTCACTAATTCATGCTGAAACACTGTATGAAGAAACAGAAATCAGCAGCCAGACATGCAACCTTCAACATAACAATCCTGTGGAATTTCCAATTGAACTGGATATGCATTCAAAGGAAGGATACTGTTCTGATCAGATGATTGAGAAGGTAGTCAAGTTTTCAGACATAGAAACTGAGGCTGTTGAGGAGGAGAATAATGACATAAAGGAAGAAATAAATGCTGGTTCCATACAGAGTTTTACCAAAGAGGTCTTTGTAAGAGTGGATGATGAGAAGGCTGGCATGTCCACATTCATGAATGAGCTTGAAATGTCATCAGTCATCACAAATACACAAGATTACACTGTTACAGACCAGGCATCTATGGTAGTTGAAGAACATGGCATTGAGAGTCCTGATAAAGGAGGTACCAGCCCTTATCCTACAAGTGATTTAATGGAGACCATTTCTGAAACACAAGTCAAATTAGACATGCCAGTGTATAATCCCATAGCTGTACCTGATCAGAAGCAAAACATGTATGTGGAATGTCAAGCATATCCAACAAACACAGAATCAGAAGCAGAGCAATTTGAAAGAACATTTCCTGTTGTTTACATACAGGAATCAAGACTGGTTCAGGATGATTCAGTAGCAGAAATTGTAGGATTTAGCCCCTCTAAGAAAAATGAGGTAGATTCATCTCAAAGGATTCTTACTGGAAACAACTCAGGAGGTGAAACACTCAGCTTCACTGTTGAAACATGTTATCCTCAGTCCTCAGAGTCACTCAGTATAATAGAACCTGAAGCAGAAAAAATGGATGAAAATGTGATTAAAGCTGTGGTTGTAAATGAGAACACAAACACTTCACAAGAACATAATGAAACACCTCAGTACATCTCAACAGAGGTTGTCAACACAAATCAAGAATGTTGTGTACTTGACAGACAGGATGAGGAAACAGTAATTGTGGAAGATATCTGTGGCAGGGTAGATAGCACACATGCTGAATTATCAGATGTAGCTGAATATCTGGTTGATACTGAGGTCCTCAAAATGCAAAGCAGAGCAGAAGTGGCTGTACGAAATGAAGAAGAAACATGGGAGGGAGACAAGCATGGTCAACCCATATCATTAGAAGATCCTCGTCAAAATACTTATCCAGATTTGAAGTTAGAACAGTCCAAACCTTTAGAATGTACTGAGATACATTCAAAGACCCTACAAGCTACCTCTACTCCTATTCAAGAAGAAGCTCATATGCTCATAAGTCGCAGAAGAAAAATGGGATCAATACGCAGGACTCTTGGAGGAAAGAAAGAAGAAAAAGATCAAGAGAAGGATACGTATGAAGAGGAGAAAGATATGGATTTCACAAAGAGAGCTACTTTATTAGGCCCAGAAAATGGAGTTATTGAGAAGAAGAAGAATGATAAAAAAGAAGAAATAAATGCTGGTCCCAAAGAAAATTTTACAGCAGAAGCAGAACACACACAAGAATATATGTATTCTGAAATATCCTCTCAGACTTTTTCATCCTCTCAAACTACAATCAAACATCCATCAACAGAGAATTCTGATTTCCAAGAAGATCAAGAAAAAAGTAGAGAGAATGTGGAAGATAGAAGTGTGGAAATCGATATGCAAACCCCAAAAAAGAAAAAAATTGGATCAACACACAATCTCCATGGAAGACCCCAACCACCTGCTGAAAGAGAGGATGCAGAATGGACAGATTTGGGAAATTCAGAAGAAATTAAACATCAAAACATAACTCAAGCTGCTACTTTAATCCTGCTTACTGAACAAAATACTATAAGTGCAGTGACACCTAACATCCATGACTCGGCAGTGACAACTGAACAAACACAAATTATTACCACAGAAGTAGAAACAGGGACTGGAGGAATCGATGCACCACCTGTCGTATTATCAGTTGAAGTTGATCAGATTAGTGCTGTGGTCTCTGATGAGGTGAGCAATGCAGAAGGACTGACTGATATTATAGAGCACAAGGAAAAATCAGGAGTGCATGAGGAGAAGGATTCGGAGGTCATACATTTAGATGAACAATATATTCATACAATTGCATCTGATCAGGACCAAAACAGTACCAACACTGGGGTTATCGAGGAAGACAATAATGATACAAAGGAAGATATAAGTGCTGGTCCTAAAGAAAACTTTACCCAAGAGGACATCACAACAGTATGCTCACAACAAAATGTGCTTTGTGAATTATTCACTCAAACTACTGATCTGGGTTTAACTACAGTCGAATATCCCTCACCTGCAACAGAGCATCATGATTTCAGGAAAGATGATGGAAATAGTATAGAGAATTTGGAAAATAGAAATGCAGAAATCCAGAAGCAAACTCAGACAAAGAAAAAGAAGAAATTTGGATCAACACGCAGACCCCATGAAAAACACCAGCTACATGCTGAAAGAGAGGAAGGAGAATGGAAAGATTTGGAAAATGCAGAAGAAACTGAACATCACATCATAACTCAACCTGATACTTCAAACCTGCTCCCTGAATCACAGAATACAATGAGTGAGGTGACACCTAACATCCATGATGCAGCAGTGACAACTGAACAAACACAAATTATTACCACAGAAGTAGAAACAGGGACTGGAGGAATCGATGCACCACCTGTCGTATTATCAGTTGAAGTTGATCAGATTAGTGCTGTGGTCTCTGATGAGGTGAGCAATGCAGAAGGACTGACTGATATTATAGAGCACAAGGAAAAATCAGGAGTGCATGAGGAGAAGGATTCGGAGGTCATACATTTAGATGAACAATATATTCATACAATTGCATCTGATCAGGACCAAAACAGTACCAACACTGGGGTTATCGAGGAAGACAATAATGATACAAAGGAAGATATAAGTGCTGGTCCTAAAGAAAACTTTACCCAAGAGGACATCACAACAGTATGCTCACAACAAAATGTGCTTTGTGAATTATTCACTCAAACTACTGATCTGGGTTTAACTACAGTCGAATATCCCTCACCTGCAACAGAGCATCATGATTTCAGGAAAGATGATGGAAATAGTATAGAGAATTTGGAAAATAGAAATGCAGAAATCCAGAAGCAAACTCAGACAAAGAAAAAGAAGAAATTTGGATCAACACGCAGACCCCATGAAAAACACCAGCTACATGCTGAAAGAGAGGAAGGAGAATGGAAAGATTTGGAAAATGCAGAAGAAACTGAACATCACATCATAACTCAACCTGATACTTCAAACCTGCTCCCTGAATCACAGAATACAATGAGTGAGGTGACACCTAACATCCATGATGCAGCAGTGACAACTGAACAAACACAAATTATTACCACAGAAGTAGAAACAGGGACTGGAGGAATCGATGCACCACCTGTCGTATTATCAGTTGAAGTTGATCAGATTAGTGCTGTGGTCTCTGATGAGGTGAGCAATGCAGAAGGACTGACTGATATTATAGAGCAAAAGGAAAAATCAGGAGTGCATGAGGAGAAGGATTCGAGGTCATACATTTAGATGAACAATATATTCATACAATTGCATCTGATCAGGACCAAAACAGTACCAACACTGGGGTTATCAGGAAGACAATAATGATACAAAGGAAGATATAAGTGCTGGTCCTAAAGAAAACTTTACCCAAGAGGACATCACAACAGTATGTCACAACAAAATGTGCTTTGTGAATTATTCACTCAACTACTGATCTGGGTTTAACTACAGTCGAATATCCCTCACCTGCAACAGAGCATCCTATTTCAGGGAAGGTGATGGAAATAGTATAGAGAATTGGAAAATAGAAATCAGAAATCCAAAGGCAAACTCAGCCAAAGAAAAAGAAGAAATTTGGATCAACATGCAGACCCCATGAAAAACACCAGCTACATGCTGAAAGAGAGGAAGGAGAATGGAAAGATTGGAAAATCAGAAAACACTGAACATCACATCATAACTCAACCTGATACTTCAAACCTGCTCCCTGAATCACAGAATACAATGAGTGAGGTGACACCTAACATCCAGTGATGCAGCAGTGACAACTGAACAAACACAAATTATTACCACAGAAGTAGAAACAGGGACTGGAGGAATCGATGCACCACCTGTCGTATTATCAGTTGAAGTTGATCAGATTAGTGCTGTGGTCTCTGATGAGGTGAGCAATGCAGAAGGACTGACTGATATTATAGAGCACAAGGAAAAATCAGGAGTGCATGAGGAGAAGGATGCGGAGGTCATACATTTAGATGAACAATATATTCATACAATTGCATCTGATCAGGACCAAAACAGTACCAACACTGGGGTTATCGAGGAAGACAATAATGATACAAAGGAAGATATAAGTGCTGATCCTAAAGAAAACTTTACCCAAGAGGACATCACAACAGTATGCTCACAACAAAATGTGCTTTGTGAATTATTCACTCAAACTACTGATCTGGGTTTAACTCCAGTCGAATATCCCTCACCTGCAACAGAGCATCCTGATTTCAGGAAAGATGACGGAAATAGTATAGAGAATGTGGAAAATAGAAATGCAGAAATCCAGAAGCAAACTCAGACAAAGAAAAAGAAGAAATTTGGATCAACACGCAGACCCCATGGAAAACACCAGCTACATGCTGAAAGAGAGGAAGGAGAATGGAAAGATTTGGAAAATGCAGAAGAAACTGAACATCACATCATAACTCAACCTGATACTTCAAACCTGCTCCCTGAATCACAGAATACAATGAGTGAGGTGACACCTAACATCCATGATGCAGCAGTGACAACTGAACAAACACAAATTATTACCACAGAAGTAGAAACAGGGACTGGAGGAATCGATGCACCACCTGTCGTATTATCAGTTGAAGTTGATCAGATTAGTGCTGTGGTCTCTGATGAGGTGAGCAATGCAGAAGGACTGACTGATATTATAGAGCACAAGGAAAAATCAGGAGTGCATGAGGAGAAGGATTCGGAGGTCATACATTTAGACGAGCAAGAATTGACTCCTGTCATCACAACAAGACAGGATGATGTTCTCATAGAACATTTGTCCTTAGCAGACAAAGCACATGGTACTGATAATGAATGTGCTAGTGAAGTTAATGTTCTTTCTACATGTGAGAATGTGGAAAATAGAAATGAAGAAATCCATATGCAAACTCAATGCAAGACTAAGAAAAAGAAGAAATTTGGATCAGCTCGGAGACCCCATGGAAGACACCAACCACCTGCTGAAGGAGAAGAAGGAGAATGGAGAGATCTGGAAAATACAGAAGAAATACAAAACATAGATCAAGCAGCTAGTTCAAACTTGCTTACTGAGCTACAGAATGCTATTAGTGAGTTGTCATTTGACACCCGTGTACCATCCTTGAGAACTGAGCAGGATTTGGGGTGTATTGAAAATGCAAATGCTACTCAATTAGCATATCCTACTCATGGCCAAATGGAACTTAGTCCTGAAGCACAAGCTAGATTAGACATGCCAGTTGTATCTGAACAGTGCCATACAATGTTTAAAGAACCTCTAGAGAATCAAAAAAACATGGAATCAGAAACAGAGCAATGTGAAATCACATGCCCAGTTGTTCACATGCAGGAATTAAAATTAACACAGAGTTCAGGAGATGGTAACTCTGGGAGAAGGAGAAAGATAGGTTCAACTAGAAGGAGTCTAAGAGTGATGAAGGAAAAAGAAAACATCCAGGAACAAACAACAGAAGAAAGTACACCAAACTCAGAGAAAGATCATGGGCACAAAAGGGCATACCAATTAACTACCGAAATATCTCATCAATCCATACAAACCCTTTCTGGGCCAGTAAATATCATAGAACATGAAACAGAAAATGTGGACTCTATTTGTGAGAACCTTGAGGAAGGAAAGAGTAAACAAGAAGCATGGCAAAGAACTACAGATATGAACCCAAGATTTGCTGGAGAATACTTAAACTCAATAGAAGACACAGTTAATCCACAAGAGTCAAGACCTTGTGATGCAAAGACAAGCATACAAGAGTATGAAGCACAAATTCATGATAAACCTGATCAGTCAGAAGGCTCCCTTCTTAGTGAGATTGAACTTTACCTGAATAAAAGTTTTGAAAATACCCTAAATACTACAGCTCTTAATCCTAATATATTAGAATTGTCAGAACCATCTCAAAACTCTCAAATTCATATGGAACAGAGCTCCCCAGCAAGAAGGAGAAAAATGGGGTCAAGTCGCAAGGTGTCTAGAAACAAGCATGCAGAAAAAATATCCAATGAGAGCAGAGAGTCTGAACAGGAAAATGAGAATTTGGACAAGAATATTGTTCAAAATAGTGAACCTAAAAGAGAGCTAAAGACAGTTAAAGAAACTGTCATGGCAGAAAGCACAGAAGACATGAAAGAATCATCTGAACTCATGTCTGAAATCCAAGCTCTCTGTCAAAGAAATGAGAGTAGTACCCAAGCCACAGAACAAGCACTTCCAGAAGGTAGACGAAAGTTTGGGTCCAGACGCACAGCAAAGGGAAGCAGTGGTCTAGGTGCATTTACACATGGTGATTATAAAAGCAACCAGGAAAACACAGATATTCAAGTGACTATGGATGACTTAAGGGTATGCATGTAATATCTCTATTAATATTTTATAATTTTTTACTTATTTATTAATGTATATTTTTCTGCACATTTTGTTTGAATTTAACATCTTGTATTTCACAGGTTTCTGATCTATATTTTATCTCAGAACCAGAGAGTCCACCAATCTCTCACCCAGTCTCTGAGGCAAGGTATAGATGAAAATTCTCTGAAATTTGTTTGTTTGTTATTTTTTTATGAACCAGTGCCTTATCTCTAATGTCTCCTTACGTTGGCTGTTCATTATAGATATTGCAAAATCATCTGAATTGCGCATTTGTGGATTTGTTCACTCATATTCTGCCATTAGTATTGTATGCTTTCATTTTCTTCTCTAGACCAGAACCTGTAAAGGTTAGAGAAGCTAGTGTGAAAGATACAAACACATCTAATGACGCTGGCCTTGTTTCTCTGGATAGCATTATGAAAACTTCACCATCTGTTGTCAGCACTGGAGGGAAACAGAAAATAGACTTTGAGCAATGGAATGAGCAAAGTGAGTGCAGAAATTAAAGTCCTGCAAAAACGTTGTAGAGATTTGTGTTAAATAGTCTGTAGCAAAATAAACCTACTTGTGTAGTTCCAGATTTTGGACAAACACTATATAACATTGTGATGGTGGGAAACAGCAACGTGGGCAAGACATCTTTCATAAAACGTTTACAGAGCGGACAATTCATCCAGGATTACAGCGCTACTATTGGTGAGTCTGAGGATTTCATTTAAATGCCTTGTAACTATCCATATGTCCAAAACGGTGAGTTTTTAATTGTGTGTCTGTTTATATATTTATTTATGTATTCAGGTGTCGACACCTTTGTTCATACTGTTACATTTGGTAGTAGAACAGTTAAACTGTATGTGTGGGACACAGCAGGTCAGGAGAGGTAAGATAACAAGTAATATCCATGAGCATTCTAAAATATCCAGTGTTAGTTTTTTCTTTTAAATTAATCTATGGAAATGTCATAATCAGGTATCACAGCATCACTAGGCAGGTCTTCCACAAGGCCCAGGGGCTTCTACTGATGTATGATATCACATCATCTCAGAGTTTCCATGCTGTTCGTGCCTGGATCTCCCAGATTAAGGTTAGTTTATCATAGTATGAAAAAGGGAGCAAAGTTATTAAGAGCCCATTAATATTGGTTGTTTATTTTTTGTTTTGTTTTGTTTGAGATAAGCATAAAAATTTCATGAGGTTCTTTGAATTAATCTTAAAAATCTTGAATCCCTTAAATAAATGCAATGTGCCTTTGTTTAAACACTGTCATTTACAATCTTCAATCTGCATGCCTTTCCTCTATAAATTATATATAATTCTGCACAGGAAAATGCTCCCACAGATGTCATCGTGATGTTACTTGGCAACAAAAATGACTGTGCTGATCGAGAAGTCCAGCTACAGCAAGGGGAGGATCTATCAAAAGTACAGTGATAGAAATACTCACCTTCTCACTTACCAACTGAGTAGATATTTGTTTAGTGTTGATAAGTCACTATCATCTAATTTTTTTAGTCTACATAAGAACATTGCTGAGCTTGTGTGAAATAAATCAATCTTGCAAGACACTGTTTCATTTTTTATTCAACACAGGAGTATGACATTCATTTTATGGAGTGCAGTGTTGCAACTGGTGAGAATGTGTCAGAATCTCTGAAGACTCTAGCATGGTAAGGCAAAAAAAAGTCTAATAACCCATTTTTATATTTTATAATTAACCGACTTGCTCACTGTGTGTTTCGTATTATCATTAGGTTACTGCTGAAACAGAGAGTGAGGAAAGAGGAGGAATATACAACCTTACAGCCAAAGCCACAAAGTAAGAAGTCAGGTTGCTGTTGAAAACATCTTTGCTGTAAACTCACACACACACACACACACACACACACACACACACCTCTACATCTTTATCCATACACTTTATCAAATATACTATGTGTACAAAATGTGTAATGAGAATATTATAGTATGTTTACTTTATTTTTTTTATATTTTGATTGTCTTCATCCATTTTTAATCCATTCTTAATAAGCATGCATTGTTAACCTAATGTTATGTGCTATGTGCTGTTTCATGGAACTGAACAATTCTGTCGGATACTGGTGGATTACATATGCAGTTTACTGTTACTGTACTTTACAGTTTCTTTTGTATTGTCCTCCTGAATTCACTGTAGGCCAGAATGTAATTTTATAACTGCATTTTGCAATAAATCATGTGAAATATTGTGTAATAAGTTATATAAACGTTGTGGTGTTCTTGAAACGTATTGGCTAATATGAACTGAATATGAAAACAACTGAAAATAAGCTGAGAAATAAAAATGTACTTCCCCCATCCTGGTGTAATTCACATAATTACACAATATGCATCTCTATGTGGCTGGACCCCATACACAGAAAATGGTAATAATAAGTAGGCTGAGAAAAAGTGCAAAGGCAATGAAGAAAACCTCTGCTGCCCATTGACTGGTCTGGACCCCTGTTATCACTAGAGGGTGGTGAGAGGGAATCAGATTAGTGAGGTTCAGCATATATCCCAGAGTCCAGCCTATGTCAGTTTCTGCCACCTGTAATTGAAGTTTAAGATCAGAAATTAAAATGATTTTTGTCTAAATTTTATATAAATGTATTTTTACATACAATAAAACAGTGGCACTGATATTGTAATAATACAGGGTTTTTTTTCGATTGCTAACAAGCATTGATAGTCACCGTCTCAAAACTCAGTCAGAAAAAGAGTATGCAGACCAAACTGTGAACCATTTTACATTGCATTAACATAAAATGAAAAGTTTTAATCCTTAAAGAGATTAATAAACATTGTTCAAAAAAAAGTATTACATTTTTTACTTAGAGTACATGTACTGTGGTGGAAAATTCCCTTATGTAGAAAATAGATTCCAGCCAATGAAGGAATATAATATTTAAAGGTTAGAGTCACTTGGAGTAACAGATGCCAACAACACTACAGCGCTGCTGAATTCCCAAACCTGATTGCTCAGGAGGATTGTGCTGATTATTTTTTCTTGTACAGAATGGTTTGAACAATAGTAATTTATACAACAAGACCTGGTGTGTGGTTAAAGTAAAATATTTAACAACTTACTGGTTTGTTTTGGCCCCAATTCTTTAGTCTTATGGGAATGATTACATTTTCCCCCTCATTTTCTCCCAAATTTTATCACCTGTCAACTCTCTTCTACTAACCACCAAACACACAACTGCCAAAATACTGTTCAACATGCACCACAGAACAATGTAACACACACAGCGAAAAGCTCACAGATGCCCATGGCTAATGCTGTTGTGTGATTGACAGGAGAGAGAGTAAAAGTGTATGCCATCTGTATGCAGAAGGATTATATGCAGAACGGGTTCTGTGCATTATTCCAAAATATGCTCACAGACCATCCTTCAGTAAATATTAGCAAGTCATACAGTTTTTTTTAGATTGCTAACAAGCATTGCTGAAGTCACTTTCTCAAAACTCAGTCAGAGTCTATGCAGAGCAAACTGTGAACCACTTTACATTGTATTCACACAATATGATTTAAATGAACAGATCTCCCAAAATCCATCAACCCTTTTGTCATTCAGATTCCACCTGCAAAACACCTGTATATTTTTAGCACATTTTCACTTGCTAAAACGCTACATTATAAACTGTTAATAACACATTCAAATAGAATAAAGACACATTTTGTGCAGGTTTGCAGCAACCGTATTAAAATATATAGAAAGTCAGAATATTTAGAATAAAATGAAATAATAATCATTACCAACACATAATAATAATAATAATAATAATAATAATAATAATAATAATAATAATAACACCATTTCTGAATTTTTCTTGTTACAATACATATACTTTAGTACAGTCAATAAAGTGAAAAAATATTATTACTATTCTATAATTAAATACTTATTTATGTGAAAAATGTTCCCTTTATGTGTATTGCTCCATGTTAGTGTTTTTTGGTCATTTGGCCAGTGTTGCCAGTGATATGGTCAAATGAGCTTATTTTGAGACATGTACAATAGTGGTTTGAGCACGTTTTGTAGGTGACGCCAACAGTTTGGCCAAGATTCATATTGCTAAAGCAGACTGCATTAAAAATTTTTAAAATGTGCCTTCTGTATCAGCCAATATTTGTTAGAAATCGAAAAAACTGTTACCTACATGCCACCATGCACTGCTGCACTAACACATTTGTTATTCCATGATTTTTTGTTTTACAAACCTGTTTCTGAAAGGAGATCTTATCCCAGTTGGTCCCGAATTTATATCCTTTGAGGAGAATAACCATGATATAATGAGCAGAAAAACAGTAATCTCTTAGGAACTTCTCAGACGTTTTTGGATATTCTAATTTAAGCTGAAAAAGGGGAAATAATTGTAAGAATTACATCCTGTACCATAAGCACTTAGACTTTCCTTATGTCCTTTGGGAAACACACCAAATGATATGAGAGGTATGATTACTCACTGTCATCCAGGTTTTGTTGCAGTAAGACTGAATGGTGGAATTAACAATAGACAATGAAGCTTTTGGTGCAAGACCAAGGAAATCAAAGGTATAGAAGTATGCAGAGAAGGCCTGAAATAGACATGAAGTAGATTTGTTTTGTATTAGTACATAAAATTACAAAAAATTTTGTCATATATCGGGCATGCACACTTTTCATTCATTCACTGTCTACCGCTTATCCGAACTATACTCGGGTCACAGGAACCTGTGCCTATCTCAGGCGTCATAGGGCATCAAGGCAGGATACACCCTGGACGGAGTGCCAACCCATCGCAGGGCACACACACACTCTCATTCACTCACGCACACTACAGACAATTTAGAGATGCCAATCAACCTACAATGCATGTCTTTGGACTGGGGGAGGAAACCAGAGTACGGAGGTGTACCCGGAGGTGTACATGCAAACTCCACACACACGGCGGAGGTGGGAATCGAACTCCCAACCCTGGAGGTGTGAGGCAAATGTGCTAACCACTAAGCCACAGTGCCCCCTGCACACTTTTCAGTTTCACAGTAATCTTTAATTTAGGGCAAGTATGCTTAACAATCCTGTTCTAACCCAATATACTAAATCACTAAAGCTCAAATGAAAATGAAGAACTGTTGCTGATTTTTTTAAATGTTCAAATTGGCACTTAAAACTATAATTTGAATATAATTGAAAAATTATCATCTAGCAAACAAACAAAAAATACTCACAAAAAACTCTCCATGAACAGGAGGTTGGTAAACTCCATCAAAACCACAGTCTGGGTAAAGCGAACAGTTTGTCACATTTATAATATTCTCTAACAGTGATGTACAAAGTGCTGAATCACCAGTCCCTAAGAAGATGACTTGTGTCGAGGGGTCATACGGCGTTGGCTTCACCACACAAGGAGAGTTATAAATGTCCCCCAGCTTTACTGTAAGATTGTAGCCTCTGTGATAGCATGGGTGGTTGATAACAGTGAGAGAGCTAGAAGTCTAACAGGAATGAATAGACACAGATGATCTCAGCTCATTAAAACTGTAACATGCTTCAAAAGATATTCTGAACAACCTTATGTAATATTTTTCAAGCAGGCAAAAACAACTTATTATATAACTGTATGAATATCATGCACATTACATTGTGAATTACCATAAACGTTTATCATTATACCAACAATAAGATTAAAAGAAGAGGGGACTCTTATCTCTAGTACAATTAATCTATGTAATTAATCTTCACACTATCAGCAGGCCAAGGATTTATTGTCTGTTCAATATATTAACCTTTATTGTATGTGATTGTATAATGACAGAAACATTTCTTTACAGGCAACAGATAGTAACTAGCTATTTGCTATAATTGCACTAACCTTCTGAAGATATGCGTAGAGCTTTTTCATGGCTTGATCTTTGCCATAGCACAGGTAACTGTGTGTGTACAACTGATATCTGTGGCTATAGAGCTGTAGATCAAAAGCAGACTGTGGGTCTTTCACTGGATCTTTTGGTATGAAGGAAATTTGAGTGGATGCACCACCTAAGTCCAGAGCTCCTAAAATATTGCCAGCTTTAGGGTAAATCCATTTACCATCAAATCCATACTGTTTAGAAACATAAAACAGTAATAGTTTGGAATGGTGGACTCATGCAAATATCTTAATGTTATAGATAAAAAATAAAATAACATTTTGTCATAATAAAACCTTTACCTTAATGAAGCCTTCCAAAAGATAATTGATAGTGATCCAGCCATAGGCTCCCTCCTCCATTCCAGTGATAATTCTGGCCCCACGAAAATCAAAGGGATAACTCTGCATAGTTTTGGTCACCTCATTGAGTATTTGATCTGACAGAGTTTTGTTTTGTAAACTGTGGAACATAGAGATAATAAAAGATGTGTTTTTACACTGTTTATGTGTTTTTACACTGTTTATGTGTTTTTACACTATTTGTTAATGATTACATTTTCCCCCTCATTTTCTCCCAAATTTTATCACCTGCCAACTCCATTCTACTAATCACCCACCACACAACTGCCAAAATACTGTTCAAAATGCACCACAGCACAATGTAACACACACAGAGGAAAGTGCTATTTGCCCTCTTCCACATGCATGAGCAAAACAGATGCCCATAGCTAATGCTGTTGTGTGATTGACAGGAGAGAGAGTAGTGTATGCCATCTGTATGCAGAAGGACTGTATTCAGAATGGGTTCTGTGCTTTATTCCAAAATATGCTCACAGGCCATCCTTCAGTAAATATGTAGCAAGTCAGACTGGCTTCGAATTGTGTGGCATTATGACATTTTTATTTGTTAATGGCTTTAGGGCATCTGTAAACCAGATGACAAATGTCTGTCAAAAATTTGTTTGTTTTGAGGTCCAAAATCCATGAGCCTTCAATTTTCATTAATTTCCAGGATGTGTTTCTTACACTACTGTAAAGTTATTACCAGCAAATACACTATAATGGCACTATATTGACATTAGATTTGTCTGTATGTTTGGACATTCATTCATTCGTGGTCTACCGCTTATCCAATCTATTCTCGGGTCACAGGGAGCCTGTGCCTATCTCAGGCATCATTGGACATCAAGGCAGGATACACCCTGGACAGGGTGCCAACCCATCGCAGGGCACACACACACTCTCATTCACTCACGCAATCACACACTACGGACAATTTAGAGATGCCAATCAACCTACAATGCATGTCTTTGGACCGGGGGATGGAAACCGGAGTACCCGGAGGAAGCCCCCGAGGCACAGGAAGGACATGCAAACTCCACACACACGGCAGAAATCAAATCCCCAACACTGGAGGTGTGAGGCAAATGTGCGAACCACTAAGTCACCGTGCCCCCCCTGGTCATTCATATTCGTGATTTTCCCATAGATAATTTGACCAAACTGCAAATCATGTATGCCTGTAGCTACTTCAATGTCTCTGTTGTTTATGTAGTCAAAGAATCATATCTAGTTAACATATTATTAGTAACATAACTTGAGTAACTGGAAAGATGACATGTCATGACATGCAACAGGAAGCCTTGTTTGCATTTAATACATAACACAGCTCATTTTTAAAAACTTCAATTCATTCTTTTTAGAATAATCACATTTGCCTCTAACCAGTAACCAGAAACATTTTTTAATATACAATAAAATATAAATAAACTTAAAATGTTTTTTATTTCTTGATATATGACATTACATGAGACATATAAATTTCAAACTGGCCTAATAAATTATAGTAGAATAAAAACAATTAAGAGTTTTTCTAATCACTTCAAGTTTCATCCATTTATTGTAAGCTGTTTTGCTTAAAATAATAATACAGTTGACTTGACTTGAATTGTCTTGCTGTTTTTGTGTAAACAGTGGCATGTGATTATTCCTTTAAACCTTCAAAATAAAATTAATTATACCCAAGGATAACTAAGGGAGAGACTCTGACCTGAGAAGTCGCATGCCGGCTGTGGATCCCAGGTAGGCAGGCGTTGTCCTTTGCTGACTTGCAGGGACTGTTGCCATTGCAATATCTAAGCATTCTCTGAGGCTCTCTCCAGCACCAGGAGGATTGGTAACATAACTAGATATGCCATCACCTAAAATAAAGAGAATTGTTCTCATCCATTATTTGTGGAGCATTAGAATGACTACACATGTGAAAGTGCAGCACCTTGCAAAGTCCTGTGATACATACAAAAATAAATGGTGTTCTTTTGCTGGTAACAACAGATATTCTACCAATTTTACCTTTAACATTACACATCAGTGTCTGAGAGACGATTCCTGTGTTGTTTTCTTTGTTCCCTGGCCATTGATAGAGGTAAAGTGCTGTGTGAGAGGATCCTGCATCAAACACCATCCCATACTGATAAATCAGACAAAACAATTAAATCACTGACTTTTACAAATATGACACAATGCTTACATGTATTGATATAATGTTATATAATTTTAAAATGAATACTTTAACATATGACTGTGCTTCATACAAACAATACAAGGTGTGACCTGGGTTGAGTATGGCAGTTCTGCATTTTGATGATTAATAATGGTGAGGATTAGTGCGATGATGGTCATGCATGTTATAGCTACCAGCGCAACACCAAGTAGTACAGGTTTTAACTGTAGCTTCATATCTCTGTAGAAATACACACACAAGCATCAATACTGGGGCAAATTCGGTAAGAAACATAGAATAATAAATGACATAAAGTATGTATGAGACATGATAAACATCTCTGGCTTTTAAAGGATTCTGTTAAATGGTCTGTGTCTGTACAATGTTTTTTTTTCTTTTAAATAGATCATCAGTTGTAACATACAAACAAACTTGGACTCCACAATGAGTCAACTATAAGTTAACTATTAATCCTATGACCAGAGAACTACGCTAGTAGAATACTGATAGGAATGTTGAATGGCACGTCAGTGACAGACCATAGAGAAAATAATTCTTTGCTTACCGTGTGTAAATCTGTAGTCTTTCCTGAGTGATAAAACAAAGCACGTTCACGCTAGGAAAACTTGGTCTGATAGGCGAAATAGTACAATATACTGTTCACACCTTCACTTCACAAACATCTTCTGACTACTGACCTAATGCTTCCTCTTTCCCAGACTGCTTCCAATACTCACATGCACATGGACAAACATGCACACACCCTGCTGGCTGCATCAAGGTAAAGAGCATTTTCCCTATTATCTCGCTTCATGTATGAATCATTACATTATTAAATCAGATTAGTTATATTCTGAATAATCTAAGAAAAAGAAACATTTTTAATGTAAGATATAAAAACGTTTCAATATATTTTTATTTAGAACTATTAACGCTTGACTATTTATTAACTATTACACCGCTTATATAAAAATAAAGTTTGGTAGATTTTACATGTAACAATTCTATACACTACATACTACATACTTTATACCAGTTATGGGTCATCTTAGCTGGTACTGCTTTGTGTGTTAAAAAAAAATAAAGGTTATATGGAAAAGTTGAGATTTGCTTTTTGAAAAGAAGAAATGTAAATAGGTTTAAAAATATACATGTTTTGCAATAATGATGCAAAATTCCAAATATCTAACTGATTATTTTATATAAATGTATTCAAAGACCAGAAAGACTATAAAACTGAATAAAGACATCAGGCATGTTGGACTTATTTTAATACTGATAGATTTCAAATGGAAAACACAATAATCTCACATGTCTTTTCAATCAGCTCACAACGAGATCCCTCCTACTTGTGTACCTCTGACACAAAGAAAACTGTAATCTTCTCCAGTCATGCTCAATTATGAATTACCGCTGAAAAAAGGGGGACAGTACGAAACGTATCATACATCAGATTAAATTTCCCATATGAATGCACCAATCAGTCATCTAACTGGTGTTCTGAATCATGCAATTATGCTTCCCACAGAACACACACTGAAATACACACAGACATTCTTGAAAGCCTTATCTTAGAAATAATCCTAGCACACACACAATAAATAGAAATACAACTCTTTGAAAGGTTTGTTGAAGTCATTTTAATAAATAATATTAAGGAACAGGTACTCCAGGCAACTCCAAGTGATAGAAACATTATTATAACATCTGCAGGCATTTCATGCACATTATGACATTGTTCATTACTGAATAAAGGTAAATAAAATCTGATATTCAATACCCACTGCTGCCTAAATCAAAATTGATAAAGTCAACCAGAACATTGAGATGAACAAATAATAAATGTATTAGTTAGCCCATCAGGCAAGTAAAAGCCTAAATTTACCACCCTGGCTCACTAATTGGTTGCCTATAAACCTAAAATTAATGTAAAACAATTTTAGCTTCTTCAATGTAATAAGATATTTTGATTTACTAGATTGCTGGTGAAGTGCATTGTGTTGTGTTGCACCTCCAAATGATACATCCAGCATTGTGTAAAATTCAGGACTAGGCAAATAAATTCATTTGCATACAGTCGGGCAAATAAGGTCAGCTTCAAACAGTTTATACCTAGTGTTGGCTCCTACAGTTCCAAAAGGTCAAACACAAACAAGCCAGAATGTACTGCACTGTATATTTTCAAATTCCAATTTTATCACATACAATAAATCATACACAGTACTTGTAGTGATATATATATGCATATATAAAATTTAGGTATATATACCAAGGTATAGCAGGAATGTCAGGGAATAAAGTGACAATTACAACAACAATTTATTTCAATACCATATATAAAATGTGTATATAACATATTGAAGCATTTCATATTAGCTAAGTATCATTATCTATGTAAACTGTATATCACTTGACTGAATTAATATTTAATGAAATAATCAGTATTTGAAATTTATTCTAGCATGTGGTTAGCAAATGAGTCAATACATTTTAAGTATCATTTTAATGACATAATGAGAACACACTGTTGTCATCAGCTTAAATCGCATGTGAGGGTGTGGTTTAGTGTGAGTCTACACTTAGAGGAAGGTATTTGAGGACATGCTAGAGGGATAATTACTAACATGGCACACCTGAGCCCTGTTGTCCTCAACATATTTATGTGATCACTCTGTCCCTTTCTCACTCTATCTCTAAGCAGTCATCTGTGTGAGAGTGTGTCTGTATATATTATATATGTGCATGCATTGCACATGGCAGACCCAAGCATAATGCATCAAGCAAGCTGGTCAGTTGCAATATTTCATCATTTATGTCTGCTTGTCACACTAAGCGGACGAGCAAAAATGAAAAGTACATTCTTATCTTATAGTGAATGACTGTTACATTCACTAGTTAGCCTAGATTGTTAGCCTTTATGACACTGATAAGTGGGGAAAAAATTACAAATGTCACAAATGTCATGCAGGACAGGACCATAGGAAGTGTATGCTCTGTAAACTTTGTATACTGACTTCCCTTATTACACAGAATCTAGCCAAACTCGACAAGAAGTTTCCAGGGGGAATGCAGGCCATTACTGATGGTGTTTTATAGAATCACATTGTCAACATATGACTTTGTGTTAAAGGTCTCAAGATGTGCGTGCAAGGATGTATCCAGGTAACAAAATACTACCTCTGGTGGTTAGAAGAGGTGAAACAGAACAACTACTTTCTGAGCAATTCATATACATGCTGGAAAACAAACTAGTGTCAGATAGTCACTCAAAGTCCCACAACAAGAAGAATGCAAGTTAAGCTGCTCCTCCATGGTGGAAAGAAAGAGAAATGTACACCAGAGTTATTTAATCCCAATAATCGGTTATGAGGCAAAATGTAATAAGTGATGGTCTAGGGCTCCATATAGGGCGTATTCCTACCTTATACTCAGTTTTGCTGTGGCTCCACCAGGAGCCTGATCAGGATGAGCCAGCTCCTGAAGATAAAATGAAGTTCTGAAGTCATGATAATGTTAAACATGATAAAAGATTTAAAAATCAACAGCATAAAAAGAATGACTTAGAGCATAGGTTTGTAGGAGAGAAAGAAAGGAATAAAAAACTCAGTCTTCTAGACAAAAGCCAATTTCAATTTCAGCTCTCTAACTCAATGACCCAGCTTCATAACCAACACATGTAACTTGTGATTCTCAGGTGTATCTCTGGTTTATTTTGGAACAATGGTAGTGATGTTATCAACAGTTGTCCACTAATTAATTATCCTTTCCTATATAACAGCCCTGAGGTCAAATTTAACCATGGAAATTTCCGTGACCAACAGAGATATTGCACTCAGGGGTGAACATGAGACACAATCTTGAGACTATGGTGACTTGGTGATGCTCTTACAGTAAGGGAGAAGAAGGAACAGCTGCCATGTTGAACAATACACAAATAAGGCAACATTTAATCACGAAAAAAAATCTCTGAAATCTGATTATTCTGATATAGTTCTCAGATATGCCTCATCTATGGTACATACAGTATGTTTGTTGGTCCTTGAAAACTGGTGTGTGTGGGAGTACATAGCTTAAAAATTATGTTACTGCATAATGGTTTAGTCACATATTTATTACAGTAGTATGGTACTTTGGAATGTGACACGTTCAAGTATTTGCAGCTTCTGATTGCTCAGTATTATTAATTGTATTAAGTGTTAATTGTATAACTTTGTCATTTTTGTTTTTATGTATGCAAGAGTGTCCAATGACACTTTTGTACATTTGTAAATTTTGTCAGTTTTTGCCACCAGCTTGTGTGTTTCTAAATGGCTCATTAATCCCATGATACAGCACTCACCACTCCCATGCAGGCTATCAGAGAGCCTGCCAGTGAAGGAGACAGTAATGATATGGAAATCCCAGGTTAGGAAACACTGGACCTGACAGTGTCCTTCGCCATCTCCTGTCAGAAGGCCATAACTAGCTATGTGAACAAAGCAGCAGGTACAAAGGAGGATCAATTGGTCTCTGGAGTTGATTTTCAGTGACATTTATTATCTTTATCAGGCATTTTTTCTAACCCAATAAAACACTGTGTGACCTGTTTACCTCAAAGTCTTTGTATTTTTATTTACATTCTTTTTCATCATAAATATATTCATCCATTGTCTACCACTTATCCGATTTATACTCGTGTCACGGGGAGCCTGTGCCTATCTCAGGCGTCATTGGGCATCAAGGCAGGATACACCCTGGATGGAGTGCCAACCCATCACAGGGTACACACACTCTCTCATTCACTCACGCAATCACACACCACGGACAATTTAGAGATGCCAATCAACCTACAATGCATGTCTTTGGACCGGGGGAGGAAACCGGCGGAGGCAGGAATCAAACCCCCAACGCTGGAGGTGTGAGGCAAACGTGCTAACCAATAAGCCACATGCCCCATAAATATATTAGCTAAAGAAATTTCATCCATAACATTTAATTAACTAGTATTGCTCAAATAGGGTATCTAAAGTGCAAACCTCAAATTTAGTTATCTTTGTTTTTGCTTATTAATTATTAACTGTTGTATTGATTGCATAGTATCATGTAATTGACAGCACAGTGACCCACAGTGACTTTGCACAGTCCACGAATGCTTATTCCACTTAACCATATTTTAGTGCACCTCCGCCCGGTAGAGGGCACTCCTAAACACACAAGCGCAATAGTGTTTAATGCCGAAGAAGGAAAACACGCTCTGTGCCTGTGTGTGACACTTATTGGCGTGTGATGTAAATATTTCTTTAGTTTCTTGTTTTACTTCATCCAGATAGTAAACATAATATAGTTAATGTCGTAGAAACAACTATTGCAATGGCTACTCCAGCTGCACGCCTCTTCAGTAAACTAGACGGTCTGTTCGCTGTGTACAAACCTCAAGGAGTTCATTGGAAACTTGTCAGGGACACTATAGAGACGAACCTACTGAAAGGTATGAGCATTATTGTTCTTTCATTATGATCTACATATTACATTAACTTTTGCAGACTTGGGATTGCTGTCTATTGCTATTACTAAGACATCAAGTAATCTAATCTATCCGTCAATCTTTCTTCCTCGTCCATTCTTTCTGCTCTCCCCCTGTACTCTCATATATATCTTCCTGTATTGTATGTGAAGCGGTTAATTTGTGTCCTGCGGCTCCACCGCGCTGTAAGGTCCACTTTCAGCTTTTACCGAGTGGAGACTGCAGCAGCTCCAGCCAACTCACTGTCACCAAGACCAATCTGCCTGCTCTGGCTGATCATCCTCTGGGTAAGACCCAGTTCACATCACTTCTATGTACATGTATATGACTTGTATATGAGTCAGACTCTTTTTTTCCCTCCATGTCCAGTGACAGGACCAAGATTTCATAAGATCCATGTTGGAGTTGGCCATCGATTGGATGCATTTTCCTCTGGAGTATTAGGTATGTATGTAACAATGCATAGATATCCAATATTCCTTAAGTACACTGATCAGGCATAACATTATGACCACCTGCCTAATATTGTGTCGGTCCCCCTTTTGCTGCCAAAACAGCCCTGACCTGTCGAGGCATGGACTCCACTAGATCCCTGAACGTGTGTTGTGGTATCTGGCACCAAGATGTAGCAGATCCTTTAAGTCCTGTATGTTGCAAGGTGGGGCCTCCATGGATCTGACTTGTTTGTCCAGCACATCCCACAGATGCTCGATTGGATTGAGATGTGGGGGATTTGGAGGGCAAGTCAACACCTCAAACTTGCTGTACTCATCAAACCATTCCTGAACCATTTTTGTTTGTGGCACAGCGCATTATCCTGCTGAAAGAGGCCACAGCCATCAGGGAATAGAGTTTTCATGAAAGGGTGTACATACTCTGCAACAATGCTTAGGTAGGTGGTACTTGTCAAAATAACATCCACATGGATGGCAGGACCCAAGGTTTCCCAGCAGAACATTGCTCAAAGCATGACACTGCGTCTGTTGGCTTGCCTTCTTCTCATAGTGCATCCTGGTGCCATCTGTTCCCCAGGTAAGCGATGCACACACACCTGGCCATCCACGTGATGTAAAAGAAAACGTGATTCATCAGACCAGGCCTTAAGCCTTGGCCACCCATGACCCTGTCGCCGGTTCACCAATGTTCCTTCCTTGGACCACTTTTAATAAATACTGACCACTTCAGACCGGGAACACCCCACAAGAGCTGCAGTTTTGGAGATGCTCTGATCCAGTCGTCTAGCCATCACAATTTGGCCCTTGTCAAACTCGCTCGAATCCATTTTTCCTGCTTCTAACACATCAACTTAATATATCCCACCCACTAACAGGTGCTATCATGAGGAGATACTCCGTATTATTCACTTCACCTGTCACTGCTCATAATTTTATGTCTGATCGGTGTATGTTTATTATTCTATATTCTGTAAAATATTTTCTTGTTTTGTTTTTATTTTAAGTTAATCCTATGTTGTTGTTGGGTCTTTTTTTCAGTTTTGGGTCTGGGGAATGGAAACACTGCCCTGGAGAGTCTGTACAGATCACATGTGACCAGGGTAAACATTAATATTATACATTGTTATGGTATAGATGTGCGTCCTCTCATATTTAGGGTATGAAATTCGAAGTAGCTTTTATTAAAGTTTTAAAAGCCCTGTTCCAAAAAATTACAGAAAGTTAAAGGAGTTTTTAACAATCAGCACTATTTTTCTCCAGACTTTTCAGAAAGATACAGTTAAATTGCACTTGCAAACATGTCTATGACAAGCAAAACCATTTGAAACTGCTGACTTTGAACAGTGCCTCACGTCTGACTCCATTATGTGTGTTCAGTATGAACAGAACAGCTAGGTAAATTGTATTTTTGTGTGTGAAATTACTATTTAGCTTAATTATAGAATTTAAGTGGAATAGTCATTGTACAATTTGCATTCTGCTAATGCAGAACATCCAGTAGCTTTGCTAAATGTATTAAAATTTTCATGTAAACATTTACTTTAAATACTTTTACTGGAATTTTGTTTTGGTGTATTAATTGTAGGAATACACGCTGGAGGGGGAGTTTGGAATGGCCACAGATGAATTCACTCACACTGGACGAGTTATAGAGCGAAGCACATTTGGTACTAATTGTTATTCTGTCCTCCCTGGGAAAATTAATGAAACTAGCAGAAATTCTGATGTGGTCTAATGTTGTTAAACAGTTTAGCTATACCTGTTGCCATCCTATTTTTGTTTTTTTCCTCTGTCATACATTAGATCATGTTACAAACGACAAGCTAGAGAGAGTGTTGGCCATGATCCAGGGAGCCAATCAGAAAGCTTTAATAACGTGAGTCACTATAATCAATAAAATGCTGAATGATGTGCAAATGCACTTGCATTATGCATACATTGTTTCTCATAAAATCTGTGTTCTGTGTTTTACTCAGGTACTCTCACGTGGACCTGAGCACTCAGGAGGCTTATGAGCTTGCAGTGAAGGGGCTATTGCGTCCACTGGATAAAAGTCCTCCCATTTTAACTGGCTTGCGATGTCTCCACTTTAAACCACCTCAGTTCACACTAGGTAAGATCATTATTTTTAGCACACACATCTAAGCTTACATACATTTCTTAGCAGTTGACTGCAGTGCCTGGCAGCTGCTGCCACATCTGTAGTTTATAAGGGATTAGCATTCAATCATTTTGACATGTTTGTCTGTACTGAGTAAAAACTGACTTAAAATAGAAATCTAAGGCAAATTGTAAATAAATGTAATGATATATGCAAATGCAAAACAACAACAGCTACAATAGCATGACATAGAATGTGAGAATGTCTTACAAAAGCTGTTCTTATGTAATTTATCTTTTCTTGTATCAACACTAAACCAATATGGAGAAAAAAATAATCTTGCTCACTTATGCTTTCCCGAGGGTTTTGAGATATCCATGTACTATCTACATAAATATCATATAACACAAACACAAATTCTTTCCTCTAAAAGAGATCCATCTCTAAAAGAATATATTGTACATATTTGTTTGAGATTATTTTTCCCCTCTAGATTTTAGAGGGAGATTTTGGAATAGACAGAAATTTGGATGAAGTATTTAAGTTAATATTCTTGAATCCTTTGCTAGTGATTTTCCTCCTAGTGATATCTAGTAAAGTCAGTAAGTGTTTATCCTTACCACATTTTTTTTGTGTGTTTTAAAAATGCTTCAGAGGTTCAGTGTGTGAATGAAACTCAGCGGTTCCTTCGGAAACTGGTGCATGAGGTGGGGTTGGAACTGCGAACTAATGCAGTCTGCACCAAGGTTCGTCGCACACGAGATGGTCCTTTTAAAATGGAGGATGCCCTGACTCGCCACCACTGGACTGCTGATGATATTATACCAGCCATTGCTAACTTTCGCCGTACTACCCGGAAAATCCGGAAGAATGACATTTACAGGCAAGCTGTCAAGCAGTCAGACTCCACCACTCAGACTCAAGGTCAAGCAAGGACTGGAACTTGTCAGTTAGAGTCTGTTAGCCAAGACAAAGCAGGATCACCGAGTCCTCCTTCAGAAATGTCTGTTGACAGCAGGCAACTGTAATGTCCTTTAATACCATGGTGGAATAAGACCCAGTTATTCCATTGTGGAGAAATGTGTTCTCGAACACATAATCGAACATTCAAAGTGTTTATTGTTGTATATTGTTATATGGGAGGGTGAGTCCGATGAAACACTGAAAAGTGCAAATAAAAACAAACAACAAAAAAACAGGAAACAGAATCAATTTGTCTAGAGAATAAACATGTTTATGAACTCTGGCTTTGAACAAAAGTTTGTACTTACAGTTTGCAATAAACAATGGCAAATAAAAAGAAAGCAATTTAATTTGACTCACCCTTGTTTTATTTAGGAGAATGAAATTTTGATCATTAAATATTGTTTGTTATTTTGTTTTTTGGTTGTTGTTTTTTTTTGCAAGTCACATTTGACTTTTTGTAACCTTATACTTAAACCATTCAATGTATTGCCTTTTGTTCACAAAAAATAGTGTTTGGTATGTGATGGTTTTCTTGACCTGTTAAATAAATATAAAATGGTTGGTTTTTTTGAGGAGGGTATTTTTAATATTCATTCATTGTCTGTCGCTTATCCGAACTATTCTCAGGTCACGGGGAGCCTGTGCTTATCATAGGCGTCATTGGGCATCAAGGCAGGATACACCCTGGATGGAGTGCCAACCCATCGCAGGGCACGCGCGCACACACACACACACACACACACACACACACACACACACTATGCGCACAATTTAGAGATGCCAATGAACCTACAATGCATGTCTTTGAGGAAACCCCCAAGGCACGGGGAGAACATGCAAACTCCACACACACATATGGCGGAGGGGGGAATCGAACCCCCAACCCTGGAGGTGTGAGGCAAACGTGCAAGCCACCGTGCCCCCGGTATTTTTAATATATAATATTTAATATAAGCAGTAATTCAGTAGCATAAAAGTATTATCAATCTATAGTAATATATGTATAAGAAGTGTATAAGTTAAATATACACAGATCAGCCATAACATTATGACCACCTGCCTAATATTGTGTTGCTCCCCCTTTTGCTGCCAAAACAGCCCTGACCTGTCGAGGCATGGACTCCACTAGATCCCTGAAGGTGTGCTATGGTATCTGGCACCAAGATGTTAGCAGCAGATCCTTTAAGTCCTGTATGTTGCGAGATGAGGCCAACATGGATTGGACTTGTTTGTCCAGCACATCCCACAGACGCTCAACTGGATTGAGATCTGGGGAATTTGGAGGCCAAGTCAACACCTCATCAAACCATTCTTGAATTATTTTTGCTTTGTTGCACAGCACATTATCCTGCTGAAAGAGGCCACAGCCATCAGGGAATACCGCTTCCATGGAAGAGTACATGGTCTGCAACAAAGCTTAGGTAGGTGGTACTTGTTTAAGTAACATCCACATGGATAGCAGGACCCAAGGTTTCCCGGCAGAACATTGCCCAAAGCATGACACTGCATCCACTGGCTTGCCTTCTTCCCATAGTGCATCCTGGTGCTATCTGTTCCCCAGGTAAGTGACGCACACGCATCCGGCCATCCACGTTATGTAAAAGAAAATGTGATTCATCAGACCAGACCACCTTCTTCCATTGTTCCATGGTCCAGTTCTGATGCTCACGTCCCCATTGTTGCCGCTTTTGGCAGTGCACAAGGGTCAGTATGGGCACCCTGACTGGTTTGTGAATATGCAGTCCCATATGCAACAAATTGTGATGAACTGTGTATCCTGACACCTTTCTATCAGAACTAGCATAAACTTCTTCAGCCATTTGAGCAACAGGATCACAAGGGCCAGCCTTCACTCCCCACGTGCATCAATGAGCATTTTCCACCGATGACCCTGTCACCACTGTTCCTTCCTTGGACCACGTTTGATAGATACTGACCACTGCAGACCCGGAACTCCCCACAAGAGCTGCAGTTGCTCAGAGAAGAAGATGCTCAGAGATAATCAGTGTTACTCACTTCACCTGTCAGTACTCATAAATGTTAGGACTGATTGGTGTATTTGGAGGGTGAATACCCATGTCTTCTCTTTGCTCATTGCACTACAGTCCACTAGGCGGCGCTCTATTCATGGACCCCGATGTACCATAAACACGAAGAAGAGGCTGCGCTGGAAGTGTCATTAACCTGTGAGCTGCTTGTTTTTGTGTTACTTTTTATTAACGCGTTCATTTTCTTTCAGGTTTCAGGTTAGCTTGAAGTGAGATTTGGAGATATGTGGCGACCCAAATTTTAAGACTTCAACTTTTTCATAATTAGCTGTCTTATTTATGACGTTATGTAGTCTTAGTTTACAAACAGCCTTTTGTTGCCACTCCTTCTGGAAATATTAATATTCATAGGTAGCTGAAAGCTTTAAAATTAGAGCTTGTTTTGAAAGGTCTGATTTATTTTTTTTAACCACGCCACGGTTAAATCACAGAGATCTCACTTTTTCTGCATTCTAGTGTTTGCTGTGAACACTACCTGAAGCCCTTGGCCTGCATGAATGTGCAGATGTGTACAGGTGTTCCTAATAAAGTGTACTGTGAGTATCATCGTAAGCATTTCTTTCTTGCTTGCTTGATTACTTTTTAATGGCAGTGAAATCTTTGGGAGCTGAAAGAGTCAGCTCTCATTGAACAGATGAGTCAATTGATCTGAGTCACTGAAAAGAGCCAGAATTCTTATCCACTATAAAGCATGGTGTTTGACTGGCAGCAGGACAAGAGACTACTTGTGGTAGATCATATTGAGCAATTTGTACTAGAATGAAATCTTATATCTTATATTGCAGGACCATGCGGGGGCCGGTGCGCTGGGTTTTTTGGGATATAAAGGACACCCTTCTGAAGGTGCGTCGCTCTGTGGGAGAGCAGTACTGTCATGAGGCCAAGCGTGTTGGACTGAAGTTACCAGCCATGCAGTTAGAGACTGCATTCAGGGAAGCTTACCGCCAGCACACACATCTCTACCCTAATTATGGTATTGCTCAGGGTATGAATGGCCAACTATGGTGGACGAGTTTGGTGAAGAGTACCTTCTCCCAGTGTGGGGTGCAGGATCTTGATTTGCTTGTCACACTTGCCAACAATCTTTACCATAATTTCTCTGGTCCAGAGAACTGGGAGGTAAGAGGTCACCAACAAATTTCCTCCCAATTACTTTTAACATGTTTGAGTTGTTAAGTAGTATTTAATTAATGTGTTGCCTTTTGTGTTTTTCTCAATTTCAGTATCATCAGTAATTTTAGTGATCTTTTCATTTCACAAATTATCAATTTTAATGTAACAAAACAGAATTCATTAATCATTCACTCTCTTTATAAACAGCAGATGTTATCCATTAAGCAATTAATTATTTGAGTTTGTCTTCAGGTTTTCCCAGACTCAAATTCTACCTTAAAATCCTGCACAGCACTACAACTGAAGCAGGGGGTGGTATCTAATTTTGACAGGCGTCTAGAAGGAATCCTTCAAGGATGTGGTCTCCGAAACCATTTCTCATTTCTGCTGACTTCAGAAGATGCTGCTGTGGCCAAACCAGACCCAGACATTTTTGTCCAAGCCCTGAAAAAGTCTGGGGTTCCAGCCAAACATGTAGTCCATGTTGGGGACCACTACATAAATGACTACCTCGCCTCTCGATCATTGGGTATTCGAGGTTATCTGCTAGATAGGCGTGGACTCCAGAAACATCTGGATGTTCCCCCACAGCATCGACTACAGAGCCTAGATGAGCTACCAGCCCGACTATTACAGGAAACTGATTAAAACAGTTTACATAGCTGAATAACTGTTAGTATTTCCTGGATTGTTTAATAATATAAATTGTGTTCATGCTTTACTTTAAATACCATTTCCAAAGATGTCTTCTGATCAAGTCAATTATTTGTGTAGATACACATTCAGTAAAATGCACTATGTGCAAACCCCTTGCCCTATACTTGGGTATATTGGGAATCTTGTATTACAAATATTTGATTAACTGAAATAAAACAAATGTTTATGCAATAATTGTTTAATGATTCAATAAGTGTAGACCTCCCAAACAGGGATGCAATTTTATTTTTCTCCAAAGATAGTAAAAAAAATCTGGAAAAATTAGAAGTACTGACCAACAGATCAACCCTTGTGCATTGTTCGAAAACACTACCCTTTCGTTGTTTTGGATGAAAACATCCCCAACAGTACATGAGGGTTAAGGGAGGTACAGAGCTTAAAACTGCTTCAATACAAGCTCTATGGACACTTGGATGTAGATATAGATCCTGAATGAGCAAGCCAGAGGCAACATTATCTAGGAAAAACTACCAGAGATGACATGAGAGGAACCAGATTCAAAATGGGAACCCATCCTCTTCTAGGACACACTGGAGCTTAAACCATTACAGTATACAGGTGTAGAAGAGAACAGTAGTGTTTTGGAACGATGTTCAGTATGAGCATATTGTGATTAGTCCTGCAGAGAGCACAGGGAAATCCTTCATGATTGTAGCTTCAGTTCTTAGGTTCACATCTACAGTTTTGAGGTGAGATTACATATCAAATCAAGGGTGATACTTAAAACATGAACTGTTTTGGGGAAATGTACATTTTTAAGGCATCCTTGTGGGACCATCCACAGCAGCAGAAGTTGAGTCACAAATGAAGAAAGCACCAGTTAGAAGTACAGTATCAGATGAGCGAGTTCGGTCTAGAGTGGAAGAAGAGCCACAGCAGTAGAGTCGTGTAAGGCTCTAGCCCTCATCTTTCACTAATGGGGGTGTAATGATAGGATGGGGACAGAATAAAAAACAAGACTGGTCCAAAAAAATAGGTTAAATACGTTTAAAAATAAAGGTAAACAAAAGCATTTGAATGAAGAATGACAGAGAAAAAGCAAAATAATATTACCATCATGTGGATGATGGACTGCAGAGATAATGTCACTACAGAACAAAGATATATAATAACAAAAATAGTACTCTAGCAGGAAAAATAAATGTAGGAAAGGGAACAGAGTAAAACAAGAAAACGTTTAAAATAATTGTTATGTAAAGGTCATCAGACCTCTACTTCTGGACTAAAATAACCTAAACAGTGAGTAAAAGTAAAAAGGCTTGAACAAGTTAACTTACTGCAAAAAAAATTAAATAAACCAACACCAGTCAGTAAGTCTTTCTGCACTTTAACTTTTTTTTTTTTTTTAGGTGAAAAAGGCATCCATACAGAGGTCAAGAACATGTAAATATGACATGGCTGAATATTGAAACCACTAAATTTGTAATCAGTGGAAAAACATGAATCGTATAAATCACTGAAGATCACAAGCACAATTATCCAGGAGCACAGGTATTTATAATCCTGGCATATCTAAGATCAAACAAATGTGCATGATGTAATTTAATACTGAGATAGTATAGTATCGGGTAATGTACAGTGTTTTTAAAAAAAAAAAAAAAAAAGGTAGTGCACAGCAATATATATGTTTTTACATAGAAAGGACAAAAATAAATGTTTAAGACTAAAGTCTGAATGATATAGGAACATAACATTGTGAGTACTAGTTTCTTTGGTTTGTATATTGAATACTGGCTAACAAAATAATTTGTCAAAGTAACTCAATATATTTCAACGATTAAATTAAGTTTGTCAAATATACTCCAGTGTCACAGAGCAGATGAGATCTCGGTCATACATTATCTAGCAAAATTATTATTTATTTGCTTGAAACCACTTTTTCCCCTATATCCAATTTGTTTCCTGTATTTGCTAATGTGATTAAACAATCATTTTTCTTTCTTTTTCAGTTTTTCTTAGAATTATTTCTCCAATTATTTTACTAAATCAAGTCAATTCAAGGGATTTGCCAGTGCAATCAGTTTTTTAGTGAAGTCCTTTATATAAAGTACTCAATGCCAGCAACACTCTCTCCCTCAGTCGTTTGAATGAAGTCTTATTCAGTCAATTTTCCATTAAACTGAACTATTACTACTACAGTAATGTAAATCTAGTGCTAATGATTTCTTATTTTGGAAGATCGTATGCATAAAGCAGGACTGATTGCATCCATTGTTTGAGTGGACAGTTTTAGGGATCAACTGATAGTGAGCCCTATCTGAATCTGGATGCACCATGTTACCATACATTTACACAAGAGCAATGGCAAAAGGCTTGAGGATCAAGAAGACAACATACACAAAGTTAAACAAGGTTTAAAACTTTCTAAAACTCAGAGTCTAACATTTTTTTTTAATTTATTTGCTATAAACGGTATCAAGCTTTACATCAGAAACAAAGCCATCACGATTGTCCTGTATATATACACACAGTTGAGTGTGAGCATGTGTGTGGACTATATTTAGAAGTGAATATGTACATAGTGCTTTGTGAAGTGAATTTAGTGGAATTATCACAATTATATCTACACACTCAAATAAAAAACAGACCCCTTTAAAGACAGGGCCTGTTTAGCACATTTCAGATTTTGCTTTCCAGAAAAGAACCAGTGCCTGATTTAGTGACTCTTTAGGTTAAGTGTGCAGATATTAAATGTGGTCGTCATTCACATGGATTGCAGTGGAACAGTGTACAGTGAATATGTGAACACACTTGTGCACACCCAAACTTAATGTTAATGTAATTTCTGCCAAAGCCATACAAGTGTTCCGATTCTGATTTTAGAAGATATTCAGTGTTGTCAAAAACCTCATAAATGATCTCTCTCCGTTATCAATAACTGAAACCGAAGTCTCAACTCAAGGTGTGTCAAGTGAGTATGTATACTTATATTACTAAATGGAATCTGTGAATAAATACATCTCAAGTGCAGCAATAACAAAGAACATAAGCATAAAATACTCTCTGGAGCCAAGTGTTTTCCTCAGAAGCCTGCCATTGACTGTAAATTCTTAAATTATATCATGGTTGTTGAATACATTGATATACCCGAAATATACTTCTGAATATCTAATGTACACATTTTCTTCATCCATTATTCTTATTATCCAAGATCATCATCATTTAAGATTAAAGATATCTGATAATATTCTTCCAGTCTTAGAACAATTAACTTTGTGACACTCTTGAATAACTAAAACATTAAAAACTGTCTCTCATCCACCACATGCCACAAGTTTGGACACATGTAACTGTTCATCATCTTAAAAAGATATCTAAACGCATATGATTGAAATTTGTTTCAAATGCAAAAATAAATAGTTTTCATTTAAAACATAGAAACTACAACCAGAAACTGCTCAATACCTGGAAACTGTTGGAAAGTAAATCCAACTCTTCACAGATTTCTCACGAAGACTTAATAATTATTTACTTTTTTTATTTTATTCATTAATTATTTAGCACTTTTTGTTCCCTACAGCATTATTTTATAGGTTGGATTTTTGTTATTTTAGTCCTAATGTGAAAATTTAAGCACAATCTATCTACAAGTAGGTGTATCCAAACTTTTGACAAGTACTATATCTTTTGGTGTCACATGCCATAAACATTGTTAGTTTTTTCAAGCTTTTGATGATTTGAAAAATGAAACTATTCCTCTCACCATCCTCTTATGGTGTGATGAACAGAATTCTCAGTGTCTTGAGAATGTCCAAGCATCCTAAATACATGAATTCATCTTACTTTTCACATCCAGCTGAGTAGGCCTTAAGCACTAGTCCATTATTCCTTCACTGCAGGGCTTTTCCTCACAAACATCTTAAGTCTGACTGGATCTTCATTCCTGTAATCTGTTCTAAGACAATAGTATGAAAGTCCAGAGGCCAGGAGATCTACATCGGTGTTGGGAAATAAACATGTTCCATCATTTTAGTTTTATATTCCACAAAAACTAAAAACTGAATGGATGAGTTTACTTCCATTGAGTATATAAGTTCTGAATTCCACATCTGGTTTGGTTCTCAGCATGTTGACATGAGTCAGTAGGTTAATCCAGTGATGATCCATGGGGCTTCAGGTAGCAAAGTGGATAACAAAAGGTACACCAAGAACACACAACTTCAAACCACTGCAGAAAAAACAGAGAAAAACAATTTAAAAAAAAAAAACTAACATTAGGCAGTACTGTGAATTCCACCCAGTCAATTCAGTTACCTTGCACATATCGAACATTTTCAGATGGTAAAACAATGATTTAATGGCAAATAGAAAAGGAAATGGAAAATAAAGTTAAAAGAAAACATTATATAATATGTTGTAAAAAAAATCTAGAAATCTGTCCCAATTTCTGTTTGACAATCGTATGAGAAGGATGAGAAAATATGTGCAACCATCCTGTTAACAAATCTGATTAAAAGCTTGTCGGGTTTACTAACAAGACACACTGTGGCCAAACTAGTGATGATTACTCCTGCAGCTAACCAACCAAATTCCCCAAATTCCATGTCCAATTGCCTAATTATTTTATTTCCCTCACAGACTAAATAAGTGAAATAAGTGTGCTAGACACAGAAACATGAAGAGCTTCAACATCATTTTTAGATATTATCCATAACATTTATAATCTAAATATTTATGAGTAAATACAGGTATTATAATGAGTAAAATCTTTTTTTCTTTTATTCTGTCACTTTTTAGCCATCAACTTGGAAGATCACAAACTGAATTTCTCTGTGTCAAACACAATGACAATAAAGCAAAACTAAGGTATTGTTAACCCATTAATCCACTACTAAGTTTAGGTACTCCCAAATTTACTATTCAGTGTGTTAGTCAACTAGCAAAATAAACACAGATAGCAGTGTGGCATGTTTGTGGGTGAGATTACTAGCCATAGCAATTTAGCAATAGCTCCAACAAAATATATACCAGTCTCCGAGTGACAGCAGGACGTCCCACTCTTTACGATGCCATTTGGTTTCTTTGTCAAACAGGAAAGTAGAGGTCCTCGCCTCCATCTGCCCCGCCTCCACCAACAGCTATAGATATATTAGATAAAAGTTAAACGTCAAGGAGTTTAATCTTTCCTTATTGTGCTATTCTAAGCTTGATGACCTTACTCCCAATCAGCATGGGAACTTATCTACTTCATGTATACAGTACATGATGTGTCCATTTCAGTGTCTAAAAATATATGAATATTATTTGATACTACAGATATACTCCATACTTTATTATGGTGCAAAGCAGTACGAGCAGGACACTGCCCAATATGCACAGCATCAATATGGTGGACATGGTCTGCTGCCTTTGGTTGGTTGCCACCACTGCCAGCAGGTCTGCATGCTCACAACGCACACCTATGAAGCCTGGGTGGCACCTACACGCATAAAAGGCCAACACAAAAAGGAATGATCAGGCAAATATTAAATCATGTCTTATATTTATATTAATTAAATATTTCAAGCATTATATCTCATATATATATATATATATATATATATATATATATATATATATATATATATATATATATATATATATATATATATATATATATATATATATATATATATATATATGATTCTGAAGAATTTACTGTGTACTATATGAATCATCTCTGATGATTATTCATGTCTTTCAAATGCAGAAGTAAAATAGAAAATATACATTTATGCGCATGACGGTGATACACTTGTGCTACTTAAACCAATCTTTGTCTGTGTATTAAGTCAACAGTAGGTCATTTAGTCAAAAACAAGACACATTTGTCCAAACACAGACAGCTTACTAAAAAGATTTTAGATAGGAATTTGGCCATGAGTCAGCCATGGTTTGACATCAGTGTATTAGAGCTGCAGACAGAGTCATAGTTAAGGGGGAACTGTATTAGTCACTGTTTGCTGTCTAGGTGAGCCCACTGTTGGGACAAATAATGCTTATATAATGTGTTGCTACAAAAAATTATTATTAAATACTTACATTATCAGTAGATAATGTAGATTCTGTGCGTGTTCTGAAAATCTAAAATATCACCAAATATCTGTTCAGGAGATATTTACAAAGTATTGTTTTGCTAACTTATGCTAAATATATTTGCATTTCATTGGTGGACTGATATCTGTACCCATATTTCTTCATGCAGACCAATAAACCCACATTTAAACCAAATATTTAAACTGGATTTTGTTATTTTGTAATACAAGTACTGCCATTTTAAATGTAGTTCTCAACTATCATCAGGACTAGTGTCATGAATGACCTATTCTTTGCAAATTCCTAAAATGTTTATGCTTATTTTTTCAATTATAATTATTTTTATTTAATACTGGTTGTCTATTGTATACACACTTGTGTCCACACAACCATAGCTCACAATGCACATTATGGGGATATGAACCATTATGTTTACATTTTAATATCCAGGACATCCATGATGCATATCTGTATAATCACAGTAAGGTGGTGCATTTGTACACTCACACACACGCTGGTGTCTCCTCCAAAATGAGAAAGCGGCATGTGCCGTGGAAGCAGAAATGGCTGTGGGAATCAGGACAGTCAGCAAAGTGAGAGTGGACTGCTGCCACTAGGAACTCTGCAGGCAGGATGCAAATAGAGGACAACCACATGCATTATACATTTAAATAAAATATGAATAGTGTATAGAAAACAAGGCCTACTGGATGTCATTTTACAGCCATTTTTACAATAAGGTTGTTATCAGACTCTCATGCAGCTGGTCTTTAAGAAAATTTAATTATTCTTTTTGACTGGTACAAATTAAAATGCACGTGCACAGGAATCACCTAGGAACCTGCCCACTAGGTGGTGTTGTAAACCATCAGCATGGTCCAATGAGCCAGCGATACCCTTGGAGGAGCCAGAAACACTACTCCAGTTATTTTCCCTGCTAGTATATATTCCAACTAATTATTTATTTAATGTAGAATTTATACATTTATAAATATCTCCACTTTTCACATGACCAGACACCGCAAAAAAATGTTAAGTAAATTAACAAAACCAGAACTTACTTCTTTTAACAGTAGTATTTGACACTGCTGTGGTGTTGGTAGCAGTTATAAAGGTGGTTGTGGTTGTGGTTGTTGTGGGAGTCATTTCCATGGTTGTTGAAGTAGAATTTTCCGGCACTTGGCTGTATGTAAATAAATAGCCTACAAAACAACCATAAAATATATCTGACATATAATCTCAGCATGACCACCAACAACTGAGGAAAAACAACCAAAATCACTTTAAATCAACAGAAATTATGGCACTCCTGTCTGGAAACTAAAGAGTAAAAAAAAAAAAAAAAGTAGGATTTTTTTTTTTTTCTGTTAAGTGCCACAAGTTTTAATTGTGTACCACCCCTTCTCAGCAGTACAATAGCATCACAATGCATAAATATGAGGCACTAATTGTCATATGGCATAAAGGAGTAACTTAATTTAAACACACCTAGTAGAGTTCCCTACCATGATGCATATTTATATTTTGATTTGACTATTAGATAGCATTAAAAACAAATAAACTTGTGCACAATCTAACAGGTAAACATGCACAATTAAACTGAACTACACTTTAACTCTTTATCTGTTATAACTGAAATAACTTATTTTTCTGCTGCTAACACTCACTGTCCCTAACCCTGTTTCTTTTTTTTGCACACACGGTATAACACTTTTTTTGCACAGTCGGAGTTGTGCGTCTTGTTTGTCTGCACTGTCTCGTCATTCTCTGCACTTTGTATGTTTAGTTTTAAAAAGTCGGCACCTTGTTATGTATAGTTTAGCTCTGTTTGTCCGTGTCACCTTGTACTTTGTTTTTTGTTCTGTGTAGCACCTCTGCTCCAGGAGGAACGTTGTTTCATTTCACCGTGTACTGCATCAGCTATATATGATTGAAGTAACAAAGCTTCTTTGACTTAACTTGTGACTGTACCCTATGCTTTGAATGTGCATACTACTAACTAACATGAGGCTGATTAAAGACCGAGTTGTAAAGTATACCAGAAAAGCCCTGTAGTTCAGATCAATCACAATCTAATTAAAGCTGAAAGGGATATGTATACAAAACTTCCCAATATCTTGGGTTTTAGACCTTTTAACCTATCAGGGATTTTCTCATCACACCTTTCATCAATAAAATAAGTTTACAATAAATTCAAAAAGATATTTAAAACCAGAACAGTTTCACATGATACAACTGGTACCATACAATTTGTCAGTGTATATGCTACAGATCCAAAGTAGCCAAACAAAGCACTGTTCATTATCATTGCTTTCAATTATGCTGAACTGTGGCTTCGGAAATTCATTATCAACCAAACCAACTACATGGTTCACTACTCTATCCTAGTTTACCTGATAAAAAAAATTCTGAGACTGACCAAATATAATTGATTTTAAGTGAGTAAGGCTTAAATGTGTTACCTCTTATTCCCTCATTATCCCTCAATTACTCCATTAGGCATCTTCAACTTACAAATACTCCATTAGGCATCTTTAACTGGTGTTTCACTGAAACAATCCCTTAATGTTTAAATGAATACAGGAGGATAGTTAATCCAGTAAAATATAACATTTGTGATTCTCAAATTTCCAGTTTTCCACTTACTCCCTTTCAAAAATTGCTTTATCCTGATTAGGGCTGCAGTAACATGTTTCCAGCCAAGATTAAATACATTTTCCTAACCTGAGTTGTTGAGACCTGTGTTCAGTCAACACAAAGATATCAAATTGTAGTGGTGACTATATGCCACTAGATTATGTCTTAATAAAAGAGGTACTGTAATTTAAGTTTTTACTGACAACATCCATTTTTAATCCATACCATAATTCTGAAGACAATAAATCCCAGACAAATTGCGTTCTGTAGTTTATAAAACCTAAAGTAATCTCAGTAGTAGTAGTAGTCCTGTTTGAGATCAAACTACTGTTTGAATCAGAGATAAATACAGTTAATTATACAAAATCACCAGGTATACCATATTTATGTACTGAAATGAATAAATCTATTAATTCTGCCATAGGCATCCTGTTCTAACATGTGGAATAACAAAATTTAACCAATTTCCTAGTCACATGAAACTAGGCTGTGCCTTCTGACTCACAGAAATGTTAACATGACATCATCTTGGGGTTATACATAGTTGAAATCTGTGCATCAGAGCCTTCTTTAGAGTGTTAATATATGCTTCACAGCAGGATTGACACGCACATATACATTCAGCAGAACAAGGAATTAAAACAAAGCTTCTTTAACCATATGAAGGAAATGAAAGTAGAATCATATACTTCCTACAAATTCAACACTGTGGCTGGGGACCTTCTGCTTAAATATGCATCATAATTGATACTTGATATTATTGTAAGGAAACAAAACTTGGGGATCTGAATTATTTGTGGTGTCCTGCTTAAACCACTTCAATGTCACAGTGGAGCACACATCCATACCAGGTGCACAAACAACTTAAACTCACCCAAGTGATTTTAAAGCAACATTGTTAGTTTAATTGCTTGTAGTGCATCCTTGCAATAAACTGACAACACAGCCTGCATGTTTCACAAAATAGCTGAACTTCTCAGCCAGTTTATACATGCATACATACATACAGACGGCACAAATTACAATAAAAGGAAACATTTACTCACCACTAAGGAGAAATATTGTATCCCAGAAAGCGCGATACATCGTTATAAGACTTAAAGGTGTTCCCTTGGATCTGTGGCGTCTTATGTTAAGATATATTTGGAATATAAGTACGTTTGTCCACCTGCGAAGGCCCAAATGTTTGCTTGTCAGAAGTAATATCGAAAAAAATCGCTTTTAAGCTTGATTCCATACCAGTGGATATTCAATGGTGGTTTAGCACCCCTTGATTTACTTCAAAATGAAGTTTAGACGTCCTCTGCTAGATTCTGTATAAGCAACAGAGGCTTATCGCACTAGATTCAGTCCAACGCTACAGGCAAGTGTAAGCATTTTATCCCGTGACGCAGGGCGCATCCTCCATACACACTTGATTACTTTTGTGCGCGCGCGGACGCGAGTTTATGTAGTGTGTGTGTGTGTGTGTGTGTGAGTGAGTGAGTGAGTGAGTGAGAGAGAGAGAGAGAGAGATGATGGAAGAAAACAAATGACGACCAATCAGGACAAAGAAGCATCTCTACTTAACTGGGAATCATGTTGCCTCTTTATTAATCAAACAATCAGGCCTGTTTTTGTCTCTTTGAGAGAGAAAGAGGTGAAAGCAAATGTTTTGTTACTCCTGGAAAATGCATGTCTGGCGACATACATGTCTATGAATTTGTGTTGCTAGCATGGCTCCACTCATTGCCACTGAGATGATAAAGTTAGTTAGACTCAGATAACATACATACAAAGGCCAGAGTTGGGTTTACCTCCATTTCATGCTCTGAGTATTGCTTGAAATTTGGGCTCACTGTTCTGATTAGTGGGCCTCTGACTAGATCAGCTAAAGCATTGTTGAGTCTACTAGGTTAGTAAGACCAATAATATGCAACACTGGATCTCACTTTGCACACCCTGTTACTTCCTTTTGGTAGGATTTTCTCTCTGTGCATCCACTCACTTTTCACATGCTTTTCTTTCTAATCAGCTAGCGGGTCTATAGCCAAGTAGCCCTAGCATGTTGAGGAATTGTTCCTAGCTAGCTTACTGTGTCAGACTCTGTTTAATCTCTGTTTAAGTGCCACAATGTAAGAATCAAAGTAAAGAACTAGGAAAGCTATTAGAGTTGCTTTCTATGCGTATGGACAAAGTAAGCCAGGACATGGCTCATCTGTAATCAGTGATCCTGGAACTGAACCTCATACAGCAGAGCCATTCGTGCCATTTATCACTGTCCTCCTGATATCCAGAGATCTTTGTTTAGCTTTGTACAATCCCTAAATGGACAGCTTCACACTCTTGGACACTTAGCACCTGGATGCTCCCACTCACCCTATTGGTTAAACCTTCCACTAGGTCACCTGTGTTTTTTATTTTTTAAATGTATTTTGTAAATGTATTGCACTATGGTCTTCTGTTGTTGCAGTTAGGGAAACTTTACAACACAGATACAACCTTGCCATTATAACCGCATGCACTGTTGTAAGTAAGCATGAGAGAACATGTTTACGTGTGATTGCCTTTCTATTTTTGTTCTCCATGTCTTTATGTGCATATAAGTGTCATTACCACTGATTTTGAGATGGTCCCTGCCTGTTCTCATCTATTGTATCATTCATTACTATTCTGTGTCCCTGTAGAACATTCAGAATTTATTTGCCTGGCCCAAGTTCATCCATTTTGGGAGGTATGACTTTTCAAGATTCATTATTCTATACCTAGAGTCTATACCTACAGATGCCAAACATTTATGTGCACCTAGGCTAAAGACATTTCCAATTTCCAAATAACTCAAGGTACCACAGTCATCTATTCAATTATATGCAAATATGCACATGCACAGTGACCACACAGACACTGCATTGTTCAGGAATGAGGAACAAATTAACTCCAAGGGATGACAAACTTTGGTCTGAAAGGTTCAACAGAATGCCAAAATTACAACAATGGGACTGGTGAAGGATTTAGAAGCATCATGTTCCAAGTATGTACATCACCCAATAAGAGAGTCCTGTCTCTATAGTCCTATAACTATGACTTAAAACGCTGTTGCATAAGGAAGAAGCCCCTACTCCAAGACCGATATTAAAAAAATCCCAGACTGAAGTTTGCAGGTGATTACTAGGTTGAAAATCTAAAATGGTCACCATTTTCACTGGTCAGTGAAACATAAATTGGACTGTTTGGCCATAATGATCAGAGCTATGTTTGGAGGAAAAGGGGTGAGGTTTTTTATTCTAAAAACACCATCCCAACTGTGAGGTGCAGAAAGAGGTGTTGGATGAAATGCTGCAAGAGCAGGCTGAATCCTGAAGATCGATTCCAGCTTTACCATCTCATATTAATAGATAACAAGACTGTGTCAAACACACTTCTTTCAAAACCAGAGATCGATCTTGAAATTTATAGCTTTGAAATTTATGAGTATTCAAAATGTATTACTTCATACAGTGTAAATTTGTGTGACACATGGAACTGAAATCTGATCTGCGGTTTATCAGTGCATTGTCCTATAGTCAAAGTAATTCAGTGCAACAGTGACTAGTAAGGATAGAACAATGGACTGAAAATTAACTAAATACATGCCACGACAAAATCAATGAGTGACTCAGTGAGCAGTGCTGAGAGAATAATTGGCCAAATTCCCCACTCTTTTTCTGTCTGTATTTTTGTCTATCAAGCTATGCATGTATTTTGACAAATACTACTGACATTATGACATTTACTCCATCATTACACAGATTTGCTTCTATGCTTACGTATGTCGCAAGGTGGGAATTTAAGGTGAACATCTACAGTATGCAACCATGTGAATTCACTGCCTGTATCCTATCTGTAAGTGTAAACCAATGTCACATAATATAAATAGAAGTTGCTTTCGGCTGCTCCCTGTTCGGGGCCGCCACAGCAGCTCAACTGGTCCGCACAACAACTTGGCAAATGTTTTACGCCGGATGCCCTTCCTGATGCAACCCTCCCATTTTTCCAGGCTTGGGACCGGCACTGCATCCAGTGGCTGGGGTTGAGGCATTGGCTGGGAATCGAACCCGGGCCTTCCACATGATAGGTGAGAAACGTACCACTGAGCCACCAATGCCCCTAGCACCTAACATAAATAAATTTTAGAAAGAATGGTATCTCATAAAGGCTAGCAGGTTTAAATAAATTCATTTAAATGTTATACAGATTAAGCAGATTTGGACAGGTTTGTTTTAAAGGTCAAAACTACCACTTGTGATGAATGATGTTAATTTAATGTTTTCATTGAATTTGAATGTGTGTTATTTAGAGTTTATAAATCTGACTCAGAGACACAAAGACCTTCCCAGTCTCTATATGTAGACACATGCACACATATACCAGTACTATAGTACCTGGACTTACACATAAGTCAGAATTCAGATAATAGTCAATAGTCTTTATCTGTTAGTCAGTCAATAGTAGGGAAACTCAACCCACAAATTTCAAAATTGACTTGTACTAGGGTGGCAGTTTATAAGCTTGGCACAGCTGAAACTGGAAGCATTGTAACACTAACTCACAATCAGCATTTTGATGCCACTGTATTCTATTATGAAGTGCACTGGATGATTTAACCTGAGCATGGTCTGTGTGTTGACTTACTGTAATGCCTCAATTTTGGGCTAAGGCCTGGGGAGACAAACTGCACCACTGATCCATTAACTGAAACCAAATGCACTAAAAGTGGCTTCTGTTGCAAGCAGCCTTCCACCACAGGCATTAAATCAATAAAATTTTTCAGTTATTTATACTGTCTATCCATTTGTAGAAAGTGAAACATTGAGATGTGTTTATAATTGTGTTATCTAATAGTCTTCTCCACAGCATAGGTGACTGGAATTCTTTACCAGGCATCTCACCCTGTAGCCTACATGACTGCTGGTTCTCTAATGTGGCTTAATACCTTCATTATTGGAATCATAATTCCATTCATTGTGGTGAGTGCATGAATGTACATAAATTAAAAGACACTCCTAAATTCCATATATACTGTACATATTGTTGCCACATGGAATCTGATCCAAAGCATTGGGAGAGCTGGGTTACCGTAAATAACAGCAAGGAAAATGTGAGTTTCGCCAGCCCATTTCAACATTTTAAAATAATTTTTTAACCAGTTTAATAATATTTCTGTCTCAGCAAAACATACAAATATCAATATTTAACAGACAACTAGAGGTAGAGTTCCTGCTGTAAATTTGCTCAACATTTAATATTTGCCACACATTCAGAGGCAAAGAAATCTCATACTTTATTCATCTGTTAAAAAAAAAAAAAAACATTTATTTCTACCCAAACCCCTAAATGTTAGCTTAACATCTGTTAATAAACTGCGTTAAGGTGAGCAGTTGTGGATGTAATATCAATAAAATTAAACCTAATGTATTTTTTTCCAATGTGTTGCAGACAGAGTGGACTAGATCATTTTATACTCTGCTGAGAATGGCCCCACATGGAAAGACTGGAGATACATGGGATTGGCACTTAGAAACCATGGAGATGGATTTGAACTACAATTGTCACAGTTTTGCCTTTCAGTGGTTTCAGTCTTCTTGCTGCTGTATATATTTATATTGGACTGGTTTTGCCAAAGGCTAAAGGAAATACACTACTCAAAATTACAAGTGAGTCCTACAGGCTTAACTTCCACAACAGAGGAACAGAGTAGATAGCGCCAAAGTGTAAAGAGGTTCACTATCTACTAGGTGAAGTCCACCACTAAACAACCCTCACATTTAAGACTGCTAGAGCTCTTTGCTAAAGAGTAAGAGTTCGATTTTTTCAGAATCTTTTGTGAAGAGGAAGTTTTTGCCTTGATATAACTACACAGACTCTTTAGACTATTTAGTCACAAAATCTATATATTGTCATTCAAAGCATGACATACTATGCCTATTGAATAGGCCAAAAGACCCATGTGGTTTTTGTAAGGTTTTGTCAGTTGTCCAAGTAACTGGACTAATCATTGTGTTTGTAATATCTAGAAAGAGGAAATACTTGGTATATGTATGAAGGAACATCTATAAAACACACACTAAATGACTTCATCAACATTTTTCCATTATATACTATACAATTGTATTCTTGTTTTATGCATGAAACAGTAAAATACGACAGCCAGCTGGTTCAATTTTAATGTTTCGGGCTATCCAGTGGTCTAGTATACATAACATTAAAACCATCTGCCTAATATTGTGTGGCTCTCCTTTGTGCTACCAAAGTAGCTTTGACCCAGCTAGGCATGGAGTCCACAAGAGCTCTAAAGGTGTGCTGTGGAATCCGGTACCAAGGCATTAGCAGCAGATCCTTAGCAGGACCCTAACTCCTGTTTGTCCAGAACATCCCAAAGATGCTTGATTAGATTGAGAGCTGTTGTTTAATGAATTGAGTGAACTGTAATTTCAGATGTTCTCCCGTAGTGAATGTATATGGGAGAATAATTAAATTATTGAAGTTTCTAGCTGAATCAATGGTAAGATGTCATTTCTAGTGCTAAACTATTACACACCATTAATATAGTTTTAGTCATCCATACTGAGTCACCTGCTTCTGTTCAATTTACTTGGTAATTGAACAGTCTATTACGCAGTCAACCATGAGACACATGATACATATTGTTAGACAGAAGAAAGCTTAGAAGGACTTGATGATGGTGGTTACAGTGGTTATATCAGCAAATATGTCAAATTTAAAAACCAACACTTTCACTGACATTTTGTCAGATACATTACTTGATTCCTTTTTGTTGTTGTTTGAGTTTGAATTTGTCCAATTAGCCATTTTTATATCACCCGGCAAGTGCTCCATCAGAGGTAATTAGTCATTCCAGATGTCTCTCACTGGCTAGGAATCAGTGTGAACACAGAAAGTGGTATAGTCTGGTATGAAAGCTGCTTATTTAGTCTCACACAATTGCCCTGATCAACTCATTTACCATGTAGGATCAGTGGTGTCCAGGAGAGTGGCAACTGCATCCAGTAGGTGTCCCAGATATGGAAGAAATTTGGTAAGGCACAACACAGGCACAGGATTTTGCAAGCACAACATCTTATTACCGGTTTTGGTTTTCTCTAGTGGTGTGGAACAGGTGACTATGCCAGAATGCATTGGCCCATGACTGGCTGTTGTACGCATCTGCTGTTGATTCTGTCAACATTAAGTATAGGGGAGAGGTGTATGTATATGGGGTACGCACTTTGCTTTGACCGGCTGCAAGAGAGAGGGCTGCAGTCATCACCTGAGTGTGTGTGTGCGCGCGCGCGCGTGTGTGTGTGTGTGTGTGTGTGTGTGTGTGTGTTTCAGGATGTTTTAGCATCAACAGCCTTGGTATCTCGGAAGAAATGAGTCTTTAAGCGCCTCTATCAGGCTTTGGCGAGCATTGCCCGAGGCGGTACACAGCGGTGCGGGACTCTTCCTTTAACTCTAACTTGGCTGTGTAGACAGAGGAGAGATCGTTCACTGCTTGACGCCAATTTAGACGGCAACGGAGTAGATTATAAACCGTTAAGGTACTTATTCATTCTCTCTCTCTCTCTCTCTCTCTCTCTCTCTCTCTCTCTCTCTCTCTCTCTCTCTCTCTCTCATTCGCGCACACACAGACAGACGTTGCTTCAATTAGTTATACGTGCGATTAAATACTAACAACAAGCATCATGACCTCACACGGGCAGAAAGGCACCACTTCTCAGAAACCAAAGGTAGGCAGATTAAAATGTTAGATCTTAAGAAACATAACCTTAATGTATCGAACGAGCACTGAGTGAGTTTTCTACAGAATCGTTCAAATAATCCACTGTTCATTTAAGTTTTTAATAAACTTCTAACACTAATACAGTATGTAAAATCTGAAATGCTGAATATACATTTGCAATAAAATAACCCCTACCAAGCTAAAAGTGCACCTGCATCTACTAGTATTGAATTTCTTGAATAGTAACTGTTAAGACTTAACACCTGCCATGGCCACAGAATTAAAAGCCCAGCAGGATTCATAAGTAGATTGTATTAATTCAACACTGGGGATAATTCAGTGGGGGAATTGTTACTATGTAAAATAGTTTTTTTTTATGTATTCATTTTAATAACTTTTTTTAATGAACTCTCTAACGAACATTTATTCTCTTGTTAATTTTTCAAAACAAACACCCTCACAAACAAAATCATTAATTTCATGTCCAAAATTCATTCTAAAAGTCATAGAATCAAATCAGTACAATTGGCACAAGTTTTCTTCCAACAAGAATATAAGAGGAAAAAAAATCACCCAGATGTTTAAATGCCTATTTAAGTAGTTTACTTTGTATTCCATTTATTGATTGCTGGGTGTTCCTTGGTTGTTAGTGTAAGCAATATTTTCTACACTTCTATATGTGTGTAAACTGGTTCATGTATAAATAACTTACAGAATAAAGTCCTCACACGTTTGGCCCTGTTTAATCATTTACTTCAACGAACAGTATTTCACAAACAGCTTTAAGCCTTCATCACTGTGTAGTCATTATAAATCTCACTTTTTTTTTTTCTTTTTTTTATATAAAGTCTGCAAGACACAAAATGACGTACTTAACAAGATATTACTTTGATTATTTCAAGGTTGCAGAACACCACGACAGCAAACAATAGCAATTTTCTCAAACAACACCTATTTTTAAAACACTGCTCTTCATTATTTACCATGACAAATCCAGAAGATTTTTAAAAAATAAAGTTATCACAGAAAACTAGAAATATGGCATTTTCAATGTCCAGATTTACTAGTTAATCTGACAAGCCATGTATCGCCTATGGTTTAAAAAGGTGGATAATAAAATGTTTGGTTTAAAGTGTCCTCAGTTGATAGTATGTTCCAGTGTATCTATATAATTGATTTCACAGCTATTGTAGACTTTTTAAGGGGAATGGGATAGTAGCGGTCTGCTACTAGTAATGTATTCTTATGACATTTTTTTTTCTTATCCACTGTTAACTGTATATTGGGCGTCCTTGAATTCAAGAATTTGACATGAATTTGACTCATTTCATTCCAATTTATTTCCATTCCAAATCAAAAAAGTCATCAATATTTACACCTTATTAGGAACACTACACTGAACATTATGAGAACCTGCCTAATATTGTGTTGGTCCCCCTTTTGCTGCCAAAACAGCCCTGACCCATCATTCTGACACCTTTTTATCAAAATCAGCATTAACTTCAACAATTTGAGCAACTCATCTGTTGGATCAGATCACACGGGCCGGCCTTCACTCCCCACGTGCATCAATGAGCCTAGGTCACCCATGACCCTGTCGCCGGTTCACCACTGTTCCTTCCTTGGACCACTTTTGATAGATACTGACCACTGCAGGCTGGGAACAACCCACAAGAGCTGCAGTTTTGGAGATGTTCTGATTCAGTCGTCTATCCATCACAATTTGGCCCTTGTCAGACTTGCTCAAACCCTTTCACTTACCCATTTTTCCTACTTCTAACACATCAACTTTGAGGACAAAATGTTCACCTGCTGCCTAATATATCCCACCCACTAACAGCTGCCATGATGAGGAGATAATCAGTGTTATTCACTTCACCTGTCATTATGCCTGATCGGTGTATATTAATATTGGGTTGGGCCTCCCTTCATTCTCAAATCAGCCTCAATTCTTCATGGCATGGATGTCACAAGATGTTGGACATCTCATTCAGATTCTGGGTCATGTTGACATTCCTGCATAATTTCAGAAGGTTTCTGCAGATATTTAATTTAAAGCATTTGGCAGACACCCTTATTCAGAGCGACTTGCATGTATCTAATTTTTTATACAAATGATCAATAGAGGGTTGAGGGCCTTGCTCAACGGCCCAGCAGTGGCAGCTTGGTGGTCCTGGAATGAGAACTCAACCTTCCAAACAGTAGTCCAATGCCTTAACCGCTGAGCTACACCTTCCACCCTTGTACCCATTTCATTGTGCACTTTTATGGTGTGAATCTCCCGTTCTACTATCTACTAGATTCAGATCGAGTGCTCACTTAAGAACTCTGAACTCATTGTCATTCATTCATTCGTTGTTTACCGCTTATCCGATCTATTCTCGGGTCACGGGGAGCCTGTGCCTATCTCAGGTGCCATTGGGTATCAAGGCAGGATACACCCTGGACGGAGTGGCAACCCATCGCAGGGCACACATACTCTCATTCACTCACGCAATCACACACTTCGGACAATTTAGAGATGCCAATCAACCTACAACGAATGTCTTTGGACTGGGGGAGGAAACCGGAGTACCCAGAGGAAACCCCTGAGGCAGGGAGAGAACATGCAAACTCCACACACACATGGCAGAGGCGGGAATCGAACCCCCAACCCTGGAGGTGTGAGGCAAACGTGCTAACCACCAAGCCACCGTGCTCCCCTGAACTCATTGTCATGTACATAAAACCATTTTCGGACAGCTTTTGCTTTGTGATATGGTGCACCATTATGCTGGATGTAGCTAGTAGAAGATGGATAAATTGTGGCCATGAAGTCATGCCATTGGTGCCAAATTCTGACCCTGTCATCTGTGTGCCTCAGCAGAAATTGAAATTTTTTAGACCAGGCTATATTTTTCCAATTTTCAACTGTCCAGTTTTAGTAGCTTTTAAGTGGAACCTGGTGTAGTCTGCTGTAGAAGCCCATATGACTCAAATTTTCATGTGGTCTGTGTTCTGAGGTGCTTTTCTCTTCACCAGAATTGTACAGAATGGTTATCTGAGTTACTGTAGTGTTTCTTTATCAAAAATAGCAAGTAATTTCTGTCCACAGAATTTCACAAACTGTTTTTTTTTGTGGCACCATTCTGAGTAAACTTTGAGTCTTCTTCTTCTTTCGGCTTTTCCCTTCAGGGGTCGCCACAGCGAATCATCTCTCTCCACCTATCCCTATCTTCTGCATCCTCAACCCTTGCACCCACTAGCTTCATATCCTCATTTATTACATCCATATACCTCCTCTTTGGCCTTCCTCTTTGCCTCCTGCCTGGCAGCCCCATGTCCAACATTCTCCTACCAATATACTCACTGTCCCTCCTCTGAACATGTCCAAACCATCTTAATCTGGCCTCCCTAACTTTGTCCCCCAAACGTCCAACATGAGCTGTCCCTCTGATGTACTCATTCCTAATCCTGTCCAATCTTGTCACTCCCAAAGAGAACCTCAACATCTTCAGCTCTGCTACCTCTAGCTCTGACTCCTGTCTCTTCCTCAGTGACACTGTCTCTAAACCATACAGCATGGCCGGTCTCACCACTGTCCTGTACACCTTCCCCTTGATTCTCGCCGATATTTTCTGATCACACAGAACTCCCGACACCTTTCTCCACCCATTCCAACCTGCCTGCACTCGCTTCTTCACCTCTTTCCCACACTCTCCATTACTCTGGACTGTTGACCCCAAGTACTTAAACTCCTGTACCTTCTTCACCTCTTCACCCTGTAACCTTACTGTTCCACTTCCCTCCCTTTCATTCACACACATGTACTCAGTCTTACTACGACTGACCTTCATTCCTCTTCTCTCCAGCGCAAACCTCCACCTCTCCAGGTTTTCCTCCACCTGCTCCCTGCTCTCACTACAGATCACAATGTCATCTGCAAACATCATTGTCCAAGGAGACTCCTGTCTGACCTCCTCTGACAACTGGTCCATCACCATAGCAAACAGGAAGGGGCTCAGAGCCGATCCCTGATGCAGTCCCACCTCCACATTGAACTCCTCTGTCTGACCTACAGCACACCTCACCACTGTTCTGCTCCTCTCATACATGTCCTGCACCACTCTGACATACTTCTCCGCTACTCCTGACTTCCTCATACAGTACCACAGCTCTTCTCTTGGCACCCTGTCATACGCTTTCTCCAAGTCTACAAACACACAGTGCAACTCCTTCTGACCATCCCTATACTTCTCCATCAAAATCCTCAGAGCAAAAATTGCATCCGTTGTGCTCTTTCTGGGCATGAAGCCATACTGCTGCTCACAAATTTCCACTACCTTCCTTAACCTAGCTTCCACTACTCTTTCCCATACCTTCATTGTATGGCTCATCAACTTTATCCCCCTATAGTTACTGCAACTCTGCACGTCACCCTTATTCTTAAAGATCGGCACTAACACACTTCTTCTCCATTCCTCAGGCATCCTCTCACTCTCTAAAACCCTGTTGAACAAATTAGCTAAAAATTCCACTGCTGCCTCTCCCAGACACTTCCAGACCTCCACCGGAATGTCATCAGGACCAACTGCCTTCCCACTTTTCATCCTCTTCAAAGCCTTCCTGACTTCATCCTTTCTAATCTTATCTACTTTCTGTTCCACAGAGTTCACCCCTTCTACTCTTTTTTCCCTCTCATTTTCCTCATTCATCAGCTCCTCAAAGTATTCCTTCCATCTCCTCTGTACACTCTCCTCACTTGTGAGCACCCTTCCATCTCTATCCTTAATAACTCTAACTTGCTGCATATCCTTCCCATCTCGATCCCTCTGCCTAGCTAACCTGTACAAGTCCTTCTCTCCTTCTCTAGTGTCTAACCTAGTGTACAACTCTTCATATGCCTTCTGCTTGGCCTTAGACACCTCCCTCTTCACTCTGCGCTGTAACTCCTTGTATTCCTGTCTATTCTCTTCAGTCCTGTCCATGTCCCACTTCTTCTTGGCTAACCTCTTCCTCTGGATACTATCCTGAACTTCCTCATTCCACCACCAAGTCTCCTTATCTTCTTTCCTCCTTCCAGATGACACACCCAGCACCTTTCTCCCTGTCTCCCTGATCACTTCTGCTGTAGTTTCCCAGTCATCTGGCAGCACTACCTGACCACCCAGAGCCTGCCTCAACTTCTGTCTAAATTCCTCACAACATTCCTCCTTTTTCAGCTTCCACCACTTGGTTTTCTTCTCTATCTTTGACCTCTTCGTCTTACAGACCATCAAAGTCATCCTACACACCACCATCCTATGCTGTCTGGCTACACTCTCTCCCACTACCACTTTACAGTCACTAATCTCTTTCAGATTGCCTCTTCTACATAGGATGTAGTCTACCTGTGTTCTCCTACCTCCACTCTTGTAAGTCACTCTATGCTCCTCCCTCTTCTGAAAATAAGTGTTAACCACACCCATGTCCATCCTCTTAGCAAAGTCCACTACCATCTGTCCTTCAAGGTTCCTTTCCTTAACTCCAAACTTGCCCATCACCTCCTCATCACCTGTGTTCCCCTCGCCAACATGTCCATTAAAATCTGCTCCTATCACTACTCTCTCACCCGTGGGAATACTCTCCATCACCTCATCTAATTCACTCCAGAATCTCTCTTTCTCCTCTAACTCACAGCCTACCTGTGGGGCATAACCACTAACAACATTCAACATCACCCCTTCAATCTCTAACTTCAGACTCATCACCCTGTCTGACACTCTCTTCACCTCCAGGACATTCCTCACAAACTCCTCCTTCAGGACCACACCTACCCCATTTGTCTTACTATCCACACCATAATAAAACAGCTTGAATCCTGCTCCTATACTACGAGCCTTGCTACCCTTCCACCTGGTCTCCTGTACACACAGTATATCCACCTTCCTTCTCTCCATCACATCAGCCAGCTCTCTACCTTTCCCTGTCATAGTACCAACATTCAGAGTTCCTATTCTCAGTCCTACACTCTTAACTTTCCTCTTCTCTCTCTGTCTGCACACTCTCCTCCCTCCTCTACTTCTTCGACCAACAGTAGCCCAATTTCCACCGGCACCCTGTAGGTCAACGGCGCCGATGGCGGTCGTTGTTAACCCGGGCCTCGACCGATCCGGTATGAAATTCGTACTGACGATTCGCATGGTTAAATTTGGCAATGTTTTACGCCGGATGCCCTTCCTGACGCAACCCTCTCTATTTATCCGGGCTTGGGACCGGCACAGAAGTCACTGGAGTAAACTTTGAGTGTTGTGTGAAAATCCCAGATCAACAGTCATAGAAATACTCAAGCCAACCTTTCCAGCACCAGCTATCATGTCATGATCAATGGGATCACATTATTTCCTGATTCTGATACCTGATATGAACATTACCCGAGGTTGCTGGCCTGTATTTGCATGATCTTTGCATGATCAAGATTACACAGCTTCCACATGTCATCCATAATTAAATGCATGTGGTATATTACTATGAAATGCTGTATTCCATAGGTACAGTAAAAGCTTGTTTACTCAGTCTTCTTCATTTGGCCACATGTTCTATTCAGCACTTTTCTGGTATTCAGTGCTGGCCGCACCTCCAGCACTGGCGCCCCCCAGGGTTGCGTCCTCTCCACACTGATCTTCTCCCTTTACACCAATGACTGCACCTCTACTGATCCATCTGTCAGGCTCCTGAAGTTTGCAGACGACACTACAGTCATTGGCCTCATCCAGGACGGTGATGAGCCTGCTTACAGACAAGAGGTTGAGCAGCTGGCTGCCTGGTGTAGTATTAACAACCTGGAGCTCAACTCAACACTCAAAACAGTGGAGATGATAGTGGACTTTAGGAGGAACACCCCTGCACTCCTCCCACTCACCATCATGAACAGCACTGTAACAACAGTGGAGTCATTCAGGTTCCTGGGCACCACCATCTTTCAGGACCTGAAGTGGGACACTCACATAGACTCCATTGCCAAAAAGGCCCAACAAAGATTGTACTTGCTTTGGCAGTTGAGGAAGTTCAACCTGCCACAGGAGCTGCTGACAGTTCTACTCAGCCGTCATTGAGTCTGTTCTGTGCACTTCTATAACTGTCTGGTTTGGCTCAGCTACAAAATCAGACATCAGAAGACTACAGAGAACGGTTCAGACTGCTGAAAGGATTATTGGTCCTCCCCTGTCCACCCTTCAAGAACTGTATACATCCAGCATGAGGAAAAGGGCTCAGAAAATCACTCTGGACCCCTCACATCCAGGCCATCTCCTTTTTGAACTTTTGCTATCTGGCTGGCGCTACAGAGCACCAAATACTAGGACAGCCAGGAACAAGTTTCTTCCCCAAGCAATCTACCTTATGAACAGTTGAATGTTCCCCCCATTGTGCAATAATAATATGTGCAATAACGTCATATTTATTTGTTACCTCCCTACATCTCAGCTTATTCTATTTTATTCTGTATGTATAATTTTATTTTATTTTTCTATTTAAATATGTGTATTTTTATTTCTCATCCTGTTTTCTATTTTTATTGTCTGTGTATTGTTGTTGTCTCTGTGCACTGGAGCTTGTGACACTAAAACAAATTCTTTGTATGCGCAAACATACTTGGCAATAAAGCTCTTTCTGATTCTGAAATAAGGTAATAAGAAAGGTGATTAAACTTTAGATGGACTACAAGCTAGTGTGTGACTGTATGAAGATTGTAAAATGTCTTGTACTGTGCAAATTATCTGGTTTGTTTCTTACCCATTTTCTTCCTTATGATTTGAAGCTTCTGTAGAGATCATTTTAACATCAATTCTGCATTTTGTATTTTATGCACTGATTTAAGATTTAATTCTTAATTCCCTGTGGTGCTAATACAGTTTGTGCTGTTTTCTTGCAGGGCAATGCTCGCACGTTGGTCTTAATGGTAATTTCTGCTGCAGTTGGGGGAACATTACAATACGGATACAACCTCGCCATTATGAATGCCCCCACTGTTGTAAGTAAGCATGAGAGAACGCATGTATTTACCTCTGTTTACATGTGATTGTCTTGCTGTTTTTTTTTCACCAGATCTTTATTTGTACATGAGTGTCATTACTTCTGAATTTGAAAAGGTCCTTGCTTGTTCTCATCTACTGTATCATGCATTATTAATGTGTAGTCTGTGTCCCTGCAGTATATTCAGAACTTTGTAAATGAGACGGTTCAAAACCGCTGGGGAATACAGTTAGAGGTGTATCAGGTTACACTGATCTGGACACTCATAGTGTCGGTTCTCTCATTGGGTGGACTTACAGGGGCTCTGTTGGCTGGGCCCATGTCCATCCACTTTGGAAGGTACAATTTTTCAAGATTCATTAGTCTATATGTAGAGTTGTATGGTGTTTACTTTGATCATCTTTGAAAATACAATGTTTATTCTGAACTGGACTCAAGTTTCATGGATTACATTGTGTTTAAGACCAAATTTATAGATCTATGTTCATTGAGGGCCCCCTAGTGGGCTTGGTTGGCAATATGTCCCGGTTGGTGATATGGCCAAATTATGTATGCGGACACCTGTCCATCACACCCATATGATCTTGTTGATCATTTCATTCCAAAACCATGAGCATTATTATGGGGTTAGACACCCATCCCCCACTGCTTCTATAAGAACTTATATAATTGTATAGTTACTTGTTTTGTCTCTTCACTGTTCTGCTGTTTGCATTTTGTACTTTTCATATTACTTGAACTTGCGCTGTTCAGTTTGCCTACACTGTTAAATGTTATATGTTGCCCACTCTTCTGCGAAGGTTTTCCAGTAGATTTCAGAAAGTGGCTGTGTGGATTTGTGCCCTTTCACCCACAAGAGCATTAGTGAGGTTGGGAACAGATCTTGTGGAGAAATTTCATATTATTTCAAAGGTGTTCATTGGGATTAAGGCAAGGGTTTTTTGCAGGCAAATCTAATTTTTCCACAACAACTCTGGCAAACAATTGCTTTATAGACCACACTTTGTGCACAGGGGGCTTCTTGGTTCCAGTGATGCAAAATCTTAATGAGAGAGCTTTAAAAGATATTCCAGACAATTTTGTGCTTCCAACACTTTGAGGATGGCCCAAATACTGGTGTGATTTTCAATGTCCAAACACATTTGGCCATATCGTATACTTTTAATACCAAACTAGATAAGAAATTAGTATAATTGTTGTTAATGCACTTTATTTAATAAGACATCTGGGAACTGTAATTTATGCATTTTTATTATTGTATTGTCCTCAAGGAAGAAGACTATGCTGCTGAACAATCTTTTTCTAATGTCCAGTGCACTGGTGGCTGTGACAAGCCGTAAAGCTCAGTCTTTTGAGATGATCATCATCTCCAGATATCTGGTTGGCATAAATGTTGGTGTGTAGGCTACTGAATTTGTAGTTCCGTTTTAGCTAAATACCTGTATACATACCTCCTGGGTGTAATAGCTAGATTTGTCATGTTTTCATTATGCTTAGATTTGAACAATTTCTTAACTACCAAAAATATAAAACATTGACTATGAAACAATTACTCTGGTTGCAGGGGTCAGTATGAATGTGCAGCCAATGTATTTTGGTGAAAGTGCACCAAAACACTTACGTGGTGCTGTGGCCCTGTCTTCTTCTGTCTTCACCGCTTTTGGGCTGGTGCTAGGACAAGTGGTAAGTTTGAGGTGAGTCCAGAAAACGTTATAATCTTTCTTTATGGTAGTTATGTAGAGTAATTATGATAACTCTGACATTTTTAATACTCAGATACTTGATTTTGATGCTCAGTATCAAGTCCTTAGAGTCCACATACTTTAAAAAGCCAGTGTCCATAAAAGCTGATACACAGGCTTATAATCTCACAACTCATTTTAATGTAAGGTGGATTAGTGTGTGTATGTGTACGTGTGTACAGGGAGTTGCTGGGTTGTGAATCATGTTGGCAGTACTTGTTAGCAAGTAATGCTGTGCCAGGTTTCATTCAGCTCCTCACACTACCCTGGTTCCCAGAGAGCCCTCGGTACCTTCTCATTGATCGGGGAGACAAGGATGCCTGCTTAAAGGGTAACAATTAATTTGAATTTAATTTCTCAGTATTACAGTGGTAGAATACAGTTCTATTGCTAATATTTGTGTGAGTTTTATGTGGTAAACTTTAAGGGCTTGCGATGTGATGTGGGCTGTGGACAGTTTGAGTTCTATAGGCTGGATCTGATTAGTTTCTGGAGGCCATATATATCAAAATTATACATTGATATACTAAAAATTAGGAACCCATAACATGCACTCTATATGTACAGTATTTTTTACATGAAGTATAAATTCCTCATTTGGTCAGGGATGCACCAGACTCTGTGAATGGATGGAAAAATGATCAAAAATGATTGCATTGTCAAGATTACATTTTTTTCCATGTTCCCCTTGGAGTGGAAAAGAAGAGCTGTACATGCATGAATTTTCAGCTACAAATCAGCATGAAAACAGTATAAATCATCACATCACTTTCACATACTGTATGTTGATAATATAATACAGTTGTAATTTGTGTTCTGAAACTTTTTTGCCTGTTCATAGAAGGGTTTTTAAACTGTCAATGTGACTGACATGTCACGTCCCATGCTGTGTGCGTTTGGCAGCACTGTGGCGGTTGCGAGGCTGCGAGGTGCAGAAAGAAGAGTTGGATGAAATGCTGCAAGAGCAGGCTGAATCTGAGGGCAGGCGAGCTCAGCGGCCCTGGGAGCTTTTCAGTGATCGTACCGTTCGCTGGCAGCTCGTCTCAGTCGCCGTCATAAGCAGTGCCATGCAGTTGTGCGGTAATGATTCAGTGAGTGAGGCTGTCCTTCAGACTAGAACCAGAACCAGACTGTCCTGGGAATGTTGGGCATGAGACAGGAATACACACCAGATGGGGTGACAAGCCATTACACAAGTTTATCATCTCACTTGTAATTAACTCTAGTGTAACTTGGTGTGATACCTGGAACTAAATGTCTTGCAGACATGGCATTATCTGAAATATATAGCCTAATTCATTGCATCAGTGAGTGGTAAGGGTAGAGACCAATAATTTAAAATATTCTGAACACAGGCCACAATAAAAGCCACAAGTTACTAAGTGAGCATTGCTGAGTTTCAAATTCCCTTGCACCTTTAGTCTGTTTATCTTTATCATTAAAAGTTTTGTCCATGAAGCTATGTGTGTGTTTCAATATTTATTCTCTCATTACACAGATTTACTTTTATGCTTCTTACATATTTCAAGAGGCGGGAATATCAGTTGAACAGACTCAGTATGCAACCATTGGAACAGGCACATGTGAATTCACTGCCTGTATTCTGTGTGTAAGTGGTCAACAGAAGCTAATCAACTCAAATGTTATGTAAATGTCATCTGTGACTAAAGGTCTGGCATTTGTACTGTAAATTAAATCAATAAATTAAATATGACTGCTTGTAATGAGTGACATTGATGTAATGTGTGATCGTGTGTGAAGTTTAGAATTTATGTAACAGATATAGAAAAATGATCTCTGCTCTGTGTGTGTGTGTGTGTGTGTGTGTGTGTGTGTGTGTGTGTGTGTGTGCGTGCGTGTTAATGTTCAGAACCTGTTGATAGAACGGATGGGCAGAAGGCTGCTTTTAATGGGAGGTTATGTGCTCATGACTGGCTGGGCTATAATATTCACCCTGGCTCTTTCATATCAGGTATGCATTGTTTAGATTTAATAAATACCTCACATGGTTAACAAGAGCTCCCCTGTATCTGTACACACACACACACCCCTTATCTGAAGATTTTCATCACTTGCAGGTTGATTTGGATTAATTTATCTGTCATTCAACCCTGACTAAAATAACTTTTAGTCGGTTATTATACACAATTGAAAGCTATGTAGTTAGAAGCAACTAACATGAAGAAAGCATTAGACATGTTAGATACAAATTCATGAAGTCAATTCATGTTCAATAGAGTGAGATTCCAGTGAACTGGAGGTGTTGTATCACCATCTTACAATCAGCATTTTGTCTTCTAGGATGTAGTACACTGGATGCCTTACATGAGCATGGTCTGTGTCTTTACCTATATTCTCAGTTTTGGGATTGGACCAGGTGAGTCAAACTGCACCACTGCTTCATTAACTGAACCGGTCCGGGAAAATCCATTGGATGTCACTGTGACTGAATTAGAGCAAAGAGACAAAAAGAATCTCCAAACACCTCACCTTTTAAGAAAGCATAAATAAATATTAATAAAAATGAAACAAAAATGTTTTATTTGCTCTTTGACCTAACACACTGTAAGAATCATGTTATGTAAGGAGCCAAAAAAAAAAAAAAACACTTTCTGAAGAAAGTGCTTTCTGAAGTAAACGTATTAGCTAATTGTAATCTTTGACCAGTTATTGGATATTTATGAGCTGTAAGTAAACTGACATAAGCTTGAGCAGATCAGTTTCTAATCAGAATCTGGTTGAAACATCTGAAATGGAATCTTTCAATTTTCTCCATTTTACTTTTGGGAGAATAGGATTTTTGAACGCTTTAGATGTGATATAGATATGCGCAAAAGAGAAAAAATATAGCAGGTCCTAAGCTGCCTGTATTTAACCACAGGCATTGAATATATTCATTAAAATTATACAGTCACTGCTATTGTCTATCCACTTGTAGAAATTTACAACATTCATATGTATTTTATAATGCTTTTCTCTACAGCGGGGGTGACTGGAATTCTCCCTACTGAGATTTTTAACCAGGCGGCTCGCCCGGCTGCTTACATGATTGCTGGTTCTCTAATGTGGCTTAATCTCTTCATTATTGGAATGATATTTCCCTTTATTGTGGTGAGTGCATGAAATCACAAATACACAATTGAATGTCTAGTAATATAAGGTTTAGGTGAGTGGCCCAAGTGTTAAAGTTATAATGAATTCTCCAATAGAAAGAAAAATAAATGACAGACAATCTTTGCATAAAGGTTACATAGTAGAATAGTATTTTACTGAGTGTTTTTACCCAGTCTTTAATGTTAGCTGTAATGTGTAACTGTAAGCAGTTGTAAATGTAATAAAATGAATGATATAAACCTAATGTATTTCCTTCCTATGTGTGTTTCTAACAGAAAGGACTAGGACAGTTCTGCTTTGTGCCATTTGGTGTTGTTTGTCTTATCACTGCTCTCTATATTGGATTGGTTCTGCCAGAAACTAAAGGAAAAACACTACCTATGATCACAAGCGAATTCCACAAGCTTAACTTCCGAGAGAATACGGGTCCAAAGTGCAAAGACGTTCATTACCAGCAAGGCGAAGTCCACCACTCAACTGCCCTCTAAGCTACTTATTTATATATTTGGAATTCCTGTAAATTTAAGAATGCTGGAGCTCTCTGTTGAAGAGTAAGAGTTCAAAGGGGTTACCCAAATATAACCACAAGGCATTATTGTAAGAACATTTTATTTACAAATGTAATTTGTCTTAAAGGTATACAAATATACAGATATGGTATAGGCAAAATACCTAACCCTATTCTTCCTGTATGGTAATTACACCAGTTAGCACTTTTAAATAGATAGTAAGATTTTCTCACTACTCTCAAAATTCTCTCAATCTCTGGATAACAGCTAGAACAAATACTGCTGGTGTACACTTTAATCATAATAAAACCATGATGATGAAATTCTAACTTTATTTGTCTACTCTAGTAGAATTTGTATTTTACTGCCTTACTATTTTCAGTTTGAGATTAGTTCATTTTTTTTTTTTTTTTTTAGATGAATGAACAAACATTCTATGTACGCTCATCTACATACACTCACAATAACAGGAATTCCTGTAAACCTGGTACAAAAAACATATTTTGAGTGGCATGTTCAGAGCTCAGAGTTGAATGATTAGACTGGTTTGAGCTTACAGGAAGCCTATAGCAGGAGTCTCCAACCTTTTGTCCTCTGAGAGCTACTTTGACAAAATTAAGGTAAAGAGCCACATGTGTTTTATTATTAATAACATGTATTTACATAGCTGGATGCCATAAATCAAACCAGCTGAGTAAACTATTTTTGTGTGAACTTAAAAAAATATATATTATTAAAATAATTATTATTACTGTCAGATTTCATTCATTCAAGTCCCCTGCCACATAACCTGACGGCCTCAGCAAGACTGAAAAAGACTCTTTTCATAAAAAAGGGAACACCTTTGATATTGAAGGCAATATTATTTTTGGAAACAGGGAGCTGACATTGGACTTTATGTGGTTAAATAATAGTTTTATAGTTTTACTTAATAGTTTTACTTTTATGGCATTCAAATGCATGTGCAAATATTAAACAGTACTTTACTACGAAACACCTGCTGCAATGATAAATGTCTACAGCACACTTGTCCTACATCTTTGTGCAAGATAGATTTTTGCTTTGGCAGCTTGATAGCTTTATTCTTAACACTGTCAAATCCCCAGCAGCTTCCAAATTCAATGGATCTGCCATGTGTTTTCTTTAACTTTTACATTTACATTTCTGGCATTTGGCAGACGCTCTTATCCAGAGCGACGTACAAAAGTGCTTTAGTTCTCTTTATCCAAACTACTTCAGTTTGTGCTTATAGATTTAAGTTTATATAACGCTTCCATGTATGGTCTTGGTGCTAGCTGTGTGTGAAATCGATTGATGAACAGCTGTATTAAACTGTGTGTGGAGTGTGGTGATTTGTCCGGGGAATCAGATTTTGGTACGGGGCGGGGGTTTATTGAGTTAATTTGATTTGATCAATTTAGTACATATTCTATGAACCTTTAGGCAAGATACTCAGTAGTGGGTGTTGGAGACCCCTGGTATATATATTTTAAAAACAGGTGGCATGGTGCCATAGCATGGATTGCATTGTGGATAGCATCCCTGTCTCTTTTTGTTGAAGTATCTAGACTTTTGTAGTCAGTATAACCGGTTGACTTGAGTCTTGCACTCTTGTGGGTGGATTTCTGTATTTAGCAGTGGCTGAAAATGATACACTGTGGACAGTGTTCTCAGTAGCCACTGATCTGATGTTATCGGGCTCCAGTATTTCAGTTGCTGAGGGACAGTTCACTGCATATTTTCAGACACATACCAAGATGCCCCATTTCCTGAAATCATGGTCACACTGATTAAGGGCACCAGCATGGCCAATAGTATATCCTGCCTAAATACTTCCAACTGCTGTTATTGTTTTGAATGCCAACTTCACAAAATAGTGTAGCTAAAGCCTTGGTTCCTATAACTATCAGTGTGTCCTAAAACATTGAAGGAAAAACATGATTATACTGATATTACTGGTTTGATAATATGTGTATGAAATAAAAAAAGAAAATTCTATAAGCTTTGTACAAAGTTTGGGGTAATTTGGAGATTTATTTATTTCTCATCTCTATCCACTGACACCCCCCCCCATACCCCATGCCCAGCATAAGTGGTAATTTGAGGTATATATACATATATGTTAAAGGTTTGAAGAAAAAAAACACATTTGCCTTGTTGTATTTTTTACAACTAGAAACACTGCCAAATCCATGCCGTTCTGAAATTCATGCAAAATCCTGATTTGAGAACTGCATTGTGGGATGGATGTATATGCATTCTGCTTGTTTAGCTCCTTTTATCGGTAATATACATCACATTATGAGATCATACAAAAAAAATGGATTGTATCACAAAGCATCATCCCAAATACAATTTTATTTTATACTCATCTCTGTAGCAAATAAACAGAGACACAAAACAGTGTACAAAAACAAAAACATCAATAGAAAAGTATGCCTATATCCAAAAATCAATGAAATTCTTGACTGAAATTGCAAAGAAACATTTTTTTTGTCAGAGAACAAAGATAAACATACATACAAATGTACATTTTCTTTCTATGTGCATGTCCTTGTACAAAAGTGTCGATGCAAATCACTTTATGTACATGGTTATTTTTAAGATGGTCCTTTAAATGACAGATTTTCCTACCCAGTCACAATCAGTATTGGGAAGGCACTTTGCAACATACGGTTATATGAAAATATAAGCAGAGTACAAATAAAGCAACATTTAAAAAAAACATTTCCAGTGATACAATGTGCCACTAAAACAGAAGAGACGGCATATCAGTATTTTAAATCACAGAACCTTCCCAAACAGCCACGTCAATCTTTCATATAAATAATGATTAAATGCACAGATTAGAGTGCAGGGATGATCAATTCTAGACAGTGAGGTGAAGTCAAGTTTGACAAGAACAATCAGGTGGATTTAATGGGTCAGTTAGACAATTAAAACAATGCTGAACAAAGAAGTGAATCCTGGGTAGTTGCATACTTTCTCTGTTCTACACTTGAGGCCCCAAAACGATTTATTTTAAACATAAATTAGAAGAAATTAATGACTGAAGTGTATAAATACAACCGAGAAATCTTACACATCTCCAAGTGAACGTGGGCTGAAGTGGGAAATAACTTTTAAACAAGCCTTGCAAAATATAATAAATAAACAAAAAATAGAATGAATTGATAAATCATACTTTGCATGAACTTTGAAACCTTCACTCCAACATGTAAATATTTCAATGCTCTCATACACACTTAGAAAAAGATGGTTTTTTTTTTTTTTTTCAGGAGCTCACTGTATATTAAGTTCTTAGCTTTCACAAAATGTTCTACTTTGACCCTGGTCTGAGAGGGTCAATATTCTGTTGTAGGGCTCTCTATAAAGGCTCTATATTAAGGTTCACACACAGAAAATCGTTCAAAGGTTTTTGTGTGTAAAAGAGTGTAAGCACATAAAGCAGGCCTCTCACAGGCATCTCTTAAAAACACTTTTTTTCAGATCATAATCACTGCTCAGAGTACTTGTTGTTGGTCTAAAGGATCAAAATTAAATTTAATGAAAATTAGAAGAAGAAAAAAATAGGAATTTAGATCGACACACTGATGGCTTATTCACGCCACAAAAAAGATTTATATGAACACACACCACTACAGAGTAATAAGAACTACAAGTGTGAATTTACTCAAACCAACTGAATACAACCTCAAAACAAATTTCTCCACTCAAGCTCCTATTCAACCATAATGGCCAATAGACGTTATATACACAGAGCCCCATTACATAGAATAAACAAACTTAATATTGGCCATATATAAGTATTTATATATACATATTTCAACATTATATACACATTATGAATAGGAATTCTTAAGTTAAGCAGGAATGTTTGGACCCTCATACAAAAAAGTCCTGATATATTAAAAAACCTTAAAAAGCCCTCTGATTACATTACATTCTCTTAATAAGGGACCAGGATGTGTGCACACACACACACACAAACATACACACACACACTCTCTTCCTGGCCTCCTCAAAAACACACAATTCAAAGACAAAATAGCACAGCACAGATCTAAAGTTTACCAATGACTTTTTTTATAAACCATTTCATAAAGGAGATGGGACACCAAAATTAATAAGTTAATAAAATATACTCTTCATCTCTTGTAATATCTTACAGTCATACCTGAAATTGGTCCCTGTTAAAGATTCAAAACTCGTATGTGGTTTTGCATGACTCCGTACAATTCATCTTGCAAATATTTATGATTCAAAATGAAATGAAAAGAAAATAGCGTTAACAACCATGAATTTGGGAACAAGATTTAAACTAATATAACTTAAACAATTTCAGAGACTAGGGCTTCCCATGATGTTTGCGCCCAGGGTTTTGTTAAGTTTTCCACGAAGTTTTCCAAGAAGTTCAGCTTGGGTTTAACAGGCTCTGTGGGATGATTTACTAATCCATACTCTGATTCTGAAAGCTTCAATGCTGAATGATTGACTGCTTCGTGTCAGCGAGAATAGAAACTATACTGGCAAACTTGCATGTCTCAAGATTAAACCAACTGACTAAAGGTTGAGCGTAAGCAACACAAAAGACAGAATAGTTTACAAAGGCATTGATGATAAAATGTAGAACTGCAGCTCCTCTCAAAGCGGTGGACATCTAGTAAGAGCAAATTTCTCCCTTTTTCAAAGTGTTCACTTGTCCCCTAAGCCTACAGCATTGCTCCCTACCTCAGAGTCCACAAGTGATGAGGCAAAAGCTGATTGGACAATCTGGAAACCAAACGACTCAAGCAGCGACATGTTCTGCTGTGGCGAGAACGGAGAACCCAGATCTCCGAGACTGGATACCGTCCCGCTGGGTTTCTTGTGCACCCGATGCTGGTGCTTGTTGAGGTAGGATTTAGTGCGAAAGGTCTGGCCACATAAGCCGCAAGCAAACTTCTTTTCCATGTCTGTCTTCTGTTTGGAGCCGCACGGTGTGTTTGCTGTGCCGTCAGTCTCACCGTTGAAGATCAACGAGGTCACCTCAAGCTCCTTGTCTTCAGCCTTATGCTCCAGTTTGAGCTCTGTTCCATTAGAAAGGTCACCAAAGGCTGCATCTGACCCTTCAGAATCCTGATGGGGGCATTTCCCAGAATTTTCCTGCCCATCTGTGGAGAAACAGAGTGAGACGTAGGCAGAAAGACCATGATAAATGTAAAGGACGAGGACAGGGAAAGAGTGAAAGAATCACACATTAGGCAAAACATGAACTACTCGCTGAACTACTTACAGACACTAAACCTTTTACTAAGGGCAGAATATGTGAACATGAATAATTTTAGAAAACAGTTGCATGTCAACAATTGCATGTCAAATTTTTTTGCCCATATCTAGATGATATATCGCCTTGCTAAATTTGTGTCATTTGCCTTTGGTCAAGATTGACTGATTTAAAAACTGAGGTCTACACAACGGCAAAGTGACCACTGCTTTAATCAAGGCATCTATATAATATATAGAAATCACTTTTCTTCTTGAGGAAAGTTTCAATCTTCAGTAAGTGCCGTTCTCTTCTTTGGGTGTTCTACCAGTGTAGTGCACACCTAGTGCATTGGTGTGTGTTGGTGCAATGGCATTATTTTTTGGTTTTACAAACAAAACAGTGATTGAAATTGTTACATTTATGCAAACTGTGGCAGAGTGAAGGATACTCAAACTATCAGCCATAATGGACAACTCCCATTCGCCCACAGCAGAGAAGCAGCTCCAGTGATGTACTGTTACATCTGCAGTTATGAGCACCATGTTGGGTCATTCCACATAAAGACTTTATAATGTCTGTCTTTCTGTCCACATGTCCAAATGTGCATCAGTCTGTCTGTTTGTAAATCTCTCTCTGTCTGTCTCTCATTTCAATGTCTCCATTTCTCTGTCTGTCTCAGCAGCCGTCAACGTCTTTGTGTACGCACATCTGTCTTTCTCCCCGTGTCCATGTCTGTCCCTTTCTCATAATGTGTGGCCCTTTTCTCTTTTTCTGCTTGTCCTTCTATCTCACTGTGTGTCCATCTGTGTCCATGTCTGTCTGGTTGTGTTTGTAAGAACACATGTTACAACTGTGTTTGAAATGTGCAAAGAAACTGGCGTTTACTGAGCTGTGAGGCGTCAGTTTTCATTGTGTGTCGTGTGAACAGTATTAGGCTCACCCTACGCCCCTCTCCGACTGGCCCATACTGACCTGCGAGAGGTGCGTGCAATGGGAGGCCTGGTGCTCCGCCACAGTGCCGCTCCCACAGCTCAGGCTGCACACCGAGGGCAGGAGGGCCAGGTTGAGCGAGAATTGCAGGCCCTGAAAACCCCCGAAAACAGTCTGCCTCAGGAAAGGGCATCAGAATCCGGCGACTGGTGCAAAGGTCTACACCATCACAGACCCCATGAGGGAGAGTAGAAGGACATGAAGAGTACAAACAGAGGAGAGACAGAGATCCCAGGGTGGACACTTACTGTCAACACAGTCAGACTGACATCAATTTCACATGGATTTATGTACAGACCATGGCTTGATTGATGCACCATCTGAGTAACTCTACCGAATGAATCTTTTTCCATCATTACTTGCCAAGCCTGCAGACTTCTTGTTGGAGTTCATCTATAGCTAATCAAGTGATTATTGCAGTAATCACTCAATTTAGATGCATGAGAAAAATTCAACCAGCTGCATCCTGCTCAGGTAACGATAAACCAAAAGAACTTTTACTTTATATATAACAAATTTTCTTCTACTTGAGCAAAATGTTATATTTCAGGCTTATTACTGTGTTTAGTTTCGGGTTATTCAACTAAAACTGTACATGGTGTTCAAAAAACGTACATGCATTGCACATAACATTTTAAGTATGAATTCATAGTGGAACACCAGATCATTTCACAAATGCACTCTACTTATACAGCTTTATTAAAACCTTTAGCCTTCTGCTTCTGTAATGTGCATTAGCTAAATAAAATTTGCGCAGGAGGTGATCTTTTATAAGGAAGTAAGTCCATTTCCTACACTTAATTAAAATACATGCAGTATATTAAAAGATTAATTTTGTTACTTTGCTGAGTATGCTAGGCCTGTCTAACTAGTATAATCAGTCTAACAAGCCTAACAAAACTGGAAAAAAAAAAAAACTTCAACCACTGCAGCTGATGCTACTAAAAAGAGTACTACAGCATCCTTCTCCAACAACGAAGCGGTGGCATGCATTCACAGATCAGATAGGACAGGCTACCATCATCCACAGATGTGTCTACGGCATGTCTTCCTGTGTGTTTCTGAACATATCTGTCATAATTTAATGACCTTATCAATCTTCACTCATGACACCCAAATGTGCTATTTCTACATCCCATTCCAGACTTAGTTCCTTTGGCTATTATAATAACCTCCACACTTCTTGAAAGGTTTTCCACTAGATTTTGGAGTGTGGCTATCCGGTTTTGCTCTTTCAGCCACAGCATTAATCTGGTCAGGCATTGATGTTTGGTGAGGAGGCCTTTGGTGCAGTCAGTGAGTGGGACCTCTTAGATCCAATAAAGGGACATTTCAATGCTACAGCATACAAAGATGTACTTTCAACTTTGTGGGGAAAAGTTTATGGAAGACCCACATAAGTGTAATGGTCAGGTGTCCACATACTTTTGGCCATACAGTTTACATGCACAAAAATGAAGAGAAAAGGTTTAACTTTTAACTCGGACAGCTCTGACTTTTTGTCTCATTTTTATTCACCATATTCTTCATGTGTTTTGAGTAGATGGGTGGATTGTTTTTTTTTTTCCTTTTTGTCATGACAAACACTGAAATAAAACTACCATCACTGCACAATGCACAACATATTAAACATCCAAATCGAAAATTTATTTTAGTAATTAAGACACGAAGCTGATCACTTATGGAAAAACTGAGGCGATCTAACCATCCTCTCAACACACCCCAACAACAGGCTGCTAGTTCCTATGGCAATAATTCCTTGAAAAAGGTCCATTGATTCCCAAAAACTTTGCACATATTGGACATGCATTGTTTGCCAAGAAATGCTTGCTTAGCCAGAATGTGGTGGAAATTACAAAAAGCAACATGTACGATTACTTTGCCATGCTAACTTATACAGCAACAGACAGCCTTCCATACTAGACAAAGCTGGTAGGGCTGCAGGTGTGATCGATTTTTATTTTTAAAAAGCTTTGGCCAATCATATCACAAAACACTGCAGCCTTACTTGAATGTGCACCTGATACAGCACAAGCAAATTGCAGCAGTACATGAAGATACATGCAGTAGCTATCATACTGATCAGCCAGAGTTTATCAGGAGTTTCACAAGATGACAAGTCTAGCCTTTAGCTCAGGTTTTTCATACGCTCCAGTCAGACTTCCAAAGTAAATGGAAAGCTGACTAGATTCATCTGAATTGATGGTCAAAATGATCCAAATCATAAGGAAAAAGCTTTCATTCCATGTGATGGATTATGAATCAGGCATGAAGGAATATACATCTCATATGACTGCTTTAAACATTAGATTTTTTCCCCCCTTCTCCAACAACTTAAATGATTCTATCACAATTTTACAGAATCACAACAACTTTAAAAATCAGCACCACCATAAATCCTGATTCAGGTTGAATAGCGCCATGTGAGCTTCTCTTTATAAAAAAATTTCCATCATTCTACTGAAATAAAAAGCATGAGAGTAATTATACCCATACCTTTCAGGAACTCTAAGATATAAGAATATGAGAGAGAAGAATGATGGAAATCAGCTGGAGTGATAAATTAGAGCAACAGTATGGGCCGAGAGAGTGAGCGAGCGGGGGGTGTTTTTACACAAGCAGATGCAGTATTTAGCAGCAGGGTGAAAAGAGTGAGCGAGCAAGTGGCAGGGACACAGAGGCGTGCTTGCCTTCCACTGCGCATTGGCGTCCTGAGTGGTAGGGGGCGCCGTTGTGCATCTGCGGCCCGTTGTCACGCGGCTCTAGGAACTGGTGAGCTGCGGAGGAAGGGAGCATGGACGAGCCGTGGTGTGTTTTTACATGAACCTTTAGGTAGGACGCAGTGGAAAAACCTGAGACCGTCAAGAGGAGCAAAAAGCAAAACAGAAGGAACAGAAGGGAAGATAGAACAAGCAGAAACTTGTTGAACAATGAGATGAGAATCTCCTGATTACTTATCATTGTGAAAAAGGCCAAATCAAAAGACTTTCATTCTTAACAGCTCATGTACAGTTGTCTCTAATGAACTAGCAATCCATATAGCAGGTGTCGGCAATTAAGTCTGGCAACAGGCCAGGGGTATGTCTCAATTAGCTCCCTAGTACAGGAGACAAGGCATTAAGCAGGGAGTTGACCATTTTAAGGGTGCATTGATGTTCACTATGTTGCCTCACTGAAAATGATGCCACGTTTTCTGACGACTCTCAGCGTGAAAAATAATGCAGACAAAATCTCAGCCAACTTTGTCTCCAAATGTAACTAATCAGTTCTGTATATGGCTTGTTTGAGTCTAAAGACTTTTAAGTGTTTAATGACTAGTGATTAAAAATCCACTAGCTAGAAATGTTGCAAGGATATGTAAGAGAAAGTTTTTTTCTTAATGTACTTTAAACAACTTAAAGCAAATTGTTTCAGAAAGATTTCAGCACTGTTTGTTGTTGATAATTGCCAGAAATTGAGTCATCAGTATCCCAATGTGTATCCAAATTCTTATTCACAGCCTAGGGAGCTGATTGAGATGCACCCTACGTTTTCTTTAGAGCGGTTCACTGTGGGGACATGGTGGAGCTGTCTGCCTTTATTAAAGTACACCTGAATAATACATTGTTAGAAATGTTGTTCTGCTACAATATGCTACTATGCAAATATCAGGAAAACATTAACATCCATGACAGATTCTAGTTACTCTGACCGTATTTTAGGTAACATTAGCACATAGCTAGCCAGCAAAGTAACTTCTACTGAGCTAGTTCACATTCATGACACTAGCCAAGCCTGTCATAACACAGAAAAATTATTTGTTTAAATCAACATTGGCTAAACTATTTTACAGCTCAGCACATGATGCAGGTTCTGTGGCTACAGCTAGTGCATACTACATCCTTATTCTCTAATAATCTGCTTGTCAGACATAACATTTTCATTCTATTTTGCTGCGGCAGACCAAAAATAATCTCTCGCATGATAAAGGAATATTTTTGGTTGGAATGCCACATTAAATGTTACATACATGACAGCAGCCAATTTAGTGCCAACTTGGTTCTGACAGTGTCTGAATTATTTTTAGCAAAATCTCTGATACTTGTCTGAAAAAGTGATAGGAAGATGCTAACACAAAACTCACTACACAGCTACAAATACAGTAGTAGCAATTGTGAGACAAGCAAAATTTGCTAACAAGAAAAAAACATCCTTGCTTCAAGCTCACTTTAAAGAATATTTTTTCTCATGTGACCATATTATTTACATGAGCCCAGACCACACTGATTGATGATGTAATCAGAACATAGTGGTTTCTTTAAAAGCAGCCCTAGAGGATCTTCACCGTATTATCTGACATGAAACGATCACTTACAGAATTCAGCCAAGATTATCTAGAGAGCATCTTGCACAACATGACAAATAATCTAAATACACTGCTGTCAATATACTGTCTAAAGCTGGCTTTAATACTGTTTCTTCACTACAGACTTATTTCATATACAGAATATAAATATATTTATTATCATGTTAACAAGAACAAAAATCGAAGAGGGTTTTATTCAATTCATTGAATTAAGCTATTTCTTAAGGATCACTTTTAAAGATCCAATCATTTAATTTATTTTTTATTTTTTTCAAAACAAAGAATATTCAAATAACCTACTTACTTTAAACAAACACCATTAAAATATTTAAAACTAATAGTAACAGCCCACTGGCATTCAGTAATCCATCATCACCATTAAAATAATAAGAGATGATCTTGAATAACACTTACGATTTAATGCCAAAGAAACATTTGTACCCTCATAAAAGTTCAAAGATTTATGAATATGCATGATTTATGCAAATTAGACACACCCATATGCGCTCTTACCATCCGAAGGACACACCCTTCCCCCCTCTCTAGGGGTTATGCTGTTATTACCTATACACACAATTCATGTTTGTCACTGGTAAACTCAAAACTTTGCATCTATCTGAACTGCCATATTCTCAGCAGTTTGTCAATAGTCAAATTTTGTTTAGTTGACTAGTTCAATAGTTAAGCATGCACTTGCCAACTGTTTACAGCAAAGTACTGATCTGTACAAACAAACCCTAAGCATTAAAACACAATGAAGATAAACAGTACACCCTCTACTCTAACATAATTCTCAACAATCTATAACCTGTCAAAGCATTTTTATATACATCATGTTTCCTGGGCTACTGCTACAATGAAAACTTTCTCCACTGTGCATCTGAAAGACTGCATATGAGATTCTACTGCATTCAAATCCTTTGACATTTTCTGCGTTTTTCCTCAAGGTTTTCCTCAGGTTTTTACACAAATTCCGCACTTGAAAATGATCAGAGATCTGGGATGCAGTTTGTCTGAAACAATTTCCATATTTTCCAGGAGTGCAGGTTGGATTTGGCCCATGGGCTGCTGTTTGCCGACGCCTACCATATAGCATATGGAGTCCTAAGCTTTGAAAAACTTATTTTTTTCCTCATTAATTTATAGTTAGCAAACCAAAACTCAACCAGTCTCTAGCTCTCCCTTAACACTGGCATAATGTGTGTTTAAATTGACCATAGAAGTAGTGCACTTTGAAAAAGGGTCAACGAATATAAGAAATTATCCGGAATATGTGAGTGACAATATGAATTAGTTGTCTATATGAGCATTACCTTTATTGCATATGCTGCAGTAGTTGTGAGGTCCTTCGCTATGTTTTTTCAGGTGGTCTGTCATATAAGCAGCCCTTAAGAACTTGCCACACACTTGGCATGGTATTTTATCCTCGTGGCAGGCCAGGTGAGACCTCAGACGATCTCGTGTTGCAAATGATGCATTACAAATCTGCAAAAATTAGAAGGCAAGCCATGCCAATGTCACAGTAAATGATTTCTAACTCAGATGATGACTATGAATATATACAGAAGATTCTATGCTCGTCCATTCATATTGACAGACTCAGAGAGTAGTGCTCTCTCACACTCACCTGACATTTATGAGGTCTCTCTGTGGTGTGCACCTGCTTGATGTGTCCATTGAGGTGGTCTGGCCTGCAAAGAACATACAAACAGATTCACTCATACACCTACACGTATCAACCTGTAGAGGTGCAGCTGATAGATGAGTTTTGTTTTTGTTTTATTTTAACAATGGGCCAAAGTCGGGCTCAGAAGACCTCACCTGGAGAATCCTTTTCCGCAGTTCTGGCACACGTACGGTTTGCCCACGGCTCCATCGTGAGAGCGCACATGGTAAGACATCCTGTCCTTGCGCTTGAACCGCAGGCCGCACACAGGACACGCGTATGGCTTCTCCCCGGAGTGAGACAACTTGTGTCGATTGAGGTGATACACGTCTCTAAACACCTTCCCACACAGATCACAGCCCACGTGTCGCCTCGTCCTCTCACGTTTGCGAGTCCCGTCCGTCTGCACGCAGTTCTGAGTCTGAGGAGCCGTTACAGCCGTGTCCACGGACACTAACTCTCCACCTGCACCCACTGACCCATGCTGGGCCTCGTGGTTTCTCAGCTGCACAACGTCGCTCAACATCTTACCACAAATGCCACTAGGAAAAGGTGCTTCATTGTCGTCTGTCGTACCGTTATTGTACACGCCGGGCACTGGCGGATCTTCTTTCTTGGGTCGTCCTCTGGCTCGCTTGGAGGTTGGAGAGGCCTCGCCGTTTACCGGGTTTGTCGTGAAGGCTGAAGGGGACACAGGGAGGCCAATCGGGTGGGAGCTGCTGTTCAGAGGTGGCGGAGCGCTTGTATTGTCACTGTCAAGACTGTGCCTGTTAGTAAACACAGCGCCGTTTGGCACGTCGGCGTGCATGGCGTTTGACAGGAAGCTGAGCTCTCCACCGCGGGACGGCGGCACCAGGATCTGCACGTTGGACTGTTTGATCACCTCCTGGCAGATTTCAATGACAGAGCGCATTAGCAGGAACTTGGCGGCTGTCATGAGCTCCGGGAAACACTCCAAGCGCACAACGATCTTCGACGTGTACGCGAAGTCTAGGATGTCTCGGAAAACTTTGGGGCTGATCGTGTGCATCTCGAGCTCTTTGCTCTCGCTGTCGCCCTCGCCTTGACAGCTGAACACCGACTCGAAGTACTCGCTGCACGCTGCCAACACCGCCTTGTGCGCCGGAAAGCTTTCCTCTCCGACGCGCAGGATCACGTCGCAGAATTTGCCTCCATCTTTTCTCTGGCTGTTCAGGTTGTGTAGCATCTCGGCGCTGTGCTTGCTCACCTGGTACGTATAGGAAGAATTCCACGGCTGTTCTGTTCTCTCCATGCCGTCTTCCATTAACCACAACGACTAGCACATGTGACAGAGAGGCTAACAAACATAAACAGAAATAAAAATAATCCCTGTAGTAAATGAAAAATAAACAAAAACCCTTTCAACAACGACCACCCCTCTTCGTTTTAGCATCTAACATGTTAGCAGGGGAAAAATGGCAGCCCCCCAGCTTCCTGTGAACTTTGACCTTTGTTTTGGAGGGAGGGGGGTGTTGCCCGTGCTTTATTTTAGAGATTTAGAGAAAACGGATCGCTTATTGTTAATGACAACGAGGCTAAACGTGTCTAAACTGCGCTCACGTCAGCTGTTTTCAATGATTGTAGTTTTTCATTTTCGTGAATTCTGAATATTGTTCATCTTCCTGGTTTCTAACCCCCTCCTCCCCGTTATGAATTCACATCCTTGTTTTCCAGCGAGCCCCCTCCCCCTCGTATTCCCCTCCCCCAAGTGTAGACCATTATATTAGCTACACGAAAAGACGACATTGGTCAGATCCCAGCGCTTTGTTCCCGCTGCACAGCAAGCACGGCGATATTGTAGAAATAGAAATAAATGCGCAGTGAAAAGGAGCGAGCAGAAGTCCACAAGCCCCGCCCCTTTGGCTATGTCCACTGACACGCACACACCAACATAAACGGTGGACCTCTCATTAATAATGTGTGTACGTGTAGTTATACAAATAAAAGTTATAATTATAACGTAAACTGAAAAATCTCTATCATTATTTGTCTTTCAGTATACCACGACTTGCTTCAAAAATATAATATAATATAATATAATATAACATAACATAATATAATATAATATAATTAATAAATAAATAAATAAATAAATAACGTCCATTCAGTGTAACTCTGTAAATCATTGTTATTTATAGCTTGCAAGTTTACACGTCTACCATTTCGGTATTTATACAGGTAGTATTGGTGGTGGATTTTCAATAACATTAGCTCATTATATCTGGGATGTCTTTTGTTGTTAGCCAGCTTTGTTTGGGGATGCTCTTTAACAACAACTGACTATCAGTGATTTGGGGAATGTCTCCAGTTATGCTGCATTCCAGGCAAAATGGACAAGAACATGTCATTTTCATTCCAGTGGCTAGAGCTCAGAAAGCTTATGCACACCTGAGTGAACAAAGAATCTTGGTGAACTTGGGAAACTGGTTGAAAGGTTTTCATAGGTAACTAAAGGCTGGTTTATTTCTCCATTGAAGTATATTTGTATCATGGCACAGACAGCAGTACAGTCACCATCCTAAACATAAATGTATTTTTTAAACTAGCTTAATGGATGATTGCTCTTGGACTTTCTTTGATTTTCACTTGGCATAATCATTCTTTTAAAATAGCTAATCATACAAAAATGATGCACCACACTAAGAAATAAATGTGTGGTATCATTGTCTAGCATGTTAATTGTAAGTATTTTAATGGTAAAGCACAACAACTCTTAAAAGTAGTCTGGCTTTTAAACAACAGGTTGTGAGCAGATGTGAGGCAAGCCCCAATCTGCAAGTCTGAGTGGAGTCATAATTCTATGAGTGGTAAGTTAGACGTCTCAAATCTTTAGTCATACAGTTTAGTTAACACTCAGATTGTAAGCAATACTGTAGGATAAATATCGTGCATGTAAAACACTACCATGTTATTTCTACAGAAATCACTGTACTGCACATTGTAGTCTTGTTTAATGTCAGAATGTCTGTATGCACTATACACTGATCAGCCATAACATTATGAGCGCTGACAGGTTAGGTGAATAAGACTGATTATCTCCTCACCATGGGACCTGTTAGTGGGTGGGATATATTAGGCAGCAAGTGAACATTTTGTCCTCAAAGTTGATGTGTTAGAAGCAGGAAAAATGGGCAAGCGTTGTGGGGTGTTCCCGGTCTGCAGTGGTCAGTATCTATCAAAAGTGGTCCAAGGAAGGAACAGTGGTGAACCAGCGACAGGGTCATGGGTGGCTATGGCTCATTGATTCACGTGGGGAGTGAAGGCTGGCCCGTGTGGTCTGATCCAACAGACGAGCTACTGTTGCTCAAATTGCTAAAGATGTTAATGCTGGTTTTGATAGAAAGGTGTCAGAATACACAGTGCATGACTGGTTAGGGCTGTAGTGGCAGCAAAAGGGGGGCCAACACAATATTAAGCAGGTGGCCATAATGTTATGCCTGGTCAGTGTATGTAACAAAAGAACACATTTTTGTGCATTTACTGAAAGTATAGAAATCAACATTTATTTTTATTTGCTAGGTATTGATCTAGAAGGATAACACATTTGCTATCCAAAAGAACTGACATTTCTTTGTGTTTTACTGTGTATTATCTAATGGTTATTATAACCAAGTCCTATATTTCGATACTGCATCTATTGCTTTTTGGTTATATACATTTGGAGATGTTGGGGCATTTCCAAAACAAACAAAAAAAATATCCAGGGCCTACAATTTAGCTTTTTTTTTTTTTTTTTTTACATTGTATCATTCACAACCATCATTTAGAACCTAGATGAACCCAGATCAAGTGTTCTTTATTAACCAATTCATCTGGAAAATAACTGTGGTCCTAAACAGGACTGTTCACCTTCACTGGACCCCCTGTGCCAGGCCTCTCTTTGAGCCCCAGATTTCCACATGACCACATGATGTACAGTCTGAGCAGAGCAAGAATGATAGCCCATGATAACCTCAGATTCCTGTTCTTAGCTGACTGGAGTGGAAACCAGTGTGATCTGCTGTTGTAGCCCATCCACATTAATGTTTAATGTTTTGTGCATGCTCAGGTGCTTTTTTTATCCTCAGTATAGTTGTAAAGAGTGCATATATGAGTTATCTAACCAGTCTGGCCATTTTCCAATAAACAAGGCATTTCCACCCACAGAACTGTCACTCACTCAATGTTTTTCAGACTATTCTGTGTAAACGCTAGATATTTGTGTGTGAAAATTCCAGTTTCTCAAATAGTAAAACCAGACCCTCTGGCACCATGCCATGATCAAAGTCACAGAAATCACACATTTACCTCATTCTGATGTTTGATGGGAATTCTGTGCCTGCCACATGATTGCATGTTGAATAGCACCATAAATGATCAAGTCTTCCCATTAAAGTGGGGAAGTCCAGTGAGCATATATTTATGTAAGCTGTTATGCACTGTGTTGACACCTTGCTATGATGGCAAGTATAAACCTTTTCAGCAATTTGTTCTACATTAGCTCTTCTCAGCTATTTGGTGGGATCAAACCAGATGGGTTAGTCTTTACTCCCCACATGGATCAATGAACCTTGGACACCCATGACCATCTCTTTTGGTAGGCACAAACCACTGCAACACCTAACAAGACCTGCCAACATGGCCCAGTCATCTAGCCATCACAGTTTGGCCTTTGTCAAAAATACTTGCCCATTTTTCCTGCTTTTCAGTCCACTTGCTGCCCAACATCTCACCCCTTGGCAGGTGCCATTTTAACACGAAGTCAATGTTATTCATGTCACCTGCTGTATCCATATCAATTATATAAAAGCAATTATGTCTTACTATTTTATTTGGGCAAAGTTAACTGGTAACGTTAACTCCTTAAGTTCTTTCACCCAATCATATGAAGGCAAAGAGAACACCTTTGTCTATAGCATATTTAGGATGTTTTAGCAGTTGTACACTTCATCTTCTGTAATCACATTTGTTCTACTAATTAGCTTTTTAAGCAGTGTCTTGTGCTTAACAAGCTGTATGAGGGAACTTGAATTATTGCACATGGCAGACAGAAGTCAAGAGATTATATAAAACACACATTAAAATATATAAAAAATTATATATATATATATATATAAATAAATAACTTCAAGTCTGATTTAAGTGTAATACTAAAATAAATTAGGCATGTTACATGGATGCATTTTCATTAGCACAACCTAGTTACGTTTAATTAAAATTGAAAGCAGAATCAGAACACCGTTTTGAAACAAAGAAACAAGTGATTTTTTTATTGAACATTTTATTGTGCTTTTTTTAATTAGTAGCACAATTCCTTGAATTCAACCCCTGCCACCCTAAAACGAAACGTGATTCAATGCAGTGCTTCTCTCTTAGTGACTGGCTAGGGGGGAGGACGTGAAGGTCAGGGAGAGGGCGTGAAGGTCAGGGAGAGGGTGGGGGGGGGGGGGGGGGGGGGGGGGGGGAAGGCACATACATACTGTAGCCCCACTTGGGCTCAGCTCCAGCAGGTTCCAGCTACTCTTGTCCATGAGATATGGTGTATTGGTCACAAAAGTATTGTTCATACACCTGTGGGCAGCGCTTGTTCAACAAACCAGCCTGTACCACTCAGACCAAATCCGAGGCTGCTAAGTGTAGAACCCCACTACAAAAAAAAAAAGTGAGCAGCAGGGGGGACGACAACTCCCTAAAGGCCCTATTCTTTACTTTGAAAACTTCCACACATCAAAGCAAAAAAACCAAAAAAACAACCCCCCCCCAAAAAAAAAGTTAAAAAAAAATTCCCCATAATCTGTACAATTCTGGCCTATACATTATTTACTTCTTTACTGCAAATAAACAAAAATAAAGAGTAGGAAAAAAAAAATCTAATCCCTATATAATTTGATAGGACAATTTCAACAGGGAAAACACAAAAAAGTAGTCCAGGACTTTCTCTTAACTTCTAGGCCTATCAACTATCAGTAATGCAAGTTTTATGACTGCGCATATAAAAACACACAGATCTCCATAAACTGTACATTTTCATAGAAAGTAAAGTTCACATTTTTTAAACTAAACAGGGCCATGAGGAAGAGAGGTCTGGCTTTACTCTGACTGGCTGCAGGATCATCATCATCATCACTGGCGGAACTCCAGTTCATCAACACTGATTACTTTAGAAGGCATTGAAGGCAGGGGTTGCTGTAGCACATCTGAGCCAAACCACTTGGCCAGGCCTAGAGGTGGACTTCCTGCTCGTCGCTGAGTGTGGGTTGTCCTGTGTGTGCTGTGGCTCTGTGACTGCAGGGTTCCAGTGGGTACTGTGTGTATATCTGCAGAAAGAAACCACACCAAGTTCAAGGGAAAAGAAAATTCATAGCCACAGGTGCCTTTTTATACAACTATAACTTTACAATAAGACTCATCTTGACCAAGAAAACATTCATCAATAAGATTGATGCTCACTAGGTCTCTGCTGCTGCTGGAATTGTTGTTGCATGACTGCTAACGGCATATGTGGTCCAGCAGCTCTGGGGGGAATAAGTGGGTGTCCTGTAGTGCCCAGTGAATACAGAGGCTGGCCTAAGAGAGCAGGAGGCAGACCCTGCAACTGGGACAGATCTACAGGCTGGGGGAAAAGTCCTGTTCAGACAGACAGACCACAGTCATTCCAGAATCCACAGTGTACTCTAAGGTACAGAAATGTGTCCAAAACCCAAATGAACCTTCACAAAAAACATTTTCCAAAACCAATCTCTACCTGTTTGCAAGAGTGCAGGTCCAAGCTGCTGGGGCTGAATGCCCTGGGCAATCATCCTCTGTACTACACCAGGATGCAGCTGTGGTGGAGGCCTAACCAAGGGAACATGAGACAAAATCGGTACTGGGTAAATGGGTCTGGGGAAAGAGGACGACGACCCTGGGGACAGCATAGCAGGAGGGTGATGCCCTGTGGTGGAGCTAGGCCTGGCTCGCTCAGCCTCTTTTGAGTGGCGATTCTGGGCAGATACAGGGGTGGAACAGGCTTTTATGCCACCAGCTTGAGGCCCACCACTGTCCACACCATCAAGGAAGGAGCTGGGGGAAGGACTGTCTGTAAGGGCAAAAAAGTTGAAGGTTTATAAACAAGGAAAACCCCACAGTGACTAACTGTACAGCTAAGGTACCAAAGTACCTTACCGTCCTGCGAGTTTGCTGTATCCTCTTTGCTTCCTGGCCTACTCATTGGCTCATCTTTAGTCTTCTCCTTTGACTCATACATCTTTTTAATCACTGAGGTTGGAGTAAAAGATGGAGACAGCTATAGAAAAGAAAAGGCAAACAGCATTACAATTCCAAGACACATAAGCAGTCAACTGAGTTGAAATGTCATTTGACAAGGAAAGGGTGCCCAGTAATGACGAACAGTTTAAAGCCTTGAATTCTGACCTACTGCAATGCTCAGTTAAAAGAACTGAAAGTCACCCTATACAGAAGTATGTGTTTTTTGCTTTGATCCATTCATATTACTCACCATACTAGTGACTGCAGTGACAGGGGAATTCCTGCCTGGCAGGTGAGGGCCAGGGGACCTATTAATCCTTGTCTGCCTGTAACACAGAACAAAGCCTATGAACAATTCAATTAACTGGCCACCTATGAGGTGATTAACATTTCCCATCATTTGAGTAAACTGAAAATCAGGAAGACAGTCAAGGAACCTTGGTTCTGTTTAACCATGCCAAAAGAACTGTATGTAGTATATGAACACAAGACTGGTTTGAGTAGGACATGATACAGGTATCTTCAGCAGCATACCCAAATTGTTAATACATCTTTTTTACTGTAGTGCATTCCATGATGCAATGTGGCTTCAGGGCATTTTTGTGAAGTGTCACTGTAGTCCTTCATATAATGTTCTGCATAAGGAATAATGTACTCTGGTGACAAATACAGTAAATAATTGTTAGGTAATATGTCAGTCTAAACACAGCCACTGGCTGCCATATGAATGAGACTAAATTTTCCCCAACCTGTTCCGAAAGCCCTTATCGTAGCCATGTTTGTTGTAGCCTTGCTGGTACTGGCAACCATGTAATGCCAGATCCTGCTGGAACATAGCATCTGATTCTGCCTGTTCCACTCCCATAGACAGCACCCTCAACTGAAAAAGGAAAGGAAAAAAAATAATAAAGTTACCCCTACATTTCTATACAATTCTGCCATGCTATTTGTTTCATGCATGAGTTCTCACCTGCTGTGAAGTAGGGCCTGGACTTAAAGCTCTGTGCCTCTCAGTAATTTGGTCTCCCAAAATTTGTTGTGGGCCAACAGGGAAACCTGTGAGAAACAATACAAAGGAAAATAAGATTCAAACCCAAAATTTCCAAGCAAGTCAGAACTAAAACAATGTCCAGTAGTGAGAACAATTATTCTGAGTTCTGTACAGTATTTTAAAATTTGCTACCTGTTCCTGTCTGCATGCCTGCATAGAAGAGAGAGGGTGAGGAGCCACGGTGGTGCAAGATGCCAGGTGCAGCTTCAGGGTTTGCCAACAGACCACTCAAAAGTGGAGAACCTGCCCGTGGAGCTCCCCGAACACCCAACAACTCCTACAACACAAAAGCAATAAAGACCAATGTTAATTCAAGTTCTATAATGATGTACAATATTGTGACATGCCAAGAAGAGCAGAACAGTATTACTAAATACTTCGATGCATCACCTGGAATATACTCTTCTGCTGTATGGCAGATACCTGTGCTTCAGTTATGGTGCTCAGGATAGCAGGATCTGCAGACTGCTGCAGCTGTGCATACAAGGAAAAGGGCCATCAGATTTACAATCAATTCAATTCACATACAAGGTGCAGTGACCAACAGCATTTCCCCACACCAATAATGTGATGTAGAAAACCACCACCACCACACATTCAGATAACAGACAATTTCACAATGCAGCCACCACACAAACCAAATAATTTCTGCAATTTCTGCATTTAACTGCAACAACTGGCCTGATGGCTCAAATACACCAACATGACCATCTATAAAATGGCTTGACAAACTCTTCAGCTGTCCATTTCATTGGCATATCAGAATTCAAATAATGACTATGCAAGCTTTTAAACTTGTAATAAAATCCATTATGCCACAGCAATCCAAATAAAGGCAAACTTGCTCAGTTGCACAGTACAAACATATGCCCATCAATTTAATTCAAAAAACATTGCTACCACCAATTACCATTAAGGGAACAAACCAAATAAGCATGCTTGCCTATCCATGGTATAAAACATTTGAATGATTTCTGTATACTTTTACTACACACATTTGAAGAAATTAGCAAAGCTGAGGTATGGCTTGCCAAACTGGTAGTCAGAATAACTTCAGGTAGGCATACAAGTTTTCGTCAAACCCTCTTGCTGCATCACCTATAGGGATCATTTTAGACGCTCATGAGAAAATGTATTAAAAAAAGTCGCTCAGGTGTTTGTTGGAAAATTTTTGGAGGAAAACGTTGGAATTCTTTTATCATATGGCATCAAAAACAAAACTTTCAGTACTAAAGCCAAATGGTTGAAAAGACTGCAGCATTAGGAAAATAAAAAATAAAAAAATAAGCCACATTCAAAAACCCTAATTCAATTAAAACCATATACATGGCACAATGCCTAAATTTGCAAATATTGTTCGAAATGCGGTTTAAAAAAAAAAGCATACATTCCACTCTTGCTTACTTTACTAGCTTCAAAGCAATGCTACTTAATAGATGTCAAATGTAAATCAAAACTTAAACTACTTGTGTCCATTCAACTGATGAAATTCATCTCCTTGCAAAATCTCTAGTAACAAATCTTCATAATATTTGCACCAGAACATGGTCTAATCCGTGAGAAAACCAGGCACATGGGAATATTTTCTACACACCATGTTCATCGAGAAACAAATTTACCTGGCATCGCTCACTTCCAACTTTACCTGATGCACAGCAGCATGCTCTGACATGCACGTTTAACCAGCTGTGTGGTCACACTTACGCTGCTCGTGCCGGCCTTAGGCTGGTTGGGCAGGGTTCCACTTGCCTTCATACTGCTCACCAGCTTGTTGAATGCTGACATGTCAGGATCACGAGGCCGGGCCATGACCCCAGGGCCTCCTGTAAGAGCTTCCTCCAGGTGCTCGGCCATGAAAGGAGTTCCTCTGCCTTGCGCCTGCAGCTGCCTAAGGGCCGGCTGAGGCTGCTCACTCTGAACTTTCAGCCCCTTTAAACCGCTCTCCACCTCCTCCAAGGACAACACCACCCCAGAGTTAGCTACAAGTGAAGGACAAGATAGGAATTTGTTAAATCAGATGCAAAGAGGAAAAAAGTTCCAAATTTTACATCAGCGTTACTTACTGCTCTCCTTGAGACGAGCTTTGTTTGCATTTAAGCTGGAGAGAAGGGGTTTAACGTCAATTTTGGCTTTATGGAGTAGCTCCAAGATGTCCACCTTCTCTCTCCGCTCCTCCAAGGGAATTGGTGTGAAATAGGGTGTAGGACCCTGACTAGGAGAATTACTGCATGGATCTACATACAGAAACAATTTCCTCTTGTCAGTTTTTTTTGTGGAAAGACAAACTACAATTCACAAAATAAAGGCCACACCTGTTGCCAATGTCAAAATTGACATTGCATTCCACCAGTCTTGCAATGAGGCATGGAAGATGCAACAGAACCAGTGTTAAAATGCAAATCCAATAGCTTTGATATTCTGTTACCTGCTAGTTTCTCAAGCTCTTCATGTGGAGTGGAGCGCAAGCTGCTAGAGCGACTACCAGAGGGACTCTGATTACTGTTGAACCAACGGCTGAACCGACTGGCTGTGACTGGCCCTTCACCAAGTACATCTTCGATCATCTGAAAAAAATAAGAATAGGCAAATGGTTTAATATGGATCAGGATAAAAATAGGAAAGGGTTATTTGGGGGAGGCAGGGGGTGAGAATGGCACTTACATGATGAGAGCTTGCAGGCGGTTTAAGGCAATGAAGGCAAATGAAGTGTGGGCTTTTGGGAAAAGGTCATTTATAACCATGGGCACAAATGTTCACACTTAACCAAAATATCCATCAACCAAAGGGTATCAATGCTCAGAGCACAAAGCATCCTTACTGCTTCATAACCTTTAACATTTCACATCAAGCACACACACAAAATAGCCCTTAACTGGACCACTGATGGGCATAAATTTGTATCTGCTTAGCCAGCTGTCTGCCAAAATTTGCCACAGACAACAAAGTACCCAAATGGCTTTTAGATGAGTGCAAACAAAAATCTCACATTATACATTACCAAACAATCAAAAATAAAACATCCAGGGCAGTTGCACGAACATATAAAGCATCCCACATGGTATTTGATTCACTGTGAATAAGGAAAAGACCCAACAGAAATGCCTCAGGTGTGATTACTGTTCAGGACATCACCCATCCCCACATCAACCCAATCACCCTTTAAGCATGCAGTGCTCCCCATATCTTACCGAAGCCAAGGCAGGCATTGTCTTCTCCAGATTAAAGAACTCATTGAAGTCAAACTCCCCGGCTGTTTGGTCAGAAAGAATATCTGGATGAGGGACCTCCTGATCAGCTCCTCGCTCTTGGACCACCTGTGCCCCCTCAGAAAGACCACCATTGCACTCAACTGCACAAGAAAGGACAAAATTAGCCAATTCTTGATTCTTCATTTTTGCATTGTAATAAATTTTATTTATATATATTAAAAAAAAAAAAAAAAAAAAAAAAAATTACACGTGCCTTCTTTTATAGACTCTGTCCTCTTTCTTGAGCGCTTAGGTTTCCGTTTATCGTCCTCCAAGACTTTGTCATCAAAACCAATAAGCTCAATTGTCTCTGACTGGCTTGTGGGTCCACCAGAAAACCATTCTGGCTCCTCTTCAACATAAGAGTCATTCCTTCTCCTCTCACTAAACACTCTTTTGTCACCAAAGTCCCTCTATAATGGCAGCACAAAGAGTAAATTACACCATCTAATTAAAAACATACAAACTAATAAAAATCTCCCAAAACCCTGAAAGCACAAAAGCCAATTACATTCTATACCTGCTGGCTATAAATCAAACAAATTTTAAGACTAGGGCAGAAGAGCCTGTTTTACAAAATAGGCTCAGCACTTTGTCCCCTAAGAATGTGTATTTATATCAAGGTAAAAAAAAAAAAAAAAAAAAAAAACTAAAAGCCAAATAAAATGTACACTCAGTGGGCTTGATTTTAAGAAACTGAAATTGGCAGCAGATAAAATATGCAAGGTATTTTTATACAATACCCTGAATCTCTTATCCTTGAAGTCACGTTCTCTTTCACGGTCCCTTTCTTTGTCCACCCGAATATCCCTCTCGAATCCACGCCCCGCCATGATGCGACCACTTCCGATTCGGCGTGCAACCCCAGGACGGAGAGACTCGTTCTCTTTGTTCTCAAGGGGGCTGATGGGACGCCGAGTCAGGGCAGCAGGTGCTACCTGGCAGCCACCTCCAAAACTACGACGCTGGGGGCTAAGAACTACCTCCAAATCATCCTCTTTAATACGCTCTCGTGGGTCTAGAAAAGGAGCACAAAAAGCTTTTAATGACCTGAATTACAGCCCAGAAAAATTTTATATGCAGTAGCTGTGCATCAAATTACCAGCAATTCTACGTTTCAGTGGAGGTCTGTCCTCAGCATAGTCTCTCTTGTATCCCTCCACTGGTAAATCACATTCTGAGGGATACAGTGAAGCATGCCATTTTTCCGGATCCCACACTCCATCACTAAAAAAAGTAAAATAAAAAAGTTACTTTCTCAAAGCAAGAGCAATCAATACATTTCTTGACTATTCCAGAAATCAAATACAGGACCATCTATAACTAAAGTACTTCGATTTATCAACATTTTTATTGATTTTCAAACAGACATAACATACAAGGTAAATGTGTAGTGTGTGTTTCAAGGCACAATTGTATTACCCAGATTTATAAACCCCTTACACACCCCTATAACCCACACCCGATCCAATCCCAACTCCAAGCCAGCCTTACATGTCTAATAGAGGCTAGACACCACACATTTAAAGAAGGAAAAGAGGAAAAATAAACAACTGGAGCTGGAAGTCTGTATTGTGTGCAAAGAGGAGGGAAAAAGAAAATAAAAAAAAGAAATAAAAAAAAAAAAACCAATCAAATAAAAAGGGGGACAACTAAGGTACTTTAAACCAAGATTTGAGCAAATAAAAATAAAGCACCAAAACAGTCTGTGCCACAGACCTCAATTTACTAATTTATTGTACAGCTCACCTGTCATATTTCTGAGACAGACATTCAGGTCTCTCATTAGAAATTGGTAGCTCTTTGATTTCCAAAAGCTCCTCCTGTGAATGGAAATTAATCACGATTTAAAATCAGAGGACACTAATCCGACAGAACATAAAGACAGTCAAAAACATGGTCTTGACTTGGCTGAATAAAGCAGGATGTGGTATCCAACCTTGGTGTATCTATAGGCAGAAGTCAGTAGAGAAGTCTTCACAGTGTGGATCATTTTAATGCCATTTTCCTGATCGTCTATACAGGCATCTTTGTCCATGACTGAGGCAGAAGGCCAAAGGATAGCTTCTGTCTTGGACACACCAAGTACCTGCATGCAATGGATTTGGTTAGAATAAAGCCTGAAAAATGATGATTGCCAAAAACTTTAGGAACATAAGCTTTAAAAGCAGCTGTAGGCTGTGTAAGTGGGTAAAGTTCAGTAACAGGTTTTCAGTTCAGTGAGGAATAGCGCTACAGTGTCCAAATCTCCTAAAGGCTACAATGACACTACAATACAGCACATTATTCCTTGTGGTGCTTTATTAGTCCGACATTAATCAGCATCAACAGCTCATTAAGCAGTGTGCTATGAGATTAATCAACTTGAGCAGTTCGTACAATATGAAAGCGATGTAGAGTTTGTAACTAAACTTCGTTTTATCTGTGCAGGAATAGCAGCTAAGCCTCCTGTTGGGACTAATTGACCGTTCAGTTCAGCTTGTCAGTGTTAATTGCGTGGACAAATCAATTTGGGCGCTAATGTTTGCGCAGCCGGATGCTAGCGATATGCGGTTAGCATTCAGGGTTAGCTCTGAACTTAGTCAAAACAAACAGGCTCTTAGTGGGTTAGCTCATTAATTTACCCACTAAAATAAGCAATACTACAACATTATAATCTTTTGCTGGTAGCCAATTAACTTACCTGCTCCTAGACAACCCCCCTCAAGTAACTCCTCACTCCACTGATGCTACAATTAGCTAACTTTTAAAATGCCGAGTCTTACACAAGTGTCCGGGCGATTCAGCTTCAACCCGGAGCCCGCTTGATGCCCAAGATCCGATTTAAACTATATTTATATCGGTTTTGTTTAAAGAGCCACGGGACGCGAGTGAGGTGTACAGTTCAGATAAAACGTTTACAACGTCAACGAGCTAGCGAAGGAGCTTCCAGCCAAGCTAACTAAACGCTCAACAAACTAGTTGCGTTTATTTTTCCCAAAAGCAAAGCAATTCATCTTCTCTCATAAAACAATTTTTTAAACACACAAAATGAGCACTGAAACTACTGCTACTACAATAATGCTGCGTTTGTACCTTTGACTACAAGCTGACGGAAACAATCCAAATGCTAGCCGGCTAGCTAACTAAATTCTTACTATTCACAACTAAGCATGATGTGCTCAAAAAGCGCGCTTAACTACTGAAACACGACAGTGAGTTTACGTTAGTTGGGTTAAACAGGATAGTGAGTTCAGCCACTTAAGTGCAGGCTGACCGGAACCATCACTGTACCTCGGGCTAATATTACTTTGTTAATAAGAGCGCTCTCTCTGTGTGTGTCTTTCTCTCTCTTTGGTCTCTCTCCAGTTGCTCAGCAGCAATTTTCCTCTGATCACCACAGGTCCTGACTGAAGGCCCAATCCAGGATTATATAGCGACCGCTTCCGCCTTTGTTAAAGATCTATGCACGCCTTTATTTTTAAATATTGTTTTTTAAATTCTTAGTAACATATTGCAATAATCTGTAATGTTAAAATGTAGATTAAAAAAGAAATACATGTACCTGTAATTACAAAGCATGCCATTGAATTTTTTGTCAGGCATTCCAAACGGTCACCTAAATTAGACCAAAATGGGTTGTTTTATTTTCCAGGTGATGAGATTGCCGTGTCTTAATAACAGTGACGGACGATACTACTTGTTTTTCTTTCGATCCAGTAGATGTAATCAAAACTAGTTTTTTTAAACCTAGTAACTAGGATAATAGTAACTAGTAACTAGGATAATACTAATCATTTTATTTAGATTAGGATTGAGTTTAAAAGGATAAATCTTAAGTATACATACTTCAGAATCAATCTCCCATGTCCCCATACTTACCTTGGGCGGTTGTGTAATAAATGAGAAAAAATACATTTGCTAAGATAACTGAGTGGGTAGAAAACAGTGCTGGCAAGGCGTCTAACAAAATGTACTCTTCTGTTTTGATCTCTGAATCAGTTTTTCTCCACTGAATCTTCACCACTGTATCCCCATAATCCAGAACTACAGATTACAGGGATGAGTGATGCCACAGATTTTTTTTTCAAGTACATATTTTTAAACTCACTCACTCACTCACTCACTTTATAAACATTCAATACCCACTTATCTTAGTCAGAGTCACAGTGAAGGCCAGCCTCCAGATACTTTAAAAATGTCATCTTGTCTATATAACAGTTAATTTTACAGAGTTTTGTATGTGGATATCCAAACATATGATAAGTAATCACAGAGTTGTGTTTTTCTACCAATAAATAACCAGTGCTTTATTTATTGCTCCTCAGTGATTCCTCTGTCCTTATGTGTACAACAGTGGATCCAGTGTCTATCAGGGAAACACAGGCACAAGGAAGGAATACACATTTATTTCAAGAATGAAAAAATCCTGTTGCCTGATGATCCGGGTTCAAGCCTCAGCACTGCCAAGCTGCCACCGTTGGGCCCTTGAGCAAGGCCCCCAACCCACCCTGCTCCAGGGGCACTGCATCATGGCTGACCCTGCGCTCTGACCCCAACCCTCAAGGATGGGTTAGCCAAATAAAAGCATTTCACTGTGCAACAATGTTTATGTGACAAATAAAGACAACCTATTTGTTAATATGGTGTAGTATAATTTTTCTGCAGTGTTAGTCTCCAGAGGTAAAGCTAAAATTTTATGTTTTCCGACACGGTGGATGGATCGTCTTCAGTATGGCTAATTGTTTCCGTGTGATTTAAAAAGCTGTATTTTGTTAACCTGAAGAGAGAGAAAAAAGAAACTGGCAATGGAACGACTGTTTATAGCTATTCTAACGTAATTAATACCAGGAACTAATACCATATTCCATGAAATTAACCACTAGAAACAAAATATATGATTAATCAAACTTTTCCAGTGTTTTACTACATATTTAGTGTATAAAACAGATATAGTGTACACCTAATATGAGCAGCACTGAGTTTTTGGACTGCAGACTTGACTGGACTTTTATTGTGAAATGAAGCAGGCGGATGTTTACGCGGGGACGCGGCAGTTATGGTTCGTTGTAGATTTCGGGTCACTTGTAGGAATGGATATGTGTGATGGCTGTCAAATAAACTTCACTCAAGCATTCCTAAATCATGCATTTTAACCTCATATGTGTGGTTTACCACGTAATTCAATCTGAAGAAGAAGAAAAGACAATAAACATTTGCTCTCGCTGTGCTGTCTGTATGAACAAGTTGTCTAGGTAGCGACTTCAGGAAAAAAGTGGCAACATTAAAGAAAGCATCCAAGGTACTGTTTCTTTACAATCTCTCTAGGAGCGCTAAAACATTTATATAAATACTTTTCTTTTTTCAGACTTTGTAACCGAGTGACTATCAGTGTATGAAAGCAACATGGAAATCCGATTTCTGTGTATGGTCAGTTATGTAAACTTGTAGCCTAACTCATAATTTTGTATGATGTACAATTATTTATGTGCATCTAATGAAATCTTGTAATAGGTTTACAGATTTTACATGAAAGTTATTATTATTATTTTAATACAATTTTTAGCTGCTTGTTGCAGAAATATCAGTCAGACGTTCAGTCAGTAATCAGATGTACACTATATTGCCAGAAATTTTGGGACACCCCTCCAAATCATTGCATTCAGGGGTTGGGCTTGTCCTTTAAGTTCCAGTGAAAGGAACCCTTAATGCTTCAGCATACCAAGATATTTTGGACAATTTCATGCTCCCAACTTTGTGGGAACAGTTTGGGGATGACCCCTTCCTGTTCCAACATGGCTGCACAAAGCAAGGTACATAAAGACAAGGATGAGTGAGTTTGGTGTGGAGGAACTTGACTGACCTCAACCTGATAGAGCACCTTTTGGGCTGAATTAGAGCGGAGACTGTGAGCCAGGCCTTCTCGTCCAGCATCAGTGCCTGATCTTACAAATGCGCTTCTAGAGGAATGGTCAAAAATTCCAATAAACACACTCCTAAACCTTGTGGAAAGCCTTCCCAGAAGAGTTGAAGCTACAAAGGGCGGGCCAACTCCATATTAAATTCATGTGCATGTAAAGGCAGACGTCCCAGTTTTGGCTTGGCTCTCAGTCTCCGCTCTAATTCATCCCAAAGGTGTTCTGCTGGGTTGAGGTCAGGACTCAGGCCAGTCAAGTTCCTCCACACCAAACTCGCTCATCCATGTCTTTATGGACCTTGCTTTGTGCACTGGTGTGCAGTCATGTTGGAACAGGAAGGGGTCATCCCCAAACTGTTCCCACAAAGTTGGGAGCATGAAATTGTCCAAAATGTCTGCTTCACCTGAATGTCATCCACAAATTAATTTAGCTTCATAATGTAATTTCTAAATAGACGAGTGCTCATATTCACTGTTATATGCCTGCTGTTTATTTCAGTCGAAGAAAATGCACCAAGCAAAAACACAGTGTGGAAAACAGGATGTGTCTGCAAAGGGCTTTATGAGGAATACACCAGTCCGTAAAATCACTTATAGAGTGGGATACACATGGAACAGAGGTGGACGACTCAAAGAGCTCAGGATACGGTTAGTAATCATTAATGCAACAGGATGTCCTTTAAGTAGGTGAATTTTAGGATTGTGTCAAAACTAAGCTCCTTTGGATTTTCTGTGTAGGCATCTTGCACGGAAATTCCTTCACCTCTGGATTCAGAAGACTTTTGGACGAATCACTCCATCACAGGCCAGGTTCAGTTCTTGGTCACAATACCACAGTTAAACTGTATTGACATAATAATAATAATAATAATAATAATAATAATAACTACAGCAACTACTATTACTAGTGCTACTTCTACTTATGAAACTCAATAACACCCAGTTAGTTGTGTGAATGGATTTTAAATTGGCTTTCATTTCCCAGGTCTTACCACACTAAGGTCATCCTGAGGAAGGTTCTGAGGGTCTGGAAAGATGAGTGGTGGCATGCCAGAAGAGAGTGGACGCTGTCTATTAGAGCAGATTGTCACTATAAGTAAGTATTTAATAGAGATGGAATTTGTTATTAAATGAAAAAAGTTTATCATTGTACAGGTAAAAGCATGCTCAGTGGTTCCTATTAGCTTTATGAGCTCTATTTAATGTTAGTTATATCCATTTTAATGTTAAAACATACTGGTGGCTACTTATGAGCTAAATGTTTTAAATTGCATTTCTGACTTTACTATTTTCAAGCGTCTATGCAGAAGATAGAGATCTACATCAAATCTTCAAATACTAACAGAACAATTCTTGCTGTCTTTTGTTTCCTTAATGCAGGTATGTCCTGTACAGTAAAATGTACCAAGCCTGGTGTGAATACTTGTCTATTAAGAAAGAGGAGGAAAAAAAGCTGCAGATCGCATTTGTCTATGGTATAGGACGCATCGTAGTAAATCACAGTACACGTGACTGAAGATACTCGATAGATGCTACTTTATCAGCTCTTTGCATAAACGTGTATCATTGTGTGCTGTGTTTCAGCGACGCGGTGTCGGATGCGTGGCGTGTGGGATGGCTGGGAGCTGTATGTGGAAATGAGACGCTTAAAGCACAGGATGTATGACACAGCATTAAAACACCACAGACGCACTGCTATTGGGTGAGATTTATATATCTCATAGTCAGATATGGGTTAATCTGAGGAAACCTATAGACCTTTATTTGTGTGTTGTGTGATAGGCGGGTGTGGAATGTGTGGCAAACTGCACTACAGCAACGTAGAACAGAGCATCAGCTTGAAGACTTGGCTCTACAGCAGTGGACTACAACTGTACAGAGCAGAGTAAGTGTGTGTGTGTGTGTGTGTGTGTGTGTGTGTGTGTGTAGAATTAGGAGTGTTATATTTCCTTTGCAACTTGAATTTTTGGATTTGGGGATATTTTTGGGGATATTTAACTCTACCAACCAAGGCTTCCTTTGAGATATACAAAGCCAGTCAGTTCAACTTCTTTTCATTCTACATTACTGAGCATATAAACATACTTTGAGGAAACTGCCCTCTTCTGCATACATTAACTCACAGTTGGTTTTGTTTCACTCTGAATGATGGGAGAAATTAGTGCCTTTCTTCCCGAAAACACAGCTCATTTTGCTCTCTTGTACTCTCACCCACTTTTGGCTGTGGCATCATCAGGATTTGAATTCACAGTCTCACAGGGGGGCACTCAAGAGCCCCCAGTGAATTTGAAAACATTTGGTAACTGTACAGTGCCACAGAGCAAACATGACTTGATATGGCAAAAACTACAGAAGGTGAAATTTGTGTTGTTTTTGAGGACAAAATGTCACAAGGATAATAATTATCCGTAATAATTATCATTAATTTATAATTAATGTATAATTTCTGGTTTATGTTATAGCATCTCTTTGTTTGTAGACTATTATAATTGCATCCATTTACAACAGAGTTGTCACTGTGAACCTGTTTCTTGCCCTGTCCTCTGTCTTCCATTGCCCATTGTCTGACATAAAGTAGATAAAGAACAGAGAAGGAATGAAAGGCAAGTGGGTCATTAAGGAGTGAATGAGTATTGGATGCTCAGAAATGAACTAGTCATAAACCCTAACACAGCCTAAGCTGAACAGACTGCAGATTAAATTTTTTTTTAATTAAAACTAATTAGTTTACTCAGATGATTAGTCAGATATGTATACATGATGAGTCAGCATCTGAGTTCAGCATCAGGAAGCCTTCAAAATCTCTACTGTGTGCATGTGAATAATTCTAATTTCTTTTACTGACCATCTTTTTTCCACAGAATTTACAATAATATTATAAAATAATATAAATGCATATTTTAGATTTGACTGTTTTTATCTGTGTTAATTGCAGGCATGGCTGCAATGGAAAAAGAAATATGCACAGACATGTATCTTGAGAGAGAAAGAAGCCAGAGCACATATTCAGCACTGCCATCAAATCCAGAGACGTGTTCTGCAATGCTGGATTACACACACTCAAAACAAGAAAGTTCAAAATGAAGCAAAAGGTACCAGACCTCCCATACTTGTGTTCAACTCCCCACTTTGAAAAAAGCATAGTGTTTATTCATAAGATCTGAATTCATTCAGTTTGAATTTTTCTTTTATATTGATGGTTGCTGTAATTACAGTACAGTATCTCATTGTGAGTCCAGTGGATAGCTCCACCTTCTTGATATAAATGATAAAGTTGCCAGGAAAATCTTCTAGTAAAAAACTATAATGTGCTCATGTGTTGCAGCTGTGGCTAGCAGTGTATGGCAGTGCTCTGTGTTGAGGAGGTACTGGTGTGCATGGCACAGAGCTTTGCAGGACAGACAGACTGACCGAGTTAAAGGACAGATTGCAGAGAATCTAGCGCTGCATGCCACACAACGCCGAGCATTCTCACATTGGAGAGAATGTATCCTTACATTTATTGTCATTATTTTTAGAAATGCATTTATGATATTTTATCTGCTTGTGTTCTCTAAATGTGATCCATGTCAATTTCCACTAGTTATTTCTTCGTTAGAGCTGTGGCTGGGCTAACAGTCTTCTGCTGAGACAGGAAGCCAGCCAATGCCATCGGATATACTGCTCACATAATATTATAGGAGAGCTGAATGCTCTTAGAGGAGAGTGTGTACACAATGTGGCATGCCATCCTTCCCACCCAGAGTCAGGTGTGCTCACTCTGACTACTGACCACAGTCAGCTGTGGCATCAGCAGTGTACCCTAAAGTGGAGATACATTTTTAATGTAAAAGATAACAGAAAGGTGTTACACCCTATTCTCCAGAGAATAGCAGTTCAAAACCCAGTGATGCCACAGCTATCCGTAGTCGAGAGCCTAAGAGGGCCAAAATTGTCTGTGCTCTCAGGGATAGGTGGAATACTCTCTCTCCCTCCTATCACTAGTCAGTGACATTAGCCAGACATGGGCATCTGTGAGCTCATGCATGCAGAAGTGGGTAAATATCTCTTTCCTAGTGTGTTATGCTTCCCCTGATATTGCATAAGTACTTTGAGAAGACGTGGTTGGCTGGTTTAGAGGAAGCAAGTGATGGCCTTTGCCATGCCTTGTTGATAACTGCTGTGTAATATGGGAGAGCTGCCTGATAGGGCATGACTAAATTAGGGAGAAAATGGTGGATGAATCCAGTAAATCTCTGTAGAAATATGTGTTTTTCATCTGGTTGTTTTATTTAAAATCTTTCTCTGTACACCACACTATCCTGAACTGCATTGTAGATGTGTACATGTGCTCTATGATGGCCAAACAAGAACAGACTGCCATTCAACATCGACATCTTCACCTGCTGGTCAGAAACATATGAGCTGTGCAGTATTGGATATGCTAATACCAGAGATTCTCACACATTTTCTACACGAGTGAAACATTCTCTATTTCTCACTTTGCTCTTTCTTTGCTTTTTCAGCGTGTAGGGTTTAAAGGCTTTGCCCTAAATTCCACTCGCTGTAAAACTCATCAGTTCAACAAAATTATTAGTGCAAAGCATCATCAGCACACAGTAAGAAAAACTAACTGCTACTACAGTATGTATGACAGATGCGGTATTTCTCTAGCATTTTTACTATGTAGTATTTCTATTATCTTGAAAGTTGTGCCTTGAAATAATTGACTCCATGTGCTTGGACATTTAGCATTGCATTTATTTTGATTTGTGATCTAACCTTTAGATAATTTGTTGGTTGCTTGCAGATCACAGTGAAATATTGGAGGCATTGGCAGCTGCGCTTGGAGCAGATTGAAGAAAGGAGAGTTCAGCCCCAAATGACTATAGCAGTGAACTATCACAGGTTCATAATTTACATTTAACAATCACAAGTATAAAAACCTTTTGTTTTAAGCTCCCTGGGCTTAAACCAGTCCTTGGGGATCTCCATACAGTTTTTGCCATCTCCCAGCATCCAAAAGTCATAAACCAAAAAAATCAGTAATCACTGAATATTTGAGAAAGGGCAAGAATGTTGACATCTCAAGGTCTCCAAGGACCAATGAAATAAATACTGGTTTAAAGCAAGTGTTTTCCTATTCAAAGACAGCTTATTTAAATCAGTCAGTTAATTCCCATGTTTAGTAGATGTGCCAGTCTACCAGCACTGGAGTTTGACTTATGGAAGTGTAAAGATCTTTGTTTTTACCGTTAGAGTTGCACTGCTGAGGGTTTACCTTCAGAGATGGAGGAAGACCTACAGAGAACACAGACACATGCAGGTACCAAACTGAATCTGATTCAACTTTTATCACACACTCTTCCTCAACAGTTAGATCAAGTGATCCTATGTTCACCTGCTCTGTCATAAAACACTCTGTTTATTTAGTAGTGCAGTTGGCATCAGCATAATGAAGGACTCACATTAAACCTATTTTCCTTGTGTGTGTGTGTGTGTGTGTGTGTGCAGGATTTAGAGTTGCGTGCTGACTCTTGGTTTGCAAGCCGGATCCTTCCAAAATGTGTGAAATCCTGGTCAGACTTTACAATACAACGAATAGAGAAGAGGGAGAGGAGAGAAATAGCTGAACAGTATCATCAGTGAGTCTGTGAAATAGTAAACATAAGATGACAAATTTGGACCTGAATTCAGATGTGTTTGTGTGTGTGTGTGTGTGTGTCTTAATAACATTTATTAGGTTTAAAGTTGCTGCCAGTGTATGAATATTTATGATTCATTTGCTTTGACTGCAGTTTTGAGTATTGATGCCAAAGACTATGTCTCAACAATGTCAAGCTTCTCAGTGAATAGATTTGTACATGAATATCAGACATTATTTAATTCCAACATGATCCCACTATACTCAGTCCAGCCAAAAAGTTGAAAGGTTTAATGCTTCTGTTGCAGGGTTGTTCATGCATTGCCTGAGATTCAGTAGGAGCAAGAGTGATTGAATATTTGTCGGATTTATATTCCATTGTTATTGTTACTGGTAGATGAAATTATTAGATATTGCCCAAACAGGGTTAAGGTCACAGCATGGTAAAATATCAAAAATATTTTTTCTTCAGTAGCTTTCTTTCTATTTGATGTAAAGTTCAAGTATATTTCAGGCATCCAAATTACTAACAAGAAGGGCTAGTCTTGGTAGAGGAGAACAGATACGGCATAGATGCCATTTTCTTGCGGCTGCTTCGAGTTTAGAAAGATGATTTTGTGGTTAAGTAATGCCAGGTATTCATGTGCAAACCATTACTAGGAATTTGCTGCCATCAGATCCCCTTTTTAGTAAACACTAAGTGCACATGTTTTGTTCACTCTGCTTTTGTACCTTGAGTGATCTGACATGACCACAAAGTTCTGATCAGGTGAAATAACTAAGAAGAGATGAGTATAAGAAGTCATCGAATTTGACGTTGGTAAATACGTATTAAGTGACAGATATTCTTTTTAAACATTTGAAAACTTGTCAGCAAGGGCTTTAACAATAAATTTCTGGTTCGTGTGTTTTTAAATGAGTTATTGTTCTTTTAGTGAAAGTGAACTACACATATACATGTACCCCATACATGTTAGAACTTACTGAGGTCTGTTTTTGTGTGCATTTTTTTTGTTGTTCTTGTTGTTAATTGTATAGAGAGCAGATGCACAGCTGGGCTTTTTACACTTGGTGGGAACGTTGTGTTCAGCAGAGAGACCAGAGACTGGCAGAAAGAATGGTAAACAGACACACATGCATCAATAACTATGTAAATAGGAGTCAGGAGTCTCTTTTTTGCATACGAATGCCCATGTACGTTTGAATATGTCATTTTTAATACATTCTTACTAGATTCTATATACACATTAACACTCCTGCAAAGCTTTACTTATTTCTCAATGTGCTCTTGATATTTTCCTCAGGCTGTGTTGCATGATGAGCGAGTGTGTGTGTCCCGTGCCTGGTCTAAGTGGCTGTGCAGGATGTTTCAGCAGAGAGAGGACAGACTCAAACAAACAAAAGCTGCAACACTTTACATTCACACTCTTCTGCACAAAACTCTGAAGCAGTGGAGACACAATGTCAGCAACATCCAGAGAAGGTTCAATACATATACTGAAATTAGGCCCACTATACAGTCAGTAAGTTTATTGAGGGTGGATGCTTAAAATTGTGTTTGGTTGTCGTTTGTTCTTCATCAGTCAGAGACTTTTTGAGCAGGCAGTGGTCTACGACAGCCAGCAGTGCATGAGGAGAACTCTGATTGGCTGGCGTGAGGTATTGGGAGTTAATATGGACTACTGCAGATGTTTTCAACTGTATGTATGTAGGAATGAATAGGACTGTGATTGTCTCTGTGTTTTTTCAGTATGTAGAATGCAGAAGAGAGAAGAACAGGCGGTTGATGCAAATTGATGCACACTATGAAGGAAGGTTACTCAAGCATATGTTTGAGGCATGGAAGGTAGAGTATTCAAAAAGAAAGAATATTTAGACAGTCGACAATGGACAATATTCTGCACTGACGCTAACAGAACATAAATATGCAAATCCACAACAGGAACCTTTTCAGGAGTCAGGGACAATTTTAGACCTGGGTTATTGTTGTATAAAGGTTTTTTAGCTTCTACTTTAAAATAATAATCAATTAATCAAAGGATTTTGAAATATATTAACACAAATCAAAAATAAAGTTGTAATGTTAGTCGAAATGCATAAATGTTACTAATAAAAGTTTATTAGTTTAAGAGTTTATATAACAATTACAAAAACATATAAAAATGATTCATAAAAAGGATTTATATGTTTTTTTGCCTTGGTATTAATCAAGATTAGTGGGGCATTGGTGGCTCAGTGGTAGGTTTCTTGCCCATCATGCGGAAGGCCCGGGTTGGATTCCCAGCCAATGCCTCAACCCCAGCCACTGGATGCAGTGCCGGTCCCAAGCCCGGAAAAATGGGAGGGTTGCGTCAGGAAGGGCATCCGGCGTAAAACATTTGCCAAGTTGATGTGCGGACCAGTTGGTCCGCTGTGGCGACCCCGAACAGGGAGCAGGCGAAAGCAACTTCTTCTTCTATTAATCAAGATTAGTGCTTTCATCTGGTGTGTGTGTGTGTGTGTGTGTGTGTGTGTGTGTGTGTGTGTGTACATTTTTAGCAACACCATGTACAGACGCAGCAGATCACTCAAAGTGTAGATCAGTGTTACCAACAACATCAGAAACAGCTGCTCAGGTATTAAACTTACACTTTGTTGCTGATGTAAATATTTTTTTTTATTATGAACAGAACCTTTTTATGTTTTTCTCTGCTTACATTCACTACAGGAGGATGCTGTGTTTGTGGAGAAGGAATGTATGTCTGTTAGTGGAGGAAAGAGAGAAAGAGACACGAGCAAAATGTCATTATCAACACAGCTTACTGTTAAAGGTGCTCTTGATTGCTTGTATATGACTGTAGTGTGGGAGGAGATTGTATGTCTCTCACTTTTGATGAAAACTAGTAGTATTCTTCAAAAATATGTTCCTGGGAGAGTCTCCATATTCTGAAGATGTTTCTGGAGATGAATGAATGCATGGCATTACTATACGCTTAAAGTTACCTTGAATGTTTTTGCTAAATATTAGCATTATAAATCATGTGAAGATTGTGTTTTTCACTGTTCTGTCTCAGACAGTGATGCTTTGCAAAACCTTATTGACAAGTGGCACTGAAAACCCCCCAGAAATATTATTTGATAATGTTGCTATTTTAATGCACAGGTGTTGTTAGCCTGGCATCAGAGATCAGCATTCAAAGCAATTCATCATCACCAGCAAGAGGAAGCACTGAGAGAGGCTCAACTTCACCTGGACAGAGGTACTATTTGTATCACACTATTTGCTTGTTTTATATTCAGCACTATAAATCTTCCAGCTTTCCCTTTGTGTAAGTTATTCTCTTTGCACACATATAGGTATTTCATTTAGCTGGCAACACATGTATTAATAAAATGTCAAGTGTTATCAACTAACACTGGCTGCATACCAATGACAACAGTGAATTTTCTGTTAAAAAAGAATTTAGTTATTGAAGTTTATTATTCACAGTGTCAGAACCATGCTTGCATGTGTGGTTTTTTTGGCAGTTCGGATGCAGGCAGTTCTTAGGAGGTGGAGAGTGAAGTGCGGTGAGGTGAGAGATGAGAGACTGTCTGTGGAGAAAGCCTGTAGATATCACCGCCATATCCTGCTCAAAAAAAGTTTCAGGGCCTGGATCTTGCAAAATTACCAGCACAAACACTATCAGGTGCCTGTCAGTCAGTCTTTACCACCTTGTATTAGACATCTTATTGTCCTGATATATTTATGTTGAATATATGTTTATGTATTAGGTCATGAAATACAGAAGCAATGAAATACACAGATTAAGAATGTATCGGCGTTTTTTTATCCTCTGGAAAGCACAGGTGAGTACTATATATTCATTGTTTGTACTTTAGACACCTGCAACTTTGTGTTTAAAGCATTATATAAAATTTTGTTGTGTATTAGGGTCAAAAACAAAATAATTGGCAAACAGAAAATATTCTTAACATTTGAACAGAGTAACTATAGCAAGTTGTGACTATAGTAACAAAAGATGAAAATTTCAGAATAAAATAACTGAATTTTACGAAGGTTTCTCAAGATTCTCAGTGTGATTTTGTCCCCTTTTACCCCTGCATAATTATATATGTCACAGCTACAGAGCAGAAGAAGAGAGGCAGAGCTAACAGAGATGGCCCTTTGGCACTGGTCCCTGAACCTACAAGCCAAGGTAACACCTGAACAGCAACTACCTTGCCTAAATATTTAACTTCTTAACAAGTATAGAATTCAGTTTTGTGTGTTTGTTTGTGTGTATTTATGATTTCAGGTGTTTTGTGTCTGGAGACACTGGGTTGCTGAGTGCCACAGAAAACAGAGGCGTCTTGCAGCAGCAGCTCAATTCTACAGAGATGAACTGCTACGAGAAGGCGTTACCCACATCCTTACATATGCAACTCACATGAGTGCGTTCTCTACAAACATTGCTCTCCACAACCATGAACAGGTGTGTATGAATGTGTTTGGAAAAGGAACATGTCTTGGACTACATAATCCTAATATTGTTTTTATGAGGTTGTGATAAGCTGCTTAAGCAGGTATTCAAACACCAATACATATCCTTAATGTGTCACATAAATTTTAAAAAAGAAAAAAAGAAATGTGTGTATATTTAAAATGTTATGTCATAGAGTTCACAGCAGCTGCAGGCAGTGGTAAGGAGGTGCGCCTTGCGATGGAAGCAGCGGGCATTGTGCAAACCTTCCAAAGTCGGAGAGACAAACAAAAATGACACGCCCCCTAAAACAAAAAAGAGTGTGTCCTTTTCCCTGCCTGAAGACCAAAGCCACACCTACCAACTAATCAGGAGCCCAGCCACAGACCGGAAGGCAGATGATTCCACAATAAACAAACTGTAAGTAAGAACCTGAAGATCAAGTAAACTGAGTTAGATAAATAAATAGTCCATAGATGAGGGTTGAACTGATTACATGTCAGTTCATCAGTGGTCAGTGGTTTTCATGTAGGCATACTTGATTTGGTTACCTGGTCTGATATCTGTGAATAGCTATCATTAGTTATATAGCTAGTTTTGTTTTTTTTTGTTTTTTTTGCAAGCAGAAACCAACTACGGAAAATTATGAGGCAGTGTGACTACGATGTGATATTCAGCACTACCATTGCTTTGACATATTTGAATATTTTAACTTTTATAGTTTTCTCTGATATCTGTATTTCAAAGGACAATATTGTGATAATAAATGATGTATTGTGCCACCTTGATCTTATGATCTTATTAAACCTGCAGGCTTCTGGTTCAAGCATCTAGGCTGCAACCACGAAGGCCTGTTGATTTATTAGACTCCCCAGCCAAAGAACTGCTGCAGCCTTGCAGATACAGTCACATGGACAATAATCAAAAAGCAACACCCCTTAGGAGGTACACTTACCCATGCTATAATCACAAAGAGTACAAATGAGCAGGAAATGCTATGACTATGTACAATGCAAATCACAAAATTTATATTATATATACATATACAGAGACCAAGAAAGGGTTAATGTACAATTCATGAATTTGGATCATGATTTTGAGTTTGGCAAAGATTTTGTAATTAATGTAAAACGTTTCCAAGTACAAATCATACATATTTGAAACACTGACAGATTGTGCTATTGCAAAATGCCTTGAATTCCTTTATGTAACCTCTATATCGCTTTGGTTTCTTGTTTGTAGTGCTCAGCCGCACCATACAGGTCAGAGTGACAAAGGACCCACATCACCTTTAGAATCTGTTCCAAAGGCTAGTCCTTCCCACTCTGTTTCACTTCCATTCAGCCAACCTCAGCCCCCTGGATTGTCTCTCTCCACATCACTGCAGACTTCTGTTCTGAACATAAAGCCTTCAGTCTTGGCTGTAATGTCTGGTTCAGCAAGAAACCCCACCATACAGAATAGTGCTGAGCACCAGGAGGTGCTGCTACCTCCTTCTTCATTTACTGCATCTAAACCGCAGTTCATGGTGAATATTGCAGACAGTTTTACATGCATGCATGGAACATACCTTGTTTCATGGTTAATCATTTCTCAAAGTATCAAAGCTCTCTCTTTCTTCCACTTTTTCACCGTATAGCTTTCTTCTTTCTTTTCCTTTTTGTTGTTTATCTTACATGCCTCCTTCCTCTGACAGGTGCAGCAGGCAGATTCTAGACACAAGGATCCTACACTCCTCTCCCCTCAAGATTTCATCCACCCTCACCTGCCTGGTCCAAGTAAACCATGCACACATAATCAGACCTCTCATATGAACAACATAGTTCCAGTCACTAATATAGGTGCTATGGCTAAAAAGATCTATAAACTTTTTAAATTTCAGTCACATAAATTTTTGTCTGACTGCAAAAATTTACATAATCTACACGTCTTTCCATTTCAAAATAATGCTGCAATAATACATGATAAACCTGTATTCACACAAGTAAGCATGGCTGTGACGTGATATATACAAACTGCTTGTCGTTAAATTTAATGCAGTAGACTACTTTTACTTTATTTACTTTATTTTATTAAATACTTTAAATGGTGAGTAAGTTCTGTTTCATATTATGAAAGATGTGTAAATGTTTTTGGGGTGGTTTCATCCCCACAATATCCCTAGTTGAAAGTTTAGGACTATATAAAGAATTTTGTTTTGCATCCTTTTGAGTCATCTGGGTTTCTAACCAGCAGGTGTGTGTGAAAGTGTTTTTTTGGATGCGGAAGATAATGACAACGAAGAGCCCATGCTTCTGCAGACAAGCAGTGATCCTACTGAAGCTCTGAAAAGGGAACTACATAATATCAGACTCGACCTGCAGAGATATCAGCAAGATAAAACACAGCTGCAGTATGTATTACATCCTGAATGTTCTGTGACTATTCTGGCTGGTGTTTCTTTCTTCTATTTTTGCAAAGCACTTATCCTGGTAAAAGATCTGTCTCTCTACAAACAGGACATGGCGCAAGCTTCAAAAAGTCATGAACAATTGGCTCCAGACTACTGGCAGAGATGCAGATACTGAAGAAAGACAGAGCATTATACAAGAAATGAATGAGGTATTCATCTGATGCTTCTCATTTGTTTCTGTATCCCAGTCCCGGAAAAGACTGAAGAGAGTCCAATGAGAGTAGCCTAATTTATTGCTTCTGTTGGAATGACTTGATTCAGGCAGATGATGGTAGTCCTTTTCAAAGGGCAGTACACATCAAAATTTTATATGATTTTATGATTATATGATTTTTGTGATAATTGTAAGAGGGATTGTGTCATTGAAAAAGTTACTCTTGTTGTGAAAGCTTATACACAGCTTATAGTCATTCAGATTCAGATGACTGATTGCAGTCATTTTGATAATTATAAAAAAAAAAAAAAGAAGTAAAATGGTGAAATTCATGATATCATTTAAGAGCTTAAATAATATTATAATGCACTTAATGTTCTGTTTTAAACACATACAGTCTGTAAATAAACATGTTCAACTGAATATAATTTGTTTATAATTGTTCCATCAGTAGGGGGCACAGTGGCTTGGTGGTTAGCACGTTTGCCTCACACCTCCAAGGTTGGGGGTTCAATCCCGCCTGTGTGTGTGTGTGTGTGTGTGTGTGTGTGTGTGTGTGTGTGTTGGTCCAAAAACATGCATTGTAGGTTGATTGGCATCTCTAAATTGTCCGTAGTGTGTGTGTGTGCCCTGCAATATGTTGGCACTCCGTCCAGGGTGTATCCTGCCTTGATGCCCAATGAAGCCTGAGATAGGCACAGGCTCCCCGTGACCCGAGAGTTGATCGGATAAGCGGTAGACAATGAATGAATGAATGTTTCATCAGTATTTAACACAAGGGTTGATTAATTTTTGTCAGCAAATTGTATCACTTGTCCAACCTGTTTGTATCCTGTTTTTTTGGGTTTTTTTTAAATGCTATATTTCCCTCCAACAGAGTTTGTAGACTGATGGTATCCTAATTCTGTATAATAGTGAACCAGTATTGATGTATTAATTGATGGAAACTTAAAAGTACATCACTCTGGATAAGGGTGATTGCCAAATGCCATAAATTTAAAGTGTTAGGATCCCACTGCTTGTTTTTGCATAATAACTAATATTTTTGTACTAGTCGACGTTTAAGAAAAATAGAACAGCCAGTTTGAAACTGCGAAATTTATAATACAGGTCAATGCTTTAAAAGGTAAAAACTTTTAGGTGCACATGCAGCATGACCATAAAGAAGATCCTTCTGGGTTACGTTTAACACGCATTCTTTTAGGAGATCAGTTTAAGCATAAATCTGCCTGTGAGGATAATAGCTGTCTGGTGTATCATTGTTGAAGACGGCAGGTTCCTCCATTCAATCACTATTTTACGTCGTGTTTACATGTGCTTTGTGTCTATGGTACAATCTGACTGATTTAAATAATTAAATATTTTTCTTTTTTATTTTACAGCTAGAGATCCGTATTTCTACTCTGAATGAGAAAATGGCTGAACGAAAGCACATCATGATCTGCCATGCTGCGAGAGTCACCAGCATAGAAAACCAACTGCTGAAAGCCAACATTAAAATATAGATATTATGCATTCGGTACATTTTTACACCCCTTCTAGATGGGTAAAGATGAGGAATTAGGAAAAAGCTTGTAGATGTTCACCTTCAAATTCAAATGAAGTTCTTGTTATCTGTCAAACATAAACTGTCAGGAAACACAATGATGTATTTTGCTGAAATGTATGCCAAGTTTAGAAATAGCAGCATCCTAAAGTATTGTACATTTTCATGTTTGCCATTTATTTATTTACAACATATCTTTATATTTGTAGATCTTTAAGTGTTGCTTTATGAAAATAAATGGTTATTTTCATATTTCTATATATTTATATAATCTTACTTTACTTTTTCTGAACAACACATGCTTATAGTGTATGTCTGGCTTCCACTGTTTTTGCAGTTCTTATTAAAAAGAAATCTTGGCAAGTAGGTGCAACATGTTCTGAAAAAGCTGGAAGCAAGATGTCAGTGACACACCATGATTCCTTCCACATGCGCTCAGAGCCCAGAATACCATTCCCTCTGAAAACATGCATCTCTGAAATCACTATTTTCCTTACAGTGGTTCAGTAGTGGATATATGGACCCTGTTTCTCTCTGGCTCTTATAGTCCCAGACAGATAAAAAATGATCATAAGAGCTGTGCTATGTAGAGAATTGAGGCTAAAATAAGATTATTACTCTGTCATAAAATTGTTATATAAGGAAGGAATAAAGCACAATTGGGAATATTGTTATATAAAAGTAACTATAAAGGTTTTTTTTTTTTCAATAAATGTATTTTATTCTTATAGCACAGCAATTTACCAGTGATACTTCACAAAATCATTTGTATTTACATAAGTTAATGTTTCAGAAAATTCTTGTAATGTTACTAAAAAACCCGAAAGTGCAAAGTCCTCTGTCCATGTCAGGAAACTTACTGATGGATACAAAGCACTGATATCTGCAACTCTTTCAGATTTCACATTTTCTGTTAAATTTTACATTTTAACAGTTTATTGTTAGGTTTCAATTATGTGGAGCAAACATTATACAAATCCCTGTCTAAAGTGTTACTATAGAAACGCTAACATCTTTGACTGAGTGCATTAATATAAACTGGTGATTTGTCTTGGAGCCAAGAATTTTTGTCAGAGCAGCAGTTATAGAAAAATAAAACTAAACAACTAGAGCTATGGTATGATATTTTTTATTAACCATTTTTGATGGTTTTTCTTGTACAATAGCCTGATAATTCAGTTTTTCTTTGAACCAATGATAAAAGCCGCTGCTACTACTTTTAATCAATCAATCAATAAATAAAAACACATGGCTTAGGAGGTAAAGTGTCCAATCTGGCAACACTGACCTGCTTTTCACTGAGGTTTCTGTACTTCTGCATGTGAGTCTCAGAGCAGTGAATTAGGCAGCATGATGAAGGATGTTTGTGGAATAATCGTCATCCTCCTTTTCTCCACTGCTGTGTGGGGTAAGTGCGCACTGCTCACTAAAATGAAACCTGCTGGACTATCAACTAAATTGTTGGGTTTTTTTTAAAGTTTCATGTCAGTATGTTTGTACAGCATGGCATGAGTTCAGGACCTACAAACTTAAAACAGACCCATATACAGGGCATGTACAGTGGCAATAATGAAGTAGTACAAACATAACATAGACATCATCAGAGCAGTTTTAATGTAATCCAGGGCATAATGCATGTTGAAAGGTTAAATAACAGCACAGGCAAAGATACTGTTCTGCCATTGTGAGAATTGCAAAGTGATTGTAATCATTTTATCACTAGTGAGATGTCAAAATAATGTAAAGTTGCAGGGAGACCTAGATCTAGATACTTCATGATGTCTTTTTTTTTATTTTTTTATTATTATTTGTGGTTAGTTGTGACAGAGGTGGGTGTATTGTTGACACTTGCATCACAACAAAATCTTTCATGTTAAATTAAACCTGAAATGACTGTGTCATACAGCAAAAAAGATGCGCTGGTGTGTAGTGTCAGAGCCAGAGCAAAGGAAATGTGCAGACCTGGCTAAAGCACTCGGAGCCGCTTTTCCTCCTGCAGGAACAATGTACAGCCAGCTGTCATGTGTGAGAGCCTTCAGCACTGCTGACTGCCTCATTAAGATTCGGGTGGGTTACTGCAACTTACATAAGATATTAATTTAATAATGTTTTATGGCCCAAATAACTGCCCTTAGACATCCATTATAAGTCTCCAAAGTTTCCAGTCAACAGATTTTTCATCATTTCCTTAGAACGATAAAATGTGTTGAATGAATTATAATCATCACTCATATGCTAAAGATGTGTTAGATAGGTTGAAATGCTAATGTATTAATTTGATGTCACATTCTGCTGTCCTTCCAGGACAATAAAGCTGACCTTGTGACTCTGGATGCTGGAGAGGTCTACTCTGCAGTAAAGCAGTTTGGTCTTGCAGCAGTCGCAAAAGAAATCTACAGTGATGGTGAAAAAAAAAACATTATGCAATAAACTGGGCTTAAACAATCTTGGTTAATTTTTTAAAAATGTATTTGTTTCAGCACTTAAGCACTGCTTCAATACTGTAATATGTGTGTGTCATACTGCAGGCTCCTGTCTCCTGGCAGTGGCAGTAGTGAGAAACACAAGCTCAATAGACGTCCTTTCTCTTAAGGGAACTACGAGCTGTCACAGTGGAGCACGCTGGACTTCAGGCTGGAATTTGCCTTTAGGGCAATTGCTTTCCCACAACCTCCTGCCCTGGGCTGAAGGACAGCCCTTCAGTCAAGGTGTATTTGTTTTATGTAATAAGAAGTTTCAAGGAATAAATATATACTTTTAAAGCCTATTTCTTATTTCATGCATATCTATCCACTACATCCACTGAATGTGTGATAACCATGGACAAGAGTTTGACATGTTTATCTATACTGAGAAAAGAACAGAAACAGTTAATGAATTCCAATAATTATTCCTTAGAAATATTTGTTCAAAATAAATATTTAAACACATGTTTCTTCTTTTCTCAGAAGAGGGAATTGTGTCAAAATTCTTGTCTGTGCTTGTTGCTAGGTGTTGTAGATAGAGGCTAGGCTAAAACATGCTGGGAGTATCCTGTTAACCAACTAAACCGTTAATTCATTATTGGGAGGCATGATTTATTGAGCGAACATTTCAGATGCTGATGGGTTTTTATTTAAAAAGTGTAATAGTGATAGTAATATACCACAGTGTGTATAATATGCTGTATATACAATCTCTCTTTTTGTTTTCTGTCAGCTGTCAGTGCCTTCTTTAATGCCAGCTGTGTGCCTGGAGCTGGCACCATGCCTTTCAGCAGCCTGTGTTCCAGATGCCAGGGTCAGAGGTCATATGTCCCACAGAGGAACTTTTACTGTGAGACATCTCATAGTGAACCATTCTACCATAACCAAGGGGCACTCAGGTTTAAAAGCATACATGCACATGCACCCACGGTACAATATAATTTACTTAGCACACACACATATACACATCAAAATTGTATACCACTTGCTTTCTTTCAGATGCCTGAGGTCTGGTGCAGGAGATGTGGCCTTTGTGGATCATACAGCACTGGAAAGCATAGATGGTTAATGCATAGATGTTAACATATTGTTATTTTTTCATTACTCGCAATACATTCAGCTTAGGCTTCTGACATTTTACCACTATAAATTGATATAGTGTTTTTCACACTACTTATTTTTTCTACTTCTCTCTCACACTCTTTGCCACTCTCAATCTTAAACCCAACTCGCTACAGACAGTGTGAAGGATGAATACAGGTTATTGTGCACAGATGGCACGCAGGCACCACTGAGTAGTTTCAGAAAGTGTAATTTTGGTCGTGGCCCTGGTGGAGCTGTGGTTACACGTATAAACAACCAAAACCTTGCTCGAAAGTTCCTGTCAGCAATTCAGGTAATATCTGAACCATATATATATGTGTTAATGTCAGTTCTGCTAACATTTTCTTTGGTGATTTTTTACCAATCTTTTTATTAGAAAGCTTTTGGCTGGAAAGGAAGAGAGAATCATCGTTTCCAGCTTTTTGATTCATCAGTTTACGGTGTTGGTGATTTGCTGTTTAGAGACGTCACTGATAAACTGTCCGTACTGCAACAAGGCATAGACATCAGTCAGATTCTGGGACTGGACTATGTTGCTTTGCTCAAGGGTTTAAGACATGAAGGTATACTTTATCCTAAACTTGTGTGAATGGCATGAGCTTTTTTATATAGTAAACATCCATTCAGGTTAATTACATACTGTTTTCTGTAGGCTAATAATCAAATCTGAAGAATGTCCACATTTATGTCACATGCCTTTTTTTCCTCTAACAATGGGAGCTCAAAATTAGTTCTGTAAAGGATAGTCTGGGGGCCTATGCTTTTTTTTTTATTTAGAGTTGTGAAAATTACTAATATATTTATTATTGAATTTTTATATTTAGCCTGTTTGGTCACATGAACTGAATGGACTCCAATGAACTTAATCCAATCCCTAATGACCCTATACATGTTGTTACTTTAGCTTGGGCCTAATGTGCTCAGCAACAAGATATTTGTAGCCAATAAATAGGCAAAATATTCTATAATATATAATACATATTAGGACTAAAATTTGAATACTTGGTTTATGTTTGTAAAAAAAGATTTACTGGGGGGGCTGTGAAATTTATTTTATAGAGAATGTCTATGGTTGCAGAAAGTTTGAGAATTCCTGCTTTATAATACGTATTTTTTAATTATTAATGCTGAGAGCTTTAATGAACTAAAAATTCCTAATCCTGTATTTACATATCACAGGCCTGTTCAGGGGTTTAGGCTATGACATAACATTGTTTCAGAGCATTAAATGTAGCTGTTAGGCAGTGTAGCACAGTTTGTTAGAACTCATTTAACTGCATTAGATCTCCCCATTTCAGACTGATCTTTAGCTTGGCTCAATGTGGACAGGCATCTTATCCAGCCTGAGACAGGTGACATGTTGATGCTGTTGTCATACAGCTAATATAAAGTATATAACTCTTATGTGTCCACCTCAATTTTCTTTCTAAAAAAAAAAATGAAAGCAGATTTGACTTTCTGATGTAAACATTTTTTGAATATATCATAAATTTCTTAATACAACTGACTCATACAATTTCTGTCTGTTTTTGGTCTCAGCAGCCGCTGCTAATTCAAAATCCGTTCATCACCCCTTTGTATCTCCAATGCAAATAACATTAAAAAGCTGTGTGTATGTGCATGTGTGTGCGTATGTGCATGTGTGTGTGTTTGCGTGTGTTTTTAGGTAGCTCTCTTGAGGACAGTGTGGTGAGATGGTGCTGTATAAGTCATGCTGAACAGGAGAAATGTGAGCAGTGGGCTCTGAGCATAAAGTCTGATCCTCTTGTCTGTGTGAGCGCTTCGTCTATGAGTGACTGCATTGAAAAGATCAAGGCCAGTAAGATGAACATAACTGTTCATCTTTCATCATTCATCATCATTCATCTTTATTTATAACAATAACAAGCTGCCCTACAATATATTCTGTTTTCCTCAATGATGTTGAGACAACATCCTGCACATTATGAACAATATGATGCGGTCAGTGTTTTTTTTTTGTCTTACTACAGAGGGATAAAGTGGATGCTGTGTCCCTGGATGCTACGCATGCCTTTATAGCAGGGAAATGTGGCCTTGTACCTGTAGTGACTGAGTATTATGGTAAATAATATCCTATACACAGTATGGAATGTTTGGTAATTATGAATCTTTTGGTATATATATATTCCTGATAATATCTCTGTACATAAGGGACGAAGTGTGAATTCACTGGAGAAAGACCTTTTGAGGCTAAAGGTAAGCTGTGGGACCTTATGTATATATAGTAAAGCAATATATGCTCAGCTGTCTAATTTCCAAACATGGTTGTAATGTGTGTGAGCTGATGTTTTGCCTTTGTTTAAAGACAAAATGTTTAAATCCACTAGACTTGTTATCAGTATATGGTGTGGCAGTGGCACGGCGCTCCAGTAAAAGTGTCTATGTTGGGAATCTCGCTGGTCGACGCTCTTGCCACGGGCCTGTATACAGTCCTGCTGGCTGGGTTCTGCCTGTCCAGCACTCACTGAGTTCAGAGCATAACAACAGCACCCCCTGTGAACCAAACAAAGGTACCTCAAGTTTTCTGAAAATTTAAAGATGCTGTTTGCACCTAACAGAAGTACTACTTGTAACCAGTTTAGTCCTTACCAGTGTAACTTTGGTTTTAATTACACTATATAACAGTTAATCCAGTGTTAGCCAATTTACAAAATAGGATCACCTTCAAGCTAGCCTACAAAGCTGGCAGTTATGGCTGATTTAGATCATGATGATATATTACACAAATATATTTGTGATAACAATCACAAAACTAACCTTGCCAAACTTCACATGAACTAGCAAATATTTAAGAACATATCTAACATCTGTGGTTCCTGGGATCCACATTGACCCTGACCAAGATAAGTGAATCAGTGACTAAGAAGTAGTTACCTGCCTAATGTGAAGGGATGAGATGAGATGAGAGAGATGAGATGAGATGAGATGAGATGAGATGAGATGAGATGAGATGAGATGAGATGAGATGAGATGAGATGAGATGAGATGAGATGAGATGAGATGAGATGAGATGAGATGAGATGAGACATGAGTATGATATAGTATGTTTGGGTAAATAGCTAGTCTAATTAATGTTGCTAATCCTATTGTGTATATACATAAAATTGGCTTATGCTTAGCAGTATGATGAGCCTAAGAAGTGAAAAGAACAGCTAGTGGTGATATTATATAATAAAGTTTGCTATTATCTGATCAATTTGTGAACACACTATTTTATATACTAGTTTAGACACAAGTGTAAATTTAGTGGTGTAAATATATAATATAATGTGTTTACCAGTGCTATAGAGAAACTAATACCGAATGTTTTACTTTACTGCTCTGATTATCTGATGGACCTGTGATGGCAGTGTACTCTAAAGTGTTTTGGAAGGGATGTATGCCTGGTGCTGAAGGCAGTCTGTGTAAGGTGTGTGTAGGTGGGACAGGGGAAGCTGCCACCAAACGTTGCTCCAACAACCACAATGAGCGCTACTATGGAAATATGGGAGCTCTCAGGTGAGAGAATATCACATCATATATGCACTGTTTATTTCTACTAGAGCACTGGGAAGCTTTCCTGTGCTTACTGAAGTGCTGAGAAGTGGCTGCTATAATTAAGACTTCTTATAATCTAGATTCTTTAGTTGTCAGGACAGATTGTCACTTGTTGAGTCCTTGAGTGAAGGCATGTATATTTGAGTGGTGAATGGTGATGACTCTCTGTTTTAGGTGTCTGGTTGGAGACCCAACTGGGAAAAGCTATGGCGATGTGGCATTTATGGAGCATTACAACCTAGAGAGCAACATCAGATGTGAGATGGTTAACATATACACATATATATATACACTCAATAAAAAATGAAAGAGCTTTCAGCTGCATTAATTTTCTCATTGTTGAGGTAAAATCACTCCCATGACATATTTACCTGTATACTGTAAGAAATGTCGAATGGATTTGCTTGCAACATACGTAGTACCTGGTTGTAGTAAAACTAATAGAGTTGCATTCTCTTGCATGTTTATCTGATGGGTAGATCTGGAAAGCAGTGGCTGGGCCAAGGGCATAGTTGCCAGGGATTTTGAGTTGTTGTGTGCAGATGGACAGCGGGCTTCACTGACACAGTGGAAGAACTGTAACCTGGGAGCCGTCCCGCCCAACATTGTTATGACACGACCTGTACTGGCTGCTCGTATCTACGACTTCCTCATGAAGTCACAGGTCTCATTAAATCATTTATTTCATTAGAAGTCATACAATTCTTGGGCTTTGCCATTTTCATTAAACATTATGATGGTTTATATTGATAATGTATTATTAACATTATTCATAAACGTTGATAAAATCAAATGACTTTTGCTTTGTGACTTTTGCTTTGGGGCAGTGGTGGCTCAAGTGGTTAAGGCTCTGGGTTGTTGATCGGAGGATCGGGGTTCAAGCCCCAGTACCACCAAGCTCCACTGTTGGGCAATTGAGCAAGGCCCTTAACCCTCTCTGCTCAAGGAGCGCTGTATCATAGCTGCCCCTGCGCTCTGACCCCAACTTCCTCAGCTGGGATGTGAGAAGAAAAGAATTCCACTGTGCTGTAATGTATGTGTGGCGATAATAAAGGCTTCATGCCCTCTACTTCTTCTGGTAGGAAGTAGCCATTAGAAGATGGGTAAATTGTGACCATAAAGGGATGCACATGATCCACAACATTAATAAGTGATGATTGACTGATATTAAAAGACCTAAAGTGTGTCAAAATATTTCCCACACCCTTACACCACCTCCACCCACCTGGACTGTTGACAACAAGGCAGGTTGGGTCCATGGATTCATGCTGTTGGTCCTATTCTGAGTAAACTCTAGAGACTGAAAATCCTAGGAGATCAGCAGTTATAGAAATAGTCATACCAGCCCATCTGGCACCAACATTACCCATGTAAACATTACCCAAAGCTGCTGACCCGTATCTCCATGGCTGATAATTGTATGAATAAGTAGGTTTACAGGTGTTCCTGATAAAGTTGTTGGTGAGTGTATAAAGAATGTTCTGTAATTGTTTATTTCTGTATTGTTATCTGTCCTCAGAAAGCGCGTCCAGATTCTGAGTTCCGTCTGTTTGAGTCTCAGCAATATGGTGAAAGTGATCTGCTCTTTAAAGATGCCACACAGTGTCTCGTCCACACTAATCACATTGACTATCGCACCATACTAGGAGAGGATTTCTTTTCACAAGTGGAAAGCATCTTTAACTGCACACATTCAGGTGAATTAGAATGTGTGCACACACACACACACACACACACACACACACACACACACACACACACACACACACACACACACACACAATTACTTGATAAATGTCACTTTAAGGAACTTTGCAGTAATTAAGTTTTTTTATTATTATTGATTTTTTTGACAGACATTCTGCAGTTTTGCAACCAAGATGTGTGCAGCATGTTGTGAACAACCTGACATCATCATACAGCATCAGGAGTGTTTCATTTTATAATCTCTACTACTCAATAAATTACTCAACAAATCTTTTCATTACTGCTGGTGCATATTATGTAAGTAATAAAACACTTCAGGGCATGCTGTTTTTTCAAGAAACTAGCCAATGTTGGGGTGCTGTGATGCATCTAGACACAAAATAGATGGCTGTTACCACCTCAGATTGAACTATAACAGCATCCTGAAGTGTTTCATTCCTCACATAATTGTATTCATTACACTGTTTGAGTGCTCTTAACTGCACCAAACCGCCAACTATTTCAAGATTTAATTTATTAATTACCAATAAGATGGACTTTTAAACATTTATGGTTATGATGTGGAACAACAAGACAAGCTTGTTCCTGTTATTACTAATTCTGTAGCAGCTATAAACAAGAATCATCACTAGCCTTGCTTTATTCTCTCTTGAACTTGAGACAACATACACAGCGTGCTACTGAGATACTAGAAAATGAAAAGTTCTCTGTCCTCAATATTTTCTCATGGTGGAAAGCTTGACATGAGATTCTTCCAATAAGTGCTAATAAAAGTGAATAAAACTTCATCTTTTGATAATTACGTGTTTTCTTTGAAAATAACAAATAACAACACATTTTATTCAATTTTTATTATATAACGTAGAGCGCTAATGACCCTGTGAATGAGATGATAGAAACAATAATGTGAATTAGTTAATTAATATAAACTTTCCATTTACATTACAGCTGGCAATTAACATCAGAGACATTGAATCAGAATGACCAAAATACAGAAAATATTGTGTGTGTGCTTGTGTGTGTGTGTGTGTGTGTGTGTGTGTGTGAGAGAGAGAGAGAGAGAGAGAGAGAGAGAGAGAGAGAGAGAGAGAGAGAGAGTGTTTTTCTCTCCCAGCTTGGGTTCAACAGCGTTAAAAAACTGCAAGACTTCAGTTCCCATGATGCACCGGTGTTTTCTAAGACGGAAGTGATTGTAATGACCCGACCCACGCAAGTGGTACATAAGCACTATTCACGATGATGTAAGCAACAGACAGTGATATAAGTTTTGTAGCTTCATGAGTCTGTGGAAAAATTACACAGTATCGGTAAGTTCCTTACGTTTTAAACATTTTTTGTAAGACGACAATTCTCTAGAAACAGAATAGAAATCTCTATTAGGAGTAATGGAAATGACAGCGCTCTGGTTGTACACTGTTGTATGCGAGTCTGGACATTAGGAATAAAGAATATTATTTACCTGCAGTGAAGGACACATACTTCTACACATGTATATGTCTTTTTTCTGCTCAGGGTATACCCCAGTTCTGGTCATTAAAAGACCTGCTGATTGTATTGGTTGTGTGCTTTGAGTTCGGTGTGTTAGTTTAATGTTTATGTAAGTTAATAACGTTAAAAATCACACAACCGAGTTACTAATATATGTATCTCTTTAATAGTTTTTTTTTTTGTTAAAATGAACAATAAACTAATTATTTGATCGTGCTGTGTAAATGTTATCACAGTTACCTTTGCAGGGGATTCATTTTCACAAGGAGGGAATACTTGTTTATATAACAGCTAGATAATAGCTTCACATCTGCATGACTTTTAGATGTTTTTATGAACATTTGTGATCAGCAGTCATTTTCATGCCTCTTTTTGCACACATGATAATGGTGATTCTTTACTGAACAAATTTCTGATTTTGAACGAGTCTTTTTAAGTGAACAGAAACTTTCCTGTTTACTTACATATGAATCATTCTATAATTAGGGGTACATTTCATGTCCATGGACTCTATTATCAATTTTACTAATTTTTCAATAACTGTCCACTTCAAGTAATGGTCACTTTATATCAGGGGACATTTCTAATTCATTTAATACAAAAAATCCAACAGATACCAATCTTTTATCTTGGAAAAAAAATGCCATATTCTATACTGGATCTTGCTGTTTTTGTGCTGTCCGATTTAGTAAGTGTGAGGTTTTGCTCTTCAGATTAGCTCTAAAATACATGTTTCTGTATAATTTTTCTTATAAATATTTGTCCAAATTAATCATTAAATTATGAGAAAGGTGTATTAAAAATATTTTGCTCATGCATCTACATTAAATCATCCATTTTCTGTATGTCCAAAGTCATATGTCCAACCTCATGTGATGTCATTTCCTTTTTGGAGGGAAATTTGAAGACAGTGTGGTAAATCATAACTTCTCCACTTCAATATTTTATCTATATTATAGTCTGCACATAGAGTAGATTAATTGGCCATCAACTGTGTTATCGAAATGTTCTGGTGAACTTACATCACATGTTATTTTTTATAAATATGTAGAGAAAGAATATAGAAACAAGTTAATCAAGGTCATGTTCTAACTAGTCCATGGTAAGCAGTTTGCACAAGGCCATTTCAGCTGTGTTACCTGTCAACCTTGTTAGCCATCAGCTGTAACACAGTTGACAAGGATTAGCATGGTTGGAAATTCAGTGTCAATTTATGCTCACACTGAGTGTTGTTGATAAAAAAATATTCACAAACTATTGTCATTACAGAGACATTACATGGGAATTAAAACCATGATTTGCATTACAATGGATAAACTTAACTGATCTAATCATGGCCACACTTTCTATGAACTCAGTATCCATAATATTAAATACACATTATATTCACATTTGTCAAGGGTTATAAAGCATTCTGAATTCCTCATGATTGACTTAAACCTATATAATATTATACATTTATACATATATCTATTTCTGCTTAGTCATGACTGATAAAGTGTTATGATGTTATTGTATAAGTCCTTACAACTTCATGATGCATTATAAAACTTCATCTACCTTTGTAATAATATAATATATTCATTAACGTTATGATATATATTATTATAATGTATGTGTGTTTAAAATTTTAGCTTTATTTAGTAATACTTAAACACTATATATTATAATGTGTATATATATTATATATATTACACTATATATCTAATGTGTCCTGTCAACTGTGTTACTCTTTTCAGCTGTGTTATTTTGTCTGTCAACTGTGTTATGTATAGTTTTTATGTCATAAATCTTTTAAATGTGAACTAAACCGTCAGAAAAAAAGATGTGGATATCTCTGGAGATGGAAGTCTTGGGTAAGGATGGCGAATAACACTAAATTCAGCATACTGTGCATTTATGTTGGAGAAAATTTTCATCCTTCATGAAAGCATCCCACAGAACGGCCATTATGAAGCCCCAAATTCATATTTTCAAATCAATTGGACAGATAACCTCATAAACTCTGGTGAATAGACTCAAAAACCTTGAAACAAATGTGTTATCAAACATGTGGTACTTCATCCATGTTTCACAGACACAGTTGACAAAATAATGAATCAAATGTTAATTAACATATTTAAAAAGTCATTAGAGCTTAAGCTCGCCAAATAATTAATTTAGCACATTAAGGGGATATATTATTCAACCACCTGGTTTATTTATCAAAAAAGGATACTGATTTTCTGACTTTTTGGCTGAGATGAAATGTACCCCTAAATATAGAATGACTCATATACTGACATGTTTTCACTTAAATCTTGACTGCTTTGGCAGCATGCAGTGGAATGTGGGCTGTGAATGAGCATGTCATTGGATGTATTGAAAGATTTTGTATTGAATGAGACTTGGCGTTGAGTCTGATCAAGACCTGGGACATTTACATTTTCTTCCTTTTTTGGACACTCTTACATAGAGCAACTTACAGAAGTGATTTTAAGCCTCTATCACTGAGCACATTGTGATGCTGGTTCACTAGATTACTAATGAAAGAAGGTTTTTTAAATGCTAGGTTAAGCATTTCAGGAAGACTAGGTCTTTACCTCTTCCTGTTGATTTATGTAGCACCCTGGTACTGGAAGAAAGTTGTTTCATTTCACTATGTACTGTGTCAGCTGTAAAGGGTCGGAATGACTTTAGACGCTTTAGACGTTGTATGATGACAGTTAGTGATTCATTTGTTCGTACATCTGGGGGAAGTTTATTCCGCCATCTAGGTGCCAGAACAGAGAAGAGTCTTGATGCATACCTGCCTTGTACCCTGAGAGATGGTGGGACCAGACGAGCAGTAGTAGTCACTGAACAAATCTGAACAAATCTTTCTGGTGAACAGAATTTAAACGTTTCAAGTCACTGGGATAAATCAAAATTACTACCACCTCCTGACTTGCTACTTCCCCTTACATTTTTAGAAATTGTTTCATATCTTTCAGATGCTGCTGCCATGGCGATCCCTGCCTCACTCTGCGGCAGTGGGAAGACGTGCTGCCTCTGCAGTTCCTGTCGGCATGCTGGACTTTGTTCCATCCAGCACCTCAGTGGACAGGAGCTCCTTAGAGCAGCTCCAGGCGTTTGTATCACAAGCCTCTCATCTCTTTGTGATAACTGGAGCTGGACTGTCGACTGAATCAGGAATCCCTGACTATCGTTCAGAAGGTGTGGGGCTGTATGCACGCACAAATCGTCGGCCAATGCAACACGTAGAGTTCATGCGCAGTTCCAAGGCTCGTCAGCGCTACTGGGCCCGCAATTATGCGGGCTGGCCTCTGTTTTCTTCTCACCTGCCAAACTCAGCTCACCATGCCCTGAGGAACTGGGAGGAGAAGGGCAAAGTTCACTGGCTTGTCACTCAAAATGTGGATGCTTTACATTCAAAGGCAGGACACCAGAGACTAACTGAACTTCATGGCTGTTCACACAGGTAGTCAAATTGGAATGGTTTGTTTTGCAATAAATGCACTGCTGACCAGGCTTTTTAAAAATATTATTACAGTGCACTTGTGAAAATTGTATGAAACTCAAAATCCTAATCTCTCTTATTAGCAGTATAGACAGTTTTAACAAAGGCACATTTCATTTTGAAAACATAACTGTGATCAATTATAAGTTTTAAAAGTTGGTCCATTTCCAGGCATTTGTGTGTGTACCAGGGTGGTGTGTATGGGCTGTGGGCAGCTGACTGCACGGGAGGAGATGCAGAAACGTTTTGCTGCACTGAACCCTTCCTGGGAGGCAAGTGCAGGTGAGGTTGCACCAGATGGAGATGTGTTGCTGGAGGATGAACAGGTGCTGCAATTCAGGGTTCCTTCGTGCCAGTCCTGCGGCGGCATCCTTAAACCTGCCGTCACGTTTTTTGGTGACGTGGTGGACCGTGAAACTGTGCAGTTTGTGCATAACAGGCTGGCTGAGGCTGATGCTGTGCTTGTGGCTGGATCATCACTGCAGGTGAGCACTGAGACACAAACGGACATATTGATTGAGGACTAGTTCTTGTTATCAGGGCCGATATTGTCCTGAAGTTCATTTCACAAGTTCTTCTGCAAGCGGTGCAAAAAAGACGATTGACCGCACTTTGGATGACAGTGATTATCCACAGACCTCCAGTTTTCACACATCGACTCAGTGTTTGCTCTCAGTTACACTGCAAATGACATGTTTCACAAGGTCTGACAAGGTATTCATTAAGAACAGTTTTTCCAAAACATGCCGAGAGAGAGAGAGAATAGAAACATATAAATGAATACAGCTTCATGGCTGCTATTAAATGTGGCTTTCTTTTCGTGTCTAGGTGTATTCTGGGTACCGTTTCCTGTTAGCAGCCAGTGAGAGACGAGTCCCAGTGGCCATTGTGAACATTGGTCCTACGAGAGCTGACCACCTTGCTGAGCTTAAAGTGAGTGCTCGATGTGGAGAAGTGCTCTCAATCCTCAGTGCCAGCTGAGACCCACAACAGCCAATGCATGGAACATTTTCCCCACTTTCAGTGGTACTCCAACTCAGAAACCTTATCCTTTAGTTTTACTTGACAGCGTGTATAAAACCGTTGGACTCTACCTCACTGTGCAATGATGAGATGACAATACAAAACTGACTTAAATAACTATTACTGGTAGCAAGCTTATTTGATTTAGTGTACTCATGATTGATGTAATCAGAATGATTGAAAAGAATGAAGGGGAACTGAAGAGGGTAGCGGGTTTTAGGTGGTAATGTAGACGCTTCATAAGATTTGACAACTTTCACTCCTTTTTTAACTGTTCTATTATCTGCAACTCAGGGTATCTCAAGTGAAAGTCAGAAATGTGTGGTGTTAAGCTTTTAACTGTAGCAGTGGACTGATTTTTAATTAGTTTAAAATCAACTAAAAATGATGGATTAACTGGTCATTGTGAAGCATTGAAAAGCTTCTTGACTTGACGGATCACTGGACATTAGCCTTAATTCATGTTAATACATGTAAACTGTTTTAAAAATAAAATAACATTTGCAGTGGATTCATATGATAATATGAAGAGTTAAATGTTTGTGGTTGCATCTGACATTCAGGTCATTATCTCATGTTGAGTAATACTCAATATTTAAGATGCATGTATGCATTTACACTTGTACCGCTGAACTCTAAAATGTGATTTGTAAATGGTTAACTGCTGTTCAGTGGCTGTTGCTGGTTTGGGTCAACACAAGAGGGGAAACATTAATGAAGACTGCAAAAATAAATAAATGAATGAATGAATTTGGGGTGTTTTAGATTTCTAAGCTTGAATAAACTTGTTACAACATGTTATCTCTATTATTTTTAGTCACAGAACCTACTCCTAATGCTAAGTGACTAGCTAATCCAGCTGAAGTAGGTAAAATTGTGGTTTATGTTTTGATAGACTTGGCTAAATAAGTCTCTGAGAAATTTGCTCATGCTACTCATCTTTACCTGTCACAAATGAGAGTCTGTTTACTAGTCAGCTAGCAATCGTGTGTGTTAACTATCTGGTTAACTGACTTAGCTACTATTATTAATTTGAAAAACTTGACTGGTTTATATAAACACTGAAAATATCACCATGTGAAAACCCCATTTGTGTCAGCCTGTGTCAAAGAAAATCCTGCTATGTTTGTGAAAAACTAATTATTGTGTAATAGTGTATTTTGATTAGGATGTTCTATAAATCACTGACAAATACATGTGAGAAATGCAAATATGAGACTTATATCTACTTGGAGTAGTGGACTAGCAGTTACTTCACTGGCTAGGTATTAGGGACATGTTTCCACCAGTTAATATTATAATAATGGTGTAGATCCCACATCTACACCATATTTTTTTTAGTTTCTTGAGAATAAAAAAGGTATTAGAATATTTATTTTAAATTTTAAGAGGCAATGGTGTCAGGTATAAATGTGAAGGACTAAGCCCCATCTTTCAAAGTCTCATTTCATTTCCAAGTATTTTATTTTGGATTTCTGGGAAACCCAACACAACAGCACCTCCATTGATCATAAGAAATATACACATGATGATATCAAGAAGTGAGATAGGGCTGATTTCCCTCTAGCCCATTTTGTAAACTCAATAAACCTATTACTGGTAGTCAAGTCAGGTGATTACACAGAGAGAAATGCCCTGTTATTTGCAGATGGTTTTCCAGCCCATGGTTTTCCATCATAAGTGATGGAGCAGCAAGTGAACATAGCGGCTGGTGTAATGAAGATAAACAAGATTATTTACCCTATAATGCTTTTTCCCTAAAATGACTTTTGAGCAGAGACACGTTTAAAGCACAAATGCAGCTGTCAATCTGTCAAATTGTTTGTAATAGTTTTTCTGTGCTGAACGCAATCAAGCCTCTTGAGCACTAAAACTGTATAAAAGCACAAGCACTCACAAGGCTACAGTGGGCAAAATTACAGTTTCCTTTGAAACACTAAGTTCGATCAAAACTGTCTGTTTGCAAAATCGGCTTCTCAAGTGCTCCACCCAGTTTTGTATATAGGTATCGACTTCTGCCCACAACACTTCAGGGACACTGAATGAGTAAAGACAACTGCTGTGCTTTGTATCACATACTGGCCAGCAAACCCAAACCTTATTTACCACCAGCGGGGTCATACTCAGACAGTTCTCAAAACTCTGTGCTTGATCAAACCAGTATGAGGCAGGATAGCCCAAGAGGATCCCAAAAAGTGTGCACAAGTTCCACTGTTCATACAGCTCCTCTCCCACCTCAATGACTGACAGATGCTGGTCCTCTTTATCCATAATAAAGTCCAGCATGTCTTTGACCATATGCTTGGTACTGGTATCCATGACAATCAGAGATGGTTGCTCCTTCCAGGCACACACGTCAACAGTGAGCAGGATGTTTTTCTTCAGCACTTCACTCAAATGTTCTTTCATCAGATTAGAGTTCACAACAAGACAATTTCCCCTGATGGACAATATTCGAAGTGCTGTGGTCAGTACTCCAGCCTCCTGTAGTGAGCTGACATATCGCTGGATCTGTTCTGCACATGCGCCGTTAAGGTCATACAGAACAGCCGGTTTAAGGCCAAGATCTAGAGCAATGATTTGCACAGCCATATCAAGACATGATGAATGGGGAATTTGTCTCTTCTTTTTCTTCTTCCTACAACAGAGAAATGTCTGGGCTGTCGAGATGAAAATATCTGCTGAGACCACCATTTCCCCTTTGTCTCCTTATAACAAGGCTATGGTCACAAATAAGCTGAAAGACAAGAAAAAAATCACTATTTCATAATCATAAACAAATAACATAGATTGTATGGTATAAACAAACATGCAGTGATAATATTCATGTGGATAAAATAACTTAGTTTTCTTTGCTTTTCATTTGTCATCTTTTTATAAAGTAGAATATCCTGTGTTAAAAGTAGTTTATACAACAGCACTGTTGAATACTCAAGTCTAATTCATCAGTGGGTGTTGATTAATTACTGACAGTAATGGCAGCTGCAAGAGAACTCGCATGTTTATATTAATGTGGTTGTTTTAATACTTTATCATGTATATAGTAGCAATTTAAAACCATTTAAATCTTTGCACCTTTTAGTTTCTTGGTAACATAACAAGCAGAATATGACATCAGCAACTAATTTGTCTCATGGATGTTCCTTAACATTATCAGGTAAAAGCATTCATAAATTAAACATTGTTATTATACGGAAATTGAAGTTGTATAAGAGGAATAAAACACTTTTGGATTGTGCTGTTATAGGAAAATAATCAATCTTTGGTTATTTGGTTATGGTGACTAACTCTGCTTCAAATCAGACTTCATTTCTGCAATTTAACTACTTTCTGTCCTTAGCTGTGTGGTTGTTTTCGTTCTGTAGATATGCTGTTATGTTGTCTTATGTATAGCACCAGGTTTCTGAGAAACGTCTCATCTCACTATGTACTGCGTCAGCTGCGTCACCCTCCCATTTTCCGGGCTTGGGACCGGCACTGCATCCAGTGGCTGGGGTTTGGGCATTGGCTGGGAATTGAACCCGGGCCTTCACAGGTGAGAAACCTACCACTGAGCCACCAATGCCCTCGTAATTTGTAGGAAAACACTGGTGAAAATATTTTAATGATTCATTTCCTTTATGATGTGTATATTTGTTGTAAAATTCATAGCGGTGCTTATGTTGCAGACTTGACTTGCATCACACCACACTGATGTTATTTTCCTATAGCAGCATACTCCATAATGTGTTATTCCTTAAGTAGCCATTATCACAGGATGCCCTGCACCTGGAAATAGCATTTCTATGACTTCATCACACATCTTTAGATAGTAAAGTGTTGCAGATCCTCTTTTTAGAGGATGCACACAGAACACTTATTGAGGAAACACTAGGCAGGGAACAGGACTAGACCATGGACAGGACATCTGTCAATCGCAGGGAACAGGACTAGACCATGGACAGGACATCTGTCAATCACAGGGCAACGGCAACACCAACCCCAACAAACAAACACAAACACACACACACACACACACACACACACACACACACACACACACACACACACATTCAGAACAGCATGTATACAACTGGATTGTTTGTGTGCATAGTGCCCAGTAATGGATTGGCGTCCAGACTCTAGCCCAGTGCAGACTCTAGACAGGCTCTGGATCCACCACCAGCTTTGACCAGGATAAAGCGGATTAAACAAATAAATAAACAAAAGAAGGAAAATTACATCCAGAATAAAAACACTGAATGTTATCATTTTGTTTGTTTGTTTTTATATAGCTTACCCAGACAGTTAAGGAAGAGGGGTGACTTCTGTTTCATCTCACTCCTCATGACCACCTATTCTGTGTAGCAGCACTGCTACAGCTTTCCCATAACCAGTACAGTGCACTACATATGAGCCGTTTGTGATTCAGCCATGTTTTTCAACTTCACAGCGCACGTTTCTTATTTTTGTTCATAAAAAGCATCAAAATAAAAGTCTCAAGTAACACAGCCAATCCTATCCCGGAATTTACTCGTCACATCTACAATACAAATAACAATATCTCTGTAATGTCTCAAATAATACTGACAAATTCTACATTCGTCATGTTTTATAATCTGCCTTTCAGTTACGCTTAAGACGTCAGACTTTAATTATGAAGGGTTTTCCACGACCAGGAAGTAAAGGGTATTTTGCCGAATAACTACAGTCGCTGATTTAGCCAGCTTGTCTACTGTATTATGAGTGTTCTCTGTGTATTCAGACAGCTGTTACTGGTCTAACACTGTATGTCGTAATGTGTGGGAAAATACTGGTGAAAAAATATTTTTATGATTCATGTCCTTCACAAGCGGTTTATCTAATTGATTAAATTGACTGAATGTTCTTAGATCTTTACCTGAGACTTTTGAACCGAATCATGGGCTCGGAAGACGTACTCAAGAGTGCATCAACTCTTGCATCGTACAATGTCCTGCTACAGGCATGTTTATTCTCCTGATCTGAATGTAAACATTTTTAGATATTCCACTGCATGCCGGTAAACCTGAGTTAATGTGACTCGTGTCTTTGGGTTCATGTTTTATTTAGGTTATGTTCCGTGTGCTTACTTTCTTCCTGAACGCGTTCATATTGCGCTTCGTGTCCAAAGAGTTAATTGGTGTGGTCAACGTCCGGTATGTCAATATTATTATGTGGCTTGTTCCTGTGTTTTTTTACGGTGTGTATATTTGTTGTAAAATTCATAGCAGTTCTTATGTTGCAGGCTGACGCTACTGTACTCTACACTAGTTTTCCTGTCCAGAGAGGCGTTCAGGAGGGCGTGTCTAAGCGGAGAGGGGGCGGGGCGTAATTGGAGACAGGTGATCAACCTGTTATGGCTGACGTAAGCATACGCTCCTCTCCTTTTAATAAAAACAGTCCTTCTGTGTGTGCCGCTGCATCCTTGTCAGGAGCTGTAGGATACACCACTACAATGCTCGGGAAGTCTGGGTGCGAGGTGGGAATACACCTGGCTGGGATGCCAGTCCACCTCAGGGCATCATGCACAACAGTCACACATATATACACACTCATTCACACCTAAGGCAATTTAGCATAAAAAAAAGCAAAAAAAACACCTAATGATATATTTTTGGGAGACGGGGGGAAAAGCCAGAGCACATGAGAAATTCTGTACAGACCGTAAGCTCAAACTGTGGATCCTGGAACTGTGAGGCAGCAACACTACCAGTTACAGCAGCATGCTGCCTTAATTAAAATATGAACAAGTTTATTGTTCATTGAACCTGTCACTCTTTTTGCCCCTCAGGTTGCCACTTGGCTGTTTCTGGGCTGTGTTACTGGTGTGCGTGTGGCTGTGGCTCCTCCAGCCTCCAGACCCTCAGACTGTCCCACACTATGGACCTGCTGTAGGAATCTTCTGCATGGCTGCTCTAACTGAGTTGCTCACTGAGCCTCTCTGGGTTCTTGCTCATGCTCATATGCTTGTTCGGTTAAAGGTATAAAAGAAACATTTAAATAGTTTATAGTTTAAGTAAAGTTAGCATACAAATAAAATTACATCCGTCTAATCAAACTTAATTGCGTGCATGGTTGTGTTCTGAATAGGTGATTGCGGAAAGTCTAGCAATAATTGCTAAGTGTCTTGTCACTGTGATGATGGTGGTCTCTGCTCCCCAATGGGGTCTCTATATATTCTCTGCTGCCCAGGTAAACATTTGTGTTTGCACACATTTGTGTCCTCTAGCTTGCTGCATGTTTATCCTGTGTAAACCTTTCTTTGTGTGTGTGTTTGTGTTTTAGTGTGTGTATGCAGGATTCTTGTGTCTTTGCTACATTGTTTACTTCGTGCGTTTCCTGGGTTCGGAGAAAGCAGTGAAAAATTCCTTTCCGCTGCGTCACATCTCAGAGCTGCTGCCCACCAGAATGAAAGGACAGGTACCAGATATTTTCTGACATCTGAAATATGCCTAAATTTACTTATTTATAATGTACATATTTTTCCATTTAAGAATAATTTTCTATAAGGCTTTGAGAGGAAATGCTAGAACTCCTTTTCTAAACAGAAGAAGACAAGTATATTATTATTAATTATTATGTGTGTGTTTGTGTATATGTGTGTAGCCACTTATAAACTGGAAGCTTGCCACATTGACATGGAGTTTCTTCAAACAATCTTTCCTCAAACAGATTCTGACAGAAGGTATTATACCGAAACCTTTCCTATTCGTCATGTGTGTTTTGTGTCATTCTGAATGTGTTCTGATTATTCATTTTGCAGGCGAGCGTTATGTGATGACCTTTCTGAATGTTCTTAACTTTGGAGACCAGGGTGAGTACAGTATTAGGAATATAAAGGACAATTCACATCTTTGACGTATTGTGCTAGACTCATTTCCTTTATCCCTGTGTTTTTTATTTAGGGGTGTATGATATAGTGAATAACCTTGGCTCTATGGTGGCACGTTTTCTTTTCTTGCCCATTGAGGAGAGTTTCTATGTATTTTTCGCCAAGGTGTTAGAGCGCGGACGTGACATACAGCATCAGAAAAAAGTCAGTACCTCTCATCACACACCTGCCCTTAGTCCATTAACCATACATACAAGAGCTTGGATGACTGATGAATGTTGTCTGGTCTGCAGGAGGAGGTGTCTATGGCAGCTAATGTACTGGAATGTCTGCTGAAGCTGGTTCTTTTGATTGGTCTGATTATCACTGCATTTGGTTACTCCTACTCACACCTGGCCCTCGATATGTACGGAGGGGACCTTTTGAGCAGTGGATCAGGTATAACTTGATTTGGAAAAAAAAAAAATCAGAACTTTGCAGAAAATGAATATGTATAAATGCTAATAATTTCTGTGCCTACATTCATTGGTTGTCATTCTGTTTTGAACACCATTGATATGCATATGAATTTTACTGTCTAATCTAGCTGTACTATCAATACTCACTATATTAATGTAAGAATGTTTGTTTGTGTGTGTTTCAGGTCCCTCTCTTTTACGCTGTTACAGTTTTTATGTATTACTTTTAGCCATTAATGGTGTAACAGAGTGCTTTGTTTTTGCTGCCATGAGTAAGGAGGAGGTAGACAGGTTAGTGTTTATTTACACAATCATTTTAATATATTTCTTGCATGTACCATGCATGTTAATTTTTTATATATCCATCCTGTACTCTGGTCAAAATCTGAATAATTTGTAGCTATTTTCTTATATTAAAAGCTTTATTTGTGAAATTCAGCCTTGAAGTAAAAATCTCATTGTTTTGTAGGTATAACCTAGTTATGTTGGGACTTTCCGCCTCCTTCCTGCTGCTTTCCTATTGGCTGACTTGGTTGTTTGGGGGCGTCGGCTTCATCCTGGCAAACTGCTGCAACATGGCTTTGCGAATTATCCATAGCATTATGTACATACATCGCTACTTCCAGCACAGTGGTCACACCCCTCTGTCAGGGCTCCGCCCAAACCCTGCACTCTTAATTACCCTCATAATCAGTTCCATCCTGACAGCTGTCTCAGAGGTAAAGCCAATATTATTATAGATAATATTCTGTGCAGAGATGTTTAGCAAGATCATTACATTTAATTTTCTCTGTATTTCAGCATATGCTGTGTTGTGACAGTGGATGGTTGCTGAGGATAGCACATGTCTTCATTGGAGCAGTTTGTTTACTGGCTGTGGTCATAATGGCGCTTCTTACAGAAAAAAGACTTGTTCAGTTCATCAGCACTCAGCTACTACCCAAATACAGCAAAAAACACACATGACCTTACATCATCCAAGAATCAGTGGGATCTGTCAGTTTGGTGTTGGACCACATATTGCGCTGATAAATTTAGACATCAAAAAATTATATAATTTTTTGCTTCAGGTTGGTTTCTGTGTTTGGAAAAAAGATATTTTTATTATTATTATGAAAGTAATAAAACAATCAAATCAGTTTCTGTGTGAAAAGCAATCATTAAAATTTTATGCTACAAAAGGTACTGGTTTACAAAAAGTTTGTGTTTACAGAAAGTGTTGTGTTTACAGTCACTTTTTAAATATTAAGACATCCCCTGTATTACAAGGGCAGGAACATGGAAATTACTAAAAAAAAAAAAAATTTTTTTTACAAATGTATTACAATGAATTATTATAAATAGTTGATATTTTGTAATAATAAATATATTGTTTTTAATAATACTTCATTATAATTTTGATGACATTATATACCAACAACACTACCATGTTTTTATTACATCATAATCGAAGTACTAATGACTTAAGTTTAAGGAGCAGTTTGCAATTTTTAGAACCCTCTGCTGCCTGAGATGCCAATTGCATTGAAAACATTGAAAACTCTGCCTTTCTCCCAAACACAGTGTCTGTTGAAATGACATGTGCCTTATGTCACCTTTAAAGATAAGATGAGGTTTAGATAATAGTTTGGCTTGACCAGAGAAGCCTGAAATGAAGAAAATAGCCACATATATTACAAATTACAGCTTTCTAAAATATCTTGAACAACAGATTATTATTACAGGTTTCTGAACACTTAAAAATTACAAACTGCACCTTTTAATAAAAATATGGGTTACACCATACAATAATTATTCCTGGGAACAAACTGTAAAAATGTAAATGTAAAAAGTTTGTGGAGAGAAAAAGACCTGTGGACGTAATAAAAGTGTTCCTATCAATGTGTTGTGATGTGTTTTAAGTGCATTTTATAGCATGTTTGTGGATTTAGACCTGTCTGATGTAATGCCTTTGCGCTTGCAGACTAATGGCAGTGATGAGAAGCAGATGAGAGAATAAGTAACATCTGTTAGACTCCGGTCTTTAAAAAGGTTTGTTTTGTGTAAATATATAGTATGTCATATCAGTGGAATGAGGAAGGGAGTACACTTGTTGACCTAACAAAATCACAGAAATGAAAAACATGCTGTGAACTAAAGTGTGCACAAACATACACACAGTTACAGATCGACCCTGGAGCACTGCTTCAAATACACATCAAATTACTTTTTACAGCCATATGAACCAGTTAGAATAAAAAGCCTTTATATACATTACTATGTGAACTGAGGGAAAAGAGAGAGGAGGGAGGAGTAACAGACTGACTCATGCTTTGACCAGCACAGTTATGGTCCACTGGGGATTGTGTGTGTTTAAAGGAAGGAAGGAAACATCACATTGAAGGGAGTACTTCATCCGAAGCTGCAGTAAAAGTTTGTATTTGATCACCAGCTGAACGATCCTGAACATGTCTCAAGTAAGTGAGAATAATCTTATTAAAGATACAGATTGATCATCGGCTGTGGAACTATAGCTTTTCTATTTTTTCTACAGCTACAAGAGGAGGGAGAGGAGGGCAAGATAAAGAGGCCAGAGGTAAGGGATGAGGACCTGATTGAGGCGAGGGATAAACTGGCATCTGGAACTGTGGTGAAGAGCAAGACCTTTGAAGTGATGGAGGAATGCGGTGAGTGGAATGATGACCCTGTCAGTACAATAATACAGGCTATGTGTTTTTATATGTCTATGTGTGATTATTGAGACACATAAGAGCAGAAGTGCTTGCTTGGTGGGATGCAAAATACGTCTGTGTGCATGCCTTGGGTTTGCTGTTGTTTCCACTCCATATAAAGTAGCAAAGGGTCTCAAACCCAGGGACACACAATTACTCCCTGCAGAGAGGCAAATGTGTTTACACAGAAATCTCTAGCCACTGCTTCACCTCAGCACTGGTTATCACTACAGAATTGTTTACAGGACCACTAAGGAAAGCTAAACATTACAGACATTATGGCATGTTGTAGTTATTATTAACATATTATAAACGTATTTCTGTAATTTAGGACTGTTAATAATAAATTCATCCAGCCTTCATCAGCCATTAACTTATGTTGTTTGTCTCCGGCCATACAGAACGTGCGGGGAAAGCTGCTCCATCTGTGTTCAGTAATGCCCGATCAGGAGGAGAGACAGTCTTCAACAAACCCAGGAAAAAGTAACAGAAAATGATTCTGATTTACATTCTTTCGAAATGTGTATTAATAAAAAAAAATTAGGTTGAAATAAAGTTCAATAAAAATGGCTCTAACAACTTCTTTGAAAGTTATACATAATGTAATTTCAAGCACTTTTGTGGGACCATTGTGTTTTACTTATGCATCTCTTTATGCAACTGCAGCATTACCTGTTCTTGTACTTGCATTTGTACTACACATGAAAGAATTTCCTACAATGTAGTTGAATACTGAACCAGAAGGTAAAGTGCAGCATAGGATGTGAAACAAAATATGAAAAAGAAGAACAGACATTATAGCTTAAATGTATTTATTTTTTTCTGGAAAATGAAAACATTAACAGTTCTTCTACAAAAAGAAAAATAATATTCTGACAAACCTGGCAAGACAATCAGACGAAGACTGAACATACAGATAAGGTAATGGTAAACTCCCTGGGACAACAATATTATCTTATTCAACAACTTCCCATTTATAGTAATATTTTATTAAACATACTGTAGGTGTTGTTGCTTTGCTGTATCATTTTTCCTGGTCAGTTTAAGAGCAAACATGAACTATGGGACCAATGAAACAAAAAAAAAAATAATCGAGTGCTAAATCAGAGGGAGTTACTTCATGAACTTGGTGTGCTGGTCTTGAAGGATCTTTGCTGAAGACTTGGCGTCATAGAAGAGCTCATTAATTTCTTCCACTTGTTCTCTTTCTACAACTTCTTTCCCCTGAACTCGTGACAGTAGATTTGCAGGAGTTAAGAGCTGAACAGCATACCTGCGCACACAAATAACTCAGTGTACTTTAGAAACTGCTGAGTGTTAAGAGGACAAAAACTATGAGATTATTAAAGACGTAGGAGTGGTGGTGTGGGTACTGCATGACAAAGGTGTAAATAAAAAGGTACAAGTTTACTATACACTGTTCCAACCTGGATGATGCACAAACCTGCAAAATTCTAAAAGAACTCAAAATTCCCCTTACTAATGATCAGTCATAGACTAGCTAATGTAAATGTTGCAGAAAAAATGTGTTTTTTTCTTATGTAAAATGTAGTCGTTTATGGTGTAAAATGTTACCTGAGGGTGGTCTTGGTGCCAATCTCTCCGAGGTGTGATAAAGCCTCCTCGCTGATGTTTATGCCTTCTGTCTGAGCTCGGATTTTAATAATCTACAAACAGACACAGACTGAAATTAGCACAGAGACAGTTGTAAGTCTTTGTTCTAGTCTCTTTTCCCCCACACATTTACCTGTTTCATTTCTTGAGGAGTATACAGCATAGTTCTGATGATCATAACTCGATCCAGCAGATCAAGAGGTATTCCATGAGGAGAGTTAATGTCTTCTGTTCCTCTAAAAAAACAAAACAATATTTTGTAATAAAAAAAAAAAAAACAACAAAAAAAAAAGTACTGCCTGTTAGTGAGTGGCTTTAAAATACTTCAGCTGAAGGAGTCCTACCTGATGAGACATTTTCCACGGTTGGATGCGAACACAACTATTGGGGAGATAGAGCTCTCCAGAGCTCGGTGCAGGTAAGTGAAACACTCAATATCCAGCATGTGAACCTCATCGATGAACAGAACACCTGGCACGAGTTCTGCCACACCTTGATCTATGTACTTGTTCACCACCTTGTTGATCTCCCCTCGTAGTTTATCTATAACACACACACACACACACACACAATGTGTTAGCAGGGATGTGCTTAAATATGAACCCAACCCAGTAAACACTGGAATGCATTTGGATAACAGTTATCATGTTATGTGTGTGTGTGCACATGTATCTTACCTGTGATCTCAGTCTTCCGGGGTTTCATTAGCTGGCCCATCATAGATAGGATGTCCTGACCTCCCTAAAGTTAGAATGTGTGACAATGTGCATTATATATAAGCTACATTTGAGATTATATGAATGTATTTGAATAAATGACCAAAATTAAAGAGAAATCTTTATTCTTAGCCCCTGAAAAAGCACGAGTAAGCTAATTCAAAAGAACAGAGGTAATAGTTTAATTCTGCAAAAATTCAACTTTGACAAATCTTGCTAAAACCCTTTCACTGATTTAATATTCAAGACTGGTTTCATATGTCTCTACCTTCATTTAGTATTATCATCATTAGATCAAGACACCATCAGAGCATTACTAACATTAGTAACTAGTTACTAACCACTAGTAAATTATATTTACTAGCACACACCAAAGGAATGTATAATTATTTTCTCCAAGGAGACAAAATAAAGATAGGTGTGTCTTTATACCCTAGCCAGTATGATTTAATTTGTTATTATTTGCTATTAACAATGCCTCATTATTTATACCGAAAAATAAATAATTTACATTTATGCCCTCATGTGCATGTGAGTGTACCTGAGGGCGTGCATTAGCTATATCCAGGTCATGAAGCGTAACATCTTGTATAATCTCTTTCTTCTTGTGTACATCTCCTTTGGGCAATGGAACGTATTCTTCAGCCTCCAAGTCGAACTCTGTTGCAAAGGTGTCACAGCGTCCTTGTCTCTGAAGACCAATCACAGCACAAAATTATTACAAAATTACTATTTACAGCTCCCAAACATGACGTGGGAACCATAGGTTCATAGAGCAGGTGGGGGAAATGAGACACTCAGTAATCCAATAAGAAGATAAACAAGTGTTTGTTTTGACTAAAGTACTTCTCAGGCATTTTAAGAAGGAATGTCAGCAGTGCTGAAGTGTATAAGGATGTGCTGGAAATCTGTGGGTTTGTGCCACAGTGTCTTGCAGTGTGTATGCCAACAATATGAGGTGTAAAAGTCTCTTTTACTAGATGTCCATTACAACTGCACAGCTTATGAGGAACCTCAACAACCTAAACCAGGGAGCATTCAGCAAAGCAGTGTGTTCTCCTTACCTTTACTGCTCCACTGTTAGCTTCGATGTAGATAACATCACCAACCTCCACTCTCTCCTTCTGCAGGCTCTCATAGATACTGGGATCGAGCTACATCACACACATATGGAACATTATTCAAGACATCGCTCAATTTATTAACTGGCATTCCCTCAGGATTAACTAATTTATACCTTCAGCTGTTTAGTGCCCTTCGCTGTCTTCAGGCCAATGATGACATGACTGATAGTTTTGCCATAGCCACCCATTGGATTCTCCGTCTCACATGGGGTCAGCTCTGTCACCTCACCTTCATATACTTCCTTAGTCTCCTTGATTCGCAGTCCTATATACATTAAGTTAAAATTCACTCTTTAATTGTTGTAAAGAAACAGGTAGGAATAGAATAAGCTACTAATAAATTTATCACTCTGGATTTAAGGTTGGTAAAGGAAAGACGCATTTAGTAGTTTTATATCATTTCATACTAGTGGAACCAGAAAGAAAAATCAGGTCAAAAAAGCAGAATTTACTTTTTGTCTTATTATACTTACATTTGAGAGTAACATGATTATTATCAGAATGTATTATCAAAAGTATGATTACTTAAAACAGCAGGAACATTATTGTGCATTCAGATGAGAACATGGATTAGAAATTGTTTTGGGATGTGGGGGGAAAAGTATATGAAATTCCATTTAGAGTAATGGTTTTGAAGGAAGTCACAGAGACTTCTCAACAGTAGAGTTTAAAGCTGGGTGAAAATTTTCTCGATTCTAAAAAAATTTTTTTTAATAATAATAAAAAACCTTTAAGTGACTAGAATCCAGTGATGTTAAGTGCAACTTGTTGCAGCAGTGTTACACTGTTTAACAGTGTAAAACAGTGTAACAGGTTTGCAAATGTCATCAGATTCTAGCCATTGTTTTGTTCGTTTCAAATGTGTGTGTAACCTAAAATAAAGTGCAAATGTCTGTATGTAAACACACAGCAATAACAGATAACGGACAAAGTATACTTCTGTTTTAGGATATAGCGACAATGTATTATTATTATTACTACAGAATCTTGTCTTCAATGTTACTGCAATGCATTCAATTTGCACATGTTACTATACTATAGTATGTGTGTATTTATTTTTTACATAGTTTTTGTACTTGTTTTGGCATTCACTGTGGACAGCAAAGGAAGAATTTCATTCATTTGTTTTCCTCACTGTGCACATAACAATAAATGCTTTGAATCTTAATCTTCAATCTATTTTCTTGTCTTTCAAATAGGACATTAATACAGACATTCCAAATATATTAAATCAGCTGTTCATCCAACACCTTTCCCATGTTTTTTGGCAACAGACAGACTACAACACTAAGGGTCTAATATGTTGGCGATTTTGTGTGCATGTCTTCAGTGAAACCTGGATTCTTATCCAGGTTACTGTAAGGATGTGTAGACTCACCAATAGCTCTCCTGAAGTTCTCCATCAGGACCTCGGTCTTCTTGATCTCTGATGAATACACTTCACTGCCCACCATGGGACAAAAAGGCACCTTATTTCCCAGCTCCTGAGCCATGGCCAATGCTAAAGCAGTCTGTTTGGGACAAACAGTCATTACATATAACTTCTACAACCAATGGCACAACAATATAATGCCTTGAAAAATCATTGTACTGATTCAGATATGAAAAGATTTAAATTTAATGCATCATGCATGGGCAAAAAGTAATGAATACCTTTCCAGTTCCAGGTGGGCCTACCAGTAAGATGGCTCGGCCAGCCATCTTTTTTAAACGAATCAGCTCTACAATGATCCCACAGGCCTGAAAAAATATTTTGCACCAGTTATGAGAGAGAAAGTTTATACACAATAACTATCTCTGAAGTAAGGAACATGGGCCAATCCATAAGTGTGGTTCAGATCACATTACTACACAGTACAGTTTCATTCTTTATGCTCTAAAATTTTAATTTTCAGCTACTTATTAACCTGTCAACAGCACATCAGGTGTTATGGAGGAAACAAATAATAAAGCTATTATAAACAAATAATGCATCGTTTAAAAAGACATGTGTGTCTCTTTAGGGAATGCCACTGCTGGGCCCCTGAGCAAGGCCCTTTACACTCAATTGCTCAGTTGTATTAAAAAAAAAAAAAGAAGGAAAAAAAAAAGAAATAAATTGTATGTTGCTCTGGATAAGGGCGCCTGCCAAATGCCAGAAATATAAATATCTTTCTTCAACTCTCACTTAAAGTTAGACTTCAACTAACGCCAACATTACCTTGAAGAATAAAAACTTAAAAAACAAAACAAAAAAAAACAATGAGCAAGCAAACGGATAACTGCCAAAAAGGATTTGTTGTATATCTTTTCAGTTCATTCATCCTTTCATTCATCAGATGTGCAGAATGGCGCTAGCTAACATTAGGTAGTTAGCAAAGCTAGCTAGCTACCTCTCTGGCGGTCTCCTGGCCCACAAGGCCGGACGCAGACTGCTTAGCATAACCGGCTTCGTCTAACCCGAGGCCTTTCACATGGCTGTGAGACGCAATGCGTTGGGTTTTCGTCGTGCTCTTCACCTCCTCGATCTTCATGGTTTTATCTACAATCCCGGAGCTTTACGGAAGCCAGTAAACCTGCTCTAAACACTAGCCTCCTGATTCCGCCGTTGAAATCGGCGCGACTACAAACACACGGGGAAGCTCGTTTCCATGTGGGTTGCCAAGGAAATTTCGGGAAGTTACGCCTCTGTCAGTGTGCGCCGTGTGGCTATTGGCAGAGAGTCTTCTTAAGTGTGTGATGATTGGATAATTTTGGTGTCTATCTGAAAGGCAGCTCAATTGACTCACCCCTTTGTGTGTGGGGTTGAAGAGTCGTATAGAAACAGCGCCGTGTTTGCGCTATATTTTCTATTTCTTTACATTTCTTGCAGACGCAAAACATTTTCCCCTGAGTTTTTGGATAAACTGTATGCACACGATACATAACCCTGTAATATATATATATGGTTTATTTTATATATATATATATATATATATATATATATATATATATATATATATATATATATATATATATATATATATATATAAACCATAGTTTCTTAACTTCATAAGTTAATATTTTTAAACAGTAACCAGTCAAACGCGTTAATAGTCTAACACTAGGTATTTATTTATATTCATTTTAGGAGATAAGTTGCACGGAAAGATCTTAAATGTCGTCGCAAACTATTTGGAACCTGAATACTCTGAACCATATTTGCAGCCGGAAATATTTTATAGAGACACCGGAAGTAAAGCTGTCAAATTACAAAACTTTAGAGCAAGCTTGGTCAGTGTAGTGAATTAACGTATTTTTGTTAGCGCATTTAAAAAAAGACATTTAATCAAGTTACACACCAGTAGGATATCATATTATTGTAAGCTTAAATTTGTTTTCCCGTTTATATAAAAATTTGCATCAGCAGATTTTGGTCGAGCTCAAATCAAAGTCTGTTCGCGCACTAGGCTGACTAATCGAGATCACTTCGCTGTCATAGTCACAGATCCCGTGGATATGGCAGATCCCGAGCCGACGCCTGGGGACGATCTCCCCAAAACTCTGAACTTTAACGTGGGCGTGCTGGGACATGTGGACAGCGGAAAGACGTCTCTGGCTCGAGCTCTGAGCAGCACCGCGTCCACGGCGGCCTTTGACAAGAACCCGCAGTCCAAAGAACGCGGCATTACACTGGACCTGGGTTTCAGCGCCTTCACTGTTCCCATGCCAGAGCACATGAAGCAGAGCTGTGGGGAGTACGACAGCCTGCAGTTCACACTGGTGGACTGTCCAGGACATGCCTCCCTCATTCGCACCATCATTGGGGGTGAGTGAGTGCAATGCGCGTCCTAAAAACAAACATCATATCCCGACCTTTCTATGGATCAAGTGTCGGGTGTATTCGTCACCGATTAACCTGAAACAGTGAATTATTGTCCTCACTTGTTATATCTTTGACTGCCAAAGAGGACTGCAGGATATATATATATATATATATATATATATATATATATATATATATATATATATATATATATATATATATATATATGCTGTTTATGATCATGATGTTAACCATTACAATACTTCAATTATAAACGCTTGCAAAATGTTTTAACCAGTTTCAGAAGTGGCCCATGCACTCAAGTGTGAATTTTTTATTTTTATTTTTTTTTTGTAATTAGCTTCTGGTTTGTGCTTTAACTCTATTTATTTATTTATTTTTCTTGTTGACTGTGCAGTTGCATTTGGAACACCGAGTATTATAGTCCCCGAACACGCAAATACAAATATGACCAGAAGATGGCAAAAATGTTACATAACAAAAACGAAGGTGCATGAAAGTTGCAGGTGAATTTATCAGGTCCCAGGTTCTCAGCCCTGAGAGTGAATAAAGTCAGTAGCACTAACAAAGATTAAATGTGCGTTTAGTAAGCATGTGTGGTTGGATAAAGCATTAGAGTTTTCAGACTTTTCCTCTCTCCAGCTTGATGGGTTTATTTAAGTAAAGGCTTTTCTCTCCCTTTCTCATATTATTTTATCTCAAATGTGTACTTGTTTATAGTTTAACAATTTTAACTGCAGTTGTTGTGTATTTGCATGTGTCTTTAGGGGCTCAAATCATTGACCTGATGATGTTAGTGGTTGACGTTGTGAAAGGAATGCAGACGCAAACAGCAGAGTGTCTCCTGATTGGTCAGCTCACCTGTTCACACATGATCGTCATCCTCAATAAAACAGATCTGTTGCTCAGTGACAAGAGACAGAGTGCCATTGAGAAGATGACCAAGAGGATGCACAAAACTTTGGAAAACACTAGGTGCACACTTGCAATCATATATCTAGTTAAGATTTAGCATGTCATGTATTTGTACTGTACAAATGATTGTTTCAGTATGGCAGTGTATTAAATGGAGATTTTTCAAAATTATAAACCTGTATGCTGACAAATCAATTCTCATTTTCTGATTTCATGGTTGAGTAGATTTAAAGGTTGTCCTGTCATTGCCGTGGCAGCAAAGCCAGGGGGGCCCGAGGCTCCAGATACAGCTGAAGCACAGGGAATCACTGAGCTCATAGAGGTGAGAGCATTTGGTACAGCCTGCCAATCTACATTTGTTCCAATATTGAACTACTTATCGTCTTGACTAGCTGAGTTTGGTGTTTCAGCATCTGACTAAGAGTATTTAAATTATTTTGTGTTTGGTGTTTCTTTAGCTGCTAAAATCCCAGGCGTTCCTACCTCAGAGAGACCCATCTGGTTCTCTGCTAATGGCAGTGGATCACTGTTTCTCCATTCGTGGCCAAGGAACCGTTATTACAGGGACCATCCTGCAGGGGGCACTGCGTGTCAATGATAATCTAGAGATACCTGCACTCAAGGTACACGCACATGCATTCAATGCACATCTGTATTGTGGCTCCCAGTTTCTAGACTCCTAGAAATAGGGCTTCCTCATGGGTTAGGATTAGTAGAAGTTCTTTTTGTCCTACAGCAGAATTACCTGAAACGTCACTAAAAGTTAAAGAGAGATGGAACAACTTCAATGTGGTAAATTAAACCCTTTTTAAAAAAAAAAAAAAAAAAATGTTGAAGTCATTAAATAACTTGAGCATTATGATTTTAATATATTACGTGGATGTCCTTCTTTTTTTACAACTATGATAGGACATGTCCCACTATAGCCAATACCATAAAATGTCCCAGAAATAAGTGTCAATTTGCACTAGTGTCATTCTGTTAGTAAAAATGACTGCCTGCCATCTTTTCAAAATGTTTGGATGGTTAGAAAAGGAAATTGTGTGGGAGGAAAAACAATTGAAAACACAAGATGTTACATATTAAAAGTTAGCTAACTGTAGATCAATGATTGAGTCAACTTATTTTTATACACTGAATGGACATAATCTCCCTTGAAAGCATTTTAAATTGATATTAAATTTAGTATATTCTCATGAGTTTTTATTGTTTTTAACTCTTAATTAAAAACATTTCTCATCATTGTGAGCTTGCTGTGATCCTTAGGTAACTCGTAAGGTAAAGTCGATCCAGATGTTCCGTAAGCCAGTTCCCAGTGCGATGCAAGGAGATCGGGTCGGTGTGTGTGTCACACAGTTCGACCCAAAGCTGCTGGAGAGAGGTGTGGTGTGTACACCTGGTTCATTGCATACCATTCATGCTGCCATTATTTCTGTACGAAAGATCGAGTACTACCGTGGTGCACTTAGCAGTCGTGCAAAATTCCACATCACTATTGGACATGAAACGGTCATGGCACGTGTGTCATTCTTCAGCCGGGCTTCTCTGAGTACTGACTCAGGAGCAGTGTCTCCTACAGAACAGAGTGCAGAGGCTTTCTCATTCGACTGGGAGTTTTGCCACCAGGAGGTGTATTTGACTGGCCAGGGAGAAGCTGAGGGGTGGGATCCAGCACAGTGGGCATTATTAGAGTTTGAACGGCCTGTCACGTGTCCACCACTCTGTTTGGTGATTGGCTCCCGGCTGGACTCTGATATCCACAGTAACACATGCAGACTTGCTTTCCATGGAAAGCTGTTGGACGGCTTCGAGGACAAAAGCTATGTGGACAGCATGTTGCCCAGGCTCAAAATAAGTAAAAACAAGCACAAAGAAGGAGCAGTGGAACGGGTTAGTGAAACTTAGTTATTTCCCGCCTCCCCGAGATTTCCCGACATTTTTAAAAATACTGTAAAACTGGGACATATTTTGACATGAGTCAACATTCTATGTTTATTTTATGCAGTTATAGTGTCGTTAATGTCAGTGTTTAGTGTAACAGAGTTGCTTAAATAATCCCAATGCTGAACAATGGTTCAGTATTATTTATTATAATTATTCAGATTTATTGCACTTTGCCGGAAATCAGCCCTCAAATCTATGTTGATTCATATTTATAAATGAGTAAATAAGCTACCTAAATGTATTGTTAATAATTTGAAATCCTAAATATAAGCACATTAAGACCCATAATAAATTTACACATATGTACATATGCCACCTATTGTAGCTCTACCCTGCTTCTGTGTAGAGCATATTTACCAAGCAGAAAATTCAAAAAGTAGTTAGCATGGTTGCCTCGCACCTCTGGGGTTGGGGTTTAATTTGTGCCTCCTTCCCTGAGTTTGTGTCCCCTTCTCATGCTATGGGGGTTTCCTCAAGGTCCTCTGGTTTCCTCCCCCAAAGACAAGTGACAGTGTGTATTATTGTGCCCTGTGTAGGCTAACTGGTACAGAAAATGGATAGATGGCTATTTATAATGTAGGTAACTTAAAGGTGAGAGAGTTGGCTTCGTTGGACATCAGCATCAGATCAATATCAGAAGTAGTGCATTCCTAATGTCTGTGTATACTATAGATACTGGTTCAATTTTTTGTGAAGAAAAGTTTTTGGTGTACTAACTGTGTCTATTTGTGACCAGGTGACAGATGACTACACAGTGATTGGTAAAAACCTGTTCAAGAAAGAGACCAACCTTCAGCTGTTTGTGGGTTTAAAGGTCACACTTTCTTCAGGAGAGACAGGGGTCATTGAAGGCAGTTTTGGACAGAGTGGCAAAATCAAAATTAGAATTCCAGGTATGAAAATCACCATGTTAGAATAGTGCAAAGGGGCCTCAGTACTATCTGAATGCACACTGTAGGTGCTGGGCTGTTAACAACAGTAGCTAAAACGTCTGGCAAACATCCGACCGTTCTTATTCCATTATGCAATTCTGTTATTATCAGTTCTATAACACTTTTGACACAAAGTATATTTTAGGCCAAATGTAAGGATTTGCTTTCTCTGTTTTCATTGTGCTAAGACATAATCGGACCTCTCTTTTTCTCTTCATTCTATTAGAAGGACTGAAAGAAGGAACAAAGCAACTCCTCTCTTCTTCCTCCAAGAAAAAAGGAAAGGGCGGGGCTAAAAATGAACCGCCTAAAGAGGAAGACGCCAAAGTGGACTCTCAGCCTATAACCATTCATCTGAATTTTAAAAGATATATTTATGACCCGCATAAAAAGATGGTACAGTCTTAATTTTTACAGCACTAATTGTTGTGGTAGAAACTCCAGCTCAGGGTAATTATCTGAGCAGTGTGTGTATGTAAGCCTCTGGTTGGCTTTCTGACACTTTGGAATCTTGCTGTAGTTTCCCTGCAATAAAATGGAGAACACTGGAGAAAATATTCAATTATAGGAATTGTTCTTTTCCCTGTTATTTGGATACTTTGGAATATTTGTTATTCAAACACACAATCCATGTATTTATAGTTAATTACTGAATATATTACCTGTTTCATACAACTAAGGGTGTTTGCTCTACCTGCTCGGTGGCATTTTAGCTTAACTACAACAACAACAAAAAAAACAACAGACCCAACAACCACCTTATTGCACATATGTTTATTCAAATATCCTAAAACTTACTTTCAGAAATGCTGCAGCTATAACCCTTCACACATGTGAGATGTGTGTATGCATTTCAGGCCTTTCCTGTGCTCTGTACTGACATGAAGTGAAGCAGAGTTGAATTTTTTTCATTAATTACAAAAGGAAGAGAGCTGGAATACATCGAAAAACACTGCAGGGCACCAAAACTGTGTGTGACTGTGTGTGACTGTGTGTGTGTGTGTGTGTGTGTGTGTGTGTGTGTGTGTGTGTGTGTGTGTGTGTGTGTGTGTGTGTTGTGTGTGTGTGAAAGAGAGAGAGAACCTGTATGAGATACGACAGCTTGAGTCTGTTAACCTTTCTAATCAGGGTTCTTCATCAGAAAAGTCCTACATAGTGCCTGTTTAATATTCTTAAACAAGTGGAAAGAAAGGAAAGTGGAGGAAAAGAAAGAAAATGGACAGTGTGGAAATTAAAACAGAAAATGTCCCATGAGATTAAAACTGCTGATTGGATGCTTCCTTCACCTTGAACTTTAATTCACCTTCATATGAGACTTCAGTGGAATAGGTGAACACACTGTGTGTTAGTCATCACTAACATTAGCACAGTCTACTTCTTAAGGTGGGAGGTTTTTAATTGTGTGTGTATGAAAGAGAGAGAGAGAAAGCAAGACTTTCATGCTAGAGACCAGGTCTTACTTGAACTATACTCATTCACTCCCTCTCTAGATTGCACTCTAGTGCTTTGCTTCTCTGATATAGATATATAAATATATAAAGTACCTAATATCAAGCTGGTGAGGAGAGACAAAACCATTCAGAAACTGAAAGTATTCATCATCTTCATTCAAATCCCCCTCCAAACACAGACTAAATTCAAAGATTTAAGTTTCATGAACTGTATGTTGGTGGGGGAGTGCTGTCAGATTATTGTGAAGAAAGCTCCCTTTTGTCACACACATACCCACACACACCTTATACACACCTGTGAGGGGTTATAAAGAAGATATAATCTGACTTCAAAGGGAAGTGTCTGGGGAGATTATCCTAATATATGAAGGCTCAAATACTGAGAGTCCTCTGTCAAGGTTTGCAGTACCTGCTTATCTTGTGTCTTGAATTTGTGTTTGTATATTTGTGTGTTGATTTTGTCTCTTTTGCAGTCTATTGTTTTAGATACTTTGTGTTCATTTAAATTTAAATTGTAAGTTAATTTGTGTTTAAAATAAAATGGAAAATAGAAAGTGAACACACACACACACAAAAAAAATTAATGCAGAACTGTAAGACTTATATGGTGTGTAGCTTGTGTGTGTTTGTGTTTTTAGACTGACAGCTTGTCACTTTTTATCAGTCAGACAGATGCTGAATTACATAACCAAGTCAGTTGATCAATCTATGGATCAGTTTGCCGATTCTGGATTTCTCTGTAGGGATCGATGAGTGTTGTGCAGTGACTTTGGAAGCAGAGTATTCATTCTTTTTTTCCTTCTCTTTGTCCTTTTCTTCTTGCATTTCTATTCTTCCATTAACATACACCCTTTCTTTAAAATGTTTTTACAGAAAGTTTTTTAACATTTATATAACAAAAGCAAAAATTTTTCAGACCTTTTACTCAGTGCTTTGTAAAAGCCCATAGCAGAAAGTACAGCCTTAAGTTTTCTTGTATATAAAACTACATGCTTGGCGTATCATGAACTGGGGCTCTTATTCAATTTCTTGATGCAGAACCTCGGAAATTCTGTCAGGTTAGATGGGAAGCATCACCATCCCGTCATTTTCAGGATTCCAAAATGGGTTTTTTAGTCATGTTCTAGGCTCAGGTTGTAACACTGAAAGGCATGCACACATTTGTTCGGATTGCATCTTGTTTCTTATGGCAAGATGGTCCTTTATGTGCCTTTTGGCAAACTACATGTAAGCCATCATGTGTTTTTAGTTAGGAAACTATCATAAAGATCTGATTGGTGGAGGACCTTAGAGATTTCTCTAGCAGATTCTCCCATCTCCACACAGGATCTCTGGATAAATCAGAGTGACCTCCTTGACTATAACCCTTATCTTGTTTGCACAATTTTTGGCTGTGTGGCATCTCTAGGAGTGTTTCTGTGAGTTTAAAACTCTTACGTTTAAGAATGACAGAAGACATAGTGTTCATTCAAACTTTAATCTGCCTTTATTCTTCAGTTTGATACAACTTCATACCTCAAGGGTTGATCAGTGGAAATGGGATGGGATCAAACTTCATGGGAAATGTTCTGAAATCCTGTTAACACGTTTTCATTAAGAAGTAGTTTTTGCAGATTGATGGGGTAAAAAGTAATTTAATTCAAGGCTGTAAGGTAACAACATGAACATAAAGTGAAATTCTCTGGAAACTTGCTGAATGCAACAAATGTCATATGGAGGCTCAGTCAGTTTTAAGGTTAATAAAACACTTCTTTATTCCCTCAGCCCTGGACATTACAATTCATTTGCCATAGTCCCTTTGTTCATATAACCTTAAGTTTCATTTTCCTCTCCTGTATTTTCTGCCCATAAGATATAAAACAAAAGCATGTCTTTATGTATTAGTTCTTCATTTTTGGTAGTTCAGTTAAAAAAAGATTGAACAAAAGGTCATTTTGTGCAAGGTCACACAGTTGGACACACAAATACCTTTTCAAACCCATCAATCACATAAGCTAGTGAGCTAAAAGCCTGCTGTATCTGTTAGTAATATGATTAACTGCATTAGTGGGCTTTCTCTCTTATCTCTAAACAATAAACCAAGTGATCTATTCAATTACAGCTATTCAATTATAGCCTTTCTCTAAACAAACAATTAGCAGAGTGTCAGAGTTTCACGTTTATATGGAAAGATTTGTGGATAAGAGAAAAACCTTGCATGAACACACGTGTTTAATTAAAGGAAAAGTTGTAAAACAAACAAATGCACTAGTGAGAATACATAACACATGATGAGTCATGTACATCAGATTATTTTGTATGTGTCTGAGCAAAAGAGTGAAAGAGTCCTAAGAGTCAGACCTTTATGTATGGACAAAAGTGGTTTTCCAAAAAAAAAAACCCTCTAACTTACTATGAATTAATTTAATGACCTTATACTAGAAATTGCATAAATACTGATTCTTTAACATAATATTTGATTAATAAAAAAAAATAAAATAATAATAAAAAAAAAATAAAAAAAAAAATATATATATATATATATATATATATATATATATATATATATATATATATATATATATATATATATATATATATATATATATACATACATTTTTAAATGCAACATATATATATATATATATATATATATATATATATATATAATGTGTGTGTGTGTGTGTGTGTCTGTCTGTGTCTGTGTGTCTATGTGTGTATATATATGTACACACACTTAATTCTTATCTTAAAACGTATCTGTAACTGTACTGGGACAACCATATTCAACTTTTCTTATTTGTTTTTCTATTTGTTTGTATTTGAGCCAAAGAAAATGTAATGCTGTTTTTAAATATTAAATACTGCTGTTTTGCTGTATGGCTGCACATGCTCTATTTGCCCCAATCCATACGTGTGCATGTACCCAATGATCTGAAGTCAAATCTGAAACTGTCAACGCTTTATTGTTGAAACTGAGAAACCAGATATACCCAGAGGCATGCCCTTCTGTCTCTCTCTCTCTCTGTTAAGCCGGGTTCAGCCTCAGTGGGAGTATAGTACTTGTACGCACACACTCCCAGTGTGTTCATTTATAGAATGCTTTTCTTTAAAGCTTATAAACCAACCACAAAGAATTGTACACACAGACAGTGAAGTACACACAGTTATAATGAATATACAGTGTGTATAGAGAGTGTAATTATATTATTTATATTATTTATGTATGCTTAAACAATCTCACTCAGGTTACCGTAGCTATGGAGTTTTATTATTTCTTCTTAAAAACAGATTTAACTCAGCATCTTACTTGGTGTAGGTTTTTATCTAATTATATTAGTGCATATATTCTACGATATCATTGAAATGTTCTCTGTCTTTATACCTCTGTGTGCATGCGCCTTTTTTGCTCCCCCTTGCACATTTTGCAAATATTTGTCTGTCAGCCTGCTTATCTTACATCAGTGGTAGACCCCCTCTCCAGCCACTTTAGTGGCTTTCTTTCTTTTCTTTTCCATAGTTTTGTGTTATTATTCATTTTATCATATTTTTCTTTCCTCTACACTTTTTAAGTGGGAATTTGGCTAAATACCTCAAAATAAAAATATAATTATGACATAGTGGTCCTCAATGGCAATGGAGAGTGTAGAAAAATCTCAACTATGGAATAGAATCCATGTCTATGAGTTGTGCATTTATTATAAATTGTGCTGATTATGCAGTGCTGATCATTTGTAAGCTTTAAAGAGCCATTTTACATCATCTGCCTATTCATAACACAGTTTACTTAAATATGATTAGGAAATTGTGTGTTTTGAGGGTAAAATGTCAGTACATTCATGTGTTTCCTACCTGTCCTAGCTACAGCCTTCTTTCTCCTACAATTTCTCTCAGCACAAAACCTGTAGGATAAGAGAAAGAAAAGTGTGGGGAAGGAGGGCAGTAAGAGCAACACAGCAGATCTGTCACCATGTCCTGAGAGACCCGCAACAGAATACACACATAAACACACTTTTCTCTCTCAGAAACACCCCCGCTAATGTTCACCTAACAACAATGTCCCAGGAGAGGAGAGCTGAGCATTTACAGTTGGCGTTCACCATTTGAAAGAAGGGATTGTTTTCACACAGAAGGATGAATTAATTTACCCACTAAAAAGGACGATACGTAAATGAAGGGGGAAAGTAAAAGAAACGGGAAAGAAAGAAGATGAATGTGTGCTAGGGTGGGAGCGTTTGTATGCCCCAGTTTCATTCAGAACAAATGTAAACACACACCCGTTGGACCTGACCTTGTAAATGCTTCATGCTAATCTTCAGTAAATTACAATTCAGTGCGCTTTTTCTTAACAAGCTTTTAGTATGGGACTGATCTTTTGATATGTCAAATATTTTAGATCTAGATTTAATGTCAGGTTTATTTTGCAGTTTATATACCAGTATAAGTTAATAATAAATATTCCATTTATATATTCAGTTTTATATATTGTAATATTTTAACATATGTATGTATGTATGCAGCAACTTATAGCAATATTATTAAAACAAAGACAATTTAAAATTCAGTTCAACTTTTTTAATTGATTAACTGAAATTTGGTGCCTTTTTTTTTTTATCTCATAATCTCATAAACACAGACCTACACTTTCAGATTAATTAATATGTCATTTATCAATACAGATAAAGTCATTGATTTGATTTTGAGAAGCTTTTGCAGTCAAACCAAAGATTTTTAAATTTGTCTTATAAGTAATTACAAGTTTCACCATGCTGCTTAAAGATGTGTACAAATTTGAGCATTGATGAGTTTGTACAGCGTTACTGTAGACTAAAGTTATATTTACTATAGTGAATTTAATTTTACAGCTAAGCAATGATTTTGCTGTTACTGTTTATACCTATGTTGTCTTGCAAGCGTGCAGGAGCATGCAAATTGACAGTGTATGATTGCTCAGTGGCCAAATGCTCTACCATGCTATTGCTTGGTGTCTTGGAGTATTTTGCTAAGGAGTAAATTGTGTTTTTCAGGTTAAAGTTACAGATGTGCTGACCATTTTAACCTAGTAATGATTGTATGACAGTTTCTGGCATGATTGCAACATAATAATGATAATGGTTATTAATTTTTTATGTGTTGTTGTGTCTAAAGTATTTATGGTAGAATTGCCTGTTCTCAAGACATTACATATCTTGTAATAGCAAATCTTACTAAGCATTGATGCATTTAACAGATATAGTATTGTTTCTCTTGTGCAATTTAAGATACAAAGAATATCAGCCTTCCCATTCTATAAAAGCACTCTGTATCAGCTCTTCTCCAGTGAAGAGTCACCCTGGGCCTTCAGTGTTATCTCATGTGTCAATCCCTCTGGAGTCCAGTGGTCCATTCATTCTTCCTATCTGCTCATCACACTGATAACATCTGTGTCTCAGAGGCGTGTGTGCTGCTCACAGCCACACGTGTCAGTTTGGATGTCTGTAGATATTTAAGTGTGGAGTACAGTACATTTTGGATATGTTCTCCTGGTGCCAATAATCAGCTCAAACACACCTGATGGGGCTTAACAGAAAGTTCAAACAATTTTAATTAGACCACATGGTTAACAGCACAGACTCATTATCAGAGTAATGGACATTTTTCTTAAAAGTTTGTATTTACAGAAATGCATACAATATAAGTTCCAGAACGTAGATGAAGGCATTAGTAGGGGAAAGCTTTCCTTATTTCTAGGAAATTTGGTTTTGTCTTCACATGATTGGAACTCATTAACAGAGGAAGAATGGAGGTGGGGCAATATCAGGGAGAACCAAACAACACACTTTTTTGTTCAACATTCACAGTTTCTTTCTCTCTCTCGCTGTCACACACACACACATACAAAGTCCTTTCACATAGTATTAATGGACTGCAAAATCCCAGTGTCTCAGCATTCATCACTTGCATGCTCTGGAAACTCCATTTTTTCCCTCTGAATTTCTTTCAGAACACTCAGATGTTGTGACTGGGTGATTCAAAAGCTTTCTAAAAAAATCCTTCACAAAATGCAGTGTTTGCATAGAAAATCCCAAGAATCTTACAACCCCCCTGTTGAATATATCACTTCGTTTTGATATAAAGTGCACCTTATTACACAGTCAGGTAATGATAATTAAAAAAAAAAAAAAAAACCCAACAACTTAGTTAGCTAGCTTCAATGTGTGAATGTATTAAAACACATCACTCTAAAACTGCATATTTGTCGAGCACTTAAATAAACATCTCTGTGATTTCATTACTGCACAAGAACATCTCTGCATGGTGCTCAGCTCATGGCAGTCAACAAGTTAGCATGGTGCATGTGGCTGAAGGCTGGATGAAACTCGACAGGCGAAGTCATGTTAACATGATGAGAAATATTGGTGATTTGGTTAAAGGCATGTGGTTTATCCTGCATGAATCTGCTGAAGTGAAACTGATGAGAGCTCTCGCCTCTTCTTCGTTTAGATTTGGCGGACATTTTTCTGTTGCGAGTCTGAATGCCATCCTTCTTCATAGTGAGCGGGCGGTTCATCTAATAAAATAAAAACACATAAGCACAAATATACATAGAAATAGTGAGTACCTGTGGTAGACTGACTATTGTATTGTACTGAAAATGAAATGCCATAGTTTGCATTTAACCTGTCAGAATCACAGGCCCTGATGATCCTTAATGATTTTTGGATAGCAAGGAAACAACAAGGATTTTTCAGCTCCAGAATAATGCATATAAAGAGTTGAGAGATACAAACATTGTGCAGCTTGTAGTAGAGCCCGCAGGCATTGCAAACAGGCTCTCCATTGGTGTTACGTCTCCACAGTGTGGTGGTGCCCGTGTGGCAGTTTGCACAGCAAGTACCTGCTCTCCTGGCTGCTGACTGCACACACACACAGCCACAACAAGGAACAATTATCAATTTAGGTTAAGGCAAGTGGAAAATTCATGAAAACTTTCTTTATTTTGATTACTAATTATTGGTGTGGAGTGTACATTATTGTTCTTATATTGTGTCTGAATCTGAAGCTTATCCTAGGAACACCTGTCCAGAACAGTTCACCATGCAAGCACACACACACACACACACACACACACACACACATATATATATATATATATATATATATATATATAATAACATTATGTCACCTGATAAACAAACATCTGATAGACATCATGGCACCTGTTAGTGGGTGGAATATATTAGACGGCAAGTGAACATTTTGTTCTCAAAGTTGATGTGTTACAAGCAGGAAAAATGGATTTGAGTGAGTTTGACAAGGGCCAAATTGTGATGGCTAGACGACTGGATCAGAGCATCTCCAAAACTGCAGCTCTTGTGGGGTGTTCCCGGTTTGCAGTGGTCAGTATCTATCAAAAGTGGTCCAGGGATGGAACAGTGGTGAACCGGAGACAGGGTCATGGGTGGCCAAGGCTCATTGCTGTACTAAGACTGGCCCATGTGGACTGATCCAGCAGAAGAGCTACTGTTGATCAAATTGCTTAAAAAGTTAATGCTGGTTCTGATAGAAAGGTGTCAGAAAACACAGCGTGAAGGGTCAGAGCTGTTTTGGCAGGAAAAGGTGGGACCATATGGTCATAATCTGGCCTGATCTATATCTATATCTATCTATCTATATATCTATATATATATATATATATATATATATATATTTTTTTTTTTTTTTTTTCTAAATCAAATATTATGTTAAAGAAACAGTATTTATGCAATTTCTAGTATATATATTAAAATATATATATATATATATATATATATATATATATATATATATATATATATATATATATATATATACAATCCACTATATCATGAATCAATCATTTTAATAACCTTATGCAGCGTGCGGTTTTCGACTCTGCCAAAATGCAGTCTTGCTGTTAAATCTTCCCACATATCTGCTGCGTAAACCTGAATGTCTACCTCCATCTCTGTTTTTCCTTCCAGCCTCTTTCGTTTCCCCTTTTATGTTTTTTCTTTTCTTTTTATTCCTGTCCTCTAGTACAGAATTATGAGCTAAAAACATCAGTAGGTTGTCCGCAAGCGCTGAACTCCTCTATCGGGACCGAGCAGACATCCGGCCCCGGAAACCACCGGAGCGGCCAGCCTCTGCCGGACAGGCCCAAATGTACAACCAGCACCTAGTACTAAATTGTCGCTCCCTTTACCTTTGTTATCGTTCTCTTTATTTGGGTCTCGCAGTGTGTTTTCTCAAGGAAACACAAGAATCACTCGTGCTTCCGCAACAAATGCGATTACCGCGTTTGAGCGTTGAACCTGCTGGACGAACTGAACCATGTGTACCTTTAAGAGGTGGCCGCGTAAAAGGTGTTCAAAATTCTTTGGGGATTTGAGAACACAGTATAACAACGACCTGTTACTTTTGATGCTAATAATTTTAGTTTTTCTTTTAAAGTCTAACGAACCTTAAATCCGAGACAACAAATCAAACACTACAGTATTTTGTTGTGAGACGCTTCCCCACGCTTCTCCGGTGGTCTGTTCCAATATTCACCAGTAAGACCTGTAGAGTGGACGGGGAAAGCGGCAAATTCCAGTGAAAAGTAGAATATTTCTTTTAAAAAATGTCTTGTAATAGTCTTTCCTCAGCCACTTAAATTTAGCAGACCCAGATCAGTTAACTAATTTGAACTGTTTTCTTTCAGTGTGCCACAAACAATTCCCTTAGCACTATAATCTTTAATAGCTAGCTCTTCACAACCCTGACAAGGATAGATATTACTGAAGATTAATTAATTAATTAATTATGTTTGATATGCATTTATGTTTGAAAGCATTGTGGCTGCAATGCTAATATTTTGAGTTACATATATAGCTAATAACATTATTTATGGGAATAGATTTGTCTTGAAAGTTGGCAGTGGTACACGAATTGGAGGTTACTGTGTGTCTGTACTACCCTACTAAGGTTTTACTACACATGGTTACCATAGATAGGCTTTTTCATATTTGCTCCAGTAAAACAAGTTGATGAGGATGCTAGAGTAAGATAAACTGTGTATGGTAGATATAATAACGATAACTTACATTTACTAATGCAAGCCAGATCCCATAGATACTTTTTTTTTTAACTTAATTTGGAGTACACTTTTGAAGTCACTGCATTAAATCCTTAAGAATAATGCAATAGTTCTTAAAATCATATGTAAAATACACAGAAATATGATTTATGGATCAGAGTTAATCATTCTTAAATGGAAGCTACAGTAGTAGCAAATCTGATTACAATAGTGATGAACATCTACACACTACATGACTTTCAAAATCACAGAACTGGTAACCCATTCACACTACAAGACTTAAAATCAGTTTCTCTGGTTTGACACAGTCACTCGCACACTCTATACAAACTTTCACCTTTAGAGATCCCCACTGAAGAGCATCTGATCCCCAAATCCTGCTTTCCTGCAAAAATGAACACTATCTATCTGCCACTATTTTGTACAGAAACAAGAAAAGGTTTAGACAAAATGTGAAGGATTTAGAGGTGGAGAGACACAAGTAGCAAAGACTGTCTGTTCTGTAAAAAGAGCTAGAAATACATTGTGAAAAACTTTTTTGAAGCTTTTTTATATTGTGCTCTCCTAAAGGCCACTCAAATGCTTACACACAGACAGAAAATCACATCCCTGTTCACTGTTATCACCATGAGTGGTCACTGCAGGAGAGCACAGTGAATAGTCACCGACTCAGGTGTAGTCCCAGAGCCCCAAAATTAGTCTGTTACTAAAATGTGTACTGTGCAGTATGTGATACAGCTAGCTAGCTAAAAAACAGGCCCATAGATACAGAACTAATCAATAGATATTATATTCATGTCTATAAAATATGCCTTAGGCCTTAGTCTTAAGGCCTTATGCCTTAATTAAGACAAGCATTAGAAATGTTTTAAAAAGTCATTTAAAAAGTAATTTATTTTCCTTTTGTGATTGGATAAGAACAGTTCAAAACATGTTCTAAAATACAAAAGTATGAAGGAAAGCAATTTGAGGAGATGTAGTTGTATCTGATATTTGATTAAATTTACACATATTGGCTAAATAATTCTAATTTATTATGTGATATTTAAGACTGCTGAAATGACCACCCTTTTATTTGCTTACTCTCTCTTTGTGTATGTTCCTCTTTCTCTCTCCATCTTTATTAACATCAGTCTGTTTAACCTGCTCTCTTTCTGCGTGTGTAACTCAAGTAAACCTCCATTCAGCGATCACAATGGCAGTGTAAATCACCAGTCCAAACAAAAGTGCTACAGTTTCTGCCCTTGCTCCCTCCTTTTTAAAATGTTCAGAAATAGTTTCTGTACTTTTGTATATTAAATCTGATTTATACAATTGGTCTTGATGTTAACTGTGTTGACACTGAAATGGTAAAGTTGGGATCAGCTACAATATTTTAATGTGGAAACGTTTCAGTACATTTGTTATGTCACTTACCAGTCGACGTTTGGGTCTGATGAGAGGTCGGTTCTGGCCATTCATCTTGTGGTAAAGTCCACATGCATTACACAAATAATGGCCTGTGCCATCTCGCCGCCACAAAGGAGTGGAGGTTGCCCCACAGTTCACACACTCACGCCCTTCTGACACACATAGAGAATACGATGCACTTAATATGAATATAAAAATAAACACAGTGTATATACATACTGAATATAACACACTGTTTAAACTTAGAAGTAAAAGTACCAAACTAATATTATATATATATATATATATATATATATATATATATATATATATATATATATATATATATATATATATATATATATAGTCTATTCTGTTGTTATTACCAGTTTATTTAATACACACCCGAACCAGTGCGCCCCTTGAACTTTGATTTGGTCATTAATTCTACCGTGCTCCTGCAGAACAGACCAGTTGCGTGCTCGCGTGTTTCTGATAATGCATACGCTGGAAATACGCGCACAGAAGCCGCCTCATGCGACGTACAGCTTTGGAGAGGGCCAGTGGTCTGCATTTTTGTCCCATCGAGAAGAACTGCATGGTACTTGCTGGTGTCCGGCTCGGGAGCAGCGGCAGTGGGCGGTGTAGGGGGCAGGTAGTAGAACTGCGTGCTGCAGCGTGTGGCCAAGGGGGCCGAGCCATGAGCGCACGGGCCTGGATACACCGTGGAGATCCCGACCGAGGTTCCTGCAGCAGGCTTTCCCAAAGGACTCTGTGACCAGGTGATGGGTTGCTGGACGATAGAAGCACTCGATTTACTGCCCTCCAGCCAAGGGTAAGCTTGCGTGTGAAGAAAGTGAGGGTGGCATATAGAACCAGCATGCATACGAGCTATAAATAAAATTTATTATAATTAGGCCTAGCTGTGTACTGACAATGTGGTAACTTTTCAGAAGCTTTTAATAAATCTTACAGAAATCTTATATGAAATTGTCTTATTAACAAATAAACTTAAAATAGAGTAGCCCAATTTATATTTTAAGACTTATTCCGTTAAACATGGGGATGAATTATTGCATTAAAACAAATAAGGTTTGAAATGGTTAGTTAGCTTAGTCTTATTTAGAAACCAATGCACCCGCATGTACATAGCATATTATCTGTTTTTTCATTTTAGTACTTTTTCAAATGTTCCACCAGCCTAATTCTTAACTTTGGCTAATCATACAGAAAGACCTAAAATCGTAACAAGGTAACTGAAAATTTATTACAGTAAAATGTATATCCAGTTACATCCATGCTGATCTCTAATTTGCTGACAAAGTTTGGGGAGCTACGCAGATTCCTACCTGGAACTTGGCTGTAGGAAGTTCGTGCTTGAGGGTGAGATGTGTGTGTGTGAAAGTAAGGATGTCCTGGAGAATCTATATGACTAAGAAATCCATCCACTTCCTCCAGAGACAATAATGATGGTTCTATGTACCCCGTGTTCTGCCCCAAGCCAGCGTGAGAAGCGTCCGAGTCCTGCGTAGGCAACATCATCCATCCGGAGTCCCCGGAGAGCTCCATGCAGCTTCAGCCCTGTGCAGGTGAACGCAGCTCTGAAGCTGTGCCCTCGAGTAAAATACTGAAAAAGATACTTGACAGAAAAGTCCAGGATCGTTCAGCGTCTTTACAAGCCTCTCAGTCTCGGTCCGTACCCTGTGTCATATAGACAAACAGAACACCTGTAGGTAAGAGTAACAGAAGAGCGGGGATGGTTATCGCGCAGTGTTTCTTCTAATGGCCTGCCTTGCCTTGCGGGACGGCTGCACGTTTGAGAGGTTGAGAGGATGTTGCGCTCCACAGAGAGGTTGCCCAAACGATGTAATGTGCGTTTGTGCTTATATGATGGGAAATGTATTTAAAAATATGCATAAATGAAACTTGCCTGCGTTGGTCCAGCAGGAGTATCCCACCCGAACCTTCGGTGTGTGGCTGTACTAACGCGTCTGTCCTCGTTTGCGTTGCAGTCCGTTTGGTTTTGATATAAAATCCCTCAAATCGCACTAATCATGTACGCGTGTGAGATGAATTGTCAGCGTTTATGCGATGGTTTTCCATTTTTATAAAGATAGAGGCGTGTCCTTGTCTCCTACACTGCGTCTTCTGACCAATTAGACTTCGACATTTCATGCGCTTTTTCATCGCAGGTGACTCTTTTCCTGCGTTACAGTGCACACTTAAGAGGTTATTGCCACTGAGTTTATTAGCTGAGTTTATGCTTAAGGATACAAGCATATTGCATGTACCTTAACGTGTAAAAAAAAGTCCAAGAAAGTGACATATCATTTAATAAATAAATGAATCTGTCAAACATTAAACAAGGCCAACATTTATTATTATTATTATTATTATTATTATTATTATTATTATTATTATTATTATTATTATTAGAAAAATCATCATAATAAAAAGATTAGAATTTTTTTATTCTAAAAGTCATTTACTAAATACTTGACAATTTACCTTTCAGATAAAAAAGTGAATTTTTCTAAGAGACAATTAAAAAAAGTTTTATGTATTAGGGTTATTTTTTAATGTATTATGGCATAGCAGATAGTTTAGGTTATTATATAATTAGTCTCTATTTCATTCTGTGGTCTAACAAGGCAAAAGGACTACTTCCTGTTTAGAAGGAGCTCATCACCCCTAGTCAGAGATAGAAAACACGGTGAGTATTTATAATTCAGTTTCACCTTCAGTTTTACTGCATGCTACATGTACTTATCACAACCAGTATACTGAAGAAGTGCACTTGCCTTTAGAGTGAGATGGATGAGTACCACTATTTAAGTACGAAGTTAGAATCTGACCGTGGACAATGAATGAGTCTTTACATTGCAAGTTTTATTTATTTGCTGGAAGACATCCTTATTTTTACTTTATGTACACCACACACACACCAGCATGGTGGTTTTTTTGCCAGTGAAACAGGCATAAACCCCCATCCTCCTTGAACATTTTGACTGGCAGAGTATTGCAGAACACATACAGAGGCACCACCAAAGGCTAAATCAAAGCAAGGGTGACACAGAGATTGAGGAAATGTGAAAAGGGGAGAGGATAGAGCTAGTAAACTAAGAAATTACCAGGGATTGGTGTTATAAAATTCACGTGAATGATTTTAAATCATTATCTAAACATCTTGAAGATTTTAGTAAGGTCCATCTTTGTGGCGCTCATGCTTTAATCAAGTTATTAAGAGGAATCATTAGGAAATATTTAATTTGATTTCTTTTAGGTTGCTTGGTTATGTGGTTGATGTCAATAAACCATAATCCGTGAATTCACAGTAATTTACTGATTGTTCTACAAATGAAATACATATAGCTGTTTTGCGACTGAAATATTAGCTATGTGTTTTTGCGGTAGAGCCATTTAGTGGTTAATTGCTGATGGTGCTGTGAACCATATAGGCTTCTAGATGATCACCAGTTTTAAGCAAAATGTCTCAACTTTTGCAAAATGGTTAATAACAGATATGCATAAATACATTATTGATTTGATTTTTATTTATTTATTTTATCAGGTTCTAAAATATACTCAACTGAAATATAATTATACTTACTGAATAATGTCTATATGCCCTTGTGTTTGTCTTCATTTTGAACGAATTCATTCATTGCTGATGAGACTGTTAAAGTAAAGTTAGATCAGTCAAAAATTAAACATACCACATTAATGATTATCTTTTGTATTATATTAGATATAAAATATTCTGTGACCCAACATACAGTATTTTAAAGTTCACTTTTAGTGAGCATCTTTTTGTAAAATGCATAATCTTTTTTTGTTGTTTTCTTTTATACTTTCTTAATAAATGACTAATATAACATATTAGTCACTCGTGAACTTGTAAACATGATGCTCATGTAAAATATATTGCAGCACTGTTAGTACCTAATAATTATGCAGTTTATCCTATTAGCTGTAATTAAAGTGTGTAAAATTAAACGGCACCTTCTATGAGTAGTAGCATTTACAAACATATTTGGTTTAAACTCTAATAGTTTCAGAATGTATATGTAGCTACTGAGAGCAAACAATGGTTTACAATTCATAGTATTTTGTGGTTAATATTGGAGTTATTTAAAGTATATGTTTGTAGATTTCTATTCTATATCAGAGGCAACAATGTGAGCCGAGGCTTGAAAAGTGGCCATATATATCAGTGAAGTAATGTTACTCATTTATATCAAATGTAGAGCTTTTGAAATAGCACATAAATAATATCATAAATGACCAAAAAGGTATTTGTCTTTGTTTAAATAATTGTTCAATCACAAGGCAGTAAAGTTTATACAAAACGCAAGGCAGTATAATACTGTATGAGGGGATTTAAATGTCATTGTCAGACCTCTTATGCATATGGCTAGATATTACTTTGTCTTTATGCATGTTATACTGAGATGTACAGTATGAGATGTGAAATAACAAATTCTTCTGTTATGCTTATAGATTAGATTAGATTCAACTTCATTGTCATTACACATGTACAAGTACAAGGCAACAAAATGCAGTTTAGCATCTAACCAGAAGTGCGATGAGCAGCAAGTGCTTTATATATAGTAGTGTAGATCATCTAATATGTACAGATAAGGACTTATTTATAGATAGGAGTAGTACTATGGAGATAAATTACAGTTGTGTATATACAGTATTATCAACATGATATACAGATGTATGTGCTATGGACATGATATACAGAATACTATGGATTATGTATAGATAAATACAATATGTACAGATAAGGGCAGATGTCCAGACAGAAGCAGTATTATGGGGATAATTACAGGTGGAAAGATACAGTATCATCAACATGATATATAGATGTGTGTGCTTTGGACATAATATACACAGTAATACCAATGTGCTATGAGCATATATACAGGAGATTAGGTGCCATGTGCATACAATACAGATGGATCATGCAGATGATGTATAGGCTGAGGCTATGAACAATTATATACAGTATGTGAATGTGTGCTAGATGCGAGGTGAATATCATATGCTATCAGACAGGTATTCAAGAAACTCTCTCAGATCCTCATAGAAACTTAAAGAAGGGTAAACCCTTTAAGATGTACAAGTAGCCTACCAGCATAGCTTGTGGTTACTGATGACATCAATGTGCCTTTGCAAACCTTTATCTTGGTCAAGCTGAGTCCCTGCTTGCACTCTGATCTACTCTGCACTTCAATCACAATGTATACCTTTTAAAACAAGCATACCTTTTAATCTGCTCTCTCTCTCTCTCTCTCTCTCTCTCTCTCTCTCTCTCTCTCTCTCTCTCTCTCTCTCTCTCTCTCTCTCTCAAGCTGTATGTGCACTTCTGCTTCTTGATGTGATGTGACAGCAGTGCCAGGTCCTGAAACACATCTACTGCTGTTTCTTCTCTTGCCCTCTGGAACCAGCTGATTCATCCTGATGCTATACTTCTGCTTGGATCTTTCTACACTTGTGAGTCTGCCATGGCTGCTCAACACAAGGAAACTCAGCCATCTTATTGTATGCAGTCTTAAAGGGATGACTGCGGTGATTGTATTTGTGTGTGCTTGCAAAAAATCAGTGCACATGTGATTTTATGTGTGTGTGTGTGTGTGTGTGTGTGTGTGTGTGTGTGTGTGTGTGTGTGTGTGTGCATGTGTGGGCCCAGGTATGATTACACACATGGACCTGAATGAAGGTGTTTTTGGTGTGAGTTTTTTTATTTATTTATTTATTAAAAAGTACTGTAGTAGTGTGAAATGTATAGCCCTCCCCCCTTTACCCAGGTTACCTTGCAAGGCCTGGTTTTCACCACATCAGGATACGCAGTTGTTTGCTGAATTCCGGTATGAAACGGAGCGCTGGTGCACCGCAATGTCTGTGTTATAGACACACATCCCTCTCCACACTGAGGGACAGGTGCCCCCAACGGACACTCACACATACACATACACACCCACACACCCACACACGCACACACACACACACACACACACACACACACACACACACACACACACACACACACACACACACACAAACTCAGCATGGCGTTGTCATTAGTATTAAAGACAGAGTGTTTGTCTATTTGTTTATTAATAATGAATGCTAAGGAATGCTATGGCTACACTTAAACCTATCCCTAACCTTAACTTCAGTATCCAAAAGGAAACCTTTTAGATTTCTAAAATTAAATGTGGCCTTGTGTGAAAACAAACAAACAAACAAAATCGTTTTTCTTGTCAGAACCAATATTAGCAGTATTGGACATTATTTTCAAAAGCTCTGATTTTACTATCTTTGTGGGGACGTTACCAAGTTATTAAAACATTTAAAAAAAATGTCCAAACACACACACACACACACACACACACACACACACACACACACACACACACACACACACACGATAACTATAACACATTTTAAGCATACTTTAATTCACAATTTTGCATATTTTGCCTATTGGTCATACACACATTCAAAAAAATCATTCTTCTAGACAGTTGCATGCACTTGAACACATTTGCCTCATTTCATAATGTCATATAACATACTGATACACACACACAAGTCTTTTTTTGTGATATGACAAATGGATGATAGGAATATTTGAAAATGAAATAGAGTTAGAATTATATGATTGAGCTGGACCTGAAGCAGAGAGCTCTCTGCTGTTTCTAATCCAAAACTGCCATCTTCTGGCCATGATGAGACAAAGACGCCTTTCAAACCCTATTCAACCCTCCATCATATTTCAGATCGTCACTGTGAAAAGGGACCAGCTTAAAGCAATTGTATGTCTGCTAAGTTAGTGCTATCCTATAAATTGTCTATGTAAAAGTATAATCTTGTTCAGATCATTTAAATGATATTACCACTTTCTGAATGTGTTCATGTGTCTTTATGTGTGTCCTTTTATAGCAAGGCTTATGTGACTGTGTGTGCTAGCTTCAAGGGGATGTGCTGGGTAACTGTCGCCCACTCAGGGTTTCCGGACTGGGTGCCTGCAGACTGCCGGTTTCCCTTCAGCTCTCCTTCTATCTCTCACTCCATCACTCCTTCTATCTCTCTATCACACCAGCCAGGCACCAGGCACCCAGCCAGGATACTGTGGTGACAGTAGAGCAGGCTTCCACTCTCAATGCACAGCTATACAGTAAAGGTAGAGGAGAGGACAGAGGAGTGATGACCTTTTTTGTTGTCAGTCCACTTTGTTCAGTTATGCAGGACAAAAGTTGATATGAATGACAAGAACAATGAACATGCAGTGTTTTTAACCAACACATCTCTGGATGTGAATTTCAGCATATGCTCATGCACTCTGACTATAGAAAAACACACTGACTCAAAACTCAATGCTTATAATTATTGACTTTTAAATTTTTTTTTATTTATCTATACAGATATTGCACACACACACTAGGCCCTGAATTTAGTTTATAACGATTGGCTTTGGGGATACATTAAGCTGGCCTGTAAAGTACTGAAAACTTCAGTTATATAATACATGGTTCATATGAAGTTTACTTTGTGTTGTGCGATAAAATTACAGAATAACTATCACAGCATCAAATACATAAATGAAAGATTTCTGCATAGTAATTTGGGACATCAATTTATGTTATACTTTCAACAATGTTGTGTTTTTATGTATCTTTATACGTTGGATATCTTACTTGTGTAAAATACTGCAAAAATACGTATGAGATTTTGTAATTAACATGCTATACATTAATTAGCCCTTCAAAATTGGACCAATTTAAAGGTGCCTTTGGATCTAGGTCTTGACCTTTACACAACATTGCATTTTAATACATACCTCCTACCCTTACAGCATATGCATAAAATGAATGTAAAAAAAGATGTCTTACCATAATCCATAGCAATGAAGGACACAAAACAGCAAACATTCAGTACAATTGTAGCTGTAAGTGTTGACTAAGTAAACACTGCTGCCTAAGAGCCGCAATTACAGAAGTAATGACTACATATTGAGAGAAATCATTGAGAGAAATGAGAGAAATTAATGCAGTTTTTGTTTTAAGTGTGTAAGAAAGCAAAGGCAACATAAGGGCAGTAACTGATTGAGTACTGTAATTTTATAAAAAGTTAGTGGAATTAGTTTTGTTATTAGTAGTTTTGATGGGTGAGCAGCATCTGGACATGTGGTGCTTTTTTTTTTGGGATATGAATGGTATATGCAGTCAGTATAAGGAGGTACCCTTGTGCTCTGCAACTTGATTGATTGTGGTGGGTGTGGAGGCAGGATCTAGCTTCGTGTCCCCAAATGTTCAGAAACAACTCCAATTAGTCCATCAGTATTGGACTGAATTAATATTCCATTTTGCAATGCTAGTAGACTGCAGTCCTGCATGACCTACAGTTTGGTTTTATGATGTGTGTATCTTGTGGAGTAATGACAGCATGCATAATGTAGCGATGGCTGAGTTACTGATCCTAAAGTTGTTGGACCCTCAATAGCTGGATATTGTTTTCTCACAAGTCACATAGTATAACAGTGTCCCTTAAATGAATAAGTGTAAATGTAAGGCCAAAGTATATAATTACCTGATCTGCAGTGAGTAAAGAATGGACAGATGACATGACAGAGCTATATAACGAGACAAAGATTTTTGTAGGTTACACAACCCTTTGATAATCAAGCTGATTTTAGTAACTAGGATACAATCAGAACCATAGAAATAGATCATGTTGTCTGAGTAGAATAACAAAATCAGAAGACTGGAAGGATTTCTGGTTAACCTTCAAAAGATAGCATCCCACTGTTCCATGATGACCATAAAAAGATGTTTTCCCCAAGGTTTTTTCTCTCAAGGTTTTTTTTCCAGATATTTTAGGAGTTTTGTTTAACTGTCACTGTCACCCTCAGCCCAATTATTAGTAATAGGCCTACAAATACCATCATTTCTCCACGTTACTGAATGAAGTTGAGAAGAACATGGCAAACAAACTAAATGACTGACTGACTAAAGCAAATAAATAAAAAGTAATAAATAAATAAACAAACAAACAAATAAATAAATATTTGCTAGATTGTAGACATTACATTCTAACACACTGGACAGCCAGTTGACAGCTGTAGAGAAAGAGAGAAAAACTTTTAATCACAAGCTCTCTAAGTTATTGTATTGAAATATATTTCCCACTAATAAGACACCTACTTGAAAGTTGTATTCTTGTTATGACTATTGTGACATTTTGACATGACCACAAAAAAAATCTAGCATCAAAAGCAATTCTTTTTGACCAGGCATCTCACTCCTCTTTGTTGATTAAAAATAGTCTATGACATCAAATCTATGGTAAACCCTTACAGCCACAAACATATGAACTAGTTCATTGTTTTAGGTTCACAAATATTTGACATCGTCTGCCAGACAGAACTGGATTTTATGTCATAGCTTTAATAAAACAACCTTTGAAATGAAATGTGTTTGCCTGTCTGCATACCTGTGCATGTGTGCGTTTTGTGTCAGTGTGTGTGTGCATGTGTATGTTAGTAAGTGTTTGTGAAATATCATATCTGGTTGGTAGTCAGCAGATCAGAGACCCTTGGTATTAATAGAAGCTCAGAGCTTGTTGAATAGACTCACGTCTCATCGTGAATACAGCTAAAATGGGTGCATGGTACAGGTACAAACTCCTTTTTCTATCTTTTTCTCTGTCACACAAATAGCCATATATATATACATATATATACATATATATATATATATATATATATATATATATATATATATATATATATATATATATATATATATATATATATATATATATATATATATATATATATGAAAGTGCCAACCCATCACAGGGCACACACACACTCTCATTCACTCACACACTACGGACAATTTAAAGATGCCAATCAACCTGCATGACTTTGGATCGGGGGAGGAAACCAGAGTACCCGGAGGAAACCCCCGAGGCACGGGGAGAACATGCAAACTCCACACACACAGGGCGGAGGCAAGAATTGAACCCGCAACCCTGGAGGGTTATCAGCATAGCCATCAGCATAGCCATATATACATACAATTGCATTAATTTATTTTTAAATACAAATATATTCTCTTTCATATTTAAACCTGATGATGTCACTTCAGTCATCACAAAGCTATGATTTTATCTGGACACTGTGTCTGACCACCATGCTTTTCTACAGTTTACTGTCACCCATTCCTTCAAAGGGAAGATAAATAGTTATGGCAGGCCTAGTGTTACAATACATCAGCTATACTGAAATTGATTATTTTCTGTGCTCCTTTGTGTTTATTTGAACTGTGTTCTCTTTAAAACTGAGTTAACTGTGTTTTCCCTGTAAATTATTTTTCTGTGGATTGTTGTACTGTGTGGATTTTTTGGGAACTTTCTTTGGACTATTTTTTTAATTAAAAGTATTATTTATTCTCGCACTGCCTGGGGTCCTGCATCTGTGTCCCACCTTGTGTTCCCTGACAGCATCATCTGGCCAGACATGGACCCAGCAGATGCTCAGAGTTTTCAGGCCCAACTGGAGGATCTGTCTCAGGCCTCCACTACCCAGGATCACTACCTGCAGGAGTTATCTGGGGCCACGCAGGACCTTGTTTTCAGAATGAACCATCTCTCCAGCTCTCACGATTCTCCAGCCCTGCCAGTCACCGCACCCCTCGCTAATGAGCCTAACCTGCCCCATCCAGAACACTTCTCAGGGGAACCCGGCCACTGCCCTGCATTCCTAGTGCAATGTGCTGTAATTTTCGAGTTGCAGTCGTCCTCCTTTCCCTCGGAATGAGCTAAGGTGGCCTACGTCATCTCCCTCCTGTCTGGCAAAGCCCGTCTTTGGGCCACCATAGAATAGAAACGCCAGTCTGCTGTCTGCACCTCCTATGATGCCTTTTCACAAGAACTCCAAAAAGTCTTCGACACCTCAACTCCACAGCAAGATGGCGCTCGGGAGCTGTTCGACATTTCACAGGAGGGGCGTCCTGTCTCAGAGTATGCAGAGGATTTTCATACAGCAGCTGCAGACTCCAGATGGAATACTACTGCCCTCTATGACGCCTTCTACCGGGGGCTCGCTGCTGAGTTGAAGGATGAGCTTGCTGCCCGGGAAGAAGCTCCCACAAGAACTGGATGATTTGATCTCCCTAGCTACACGAATTGATCACCGGATCAGAGAACGACATGGCAATAAGGGAACCGCAGGCAGTTGGCACCCCAGTCCCTGGTGGGCCCCACCAGGTACCTCATCTTCACCAAGACCCTTGGCAGCACAGTCTTCAACCTCACACCCAACTCAACCCCAGCCCACAGAGACTGGACGTCACTGTTTGTCTGACTCTGAGAAGGATAGGCGCAGAGCGAATGGACTTTGTCTCTACTGTGGTAACCCGGGTCATTTTGCAAGTTCCTGCCCAGCAAACGTGCAGGATCGTCTCTGAAAGGGGAGCCAGTGGCGAGCCCACCAGTTCCAGCCTCCTCCAAACCCCTGCTCAAGGCCCACATCACAGAACTCCCAGAACCATGACCTGGCGGTCTTCCTGTACTCGGAGGTGGACTCTGAATTCATCGATCAGGAACTGGCACGGCAACTAGGGGTCGATACTGAGCCGCTACCAGCCCCTCTCCAAGTTCGGGCCCCGGATGGCCATGTCCTCCAAAGTGTCCAACATAGGACGAAGCTTCTGCTGGTTACCATGGCCATGATATTGCGGCAGATTTCAGAAAGGCCTCCTCACTGGGCCTACGACTGTGCCATAGACCTTCTGCTGGGCACCATGCCCCCCAGGGGGTGCTTTTATCATCTTTCAGAACCTGAATGGGAGGCTATGGACACATACATCCAAGACTACCTCGCCGCTGATATTATATGTCCATCCTCTTCTCCTGCCAGGGTGGCGTTTTTCTTTGTGGTGAAAAATGACAAGTCCTTGCATCCATGCATTGACTACAGGGGCCTTAAAGAGATCACCATCAAGAACTGTTACCCCCTCTGCTCATGTCATCCACTTTTGAGCTACTCCAGGAGGGCCTTCATCTCCAAAGGGGATGAATGGAAGACAGCATTTAATATGCCCACAGGTCATTATAAGTACTTGGTGATGCCGTTTGGCCTGACCAACGCCCCTGCTGTCTTCCAGGCTCTTGTTAATGACGTCCTCCGTGACATGATCAATCATTTTGTTTACCTTGATAACATTCTTATCTATTCCCAATCCTTGGAGGAACACATCCACCATGTCTGTACCGTGCACCAGCGCCAGCCTGTACGCAAAAGCCAAGAAGTATGAGTTTCACGTTCCCCGCACTACCTTTCTGGGGCTTTCTCATACTCTCTGCCAGTAATGTACAGATGGACCCCGAATGTGTACCGATGGCCCCGTCCCGAATCCCGGAAGCAACTGCAGCAGTTCCTAGGACTTGCAAATTTCTACCCAAAGTTCATTCGTGGCTATAGCTCTGTTGCTGACCCCCTTCATCATCTCATTTCCTCTCTCACAAGCTTTTCCTGGACCCCAGAAGCTGAGTGAGCTTTCCACAAGCTCAATGACTTGTTTACCTCTGCCCCTATTTTGTCCCTACCTGGCCCCTTCTGGCAATTCATCGTGGAAGTGGAGGGTGCTCAGGGTGCTAGCTCCTGGTGATAACCATCAGTCTTTCTTCTGGCTTCCATCCACAGACCAATGATTAGACAGAATTACTCAACCAAGACCTCAAGACCGGTCTCCTTTGTGCTGAAGATCCCTTGTCCTGGTCTTCCAACCTGGTCTGGGTCAAGTACGCATACAATTCCCTTCCTTTTGCTGCCACAGGACTGTCCCCATTTCAAGCCACTTATGGCTACCAACTCCTTCTGTTCTCTCCCCAGGAGCTGAAGGCCTCAGTCCCCTCTGCTCTCACCCTGATCAAGCCTGGTAGGATGGTGTAAATGTCTGGAGAAGGGTCCGTGTCACACTACTCCAGTCATCCAGGAGCTATGCTTAAACCTCATCCCGCACCTCCCTACCGCATTGGGCAGAAAGTATGGCTCTCCATCCGAGACCTTCCGGTCAGGGTTGCCTGAAAAAGTGGCACCACACTGCGTCAGGCCATTCCCCATATCCAAAGTCATCAATCCTGTCGCCATTCATTTCAAGATCCCCAGGGCCCTTAGAATCCATCCTACCTTTCATGTCTCCTGTCTCAAGCCAGTACAAGCCTGTACGCTCATTCCAGATGTCGTTGATTGCAGTATTTGGTGGATTGGGAGGGGTATGGTCCAAAGGAACGCTCATGGATACCGGTACGTCCTTGGACCCCAGCCTGATCGCTGAGGTTCACCGTGATCACCTTGAGGAGCTGAGAGGGATGTTGTGAGACACCCCTTTGAAGGGGGGGATACTGTCATGTTCTTACCCCGCAGGCGGTGGCCGTCTTTGATCGTCCACTTCCGAGTTAACCACCATTTTATACACATCGGCGCTGTTTAAAGACGTGGCCGACACTCTCTCCCTGCCAGATGATCTTTCTAGTTAGCCTCGTGCTCTGTGGAATCGCCGTTGCCCTGTTGCATGCGTATCCAGTTTCGGATTTTTGATTACTTTTGTTTTGATCCTGCCTTCGTTCGGTTTCATTTTGTTGGCTCCTTACTCCGCTGTTTACTCGTTGAGTTTCCTTTTGCCTCTTGCTTAATGTCTCCGGCTTTCACGCCGGCGGATTGTGCACTGTGAACTCTCCCATGGATTACTGAACCATGTTTTCATTGTGGATTTCTAAAGGACTGGGTTTTCCCTTTCTCTGTGTACACTGAGTTTCCTCAAGGATTTTCTAACTGAGCCGTTCCCGTTATCTATCCCGTTTTATGACTGAGCCGTTCTATTATTTTCTGTGCTCATTCGTGTTTATTTGAACTGGTTCCAAACTTGTTCCATTGAATGATGAATGAATTGAATGATGAAGGCCACTGTGCTCATTGGCACCTTCAATGCTGCAGAAATTTTTCTGTACCTTCCCCAGATCTGTGCCTCGCTGCAATCCTGTCTCAAAGGTCTGCAGACAATTCCTTGGACTTCATGGCTTGGGTTGTGCTTATATAGACATGTGTGTGCCTTTCCAAATCATGTCCAATCAACTGAATTTACTGAATTTATAGGTGGACTCCAATCAAGTTGTAGAAACATCTCAAGGATGATCAGTGGAAACAAGGTGCATCTGAGCTCAGTTTTTGAGTATCATGGCAAAGGCTGTGAATACTTATGTACATGTGATTTTTCGATTTTTTTATTTATTCATACGATTTTTCCTTTTTTTATTTTTAATAAATTTGCAAAGATTTCAAACAAACTTCTTTCACGTTGTCATTATGGGGTATTGTTTGTAGAATTTTAAGGAAAATAATGAATTTAATCCATTTTGGAATAAAGCTGTAATATAACAAAATGTGGAAAAAGTTAAGCACTGTGAATACTTTCCGGATGCACTGTATACATATATATGGAGGATATTATATAGGGAATTGAATAAGTTCATTGCTTAACTTGCATATGTTCATTCTTGCATCTTTTTCATGATCGTATTGCTGTGTTTTCATTCATTCATTGTCTACCGCTTATCCAAACTATTCTCGGGTCACAGGGAGCCTGTGCCTATCTCAGGCGTCATTGGGCATCAAGGCAGGATACACCCTGGACAGAGTGCCAACCCATCGCAGGGCACACACACACTCTCATTCACTCACACAATCACACACTACGGACAATTTAGAGATGCCAATCAACCTATCACGCATGTTTTTGGACTGAGGGAGGAAACCGGAGTACTCGGAGGAAACCCCCGAAGCACGGGGAGAACATGCAAACTCCACACACACAAGGCGGAGGCGGGAATCGAACCCCCAAACCCTGGAGGTGTTTGGCAAACGTGCTAACCACTAAGCCACTGTGCCCCCCATTACTGTGTTTTGAACAACCAAATTTTTTTTGTTTGATACACTACCTGTGACAGATCCTCATCCTAAACCAAATACCAAAGGGTATAAATATGACAAAGAGATACAAATGATAATTCATTTAAAAGGTACTTTCCAAAAGTTTATTTTCACAAAGATATTTTCATACATTTGGCTATAAAAATGTCTTGCCATATACATTCAGTGATTTTTAGTTTGGAAACTCAAAATACAAGCAAGAATAGTCACTCCCTTCAGTGTTCAGTCTCCAAAGCTTCATCCCCAAAACACGCATGAGCTACTTAAGCTAGAATGCTGATAGCATGCAGAATTACCAAGTAACATAACATACAGGCAAATATATGTGGGATGTCATAGAGACCTGAGATGACATATTATGAGGATAACTTAAACTAAATATTACATAAAGTGTACTGACTTAAAAATCACTGACCCTACTGTTAAATATAACAATGTAAATGCACTATAGTTTTAGTGCAGTATAAAAACCGAAAGTAGCATTGAATAATTTGTGTATGTTCTCCGAACATGTGAAGAAGATGCTTATTTTAGGGCTGTCTGGGCCGTGTTTTCATCTCCACACTTTTAAACGAGTATCTCTCCCCAGTTTGAGAGTCAGTGAGAATGTACCAGGTGCCCCAGTAGATGCCATCTGTGATGCCAGTGTAGCGGCCGCGGTAGTAATGTCCATTCAAATTGGCAGCCAAACAGGAATCAAACCACCAGCCTGCACCATAGTACTGAGCACAGTTACCAGCTGCATAGCGATCATGATCGTGATCATATGTACTGAAAGCTCTGCCATCATGGTTGTAGTGCTTACTATAGCTGAGAGCGTTACCAGCATCACCTTGATAATTCTGTGCAGTCAAACGAAACCTGACAGATAAAAAAAAAACAGGAAAAGTGAGATATTATGAAGGGTTACACAAACTTCATTTATTGTGTTAATTCCAAGTCTGTTCCTGAGTGCACTGAATCCATTAACATATTTTTAATGTGTGTTTGTTGTCAACTGATTATATATATAAATCAAATTTAAAACTGCAATCACTACACTAGAATTAGACAGACTACAAGATAATCAAGTCATAAAGAATTTCATAGACATTTTTTGCTGTTGTTCCTGTGTGGTGTGTACACTACTGAGTTGCATCATTGTCTGTTTTGTATTTGTGTTTATGTGTATGAGAAACTCTGCACCTCTGGTTCTCTCCTGCCACTTTAAAGTTGTTGTAGATGGCATGTCTAGTCTGTTGATGCCAGTCTTGGAGGGTGATGCGGAGTGTGTGTTGCCCATTAGAGGTAATAGCATGTAGAACTGCATTCCCTAACCAGTGCTCCATTTGTGGAGAACCAAAGCCATCACGATACTCCTGCCAGGTCCGGTTAAAGTCCACTTGCCCATCAAATCGACGCTGAAACACTGTCCATCCACCTCCCGCAGACTCCATATCACACATAGCCTGTAATTAAGGAAAAGACTACTACATTTACTAATACGTGCATATATATACTGCATGTATATATCCTATTTTTAAACCCTATAGGGTCACAGCTTTAGGATATTTAAAACATTTAAGTTTTGTCTCTGTTACAAATGCATGCAGTTGTGTGATGCACCTCCAGTGCTGGCTTTTGAGAGTCAGGTTGGATGGTGTAAATTCCATTCTCTTTTATTCCAAACTTAAAGATCTCATAGCAATTTTGTGGATAAAGTCCTGTGGAGGGAGACACTACCAGACACAGATCGACATAAAACACACTTAAAAGACAATAACAGTTAATTTAATATTGAATGAATTTGTGTGTATACCTGTTAATGCACTTTGTGTTGCTGGTGGGCCAAACTGTGTGATGCTCTTCATCAACAGCAGCAAGTCTTTTTCTCCATCTTTCCCCACTGCTGCTCTCTCTAATAGACACATGGAAAGACACACTGGTTTATGCCTATTTGATTTACAGCCCACTCTATTTAGGAGGTTGCAACAAGGTTATATAAAGATTGCCTAAAGGTTGCTCACTGGTTGAACAGAAGTTGTTTAAGTGTTAGTCCTTTCAGAAGACTCACATTCCTAAGAGTACAACAACTATCAGTCTCTGTTTACTGTGTGTGTGTGTGTGCGTGTGCGTGCGTGTGTGTGTGTTAGTGGGGGAGATTGGAGTTAATTGACAGTGCTGAGAGAAAAGCATTGAAGACAGAAGCTCTCAAAGCAAAAAAAAAAAAAAAAAAAGTAAGGTGCTGTTTAAAATCTGCCAGCAGAGTTTATGAGAATTTAAGTCACAGACCTAGCCTGCCAGCCATGTCTTTAAGTCTCTGACTGTGGCAGTGCAGATCACACTCGGTAAGCACGGCCGTCATTAGAGCCAAAATGGCTGCCAGGGAATCTGATCCATCTCTTTGATTTCCTGAGGCTGGTTCATGTTGTCTCATACACCGCTGTAGCAGCACCAGACGTTCTGACATGGAAGATGACTAAACAACACACACACACAGGCAAAATACATAACTTTTTTATTATTATTATTATTATTATTATTATTATTATTATTATTATTATTATTATTTTGTTTGGCACATCCCTTAAAACTGTCATTAATATGTAGGCATTCACAGCAAGGGGAACTGGCTATACTAAATTGTCTGTAGATGTAAGTGAGTGTGTGTGGGCATGGTGCCCTGTGATGGATTGTCTCTGGACTGGGTTCTGTGTTGACCCTGGCCAGGATAATGCGGTTATTGAATGAATTAATTAATTAAAAATCCATATTAAATCCACAGACTAATATAATAAACATAAGGAAACCCCCAAAGCACAGGGAGAAAATACAAACTCTGCACACACAGGGAGAGGCAGGAATTGATCCCCCAATCCCAAAGGTGTAAGGCAAATGTGCTAAACACTAAGCCATCTTGCAAGAAAAACTAAAAAAATGCTCAGACTAACCAGTGATACAGAACTTTCATATATAAACAAAATGCAATTACTGTTTTTTGCTTTTTCCTTGATTTAAACACAAAAATACAAAGTGACTGGTTCTCAGAATAATTAACACACAACCATATACTTTATAGGTTTAGCTTTTTACACAGAAAGTGCACAAACACAGTGCATCTACACACACACACACACACACACACACACACACACAAATACTCGACTAAACTCACCTGAGTGTTTCTTTGGAGAGGCTCCTGTGTTTTTCTGTGCAGTGTGCCCTTCCTCTGTGTGTGGTGTGTTTTTGGGGGAGATGCTGTTGCACTGCAACCCCCCTCACACCTTCTGTTAGGTGGCCCAGCCACCAAACTGTCTCTCTGGCACATTACACACAGACACATCACACACACACACAGCAAAAGCCAGCGCAGAAAGCGCACACACACGCACACACTGCTAAGGATACTCATGGGAATGCGTGAGGTGTACCAATAAGTAACTGCACTCAACTGTCAGATGATTCCCGCTACCTCTCACCAATCTTCCGCACAAACTGTTGTCTCCTTTATTCCTCCACCTAGGACTCCAGCATTTCCAAAAAAAATAAAATAAATAAAAATAGTGTTTGGCTATTTTCCTCTTCAAATCTGTAGCAATTTGGTCTGCATCAGATAATGTTGTGTCTTCTTTATGCCTTTTTATTTGAGTCTTTACAATGCCAACACACTCACTTCCACTCTCTCATCTTTCTGAAACTTCTGCTGTCTTTCTCTTCTTATTTGATCTCCTCTTCCAGCCCTCTATCCCTCCCTCTGTCTCTCTCCTTCCCTTCTCTCTCCCTCTGTTTGTAGGGTTCTTGGCTTAGATGCCTAGATAACGTAGTTTCTTTGCTCTCTGACATGCACCGATGCTCCCTACCCCCCAACACACACATGCACACACGCACACTGCCTGACTGATCACCCAAATTAATTTCTAGCCTGTTTCATAGGTTTTATATACTGTTTTATGCGAAACCTGAATACCACACATACTTCCAAATGAATATATCCATACTTCTCTATTAGGCTTTTGTCCTTTTTTGGTGATTTATGCACTGCTTGTTGAACTTGTTAAAGGTCATAAAAGCTGAAAGACTCAAGGAATTCCTCTTGGTGCTCTTTTATGCTTGTATTAACAAACCCACACATGCACACCTTCTCAATGGTGTGACCTTCGTTACACTCTGATCTCTGACCTTTCTGTCTAGAAGAGAAAGGTGTTGGAACTGTCCTTGAATGTTTTAAAGAGGTGTATTTACTCTTGTGTGTGGATATGTGTGTAGGTGTGATGAGTTGGGGGGTTAATGGGCAGATTGACAGGAAAGAATGATTAGCTGTAAATGTGCTGTTCAGGGAAATTAGCACACTGTTGCCTATAATACTCCAAACTATTACAGAAGTCTACAAACACTATATCATAAACCATAAGAATTACAAATCACCCATGGATGCGCAGTGACATCCTACTTGAAGTAGGACACCATAGACCAGGAGTGTTGCTGGGCATAAACTTCTACTGGGCCACAGTTTCTTGAATGCCTAATGTATGTACTCTGCAATCGACAAATATATTTATTTACAACAGCAATGTCAAATTAAGTATATATGTGGGTAAAACAGTAAACAAAACAAAAAAAAAAACCCCAAAGTATTCTCCTGTAGGCTGAGTGGCTCAATCGCTTTACTGTGACTCAATTTACAAAGCTCCTCCTTCTCAACTGATAAGAGCATGATGGTGAAGTCTGTCTGTCACAATCGGTTGTGACATTCAGCTCCTTATTCTCTGTAGCAACATCAAAACATCAGCTAAATCTGAGGACCTACACACTTGTACTGTTAAAAACATCAGTAATGATTCATGAAATGATTTTGTCCGACTCCTATCATGCCACATCAGACTGGTTGATTCTTTGGACAGTTTAATCTACAAAGGATTAGTTTGTTTTCAATTATTAAGAAAAGCCTTGGTTGTAGCCTCTTTGTATATGCATATTGCACCGTGCAAGTTTATAATATTCTAATAGTTCCTTTAATTATCATTGAAAATGCATTTACCTAAAATGTGGTAAGGAAATCAGTTGCTCAACTCCTCTATCTGCTTCCTTTAAGTAAGGAATGACCCCATAGTTGTCAAAGTTAATGGGAAAACCTTGGAATACTGTATTTTGCAACCGGCCACAGACCCACAGAAGGGTGAACGAACTTATGGTAGTGTGATAGCTTGTTTCATTAACTCTTCATCTTATTATTTTAAAGCTTCAGTTTCAGACATAGCCTATTACTTTACCTCTTCTTTCCAACACACGCCAATGCACTGACTGCAGGTTGCTGGATGCGCTTATAGTGCTCCAGTTATTACATGTGGTTCATATGCTTGGTTGATCTGGTAAGTGAACCACAACAAGCACGAGCTTGTTTTGAAGAGGTAGTGTAGGTGAATGTGGTGTTGCTTTGACGGATTTTGGAACTTGAACCTCGAATAAGAGATTTTACTTTATTTCGCACAGCAAATCATTACTGGGGACACGTGCCCCAGTATAATAGGCCTAGCAACGCCGCTGCAGGACATATATAGAAGATATTTCAGTAGATGTTAATGACAATAATGTGACGATTATATATGATTGTTGTGTTGCATGGGGGAAGGTTGTGAAATACAAATACTAAGAAGTGGTGACTTTCTTTGGATAAAGGGGAAAAATCCACCAAATGAACTCACGCACATGACTGTTACATAAACAAAGTGTTCTTATGAGATTCTTTCAAGAGCGAATATATAATAAAATGGGCCCCTGCTATAGGTGTTCCGTGTTGCTTATCTCAGTAACTGGCGCCATCTTGTGTTAAAGGTCAGTGAGCATTATCGTTAATGTTCATTTTTGGTTTCTTCATATTCATTAGTTTTTCCTCTATACGGACATTGCTGATATAACTAAAAGTGTTCTCTTCCTTCCTGTGATGCTTGGCAACACTGTAACTTCATATGCTCATGCTTATACACTATATTCCCAAAAGTTTTGGGATACCCCTCCAAATCATTGAATTCAGGTATTGTTTTTCAGGGCTTGGACTTGGCCCCTTAGTTCCAGTGAAAGGAACTCTTAATGCTTCAGCATACCAAGACATTTTGGACAATTTCATGCTCCCAACTTTGGGAGCAATTCTACAAATATTCTTATATTTACTACTGTGACTTCCCAGGAACATGGTTCCAGCATAAAATAAGACGTAGGATATTCACACAATGTGGATTGTCTAATTATAAAATGATTCCTGCTGTATTGGTATTGGTATGTCTCGGCAAACGTCAAGTGCGCATGCGCCAGCACCCCTCGCTCGTACATCCAGATAGGCAGGGTTAAGACACATCATATACATCTCACTGAAGTCGAGGGGGTGGAGTCTGCCCTGATCCAACCCCGCCTACCTGAGAAAGCAGAACAAAAAGTCTAAAAATTCTAGTGTCAATAACTTATAACGTAAGTTCAATAACGTATTTTAGATTAAACGAATACTGTTGATAGTGTTTTGTTCCGTGTCGTAGAGAGTGTTTTCGGGTGTAGTTAGGAGGGGCCAGTTCATATCCAGCTCCAGCCCCTGGACTTTTGGTACGGAAACAGATGGACTTGATGGGCGTGCTTTAATCGCTTTGGTACCCGCCCCAGCGGCATACGCGTCACCGGTGTGGTCACGGGGGCTCCAGGAGGAAGTGAGAGACGGAAGGAAAGCAGACGGGAATTAAGATACAAATATAAGTAAGTTAGTTAGTTGGCCTAATTTTGTAGCTTTTTATTTGACACGAGATATATAAGTGCATTTTTCAGCTGGACATAATTCCAGTATTTTAATATAGCCTGTGAAAGTAGGCTGCTCTTGAAGTGGAGAGAAGACCAGAAGTAACAGGTTTGGACACAGCAGATATCTCTGACAGTTAACCTGTATGAGTTTGTTTTGAAAATGTGCTCCAGTGTGTGCATTGTGTGTTAAAGAAAATCATAGTTCATGCAGTAGGTCATACCAAAATAAGTTTTTGGTGTGTGCGTGTGTGAAAGAGTGATGTGGATATCACCATCTTTATAATAAAACATAAGCGTTGTTTTCTCTGCAATACGGTTTAGAAAAATAATCTCTAAGGACTTGTGAAAACAGTGTGTTGGTGTAGTATTAAATCGGACTTGTCCTTGATCTGTCCTCCAGGCAGAATGGCATCAAAGAAGAAAGTTCTTCTAAAAGTCATTATACTTGGAGATTCAGGGTAAGTGTGTGACATAAAGAGAGATATTGTATTACAAAGTGATTTGTAATGTTCCTGATATACTAGTATCGACAAAATGATATAAAATGACATTTTCTTAACTTTGGGTCTGGTGCAAGAGAAGAGACTCACATTACCAAGAACGTGTTGGAAATTCCAGTTTCCTCTTTCAGTTCTCTCTCTCTCTCTCTGCAGTGTTGGAAAGACATCTTTAATGAACCAGTATGTTAACAAGAAATTTAGTAATCAGTACAAGGCTACAATAGGAGCTGACTTTCTTACAAAGGAGGTGATGGTTGAAGACAGACTTGTTACTTTGCAGGTATTCTGTGAGAAATGCACTCTCATCTAATTAGCATACAATTTATAAGTAAAACATTTCCATGACAATATTACTGCTTAATAACAGAAGATTTTAACTATATGGCATAAGTTCCTCAGTCTCATAATGGCTACATGAGCTGTTTGTCTGTGAACGATTTCAGTCATCCATAATCACTTTCATGGTATGGTAGTATAAGTGAAAGGTGATGGGTTTGTGACTATTATAATCTTGATTATAAATTTGGTTAAGTGGCAAAAACAGTTTAACGATTCTAAAGTAATTATAACAAGTGCTACTTTTCCTGAATACTAGACATGTTGCAAGAGATTAGGTACCTTTTGTCATTAAATGTGGTCAAGAAATGCCTACTTTAAGAGAAATAACCCATTTGACTGATACTGCAATCCATATACCACTGAATTTGAACTGATTTAAACAAATGAAGACACAATGCTATGAACTAGTTTTAAATCTAATATAAGATAATATTTTGCCATCAAAAAGTGCTGCAGTAATCAGACTGCAATATTCCTGAGGCTTTGGCAAAAAGTCTGTAGCTAAGACTACTAGACATGATTTATTTTTACGTGGCCATGTGTCCAGAAGCCAACTATATAAATGTACACTATGTGAACACCTGACCATCACACCTATACATGAGCCTTCCCCAGTATGCTGCCAGAATGTTGGAAGCACACAATTGTATAAACTCTCTGTGTGCTGTACACATGTCTGACATCATTATTGCTTTTGTGACTGAATGGACAAATCCCCACAGCCATGCTCCAAAATTTAGTGAGAAGCCTTCTCAGAAGAGTGGAGGTTATTATAACAGAAAGCAGGATTAAATCTGGAATAGGAAGTTCAATGGATGGGATGGTCAGGTGTTCAGCTACCTTTGGTCATATAGTGTATATAATTATCTCAATAAAAATTAATTGCTGTATTACTCTTTCAAAGCACAAAATGGAACCTGTTTGTGTTAAACTGTGTAAATATTTAGTAGAAATTCTCCTAGGACCAATACAGTTTTTGTCTCTGACAGATTTGGGACACAGCTGGACAGGAAAGGTTTCAGTCCCTTGGGGTGGCGTTTTATCGGGGTGCTGACTGCTGTGTGCTGGTGTTCGATGTTACTACACAAACCACATTTAGGACTCTGGACTCCTGGAGAGATGAGTTTTTGATTCAGGCCAGTCCTCGTGATCCAGACAACTTCCCTTTCCTGGTCCTCGGCAACAAGATCGACCTGGAAAACAGGCAGGCAAGTAACACAGACCTTATGGGAAGTGTTTTGTGATTTTCACAAAGACCTTGTTAATATAACACTGGCTTTATTGTCTAAAGAGGGACCAAAGACCAAGGTTTTCTAAATAATTCACTTTATCCCAGCATAATATTCTGTAATGTTTATCTAAGTTAGAGAATATAAAGAAAAATACAAATGTCCGCCATACTAAACAACATACAACATTGTATAATACCATGCCATTTTGAAATAATTGTTTTCAATGTGAACAGATCATAAAATGTGGAAGAGAATGTGCAGAGTCACTATGTATTATTCTACTATTTCTGTTCTATGCATGTCTTTCAGGTGACGACAAAGCGAGCTCAGGCATGGTGTCTGAGTAAAAACAACATTCCATACTTTGAGACCAGCGCAAAAGAGGCCATCAATGTTGAGCAGGCATTTCAAACCATTGCACGCAATGCTCTAAAACAGGTTAGTAGGGTGCTGTTTTAATATATTCCACTAGCCACTGATCTGTTTGTCCATGTACATTTACCTGTGTATGTCATTATCTCTCTCCCTCCCTTTAGGAAACAGATGTTGAGCTTTATAATGAATTTCCAGATCAGATTAAGTTGGACAGAAATGACAGCTCCAGCTCATCTGCACAAAGCTGCAGCTGCTAACGCTTGTGTACATAGACACTAACAAGCTCTGTTAAACAAAAACAGATTTGCACACTCTACCTTTGCTCTTTTCAAATTTTTCTTTTTACTTAAATAAACACATGCACACACACACACACGCACAGTATGTATGTACAGTATATGCAAAAATGTTTCTTTTTGTAATTTTATGATTATTAATAATGAATATTTTAAATAAATGCAAACAAATCATCATTCTCAAGAAACATTTTCTTTGTTCTCAGTCCACAGGAACTCTGATATTAACTGTTTGCCTTGGAACATAAAGATATCATGGTTGCACACATGTACAATTCCTTTGTCATCTATTACCATAGGAAAAAACAATGAACATCCAACATAACAGACTTGGAGCACTTACTCAATTTAAGTAATTAAAAAAAAACAGTGGTGCACGTGGTGGGAATGCTGACACATCATTTCCACCACACTGCTCTATGGTCCCAAGGTCCATCCTGAGCTGGCCTTACTTTGTGTGCAATTTTACATGTTCTCCATTCAAGAGTCAACACTTTACTTGTCCATATGTAGCTTGTAAAAAAGGTGCAGTGAAACAAGAAGTGACAAATCAGAAGACTGTGCTTAACAAAATAAATAAACTATACAGACATTATACACTGGATATAAGGTAAGGGGGAGGAGTGGACAACACACCTAAACATCTGAAAAGGTATGCATGCATGTATGGATATATCTATGTCCAGTGCATGTGCAAATATGCCTTATGTGACATGTTTGACCTATTTCCTGGTGATGTACTGTATGTGTATGTTTGAACACAGCCACCAGAATGGTCTGTTGTTGGGGTGTGTGGGATCCTTGAAGATCTTTGCTACCTTGGGCCTGCACTTGTTCTCTCTATGTCCATTTTCCTCACCTCTCAGCGAAGCAAAACTGCCCCGTAGCTCATTTGTTGCATTTTATTAATTTTTTTCCTTACCCTGGGGAATGGGGAAAAATGTGCTCATAAGTGTGGTTCTGGCAATATACCAGCTAGTTCGGACATGTTTAAGTTGTCGTTATTTGTCACATATATATTACTGCACAGTGAAATTCTTTTCTTCGCACATCCCCATCCTTGAGGGTTGGGGTCAGGTCACAGGGTCAGCTATGACAGTGCCCCTGGAGCAGGGTGGGTTGGGGGCCTTGCTCAAGGGCCCAGCAGCTTGGCGGTGCTGGGTCAACGACCCAGAGTCAAAATTTGTTTTGGACCTAACGGTAATTAACATTGTTTTTCACGGTTTATATACATATAACGGTTTTCACAGTTTATATATATATAAATTCTTCATGTAGCATCTTTATTCATGTAGCATCCCAGTAACGGTGTCGGTGTATTCAGAGCACATCCCTATTATGAAGCAGCCTATCACTCGAAACTAATTTGCATCTTCCAAGATTTTATCCGGGTAACAAAACTTAATTAAAACAAAACAAAAACGCGTATATGCAGCCTGTCGAAACGCAAAAAGCACACCCCAATATGCCTGTTGTAGAACCGCCCTTTCTTTTCAAACACTACAGGAAGCTAAAGCAGTTTGCCAACACACAACCACGTGATGGCGTTTTATGTGCTTGTTTAGAGAAATTAAACCAAATATATCTTGGACATCTTTGGTGAACTAGTTCGAACTAACCACTTTTCCAGTAATTTACACATTTAACCTTCGTCCTATATCCCCAGAATTGTGAGTGTGTGTACAGTTGCATAATAATTCGTACTTTAAGTCGCCTCCCCTACTCGCTATTGCATGCTATGCGCGGGGTGAGATCTTCTGTTTATGGCGATTTTTCCGAGTATCGCTATCCATCTGCTCTTTCCGCTCAGTACTGAACACGGCCTTGGTTGCACTTTCAGACCAGAATGATTAGGATGCGAAACGGACGAGAATGTGTGAGATAACAGAGCTCAAACTAACAGCAAAAAACACAACTTGAGGCATGCACCTGCTGTCAGTGTTGTTGTTCTCAATCACGTCCGCACATGGTTGATAAACACCGATCAGCCTCGCTGACAGCAAAGTCTCAGAGCGGACTAACTTCTCAAGCATCTCAAGACGCTTTAGAAATAACAGTATAACCATGTCTACCCAGGCTGAGGAACCAGCACCAGAAGCAGGGCCAGCAGTACCAGCAAAAGCGGTGCCCAAAAAGAAGCCCGCCAATAAAGCAAAGACTGCAGAGAAAAATAAGAAAAATAATAATAAGAAGAAGAAGGGTAAAGGGCCCGGAAAGTACAGCCAGCTGGTGATCGATGCTATTAAAACCTTGGGCGAGAGAAACGGCTCGTCTCTTTTTAAAATCTATAATGAGGCGAAAAAAGCCAGCTGGTTTGACCAGCAGCATGGCCGTGTGTACCTGCGCTACTCCATCCGCGCATTGCTGCAGAACGACACGCTGGTGCAGGTGAAGGGTCTGGGCGCTAACGGCTCCTTCAGGCTCAACAAGAAGAAATTCACCTCCGACAGCAAGAAAAGCACTGCAAAGCCAAAGAAGACTGCGAAAACGACCAAAAAGCCAGCCAAAAAAGCAGCGGAGAAAAAGAAAAGCGTCGGCGGCGTGAAGAAGGCGACTCCAGGCGCCAAGAAAACCTCCAAACCCAAGAAAGCGAATAAAAGTCCAGCGGTCGCAGCCAAGAAGGCGAGCAAGCCCAAGAAAGCCAAGCAGACAAAAAAGACTGTCAAGAAGGATTAAAACGTTTGTAGTCTGCATGCTTTAAGCTATGTTTAAAGTACTTCACATACTATAAGCATTACGCTGTATGTAAATAAGCTTAATGATCGCATAGTTAAGAAGCACTGAACAAGTCATTTCGGTGTTACTGATGTAACCAAATGTATATAATTATACAAAAAGTTAAACAAATTAGCAGTTTCGTAACGCCTGCTCATTGTTATTATTTTCTTTTCTGTACTTTTCCATTAGTAGTTAAGATGCATTTCTTATGGTTCAAATAAAATGATAAAAGAAAACAAAATGCGTGTTTCTTCTGCGTGATGGTGTTTCAATTTAAAGTTATTGATGGCTCATTTTGTGGATAAGCATGTGCATTTCTGATGAGAACTACAAGAACTGTATATATACCTGTTATATAACTTTTACATCAGAACTGATTTTATTTACAGGTATACAGTCAAGTATCAGAAATGGGCAAGAAAGTAAAAAACAGAAAAAGAAGAAAAAAATCTAATACTTTGAGGTATAATAAACAAGCTGTGTGAGGGAACAGAAAAACACTAACATATACATTAACAGTATAATGCGATATAGGCATCTGAACACTGATACAGTACATTTTTAACTGAATAGCACTGGGCTCTGAGCAGAGATACAATTTAGAGAAACGGAAATAATGAAACATTTCAAATCCGAGCATAACCATGTAGATACATTCAAGAAATTAATGCAGAAATAACAAATTAACATATTTATTTTACAAATTGTTTTTGTAAGCCTATGTTGTAATTCGTTTAATCTATTTTAAAGAATTATTTCGTATTAAAAATAAGTATGATAAGTAGCATGGCTTGACTTTTTTTTTTTTTTTTTAAATGTTGCGTGTGTGGTCTTCCTGGACACCCCCATGCTAAACTCTGTTAGTGGTATCGCCCACAGGACGACGAGGAACACGGAAGTGGCTCACTGATTGTAGTAATTTCCGCTTTCAGACAAGAGCCGGATAAAGAGAAATGGTAAGAAAATCGCATTACAACAAATTGTTTTGCATTTACATTTGCATTTACATTTACAAAAACATTTACATTTCTTGCTTTCGTTAATGTGCACTTTTTTTTATATATTGGAAGAATGAAGTTATCCCATAAACGCTTAGCTGCCTAGCGAAATCATCCCCACCCAAGTCAGCTTTTCAATGGAGATCACTAGAGCATGCATACACCGGAGATGACTAGCAGATATGTGTGATTTTCAGCTAACATTTCTTTCTGCGGTAGCCTACATCCTGTATCACAAAGCCGTCAGATTGCAGGTTACAGCGATTGTGTTATTAGCTGGTGCATCATGATGTCAGGTTAACTCAAGTGGCTCCGGAATTTTGCAAAAACTACAGCACTGAAGTATGGCTAGAGATTATATGGCAAAAATGTAAATCAGCGCGTTAGATGTAAATATTTCATGATATTTAGGTTTGCTTTTCGGATAAAATGTATCTACATGTATTGTGAAACCCTAAAAAAAACATTTACGATCATTTAACTCATTACGAGTTACAATAAAAGAACTGAGTCTTTACGATACCCAGAAAAGTGCATGAGATTGATTATATCTGGGACTCTAGGATAGACTTATTTAATGTTACCCTCCAGTGTTGCTCTAGCCACAGTGTGAAATCAAATGAGGGCCAAATTTGGTCTTAGACATATGAGTAGGGTTTTGTTTTTTTTGGAGAGAAGGTTTGGACTTCCTCCTTCTTAGTGAATTTGAATGTAATTGTCTCTGATGTATTAGGTAATTACATTAACAGTTGCCCAATTTTTCACTCATTTATTTTCACTCATCACATATTAATTCACTGATTTAGAGCAATCTAGCATAGCCATTTCACCTACTGGTGGTAGCCTTGAGGAATCCCAGGCAGACACCAGAGAACATGTCAAACTTCACACAACCAGTAAAACAAGCTCAGGATCGAACCTGGTACCAAGAACCAGAGAGATCACAACGTTACACACATTACTGTGCCATCACTTTAATTGCCCTACAGGGTACACGCTTTCAGTGGATCTGCCTCCTGTTTAGAAAGATGAAGTTTTTCCACAAGGTGGTGCCATGTGTGCATGTGTCAGTGCTCCTTTGCCTCAGTGCCACAAATGAGCGAATGTTATTGATTACACTTGCACCATTCTTTGAACACTAATATCTAGTAGCACTTTAAATACATTAATGTACACCGATCAGCTATGACATTATGAGCAGTGACAGGTGAAGTGAATAACACTGATTATCTCCTCATCAGGACACTTGTTAGTGGGTGGGATATATTAGGCAGCAAGTGAACATTTTGTCCTCAAATTTGATGTTAGAAGCAGGAAAAATGGGCAAGCATAAGGATTTGAGCGAGCCTACAGGACTTAAAGTATCTGCTGCTAACATCTTGGTGCCAGATACCACAGCACACCTTCAGGTATCTAGTAGAGTCCATGCCTCGACAGGTCAGGGCTGTTTTGGCAGCAAAAAGGGGGAACAACACAATATTAGGCAGGTGGTCATAATGTTATGGCTGAGTGTGGTATTTTATACAATTGCATCAAAGCATAATTTTTTTGGTGTAGCTTTTATGCTAGTTTCAGATTGAAGATTTGTTACCGTTCTCATGCGCATGACTGAATTATATATTGTATGTTTTACTGCAGACAGCGACTTTGCGTCCATACCTGAATGCAGTACGAGCAACATTGCAGGCAGCTCTCTGCCTGGAAAACTTCTCCTCACAGGTGGTCGAGCGGCACAACAAACCTGAGGTTGAAGTCCGGTACGTGTGCTTTTAAACCTAGAAATTTTATCAAAGCCTGGTTCAGCACTTCAGCACTTTTTTTTAATGTATTTTGTACATTATTATTATAACTTTATGTGTAAAACACATGTATTTCTTATCTTTATTCAACATAAGTAGCACAGTGCTTATTTTCTGGATTTCTGTAATTTTACATAATTGTATTTTAGAACTATATTACTAGTGTCATATCTGCCCAGTGTCTAGTGGAAGCATTTTGCTGACCCCCACTAACTCTGTGTGTGTGTGTGTGTGTGTGTGTGTGTGTGTGTGTGTGTGTGTGTGTGTAACAGGAGCAGCAAGGAATTGTTGCTGCAGCCAGTTGTGATTAGCAGAAATGATAAAGAGAAGGTCCTTATAGAAGGTTCAATCAACTCTGTTCGTGTCAGCATTGCAGTAAAGCAGGTCTTGACCTATCATTCATCAGTTTCACAATCCCGGAAACTTACATTTGTAGTTAGTCTTGGAGCAGAAGCATTAATCTGTAGATAGGATCTGTGATATGGCAGACATAAATGTCGTTTTTTTAAGCAATCACCACTTTTAACATGGCCTTAATGATATGAATGTTAGTCAAACATTTTGTTGAATATATAGCCAAAAACCACCTTCTTTCAAAGCAAGAAGTCACCAGATGTCCAATCACAGGCCTTTTTAAGTACCTATTGGCACACAAGATTCCCTTATTTACTCACCAGTAAATAACTTTGCACAAATAAAAACAATCAAGTGAGTATGTGTATATCCTGATCCAAAACTCTCATTGTGATGTGGAATTTAAAGTTTATTTTCCTGCTGAAAAATCAGTAAGTGGAAGTGTATATGCATGGAAGTAAGGAGGTTGCCTCCTGATTCTGAAGTTTGTGGCCAGAATAGTGTGCAAAGTGTACATAGTAGTGTACAAAGACATTTCCATGTCCTATGAGTGTTTGAGGCTGAAACATTGTGAATGTTGACTGTGCTCTGATCGGTCTTTTCTAGGCTGACGAGATTGAGAAGATTCTGTGCCACAAGTTCATGCGCTTTATGATGATGAGAGCTGAGAACTTTTTCATTCTGCGGAGAAAACCAGTGGAGGTGAGAGATGTGTTAAAAAAAAAAAAGTTTACTGTTGAAAGTTATGTCAGGCCCTGTGTCTGAAAGGATCCTTTTTAAATATACTCTTTTTATGTAGTTTGTTTATGGTAATTTTCTAGGGGACCATTGAGTAAATACAGGGTAGGTGTACCTAGAAAAGTGTTGAATCAGTTTATACTAAACAGAAACAAGTTTTTGTCTCTGTTCAGTAATCATGGGTTATGGCTTTTAGGCTTGTTATATGTATAATGTAGGTTATGCTGAATATATAGGAGACATTTCAAACATAAAAAGTGGAGAACTAATCAAGTAACATCACTTGCATCACATATCCCCTTCTCTTGTTTCATTCTCCAGGGCTATGATATCAGTTTCCTCATCACTAACTTTCACACAGAGCAGATGTATAAGCACAAGTTGGTGGATTTTGTCATCCACTTTATGGAGGAAATTGACAAGGAAATCAGCGAGATGAAACTCTCAGTCAATGCAAGGGCACGAATAGTTGCTGAAGAATTTCTCAAGAATGTGAGTGTGTTCTTTGGTTCCCTTATATACACACACACACACCTAATCACACCATTTAGCATAATTTGTGGTTGTGCATTTTTTGTGTCTTTAATTTATTTTTATTCATTGCTAATTAGTAGTGGTAAAATATACCTACAAAGGTTATTGCAGAGATATGCAAATCTACCCCCACAGAGCACTTTATTAGGAACACCCGTGCGGCTACTTTTTTCTTGCTGTTATCTAATTAGCCAATCGTGTTGCAGCAGTACAATGCATATCATCACGTGGATACGGGCCAGCCACATCACAGGAAAAAATGTGATCACTAGGATTTTGATTGTGGCATGATTGTTGGTGCCAGACAGTCTACTTATATACAGTCATGTGAAAAAATTAGGACACCCCATTGAATATTCAGTTCTTTATTAAGAAATGTCAATTTCTGATCTTGTTTTAATTTGTACCTGTAGATAAAAGTGATGTAATTTCATGTAAACAACAAAATGTCACTGTTTTGTCTTATTAAACAAAAGAAATAAACAAAAATGGGTATTTCACCTGAGGAAAAAGTTAAGACACCCTATTCTCTAATTGCTAGTGTTTCCCCCATTGACTGAAATAACCTCAATGAGACGTTTCTTGTAGCCATCTACCAGCTTCTGACAATCGATTGGAAGAAAGTTTCCACCACTCCTCAAAGCAGAATTCTTTCAGCTGTGTGATGTTGTGTGATGCTGAAATGTTGTATTTGGTTTACGCCAAACATGCCCTGTTATGGTGTCTTTCTGATTGTAGATTCATGCACTTTGGCATAAACTGTAGCAAAAGTTTGCTGTAGGTCCCGTAATATTTTAGGGATTTTGGAGATGTCTTTATGCATCTTGCAGTCTGCTCTTGGGGTGAAATTGCTTGACCTGGCCATGTTGGCAGTTGTTTTAAATGATCTCCACTTTGAATGGAATAGAATGGCCGATTACAAATTCTTTTGAGATCTTTTTATATCTCTTACCAGTCACATAAGCATCAACAATATTCTTTCTGAAGGCCTCAGAGAGCTCTTTGGATCACAGATACCTCTCACTTCAACAATTAAGAGCAAACCAAGCTAAATGTCTGAGGTTTAAATAAGGCAAGCCTCCTTCAAAATGCTCAGTAACAATGTTCTAATAATTTGCACCTGATGTGATACACCTGCAGGTCATTTGATCCAAGTACAAATGGGGATGTCCTTACTTTTTCCTCACAAGAATTTTCTTTAAATTACATTTTACGGATCATTTTAAAAAAGACTATTCTTTGGTTTTATTTGTTTAGTTATATTACTTGAATCTTTCAATATTGTTAAAATGAAGATCAAATGCCCATATGTTTAGCTATGTTAAAAAAAACACAGGCTTTCATGGGGTGTCCTAATTTCTTCATATGACTGTAGCTGCTGATCTCCTGGGATTTTCACACTTTGGGCCTGCTAATACCAATCAATCATGTGCATCCCTTTATGGCCACAATTTACTCATCTTCTATTGGCTACCTCCAGCATTCTATTGGCTCCAACTCCAGCAAGTTTATTGCAGCGTAGCAATGACAAAAAACAAGTACTTTGGGTTCATCAGAGTCAAAAAGAACGTAGGACAAATCCTGCTCAAACATTTTGTACAGTGTTTCCTGTGTGTAATTTAAATTAGTTTCACTTTAATTGTAAATTGGTGTAAGAACTGAGTATCACCCAAACGGTCGGGTGATACTGTCATCTTGCCAGATGTCTTTAAATGGTAATCACGGTCACATACACCTTGGCTTGATATTGTTACTGGTGTTATCACACAAATGGTCGGGTGATACTAAATGGTAATCACGGTCACGTATACCCTTTGTTCAGTGATTGTTCTCGATGTCTTGCTGGTTTCATGAACATTACAATGATTTGAGGGTTCTACAGTGTCCTTCTCAGTCATGTCAATCAGGCAGTCATATCAGTATTAACAAAACTCTTAAAAAAAATTGAGGCTGTTTTGAGAGCAAAGGGAGGCCCATCTCAGTATTACTATAGTGTACCTAATGAAGTGATCATTGATTGTATTTTTGTTAGCCATGTAGTTTGATTTCTGGACGTGAGTAAGTGATACTTTCTGTTATGTATATGCGTGTGTGTGTGTGTATATATATATATATATATATATATATATATATATATATATATATATATTCTTTGAGAATATTTTGCGAATATCCTAGAGTGTTGAGTTCCTTACTTGCAAGCCGTATTTTTTACACATCTCTTGAATTTTCTGAATTTCCTAAGATATTATTAATACTTGTCATGAATACCCCCCCCTCCTTTTCTTTTAAATTCAGTTTTAAGAATGTACCTGCTCAACCTCAGCATACTGCAACACTTCACCATGGTCAGCATAAGCAGGATGGAGGTTTGTTTGGGACCTTAAAAGTCAAGTAAGCAACAGAGAGTGAAAGAGGACACACAACGTGTATAACAACATGGAGCAACAAGGATCACGTGGATTCAGGGTGTGTCCCCTCGCCATTGGACTGAATTCCAAGTATTGCAGTGATCTCAACCAAAAGCACTCATGGAATTCCAAGACTCTCTGTACTGTTCAGCTGTACTGTTCTGTAGCTATTAAAATTGCATTATTAATCTTGTTGTGCCAACTTCATTTGCTTGCTTGCTAACTTGCTCCAAAAACTTTCTATGCTACTTCATGATCTTTTTTGATAGTAATTTCCACTTATCTCTTCCCTTCTGCAGTTTGCTCCTTTAACATCATCATAATTCCATATAGTTAAATGCTCACAATGCTGCAGTAGGCATTCACATCTTCCTCCATGCTCAGAAATCATCATCTGTATAGATGCTGAACAAACCTTTAATATCAGGGTGGACATTCTTAAAAAGTCTTTCAATATTCTTGAGCATGAAAATGAAAAAAATGAGCCAATGTTCCAATAATTTAAACTGTGTTAATGCTCTTGAATTATTTGTAAAATATATGTATATTGTGTGCATAGTGACATTTTCATATCTGATTTTGATATATTGACCTTCATGCTATTGCACATGGATTACACAAGACCTTATTAGTTGTAGAGAGAAACAATTATGATGATAAATAAACATCCCTTTATTGCTTGTAATTGTTTTCGGATTTTGTGTTTCAACATTTTTTAGTATTTGTATAATCCAGCCTTACATAGGAACATTCTTCTAAATATACTGCAGATATATATATATATTGCAGATACGACAGATACCCTGCCACAGAGTTCAGCTGCTTGCAAGTTTCTCCAGTAACCCTTTGCAAATAATCAAGACTGCAGAGTGCACCACTACAGAACTGATAAACAAGAATTTATATGAATGAATCTGAAAAAATAGTAATACGTATGGTCTCTCTCTCTCTCTCTCTCTCTCTCTCTCTCTATATATATATATAGAGAGAGAGAGAGAGAGAGAGAGAGAGAGAGAGACCATACGTATTACTATTTTTTTACGTATACGTATTACTATTCTCTCTCTCTCTCTCTCTCTCTCTCTCTCTCTCTGATATATATATATCATCTGGTGAACACTAACAAAATATAAAATATACTAATTGGTTGTTTTATAAATATCCTACTAAGTGCATACACATGTTAAGTGGTTCTTATGAAAACCTTCAAAATAAAGTTTTAGTGTCCTTAGTGTAACCTGAGGAGAAGAGTGATGACTATATCTTTGACATATTTTGACAGTCAGGCCAATTGTCAAAAGATATCAGCAGGTGGTTTAGAAATAATGCAATTTAATTTCTTTATTCATTCATTTATCTTCATAATTGCTTTTTCCTGGTAAGGGTTGCAGTGGATCCAGTAAATATTCCGGAAACACTAGGGGTGCTGCAGCATACACACACACACACACAAACTCACTTACACCTAGGGGCGATGAAGTGCCTAATCCACCCACTAACGAGTTTGGGAGGTGGGAATGAACAAGAGAACCTGGATTAAATACTTGTTATGGGGAGAACATGTGAAACGCCACACATGTCAAAATGAGGACTCACCTCTTGCTTGTGCAAATGAAGTACTAATGAAATAGTATTATATTATATATATTCTTTATATAATCTAAGTCAAAAGTCTATCTCTGCATAAACATTACAGCCTACTCAATATTAAAGGCACTGCACCCAAAAGAAACTCGACAGTGAAAATGTTTGCTCTCAGATTCAATTTGTATGATGTGTCTAAAGCCAAATGCTAAATTCTGATCAAGGCAGGATACACCCTGGATGGAGTGCCAACCTATCGCAGGGCACACACACACACACACTCTCGCAATCACACACTATGGACAATTTAGAGATGCCAATAAACCTACCATGCATGTCTTTGGACCGGGGGAGGAAACTGGAGTACCCGGAGGAAACCCCCGAGGCACGGGGAGAACATGCAAACTCCACACACACGGCGGAGGCAGGAATTGAACCCCCAACCCTGGAGGTGTGAGGCAAACGTGCTAACCACTAAGCCACCGTGCCCCCCATAATTGGACATCTGGTCTTACAATATGCAATTGTTTTTTTGGCATGATAATATTTACTGCAGGGGGACACGGTGGCTTAGTGGTTAGCACGTTTGCCTCACACCTCCAGGGTTGGGGGTTCGATTCCAGGGTTTCCTCCGGGTACTCCGGTTTCCTCCCCCGGTCCAAAGACATGCATGGTAGGTTGATTGGCATCTCTAAATTGTCCGTAGTGTGTGATTGCGTGAGTGAATGAGAATGTGTGTGTGCCCTGGGTTGGCACTCCGTCCAGGGTGTATCCTGCCTTGATGCCCAATGACGCCTGAGAGCACAGGTTCCCCGTGACCCGAGAATAGTTCGGATAAGCGGTAGACAATGAATGAATGAATGAATATTTACTGCATGTAATATTGCAACAGTGTTCTTTTACTATTTTGCAAAAGCATGCTAAATATTTTTCAATTGTGCTGATCTATAAATTTACCATCTACAGGACATATGCTACTCTATTCTGCCTGTGGCTGATTGAGAAAAGGTCAAAATTAGATGAGTGAGTGAAGACATCTCTCCAAATTCAGAGCATCGTTAATGATTCTATGTCCCTCCTGATGCTGCCTATTAAATGTTATGATGACCAGGGGACTTATTGGAGGTCATTACACTTTTGAATGGTGTGACCTACACTTCAGTTTGCAGCATCTTCTTTCAGATCTACTGATCCATGTGAAAATTGTCCAATAACACTTGCAGGCACTTGAGAGATACTGGGCTTGTTTGTGAAACTTAATGCATGGAGAGTTCAAAGGTGTATTTACACAATAAGCCTTCCAAGTATGCTGACATTTAGCTCATTGAGCTGCACAGAGGGCTATATTTGTATTTTGCCCAAATAAGAATATAATGTTATGAGTGAGCTATCGAATATCACATTTTTATTCAATCCACAAGCTCATTATATCTCAAGAGTAACTGCTTTAGAATTTCTTCTGCTTTCCCTTCATTGCCAACATTGGATCACATTTCCTATGGAACGACTGAGCTACTGGCTGACAAAAGCTTCCTTATAAATCATACAACGTGGATGGCATGCCATAATACCACATGGAAACATATTACTGAATTGCCATTTAAAGATGCATCCTTTTTGTTAATAAAGGGAATCTTTCCATTTCACCAAACTGACAGCTTTCTTTGTTCCTCATCCTCAATTAAGTGTAGAGAATATCATAATAAAAGCAACTCTGTTGGCTTTCTAATTTTGGGATTTTTTTATTGGCATATATATATATATATATATATATATATATATATATATAAAATATATATATATATATATATATATATATATATATATATATATGCCCTATTAATATTATACATTTGTATTTAAAAAAAAAAGAAAGAAAGGAAAATACAGTAAAACTGCATGTGTCTAATATAGGAGAAAAGGTGGAGTTAAAAGTTTAGAATGACTGAAGTGTGCCTGTCAACATCTTAGTCTTTGTCAGAGCCCCAGGAGAGACTTGAGGAACTCCAGCTGTCTTTAGTTTGGCACGCTATAATCTCTTTGGCAGCTCCTGCAATTTCTTAAAGCTTTTGGTATGACAATATACCAATTTGATTTCTTCATAACATGTTGGGCTTCCATGGCCCTTGAAACTTTATACAAGTGACATTTGGCGTCTTATACACAGTTATAGCGAGGAGCTTTATAATGCTAGATGACATTCTAGAGTAGGATTAACAACTACCTGGAGCTACTCAGTTATCTGACCTTGGTTTGTTAATGATGATCCTAAAAATGGGGAAAAAAATTTATTTGGTTCAATTGTAGTGGATAAATAGTGATTAATCAGTGTATAATTATAATAATAAAAAATATTATAATAATGATTATTATTATTACTATTATTACTATTACTATCATTACTATTGGATTTTTGTTATTAAGTCAAACAATACAGACTTCTTGATTTTATGTTTATTGTTTGCATCTATTATCATCTATTATGTGCTAAAACAACACCTCTGTGCTCATGAGATGGCATCAGTTCATCAGAGGATAAAAATAATACACTGGTGTTGTCATAAGATGCTGCTTAAGGAAGGCAAACATTAGAGGACAAACGAAGTAAAAATTCATGACCAAATTGAGCAACTCAGATATGGTGACGACACATTTAAAGGTCTATATAAGACTCAGACGGAGATTCCTCATCCGACACGCAGGCACCCAACTAAGGTGAGTGACTTACAGCTGTTTCTTTTGCAAAAAGGAAGAAACCCCAAAACCAAACAAAAGCAGGTTCCTTCAAGAACAAGTCTGACTTTATGAAATTATGACTGAAGATATAATACATAAACATTATTGTCTTTAGATTCATACAGCAGCCCATCTGAATTTCCTGAGAGGCACCAGACAGGGTAAATACAACTAGCGTCATGTTCGTGCTTGAATATATATATATATTTGTTTGTTTGTTTGCTTGTTTGTTTGTTTTTTAAATTAATTCATTATGCTTTATTGTTTAAATTTATTGTGCAAAGATCACAAGGATTATCAGATAAGTGTTAAATTTTAGTCAATATGTAACATCATAAATTGCTAAAGCTATTGCACATCACATACATAGCACATGGAAGGACTACACATTAATGACACTGGTCATTTCTATTAACAGATTCATTATACTGTATACCCATATTAATTTCCTCTTAAAGTAACACAATTAGACAAAATTTGTCAGAAAGATCTACACAAAGCAATAAAATGGAAATGTACTCTGCAGTAAGGTGTCACCATGAGTGGGGACGCAGAAATGGAGTGCTTTGGCCCGGCGGCCATATACCTCCGGAAGCCAGAGCGAGAAAGGATTGAGGCACAAAACTTACCATTTGATGCCAAAACAGCCTACTATGTGTCTGAGCCAGCTGAGATGTACCTTAAAGGAGTCCTACAGAGCAGAGAGGGAGGCAAAGCCACCGTCAAAACTCTGTGTGGCAAAGTGAGTAGGGAAAATAAACCAGAAGCAGGGTTTAATGTCTGATATTCATGCCACTGCCATGTAACTGCTCTTAATTCACTCCAGACCTTGACAGTGAAGGAAGATAACATCTTCCCCATGAATCCTCCAAAGTTTGATAAGATTGAGGACATGGCTATGATGACCCACCTCAATGAGCCTACTGTGCTGTACAACCTTAAAGAGCGTTATGCAGCATGGATGATTTACGTGAGTATACGGACACATTTGATTCCATAAATTTTTTCCCAGAGTAGTAATAAATACTTTACAATAATTGAGTACGGTAGCACAACTAATTGTACTCATTGGCATATTTAACATTTAATATAGTTTACTGACATAGTAACTGCTTTATATACACTGTTTACGTTTAGCATTTAATCTCTTCTGCTTGTACAGACCTACTCTGGGTTGTTCTGCGTCACTGTGAACCCCTATAAGTGGCTCCCAGTTTATGACAGTAAGGTTGTGACGGCCTACAGGGGCAAAAAGAGAGTCGAGGCCCCTCCTCACATCTTCTCCATCTCTGATAACGCTTATCAGTTCATGCTCACTGGTATGAAGGTTTCAACATTCTACCAAATATGATTTTTCAATTATGTGCTTAATAAATTTATTAACTTACAAATATTGTTACTTTCCAGACCGTGAGAACCAGTCAATCCTGATCACGTAAGTTTAAGAATGCTGTGTCAATATAACAAGTGGACACTAAGTTTGGTAAACTGTGCTAGCCAATAATAAACTAGATGATTCAGGCGATAACTATGATCATGCTCATACTGTATATCCTTAATGAGTGCACTTTTCTCTACTAAACCATGTTGTTAGTTTTGTTTGCTTTGTTCAAGGTTCATGAACTAAAAATAATAGAAGAATGTTTTGAGCATTATAGAAAATCAGTGGAAGGAATTAAGAAAACAGCTGACCATTTGCAGCTTTCAGATACTGAAGTGTTTTTTTACTAGAACATAATTATGCTTTAGACTGCAACAAGCACTGTTATATCCTATAGCTGTAACTTTTGAATGGATTTTTATTTCAGTGGAGAATCTGGTGCAGGAAAGACTGTAAACACCAAAAGGGTCATCCAGTACTTTGCGACAATCGCAGTGTCTGGACCGAAGAAGGCAGAACATGTTCCTGGAAAAATGAAGGTTAGTGCACTGCTGTTTGTAGTAGTTTATAAGTTTTTTTATTAAAATTTAAAGGTGAAATGTTTGTTATTAGTTTTATTTCTTATAATACATGTATTGTTATGTTATGTTATGTTATGTTATGTTATTTGGGGGGGGGACGGTGGCTTAGTGGATAGCACGTTTGCCTCCACACACCTCCGCCGTTTGGGGGGTGTGTGTGTGTGGAGTTTGCATGTTCTCCCCGTGCCTCGGGGGTTTCCTCCGGGTACTCCGGTTTCCTCCCCCGGTCCAAAGACATGCATTGTAGGTTGATTGGCATCTCTAAATTGTCCGGGGGAGGGGGTGTGGGGTTTTGCGGGGTGAGGGGGAATGAAGAGTGGTGGGTTTTGGGTTGCCCTGAGGGGTGGGTTGGCACTCCGTCCAGGGTGTATCCTGCCTTGATGCCCAATGACGCCTGAGATAAAAGGGTCCCGGGATAAGCGGGTAACAGACAATGGAATGGAAAAATTTTATTATATTATATTATATTGTATTATGTATATATTTCATTTTTATCTTCAGGGATCGCTGGAAGATCAAATCATTGCAGCCAACCCTCTGCTGGAAGCTTATGGTAATGCAAAGACTGTGAGGAATGACAACTCCTCTCGCTTTGTAAGTACCTTTTTAAAAACTTTTATCATTAGTATTTTTCTATAAAGACAATAGACAATATTTTAGAAAATATTTTAGACAATATTTTTAAAAATATTTATTTATTTTTATGTTTTAGGGTAAATTTATCAGAATCCATTTTGCCTCCTCTGGAAAGTTGGCCTCAGCTGATATTGAAACTTGTGAGTTATTTTAATATATTATTTAAATAAATATACAGTATGTATGCTATATATGTATCCCTTCATCTCTGAGTAGCTTTTAAAGCATATGATTGTCTGTACAGATCTGCTGGAAAAGTCAAGAGTAACCTTCCAGCTGTCAGCTGAGAGGAGCTACCACATTTTCTACCAGCTTACAACTGGGCACAAGCCTGAACTGCTGGGTAATGCAGTCTTAAACAGATTGCACATTGTGTACACAAGCAAAGCAGAAAAATGTACCATGCTTGTTTTGTTGTTCACATAAAGTGTTCTTCAAATGTGTATGTATATAATATTTTAAGAAGCACAATTTCTTTGATATCTACAGAGGCTCTCCTTATCACTACTAACCCATATGACTATCCAATGATCAGTCATGGGGAGATCACAGTCAAAAGCATCAATGATGTGGAAGAGTTTATTGCCACAGATGTAAGCATTTTTTTTTATACAGGTGTAATCTCTGAAGTTGAATTATTTTTATGGAATTATTCGTTTTGCTCAAGGCTGCATTTTGTGTCTGATGTTACATGATTTGTAAATGAGCGCTTTTTTGATTTTCAGACTGCCATTGACATCTTGGGCTTCACTGCAGACGAGAAGATGAGCATTTACAAGCTGACAGGTGCTGTGATGCATCACGGGAACATGAAATTTAAGCAGAAGCAGAGAGAGGAGCAGGCCGAGCCTGATGGCAATGAGGGTAAGGGTGACTTCAGTTCAGCTGCTGATCATTCAGAGCAACAAATCTTTTATTTGTTACATAACTGAAAATGATTATTTTTCCTATAGACCAGCTTTTAGAATGGCCTGCATATTGAAATGTAGTTTACTTAAATCGAAAGGTTTTTAGTAGCTTTATAAATGTTTTTTTTCCTTTTAGTGGCTGATAAAATCGCTTACCTCATGGGCCTGAATTCAGCTGACATGCTGAAAGCATTATGCTTTCCCAGAGTTAAGGTTGGGAATGAGTATGTGACCAAAGGCCAGACTGTTCCACAGGTAATGAGAACTTCACAGAAAGAGAATATTTGCAATTACAATTATTTACTTAAGAAATAACTTATTTTGCTCTTTCTAACAGGTCTACAATTCAGTCAATGCTCTGAGTAAGGCAGTCTATGAGAAGATGTTCTTGTGGATGGTTGTCCGTATCAATGAGATGTTGGATACCAAACAGCCGAGGCAGTTCTTCATTGGGGTGCTGGATATTGCTGGGTTTGAAATTTTCGATGTACGTGAATAAGGTGCTAACATAAATGTCATTCCATCCAAACAAAAGAGTGGAAATCATCTCACCTGTGTCTGTTTAACAGTTCAACAGCTTGGAGCAACTGTGTATCAACTTCACTAATGAGAAACTGCAACAGTTTTTCAACCACCACATGTTTGTGCTGGAACAAGAGGAATACAAGAAAGAAGGAATTGAGTGGGAGTTTATTGACTTTGGTATGGATTTGGCAGCCTGCATTGAGCTTATTGAGAAGGTGAGTAATAATTACCTACTTAACAGTTTTTGGTAGGTGAACAAAATTAACATTTTGCTGTTCTTCTGAAAAAATAAGCAAACTGTATTTTTATACACAGCCAATGGGTATTTTCTCCATCCTTGAAGAAGAGTGCATGTTCCCCAAGGCCACAGACATGACATTCAAGAACAAGTTGTATGACCAACATCTTGGTAAAAGTGCCCCTTTCCAGAAGCCAAAGCCTACTAAAGGCAAGGCAGAAGCTCACTTCTCCCTGGTGCACTATGCTGGCACAGTGGACTACAACATTATAGGCTGGCTGGATAAAAATAAAGACCCCCTGAATGACTCTGTTGTTCAGCTCTACCAGAAAGCAGCAGTTAAACTGTTGCCCATTCTGTTTGCTTCTCATGCTTCTGCTGACGGTGTGTTGCATTTTATTTTTTAAAGACTATTGTACTAAAGATGTTAGTATTAGCTGTGTTAAAATAATTGTTAATTGATCTTGAGAAAAAGTGGGCTTATTGAAATGTGATGTGTCACCAAACTTGTTCAATTTGTTAATATTTCTGAAACTAAGCAACTTTACTGGTATTTTGAATCAGCTGAAGGAGGTGGCAAAAAAGGTGGGAAGAAGAAGGGTGGCTCCTTCCAGACTGTGTCAGCTCTGTTTCGGGTAAAATATTATTTATGCATTTCTTCTAATACATCTAAAGCAAAGACATACAACATTAAGCCCTCAGTGGAGCTCTGAAAGAGGATGGATGGTTGTTTAAATGGTCGTTTTCCCATCCAACAGGAGAACCTGGGCAAGCTTATGACCAATTTAAGAAGCACTCATCCACACTTTGTGCGTTGCATCATTCCAAATGAGTCCAAGACACCAGGCAAGTTTAAATCACATTTTCTTCTCTGTGAATACAAAAAACCTTAGGGACCTTAGGCAATCCTTTAAACCATGCCTTGATCTTTAATACTGTTTGATATATTCTTTGTACCTTTAAGGCCTGATGGAGAATTTTCTGGTAATTCACCAATTGCGCTGTAATGGTGTACTGGAGGGTATCAGAATCTGCAGAAAGGGTTTCCCCAGCAGAATCCTCTATGGTGACTTCAAGCAGAGGTATCTCCTGCACACATGACCATTATCATTAAGTACATAACAGAAATTATAATCACACACTAACCTCAAATTAACCTACTTTCAATGTTAAGAAGATTTTCTGTCTTTCAGATACAAAGTATTGAATGCCAGTGTCATCCCAGAGGGGCAGTTCATTGACAATAAGAAAGCTTCAGAGAAGCTTCTTAGTTCCATTGATGTGGATCAAACCCAGTACAAATTCGGACATACCAAGGTAAGAAATTGTAGCAAAGCCGGTTTTCACTAGCATTCACTAGAAAATTGTGTCTTAATAATTATAAATCTCATTTACAGGTGTTCTTTAAAGCTGGCCTGTTGGGTCTCCTTGAGGAGATGCGAGATGAAAAGCTTACTATTCTGATAACCATGACTCAGGCACTGTGCCGAGGTTTCCTTATGAGGAGAGAGTTTGTCAAGATGATGGAGAGAAGGTATTGTCTTTTGGGCTGTTATACTTCAGGTTAAATTTATTGCTATTACACCAAAAAAAAAACTGATGAAAGGACTTTAACTTTGTAACAGAGAATCTATCTTCACCATTCAATACAACATTCGCTCATTCATGAATGTCAAACACTGGCCATGGATGAAGCTGTATTTCAAGATCAAGCCGCTTCTGAAAAGTGCAGAAACTGAGAAGGAAATGGCTGCCATGAAGGAGAATTTTGAGAAAATGAAAGAAGATCTGGCAAAGGCTCTAGCAAAGAAGAAAGAACTAGAGGAAAAAATGGTTTCACTACTGCAGGAGAAAAATGACCTGCAATTGCAAGTAGCTGCAGTAAGTTTTCATCACATCTTTTTCAACTTATAATTAAATTCTAAATAAAAAGTGCGAATTATGAAAAGCATTTCATTTCCAATTCTAGGAAGTTGAAAATCTCTCAGATTCAGAGGAGAGATGTGAGGGACTCATCAAAAGCAAAATCCAGCTTGAAGCCAAACTCAAGGAGATAACTGAGAGACTGGAGGATGAGGAAGAAATCAATGCTGAACTGACCGGCAAGAAAAGAAAACTGGAGGATGAGTGTTCTGAGCTGAAGAAAGACATTGATGATTTGGAGCTAACCCTAGCTAAAGTGGAGAAGGAGAAGCATGCTACTGAGAACAAGGTCTATATTTTATGGACAAGGTAATTATCATTTGATAATATCACTGCCACCAATGCTTATGAAAATGTCTTAAACCTGTTTTAAAGGTCAAAAACCTTACTGAAGAAATGTCATCTCTTGATGAGACCATTGTAAAGTTGACAAAAGAAAAGAAAGCTCTTCAAGAGGCACATCAGCAAACCCTTGATGATCTTCAGGCAGAGGAAGACAAAGTCAATACTCTGACTAAAGCCAAGGCTAAGCTGGAACAACAAGTAGATGATGTAAGATTTTCTACTTTAATTTCTACTTGATTTTCTATTTAATATTAACTATAACACTGAATATTGTAGAAGTGCTTGATCTGTATCCCAATTTGCTATTCTGTCTACGATAGCTTGAAGGCTCTCTTGAACAAGAGAAGAAGCTGCGTATGGATCTTGAACGAGCTAAGAGAAAGCTCGAGGGTGACCTCAAATTGGCCCAGGAATCCATAATGGACCTGGAAAATGACAAGCAACAGTCAGATGAAAAGCTTAAAAAGTGAGAGCTCGAAGACTACAGTATTGTTCACTTAATATAATGAATGAAGTTCTTTTCAAAATTGCAATCTCTGAGATATTTATTTTTCTGATCAACAGGAAGGAGTTTGAGACAAGCCAACTTCTTACCAGGATTGAGGATGAGCAGATTCTTGGAGCACAGCTTCAGAAAAAGATAAAAGAACTCCAGGTCATTATAAACTCCTTTTTCACTTACCGTTATTATTTTGTGTTTATTAATGCAGTAGAACTCACACAATATATATATATATATATGTGTGTATGTGTGTGTGTGTATCATAGGCACGTATCGAGGAGCTTGAAGAGGAGATTGAAGCGGAGCGTGCTGCCCGTGCTAAGGTTGAAAAACAGAGATCTGATCTCTCCAGAGAACTGGAAGATATCAGTGAGAGACTTGAAGAAGCTGGAGGTGCCACTTCTGTTCAGATTGAGATGAATAAGAAACGTGAGGCTGAGTTCCAAAGGTTGCGGCGTGATCTCGAGGAATCCACTCTGCAGCATGAAGCCACTGCTGCAGCTCTTCGTAAGAAGCAGGCTGACAGCGTGGCAGAGCTTGGGGAGCAGATTGACAACCTTCAGAGGGTCAAGCAGAAGCTTGAAAAAGAGAAGAGTGAGTTCAAAATGGAGATTGATGATCTGTCTAGCAACCTGGAGGCTGTTGCCAAAGCAAAGGTAAGCAAGTTATCAATCCACATTCTGAGGCTATGAGGATGCAGGAGTAAGAAAACTTTAAAACATGCAATCTATGGTTTTTTACAGGGTAACCTTGAAAAGATGTGTCGTACACTGGAAGATCAACTGAGTGAGTTCAAGAGCAAAAATGAGGAGCAACTTCGTCAACTGACTGACCTTGTAACCCAAAAAGCACGTCTCCAGACAGAAAATGGTAAAGAACAGCAATGCACTTTGTTGAAGAATAAAGTATATCTATAAGATTGTCATTCTAAATTATGTTGGTATTTCTGCAAGGTGAAATTGGACGTCAACTGGAAGAGAAAGAAGCTCTTGTTTCTCAGCTGACTCGAGGCAAACAAGCTTTTACACAGCAGATTGAGGAGCTTAAAAGGCATATTGAAGAAGAGGTCAAGGTTAGTTGTTGTATTTTTAAAACAACTTAAAAACTCACTCTAAATGTTTGCCCAATCATTAATTTTGCCATTTTTGTGGACTTCAAGGCAAAAAATGCCTTGGCCCATAGTTTGCAATCAGCTCGACATGACTGTGACCTTCTCAGAGAGCAGTTTGAAGAAGAGCAGGAAGCCAAAGCTGAGTTGCAACGTGCACTGTCCAAGGCAAACTGTGAGGTAGCACAGTGGAGAACAAAATATGAGACTGATGCTATTCAGCGCACTGAGGAACTTGAGGAGGCAAAGTAAATATTTTTCTTATCATAATTTTTTTTCAATAAAAGAAAATAATATAATAATGTAATTGCACTCCATTATCCTTTCAGGAAAAAGCTTGCCCAGCGCTTGCAGGATGCTGAGGAATCCATTGAAGCCACGAACTCCAAGTGTGCATCATTGGAAAAGACAAAGCAAAGATTGCACAACGAAGTGGAGGACCTAATGATTGATGTAGAGAGAGCTAATGCACTCGCTGCCAACCTAGACAAGAAGCAAAGAAACTTTGATAAGGTAATACTGAATCTATATACCAATATTACACTTTCTTAAATACTGTTGCCAAGTGGCAATGATGAACTGACAATAAATATCTACAATGAAATTAAAGTGGCATATACTGTATAGTAGATAGCAAGATGTTTAGTATACAGTATATAGCATGTCTAGTTAGTAAGCTAGTATTTGTAAAGTTAAAATATCCCCTCAATTAACACAGAAGGTGTAATACAACTGCTGATATTGATTATTTAAAGATCTTGGCTGAATGGAAACAAAAATTTGAGGAAAGCCAAGCAGAGCTTGAGGGAGCACAGAAAGAGGCTCGCTCTCTTAGCACAGAGCTCTTCAAGATGAAGAACTCATATGAAGAAGCTCTAGACCAGCTGGACACTCTGAAGCGGGAGAACAAAATCCTTCAGCGTAAGTTCACGTGTATATCTTCATGCAAAATATGTGTGCCATTATGTGTAAGCTGGTACCTGTCCTATTTAAGACTTCTTTCAGAATGTTAGATTTTGTGCATTTTTGTCCATATAGAGGAGATCTCAGATTTAACTGAGCAACTCGGAGAGACTGGAAAAACTATTCATGAGCTGGAAAAGGGAAAGAAGACAGTGGAGTGTGAGAAATCAGAAATACAGACAGCCCTTGAGGAAGCTGAGGTATGCTACATATAAACAAACTTTAGGTCTCAATAATATGATATTTATTCTGTGAATATCTTTCTGGACCTTTCTGGAAAAGTGAATACAATTTCACTTTATGTTTCAGGCCACATTAGAGCATGAGGAATCCAAGATTCTTCGTATCCAACTTGAACTTACCCAAGTGAAGAGTGAGATTGACAGGAGGTTGGCTGAGAAGGATGAGGAGATTGAGCAAATCAAACGAAATAGCCAGAGAGTGATTGAATCCATGCAGAGCACTCTGGATGCTGAAATCCGAAGCAGAAATGATGCTCTCAGAATCAAGAAGAAGATGGAGGGTGATCTTAATGAGATGGAGATCCAGCTGAGCCATGCCAATCGCCAGGCTTCTGAATCCCAGAAACAACTCAGACTTGTCCAAGGGCAGCTTAAGGTTGGTTTACAAAATGCAGTCCAAATGTAAAGAAAAAAAGAAAAAGAAAACTAATAAAAGTTGTTTTTTTACAGGATACGCAACTGCATCTTGATGAGGCTGTTCGAATACAAGAGGACATGAAGGAGCAGGTGGCCATGGTGGAGCGCAGAAACACTCTGATGCTGGCAGAGATTGAGGAGCTTAGAGTTGCTCTAGAGCAAACTGAGAGAGGCCGCAAAGTGGCTGAACAGGAGCTGGTGGATGCCAGTGAGCGTGTGACTCTGCTTCATTCTCAGGTAAGAAAAATTTGTAAATTTCAAGGTTCTACAGTGTATCAAGAAATAATAATAAAATTAATTTGTCTTTAAATCAAACCCTAAATGAATCCTAATCATTTATGTCTGTTTAGAATACCAGCCTTCTCAACACCAAAAAGAAGCTGGAGGCTGATCTTGTGCAGATTCAAGGTGAAATGGAAGACATTGTCCAGGAAGCACGCAACGCTGAGGAAAAGGCCAAGAAAGCTATCACTGATGTGAGGGAAATAGTGGACTTTGCAGCAAAACAGATTTCATATATCTAAATATATCTAACTTATCAAACTAACTTATCAAAACTTCATATTAACTAGAAAATTATACAATAAAATAAATTGGTCATAAGATTGTTTTATTTCGTATATACATTTTTGTTTCTCTTTTGTCATGGGAATGGAAGTCACAACAAGTCATATGTTGCTTGCATTTAAAGGTTTTACTATCTAATAAAAAAAATCATTACAGGCTGCCATGATGGCAGAGGAGCTAAAGAAGGAGCAAGACACCAGTGCTCACCTGGAGAGGATGAAGAAGAACCTGGAGACCACAGTAAAGGATCTGCAGCACCGCTTGGAAGAGGCTGAGAGTCTGGCCATGAAGGGTGGCAAAAAACAACTCCAGAAACTGGAGGCTAGAGTATGTTTAGTTAATAATTTCATTTGCACCACTGTTAAAACACTAGTGGACACAACAGATAGAATGAATTAAAACTAAAAAGCTGTGTGATTTGAAGTTTGAATGAAGTATGTTTCTTGGACAAATAGTAATTGTAAATAGTTATTGCCATATTATTTCTCAATGTTGTTTTTTTTAGATTCGTGAGCTGGAAAATGAAGTTGATAATGAGCAGAGGCGTGCAGCTGAGGCTATTAAAGGTGTTCGCAAATATGAGAGAAGAGTGAAAGAACTTACTTACCAGGTATTGCATCAGCCTATAACCTTTCATCTCACCTCAACCTTTACCAATTCAAGTAATTGGGAAAGAACGCTGCTTTTCTACCTAACCAATCTGAAGCAGATACTCTTATAAAGAGAGAATTACATTAACTGCGATATTCCCTGTTGACAAAAAAACATAACTGGAATTGACATGATAGTATCATAAAAAAAAAGTTGTCATTGTCTAATCATTTAATGGTTAATGGAGACCATTAAGCCAGCTCCAATTAGAAAGTATTTTTTCTCCAGCACGGTTTGCATGCTTGTGTCATGTGAAACAGAACAACGCAACTTAATTTCTCATATTCCTGACATTGTTTTCCAATATTTTTCTTATTTGGTCACAAAATAAACTATTTAACCCAGATATTTACTTGCTTAATTGTTCCCCACAGACTGAGGAGGATAAGAAGAATATCACCAGACTGCAGGATCTGGTGGACAAACTTCAGCTGAAAGTGAAGTCCTACAAGAGACAGTCTGAGGAAACGGTGAGCTATCTTTACCTCCACTGCATGCTGTGAAAACAAACCTATAAAATCTACTCCATAAACGTACTTAGTTTGTTTGGGTAAAGTTCATTCCATGGTTTTTATGCTGCAGTTATTACTGTTAACAAATAGTAGTGTGGGCCGAATTGACACATTTTTATATAGTTCCCTTGCTGACTATTATACTTAAGTAAAATTGAAATGATTTACATGGCTTGTACTTAACACCCTCCAAAATCCTTAGCAGTTAGACTTGGACAAGTTCAGAGAAAAGTTGAGTTGCAAGATATATTATGTTGTGATATATTTTATATTCATTTGTAAATGAAAATGATACTTTATATGTGAACGCTAGTGGAGCACGATGGCTTCGTGGTTAGCTTGTTTGCCGGGCTTCTAGGGATAAGCTCCGGGTTCCTGCATCTTTGTATAGGAAAAGCTGTATATAAAATGGAAGGATGTAAATGCCAGTGTATGGTAATTCACAACATATAAACAAAGGAAAATGATGCAGCAATATGAACTTACTTTGCAGCTCAACTGGCATCCACATCCATGCAAGTTAAATTTAGTTTATTTATATGCACAGTTTAGGAGGAGTGGCCAAGTTTTCATTTCACTGCAGGTTGTATATTGTATATAACTGTGTATGTGACAGATAAAAATTTTAATCTTGAATCTTGCAGGTTCATTTTTTCTTACAGGAAAATTTAGTGCTGCAATTTTGAGTGAATAAAACCACTAAATATGTTTACAGGAGGAGCAGTCCAATACTCACCTGTCCAGACTTAGGAGGGTGCAGCATGAACTAGAGGAGGCTCAGGAGAGAGCTGACATTGCTGAGTCGCAGGTCAACAAGCTCCGAGTCAAGAGCCGTGACTTAGGACGGGTAAGTTATTTTTGTGCTTAGAGAAATGAATGAATGAATGAAAAAAAGAATGAATGAATGAATTAATTAATTAATTAATATTTTTGTTTGCTTTTCAGACTAAAGAAGCTGAAGAATGAGCATGATAAGGATGGCATAGAAGAGCAAAGAGGATATAAACCTCATATGAATTGCATGCAAAATTCTCATCAGAACTATTAATTGGACTAGGCCTACACCAATAAAATTGGTTATTATGTGATATCTCTGTTTGTTTTGTCCATTTGTATCCTGCTAGAAACAGGGTTAATGCTTCAGTGCCTCTGGCTTACACAAAGTCAAATATTTAGATCCACACTTATTACTTATCTATTCCATCTCTGCTCTTAAACCAGGCTTAGTAACTGGTCTGGATGACCAATTCAAAACTCTGAACTCAATAAGTGTTACGTGCTTTTGTTGCAGAGTGAAGGCTGGGCCAATGCTCATGACTACTCACATATCACATTTTCCATTTTTTGCCCTAATTTAATTTACCCACAGCAAGACAGTATTATTCATTGCTTTTGTAACAGTTCTTAAACAGTTTAAACTGGTCTTATTTTCCACATACTTCTAAAATAGGTTATGACATGAATATATAGCAAACGTTTCTTTAATTATTTTTATTGAGAAACTTTGTTCTCACTGTGCCCATAATCTGCAACCAGCATAAATGTTATTTCCAGCCAATCACTTTAAAAAAAGTTATTGAGAAACTAGTCCTCAACTGAAAGTATCCCTTTGATCCGCAGTAGCTTTGTCTTCATCGTGCCTTCAGACAGGAACATCCTATAACCACAAAGCTGATAAACACTGAGAAATAGTTAGCGTGGCACTAACGTTAGTGACTAGACTAGGGAGAGTCCCTCCTATCTCACACACTTGACCTCAAAAACTAAAATTGCAAATAGCCCCAACAACTACCTATTAGGATTTTATTAAACACAGATCAGGCATAACATTATGATCAGTGAGAGGTGAAGTGAATAACACTAATTATCTCCTCATCATGGCACCTGTTAGTGGGTGGGATATATTAGGCAGCAAGTGAACATTTTGTCCTCAATGTTGATGTGTTAGAAGCAGGAGAAATGGTAAAATTGTGATGGCTAGACAACTGGATCAGAGCATCTCCAAAACTGCAGCTCTTATGGGGTGTTCCTGGTCTGCAGTGGTCAGTATCTATCAAAAGTATCCTTTAAGTCCTGTAAGTTGCAAGGTGGGACCCATGGAGGACCCATGGAGAGACCCATGGAGAGACCCACCTCCCAACTTACATTACTTAAAGGATCTGCTGCGAACATCTTGGTGCCAGATACCACAGCACACCTTCAGGGATCTAGTGGAGTCCCTGCCTCGATGTGTCTGGGCTAAAGGGGATCAACACATTATTAGCCAGGTGGTCATAATGTTATGCCTGATCGGTGTGATTTTAAATCAGTGAGGCTTCTGCATAACAGACAGAAAAGTTTGGCCAGTCCTTTAAAAACTGACACTTGTGATTAAATATTGTTTTCTAGTCGAAACTGCAGTAGGTTGCAGTTCTGTATCAGCAGGTGTCGCCATTTCCCCTTTTCTCTACGCAGTCGCGATGCGGCAGCTGTCAAGAACCACAGCAATGGCGGCTCATCTACAGGCTGGGTTTCACTGCGCCGTGGTCAGCTGTAAAGGTCGTTACGAGCCAGTGACAGGAGCGAACAGATGTCTTAAATTGCACAGTGGGGGATGTTAAAGGACGATTTTCACTAATACCATACGGTTGGAAATAAATACCATTACACGGAGCTGGTTTTGCTGTAGCGACGCCGCGATGAGAACGTACGCTGTATGAGGTGAAAGCGCTGCTGCTGAGTAAGCCCTCAGCTCGGGTTAGCCGGGTGGCTAACTAGTCAGACTTTATGTGCTCGGAAATGAATTTTTGCATAACCTCTGTACGTTTAATGTCGTTTACACTCAATGTGACGAGCTGCGTAGTTATTTCACCTAGGTTAGTTTGACGGCTATGTGGACCGTGACGTATGTTATGTTTTCGTGCGTGAGCATTTCGCTGTTATTGCAGCGTCCCACAAAACACCGTCTGTGGTAACGAAGGTCAACTAAATACATCACCGGTAATCAGGCAGGATGACGGAAGCCGAGGGACGTGTAGAGGAGGACGGCACCGCGCGGTCATCGACGCTGTCACACCGAAAGAGATTCCCGGTGCAGAAGAACAACGTCTGTTCACGATCGTACTTTGTAGTGGTCATGGTTTTCTTCCACGTCTACATCCTTAATGTCATCGCACTGTTACTGTATGTGCATTACAACACCGGCTCTGATGCAGCCGCGTCCTCCAGCAGAGCTCCTGAACCAGCAGTGGAGCCCTCGACTTTCACACACCTCCAGCGCATCGAGGGGATACGGGTCAGGATCTGCTTTACTTCATCTCTCAACTGTAACAGTGCTGCATGGAGTAAATCACCAGCTTTACACTGGTTTCTGTGGGGGTTGATATCACATTGTGATGGATTTTTGTGACTGATAGGTTTAACAGGATCCAAGTGTGCAGACACCATACATCACAGGATCCCATCCCTGATCCAGGAGAACCCCCTGTCCCACACAATGTAGTGTTTTCCCTGCTCTAACACACCTTATTCAACTAATACTAAATAACAGACTTTCCTAAGTTGAAGTAGGTTAGTTAGAGCAGGGAAGTTGCTTAAATTGTGCAAGACAGAAGGTACACTATGTTGCCAAAAGTTTTGGGACACCACTCCAAATCATTAAATTTAGTTGTTCAGGGGTTGGGCTTGGCCCCTTAGTTCCAGTGAAACGAGCACTTAATGCTTCAGCATACCAAGACATTTTGGATCCCAACTTTGTGGGAACAGTCTGGGGATGACCCCTTCCTGTTCCAACATGACTGCGCACCAGTGCACAAAGCAAGGTCCATAAAGACATGAATGAGTGAGTTTGGTGTGGAGGAACTTGACTGGCCTGCACAGAGTCCTGACCTCAACCAGATAGAACAACTTTGGGACGAATTAGAGCGGGGACTCTTAGAGTGAGCCAGGCCTTCTCATCCAACATCAGTGCCTGAGTACCTCACAAATGCACTTCTAGAGGAATGGCCAAAAATTCTCATTAACACACTCCTAAACCTTGAGGCCAGAAGAGTTGAAGCTGTTATAGCTGCAAAGGTCAGGCCAACTCCATATTAAATTCATGTGCATGTAAAGGCAGACGTCCAAGTTTTGGCCTGACTCGCAGTCTTTGCTCTAATTCATCCCAAAGGTGCTCTATCAGGTTGAGGTCAGGACTCAAGGTTGTGCAGGCCAGTCAAGTTCCTCCACACCAGACTCGCTCATCCGTGTCTTTATGGACCTTGATTTGTGCACTGGTGTGCAGTCATGTTGGAACAGGAAGGGGTCATCCCCAAACTGGTCCCATAAAGTTAGGAGCATGAAATTGTCCAAAATGTTTGGTTTGCTGAAGCATTAAGAGTTCCTTTCAGTGGAAGGGGCCAAGCCCAACCCCTGAAAAGTAAGGGGGTGTCCCAAAACTTTTGGCAATATAGTGTATTTCAGGACCTAGTGACAGTATAGTCAGATATAACACTTTAGTGTACCATTCATTTATTTATATCTTCAGTATATTCAGGATGGGACGTGATAATACATCCTGATTCAATTGTGCATATGGTTTCTGATGGTGAAGCTATTAGGCTTCATAGTGACTCAGTGAAACTAATCAGTATAAGTGAGATCCTCCAAGGAAATTTGAAAGCACTGATTCAACTGTGCACCATGGTATTGTAGACAAAAATGACTAAATAACACACATTTACTTATTATACTTTAACATTTCAATTCTTTAACACTTCAGTTATAGCCATAACCCCCTAATGGTAAAATGTTTGTTGTGAAGTCCCAGTTCAGTTCCAGTGTTAAAGAGAACCAATATTATTTGTTTTCTCTTTTTTGTTTGTTTTTTTAGGATGTACGTATATACGTATGTATGTATGTATATGATCAGAGTAATTATAGACATCACTTGTTCTCTTTCAGGTTGGTCATGTGCAAAAAGTATCTCTGGTGCCAGGAAAAATGCATGAGATGAAGACCCTCAGTCTGAAGCCTCTGCTCTTTGGTAATCTGTACTTTTGTGCTTGAATTCTGTTGTTAAACATATGTGGTTCAGTCAAGCACATGATATGAATGGTGTGATGTTGAGAGTGTGTGTGCCTGTGTACTTGCAGAAATTCCTGGTTTCCTCTCTGAGAGAGAGTGTGCAGTGCTGATGCATCTTGCTCAGCTGAAGGGCCTGGTGGAAAGTCAAGTCATGGTGCCTGAGGGACAGGAGGAACTCAGCCAGCAGCTAAACCTCAGTGCTGAAGAGATCTTCCATTTGCTTGATCTCAATCAGGATGGCCAGCTACAGCCACATGAGGTGTGTGAGTGTTTCTGTCTGAGTGAGTGAGTGTGTACAAGTGTATATCTGTTTGCCCTTGTTTGGGATACAATAGACATAAAAGATGCGCTGTTTATCTTTGAAAAGAAATGTTATCTGTATGCTGTCCCTGTTGCAGATTTTAACACATTCCAGAGTGAGAGATGGTATCTGGCTAACTCCTGAGAACCTCAAGGAGATCTATGCTGGCCTCAAGGTGGACCAGGATGGTAATGGTAAAGACCAATGATTCTTGGAGTAAAATCTTACTCTACATTAAATGTAAACATTAAATATCTATCTATGAAGAAGGATAACTTCACTATTCACTCTTAGCCAACAAACAGCAGACATATTGACCTACCACACAGTGCAAGCTCAATGTCATTTGCAGGGCTTGCTGCATGAGGATACTGATTTATTTTGCCAGAATTTATAGGCTTTAACTTTAGTCTTTATACTATTAGCTTGTTTCTATGCTACATAGAGATTGTGATGTAACCTTCACATGCATATTATATGTTTAAATGGACAGGTAATTGCAAAAGATCAACTAAATACTACAAAGAGTCATTTTGGAAAAGTCATTTTAGTACTTTACCAATTTTAGCTGAAAACAAAGTGAGGAGCTTATTGTTTAATTCTGGAAGAGAAGGTTAAAGAAAATTGTGCTTTGTTTTTGTGTGTTCAGGTCTCTTGAGTGTAGAGGAGTTTGGGCAGCTGAGCGGTGACGCATTCCAGCGTTTCCTACACCAGCAGGGGGTGAACAGGAACCAGTTGGTGAGGAACAGCAGACACACGTGGCTCTACCAGGGTCAGGGATCACATCAGGTCCTCAGAGATCTCCGCAACAGGTATCCGTCCATGAGTTTGTGTAATCTGTTACCAACTCTTTCCTTTACTTTAAAATAATGCTCATTTTATTTGTTTACTTAGGGTCACACGTTTAACAAGGCTTCCACCTCCATTGGTGGAGTTGAGTGAACCTCTTCAGGTGGTGCTTTATGAGCAAGGTGGTCATTACCATGCTCATCATGACAGTGGGCCAGTTTACCCTGAGACAACCTGCACACACACTCACCTCACTGTCAACTCCTCCTCACCATTCCAGACGTCCTGCAGGTGAGCCAGTTACATCTTTTGAGCTTAAATGTGAGTACATGTGCTGATTTACTATTTACTAAATATGAGGTCTTTCACATACTAAGCTTATGCAAAATAAATTCATAAGGAATAACAGAGGAGGGATGCTATTATAAGTAAATAATAAATATGAGAAAATATTTTACGTTTTAGGAAACAAAAACCACTTCACACTTGTTGTGCCACTTCACAATAATTAATTCAACAGCTATAAACTGTCATTCCCTCACCAGCCTTTTTCTCAAAGTTAATGAGACAACAGAAATGCAGCTCTTCATGTTACCCACAATAACACATACATTATATACACTCACCATCCACATTTACACCTGTACATTCATGTAGTTATCCAGTGATCCAATCATGTGGCAGCAGCACATCATTGCACACAGGTCAAGCACTACAGTTAATGTTCACATTAAATCTCTGACTTTAACTGTGGTATGATTATTGTTGCCGGATGGGCTGGTTTGAGTATTTCAGAAACTGCTGATCTCATGGGATTTTCACACACAACACTCTAGCATGAAAAAGGAGAAAAAAATCCTGTGTGCAGATGAGAGAAATCAGTTGTATAATAACTGATGCTGACAGGAAGTCTACACTGAGCTCCAAATTATTATGCAAGTGACATAACTGCTGCTGATGACGACAGCTTTTTTTGCTTGGACCACATCCGCACTATAATATAATTGTTTCTCAGTTGTATTAACTGTTTAAGAAAAACAAACAACTGCATGTGTATAATTGTTTGGAATACAGTGTATAGTATTTCGAATAAACACTTTTTTCTGCAGAGGTGAACAGAACAGCGTCATGTTGAGATGCTCTTCTGCTCACCACAGTTGTAAAGAGTGATTATATTAATTACCACATCCTTCCTGGCCAGAACAACAATGGCATGGCATCACAGGTGTTCCTATTAAAGTGGACTATGATAGTATTTATGTATATTGATCATATATTCTAGATATGTCTGTGTATGCACTCATGAATGTGTGTACTTCTGCTTTATGAAGATGTTTTGGGGTTTTTCTCCAGGTACATTACTGTACTGTTTTACCTGAACACAGTAGAGGAAGGAGGAGAAACCACATTTCCTGTAGCAGACAACAGAACCTATGACGAAGTGGTGAGTCTCTCTGATTTAAATCTTTTAGGTATATTTTGAATGTTGAAACAGTGCACTGATCTAAAGTTTACCCAGTAACCCTGGATGTTTGTGTTATTCAGGCTCTTATACAGGACGATGTGGATTTGTTGGATACGAGAAAGCACTGTGATAAAGGGAACCTGAGAGTGAAGCCCACAATGGGAAAAGCAGTGTTCTGGTATAACTATCTCTCTAATGGAAATGGTAAGGAAGCAGAATGGCTGTTTTGTAGTTTCTGAAGTCTGCTGCATTACACACTAGTACAGCAATTCTTAATCTTAGTCTAAATCCCTATCTGAATTTGACAAGTTTTACAAGAGGAGGTGGGATAACATAATTATTATATGTTAGTCCTGTCCAAATGCATCATGTCAGTCATTTTTAAAAGACTGTGAGTGCATGAATCTGGAAAGAATACACTGTATGTAAATGTCCAGTAGAACTAACCCCAGGTAATATATACCTTGTGTAAATTTGACAGTGGTAAATATTCCTTCAGTATAAAGACACTGCAGAAAATGCTCAGTGTTTTCTCCTATACAGCAGAAACCAAAATCAATCTAAGAATTGGTCAAAATTAAAAAGCAGAACAAATGAAAATATAGATGCCAATTAAAGGGCCTTGTCAGAGAAACTACACTTCCAGGGGTTTTAGTCACATTATTTGAGTTCCTAGTACAGGTAAAGCCCACATGTTATGATCATGTCACCTATTCATGATCAGTGAGGGAAAATATGATACTATGCTTTGTCACCCTCTTTAGGCTGGGTGGGTGAACAAGATGAATACGCACTACATGGAGGCTGTGTTGTTACTCGAGGGGTAAAATGGATCGCCAACAACTGGATCAATGTTGACCCAGACTACCAACGACAAGCCCGGTACGAGCAGCTCATGTCCCCGCGGCCGGAATCTCAGGAGCATCAGCACACAGACGCACACCAGGACCTGTAACTACATACATGTATTTCACAAGACTTGCAGTACACATGTGTTTGCATTTGCATTGTCCACAAACAAAGCCACAAGGAGATCTGTAAACAAGTAAAGCATGCACAAGCATAGAAACACTGTGCTGGAACATGCACATCAGATACATAAACATCATTTGTGTGTGTGTGTGTGTATGTATGTGTATATATATATATATATATATATATATATATATATATATATATATATATATATATATATATATATATATGAGAGATACAGACTTATTGGGACACATGGATTCAATTTTAATATTTGCACATGTGGTAGATATACAGAGTATTTTATTTATTTTACAAATATTTATAAACGCTTTTAAGTTATTTGTAGTTTTGCTGCAGCTGCTCTGTATGAGCACAGCGTGAGAGAGGGAGAGCACAGTGACCACTGACAATAGAGACAGAGCTTACTCTCTGGACGTAGAAATGAGCTGAAACTTTTTCATTTTTGACATTTATTTTCTGACACTTTTATCGTGTCAGTACTCACCAAGTATAGCATTTTCCCCAGTGAATGTCACCTAATCATTATACTGCCAAAATCTATATTGCATATTTTTACATAATGCCTAGCTTTAACTAGATACACAAACCTGTAAACACATATACACTGCACTCATACACTGTATACGTGGCAAATATGTGCTTATTAGGGGGGTAACAATATAGCCTACCATAATAGATTAGACTAAACAAACCTAATCTTATGATGAGCACGCTGCTTTTCATGAACCATTAAGCTAGCTAACTAGCATAATAGCTAATTAGCTTGAGAAAAGCATTGTAACAGGTACGTTAAAGTTCAATGCACGGTTTTGTTTTGTTTTATTCTGCTAAAATTCTGAATGACTGAATCAATCACTGTGTCACTATTAAGTTTAACATATGCTTTTAAAATATCCATATGTAACTAAACATTTCAGTCAAAAAGGAAACCTAGGTTAAATATACAGACAATGTTTCTTATTGCTATATTGAAAATGTATCATATAGAATTTTAAAAATTGTGTATTGTTACACCCCTAATGCTTATACGCACCTAGAAATACACTTGATCACGAAAAATGCATATATAAACATTGTACTAGACTGTAGCATAACATCATTTACTATAAATTTGAGATGCACTGATTAAAGCTAAATTACCAGTTTAGCACTGTGCTGCACTGAAGTAGTGAAATGAATCATATGATTCATGAACGAAAAGGTAGAGCTGAGCTTTATATGCTCAGGCTGTCTGCTATTAGTTGTTTGTTCTGAAGTTGATTTTTTAAAAACCAGTAATCACTATCATCAGTAGGGGCAGGTGGGGCAGAGCGTAACCATATATACACTATATTGCCAAACGTTTTGGGACACCCCTCCAAATCATTGAATTCAAGTGTTGTTTCAGGGGTTGGGCTTGGCCCCTTAGTTCCAGTGAAAGGAACTCTTAATGCCTCAGCGTACCAAGACATTTTGGACAATTTCATGCTCCCATCTTTGTGGGAACAGTTTAGGGATGGCCCCTAAAGTCCAACCCCTGAAATACAAGACCAGAATTCAATGATTAGGAGGGGTGTCCCAAAACCTTTGGCAATATAGCGTAAATATATACAGTATACCTGCTGTTCAAGAAGCATTAATCTTCATAGCCCTGATTGTCCAAGTTATTTTGTGATTTCTTACATTTTGTTAAGAAATATAAAAACTAGGCAGGTTTAAGAATCTTTTCATAATTTCTTACAGGCCACAGCTTCAACCATTTTCCCATTCTACATGAAAAAAATCCACAAAGCTGAACCAAAAAATACAGTTCTATAGTCCCACTATATAGCAGCACACAGCACATGTTCACACATACACACACACATCTGGTGACATACATTTAGACTCACAGGTCTTTAAATGCTACACATAACTAATAATGCCCTTGTATTTTGTCAGTTTCATACCCTGTCACACATTCAGAACCAAGTCAAGCTTTACTTAACCATTCCCAAGATATCTGGACTGACACCCTAGATGTTAGATTGAATTCAGGGACAAGAGCCTTGATATTTATGCAACGAAGGACAAGACAATGTTTTGTTGCAGTCACATTTTGTAGAGCAGTGGTTCTCAAAGTGTGGCCCACGAATCATAGCCAGGGGGGTCTGTGATTTCTTTGCTAAATATAGTTGGGGAACTTCATGAATGTTAGAGTATTTGATATTGAATGGATTTATTCCAAACCTCAATAACTCGAAAAGAGGAAGACCTGTACGTTGCACCAAATGATCTTTTGGTGGCAGAAAAGGAAGCGCTAATGCTTTAATACATAAACAAAATATTATTGTATACAATAAATTAAAATTCATTAAATAAATCTGTACTGAAGGGGTATTTATTTCTTATTTATATATTTAAGGGATCCCTGGCTACAAAAACCTTGAGAACCATTGCTGAATAACACTGAAGGCACCATTATTTATTTATTTACTTACTTATGGGAATGCAGCCATATTTTATAATCTTTGTTTACATAATTATGCACTACAATACCTCCTAAGGAGTGTGAAAGAATGTTCACTTGAGTTTTCATTGTATAAAAGGGATTCAGTACATATATGCTACTACATTCATGGAGAAAACAGATGTCATGATCCTCAGTTGTGTAGTTGGCTATAGTTTTATGTTGCACTCATGAGTTAAATAGTCAGTTTAAAGCTGTTACCTAAGATGTGTATGATATATGTGGTCTAACACCACATCTCGACTGACGTGATCTGTCTTTTACGTCTCTTCCATTAAAGCATGTCTAAACTGATGCTTGAACAAACATACTCTGTACAGGGGTTGTGATTATTTATTCCTATTTATTTAATCCGTCTTCAGTTTGATTTCACTTGCATCTATAAGAAGACCGTGCTATTAATTTATGATGTTATTTATTGTCACTGTTGCAATGTTTTCAGAAGTCACAAAAAAATGTTAGCAGTTTGTCATTTTCTTTAAACATATTAAGATGTTAATTTTTTAAATAATAAAATTAAATACAAATTTTAAAACGTATGCGCCTTTTTAATCATTTAAATCAATATTCAGCATTATTTTAACTAACATATCATAAAATTACCTGTAAACAGATCATCCATACACATGTACATGAAGAAGTATTAATAATAAACAGAATGTATAAATGTCAAAATACTGGGACCGGCCCTGTTTACAGCATCTGTGCTTCACTGTTCAAGTAATAAACACAGGAAGTATTGTATTTTTATACTAGGCTAAGAAACTCACATTTATACAGTTTACAGTGGTAGCACCACAATTTGAGTGTGTGTGTGTGTGTGTGAGAGAGAGAGAGAGAGAGAGGAACAGATTGCTGCAGATGTACTTCACTGTAGTTAATGTCTCAGAGTCTGGTGCTGCTCATACACTGTAATAACAAATTTGAATTAGGCATTAGAGATACTTTTGATTATAAAACATTATTTACAGTGTATTTGCACATGTATAGTCAAATGGAAAAGTGTAGAAAATGAGAAATATAAAAGGTCAAATAGTGTCTTACAATATTAACAGTAGGCAAATAAAAATACTATCACTTCAAAAGTTTGTAATGGAGCACTATGGTTATTAAAGTCTGTAGCTCTCTCTCGCTCTCGCTCTCTCTCTCTCTCTCTCTCTCTCGCTCTAAAGTGTACATTTGTGTGTATGTATGGAAAGCTCACCACTGGTGTTTCATAGCTCGGCAGAGTTGCTGCACCGTGGTGCTTGAGGCAGTACAGCACTGCATCATGCACTGTAGTAAAGAGACGTTCTTTGGAAACGCCAGTAAAAAAGCCACCTTTCTCCAGCTGCTCCACCACTGGAACTAGAGTTAGAGTCACACATAGAACAAATCCATTCCAGGGAATATGATAGGGTTAGTGTATGGTTATATACAAATAGGAAATTAGATTGATAATATTAATGAGGATGTTATATTTATCATGTAAATATCCAACATAAATTAAGGCTTGAACTTTAGTCCTATTATTTGTCAGATTTGGTTGTACTTACCTTGACAACCTGCAATGTAGATACTGACATCAATCTCTCCAAAGTCATGGAATATCTGTAAACAACATAGGGTAAATGTTTTGTATTGCTGTCATTTTCAATACTAAGTATATGCATTGAGAGTAATACTTGACACCCACATTTGTCAGAGTCTTGATGGCCACAGTGTCAATAAAGTTGGCTGGAGAAAGGTCTAGGATGATGGAATGGATATCCCAAGTCCATTTTCCCAGTGAGCCTAGGGAAACCCTTTCCAGATCCCTGCTCAGTGTATCCTCACTGCTAGACTCCAGGGTTGTGATGTCCCCATCCTGCAAATCTGACATGGACCCTAGTGTGGTGGTTTCAGGATCAATGCCCTTTAGGTACACCCAACTGTTATGTGGGGTCTCAGGCATGACAAACACTGTGCCATTTTCTCTGTCTCTGTACTCCTCTTCTGGGATATTGCCACACATTTCTTTAAAATGTCCTGCATCTTCTTCAACTGAAAAGACACACCCTTTGGAGCGCTGAGAGGCCGCTCTGAGAGCTTGTTTCTGCTGGAAGTTAAGTGAGTGAAAACATCAGTGACAACACTTATTAAGAAGAACCTAATTAGTATTAGGATTGGATATGTTAATGAAACACAATAAGTAACCTGAGTGAAATAATTAAATGCAATGAATTTGTTGAAGTCAGTATTATAACTAAATCATTTTAATAAACCAAAAGTTCGTTAAAACATACTCTAGCACTTGATGCAAAAGCAGTTAGTGAAGTAGATATCTGAGCCATAAAAGAGCAGAAGTGATCAAATTTTCAGTAATAAAACTGCAAATTCAGTAATGACATACTTGATAGTATGGGATCATTCATTTGAGATACTAAGTAATGCTTTGTGGTCTTTTTCAGATTTTATATTTTGCTCCACCTGTCTTTTGGCTGCTCTCCTTGCCCTTCTCTCTGCCCTCCTCTCTCTTCTTCTCTGCTTCTCCTCCTGCCTGCGCTTATACGTGATCATCTTAGTAATGTCCAAGCCACTCTGTAATCACAGTAGATGTCAGATGAGGTAAAGCATACAGATGGTAATCAATGAGGTACGTTGAGCCAACTGGCTCAGAAAAAAACAGATGTGCACCTTTTGTTTGAGGGCTTCCAGGTAAAGCTCAGCATTAGCAAAGTATATGGTGGCTGAAGAGCGGAATATGGTGATGCCTGGTACCTCCCTTACCTGTCACATACATAAATACATCCATATGTTTATTTTTTTTATAATAATTGTAATATCATATAATTTTCATTTCAAAATAAAAAAAATAATAATTTACAGTGCCATGAAAAAGTATTTGCCATCTTCCTGATTTCTTATATATTCTTATAGATTTCTTATATATTGTTTCAGATCTTTAATAAAATGTAATTTAATACAAAGACAATTTTTTTTTTGCTTTATTGAGGGAAAACATTTTCCAACACTACCCGGCCTTGTGAAAATTATTTGCCTCCTTATTCAAAAAACCACTTAACCAAATGTAATTTATTTTAATTGACTGGGTTTAAATTAAGAGGTCCTGCAGCACACTATGCCACAATCAACAGAAAGTTCAGAAGAGAGGAGAAACAAACTTATTGCATGGATTTTTGACTGCTAGCAGGACAATGGGGTTAAATCAAGAAGGCTTGAGAGTCAGTTCGATTAGTTCCCCTTAGCAGTTTACCTGAATCCCCAATACATCAAAATACAGCTTATACTTAATATATATGGTACACTAATAAGTACTCTACTCTGTTAAATTTTTATAATTGCCATCCACCTTATAAAGTTATTTTAATTTTAAACATTTTAAATTAAAAAATCATGTCGAAGAATCAAGGTTAAATAAGCTAATGTGAACATCCATATAATCCACAAGCCTCACCGCTTGGTGTGTCTCCATGTCCATATAAAGATCAGTACCAGGAAGATGGCCCAAGACAGAGTAGCGAGGCCTGTGAGATCAAGGAAGCATTCATTTAAAAGTATTTACACCAGAAAGACAAAATGTTGTGTGGATATGGGGCAGTGAAGTGTATCACCGTTGTGTTCTGAAGATAACAGTAAGCAGGGCAAAGCCAACAGAGGCTGCTAAACCCATATCCATATTAAAGAGAACAGTGGACACCCAAGTCACCAACCACACCAACTAAATGCATCGAAATAATACAGTTTAATGATGGAGCTTTTACAGTAATACAGAGCATATGACAAAGGTTTGTTTTAATTACAATAAATGATACTTCCAACATGACCTATGCAAGGATAAGAGTTGATCACTAACCAGTCAGATATAAATAGATTTATTATGGAATCCTACCATATCAGTCTTGCTTCTCCGCCACAGTGTCACAATGTCGGCATACTGCCTGAACATGCTTTTTAGATTCACAAATACAATAGCAGACAGCACTGCCTGCATGCACACACACACACACACACACACACACACACACACACACACACAAAGAAGGTATATTAATATATATATATATATATATATATATATATATATATATATATATATATATATATATATATATATATATATATATATATATATATATATATAAATTCAAACACAGAGAAAATGTGTTCTGTATTCTGGTCTACAGGTTTGTGAAGGATTATTCAGATGTACCTTGGGCAACTGCTGAAATAGTGTTCCTAACTTCAATGTTGTCACCAGCACTATTACAGCTGCAACCGCACCTGCCATCTACATCACAACCAAACACAATGATTATACTGTAAGTCTGTAAATAAAAGATGGGTATGTGTGACATTTAGCACACTTACCATTGTGTTAAGTGTGCTAAATGTGCTCTTTTTTGTGTGTGTGTGTGTGTGTGTGTGTGTGTGTGTGTGTGTGTGTCTTGCCTGTGTTCTGCCTCCAGTGGTCTCCTGTATTAGACTCCGAGACATAGAAGCACAGACAGAGAAGCACTGGAAAAAACCTCCAACTGTATTACTGAGCCCCAAAGCCACCAGCTCCTATAAGAAAGCACAGAAAACTGGTTACTATATGATTGCAAAAATTCTGTTTATTAAAATTGTTTAATAACATCTGATTAAAATTGTCATTTGTATTAGTGGCTTTCCGTCTCACCTGATTGCTGCACACTTTGTAGCCATGCTTAAGAGCAAATGTTTTGCCCAAAGAGATGGAAATGGCATATCCCACTATAGCTAGGGCAAAGGCATCCACTACCACATCAGAAAAAATACTGTAATTTGGCATAGTGGGAGGCTGAAGCCTAAATAATGTAAAGAGATAGACAATAATCATACAGCAAATTGTGATCAATCGAATTGTCTGTATATATTATCTGAATAACAAATAATAATAATAATAATAATAATAATAATAATAATAATAATAATAATAATAATAATAATAATATTAAAATGGTTATTATTGTTATAATAAAAGAATAACTCACCCACTTGGGATATCTCCAACTACTGAAATTTCATAGCGCTCATTTAGATGGGTATGGAATGATAAGAGTGTAGTTGCCACAATCTAGTGTACACACACACACACACACACACACACACACTGAATGGCCTGAGTCATGGATAACTCTTTCTAACTCTTGACAGTGTGTAGTAAGGCCAATCAGAATAAAATGTCTCTAAGTGAGTCCTAAAATATAGACTGAATACAAATAAAAGTCACTGAATATCATAAATAATCATTTATGAATGACAAAATGTGAAAAGAAAAAGAAGAAGCTTACAATAAAGAGCTCCACTGGTATTGGCACTGGTAGTTTCTCTCTGTATCTACTGTTCAGCTCCTTGCCAATAATGAGCATTATGATGGACACACCACTGACCAGCAGAGTGGGCAGATGGGTATTGGGCAGCTGTGCACACACGTCTACTAGCGTCTGCATACACATAAAGCACAGGGTCTGGTGGATTCTCAAAAAAAAAGTGATGAAGTCCATAAGTTTGTTGCATTTGGCCACAAAAAGGGGGCGAATGTCTGAGTACTTACATAAAACAGTGAGAACGGCCCACTGAATCGTGTTGGAGACACTCCTAAGATGTACTTTAACTGAGCCACTACAGCGTGAACGGCAGCTGCCGTGGTGTATGCTCTCACTAATGGCTCTGAGAGATACGTACCCACAAACCCAAACTGTGCCAAACCCAAGAATACCTGAAAGAAATAGAATTTTCCTTCAGAAACAATTCAGCAGATTATGTGTATGTGAATATACATTTTTGCACGTCTCATCATGTGTGCGAACCTGAATTAGTCCTCCTAATACAGTAGTAGCTGCAGCAACTTGTACTCTATAAAGATCTCTAGCAGTGATGTTCACCTCCTCTGTCACATTAGTGCCATTACGGATGAGAAAATTGGCATCAGGAGCCAGTCTCTCTGTAACACTGCCCACCATAACACTGAGAATTGTAAATGTGCCTGCAAACACACACACACACACACACACACACACACACACAATGTATGATCAACAGCCAAGAATGTAAAACCTACAGTGTGAAAGCTAAAAAATGTGTTACCCATAATGCCATTTTAATGCTTCTTTTCAGTAGTGTGTGAAATATTTCCACTTTGTCATTGTAAATTGCTTCTAAATGCATGGCAAATGTAATCAAAATGGATCTAGTTAAATAAAATAATTTCCATGGTAATAATATATAAAATCACCTCACCTATAGAAATGTGTCTGGAAGACCCAAAGAAGAAGTAAATGAGTACAGGATAAAAAGAGCTGTATAGTCCAAACACTGTTGGCAGTGAAGCCAGCAATGCATAGGCCATACCTACAACACATACACACACACACACACGCACACACAATACATAGTATCCTGGTACAAAACCCTATTAGTTTTTCCTCATTCATAAAATAAAATCAGTTATAATAACAGACTCTGCAGAAGGATATCTTAACAGTTGCTCTAATGTTTTGACCTTCCCACCTTTCTGAGCCATACACATTAATTGAGAAAAATGATCACAAGATACAGAAGCTCTCACCTTGTGGCAAATGCATGATGCCCACACTGATGCCAGAGACGAGGTCCGGCATACCATAGTCCCAGATGGAATAACGTGGTAACCAGTAAAGCACAGGTAAACAGTCTGTAACTCTACGCTTCAGTCTTGGAATAGAACATCTGTGAGAGGGATAAAGAGAGACACGGATTAGGAAAAGAAGGCAAAAAAGAAATAATATTCACTTTAATGGGAACTCACAGGAATAAGGTATACCACCACCACTCACACACGCACACATACTTTTTTTTCTTCTTCCCAAGTGTCTTACCTGAGTGAGTTTTTCAGGCGATGAGAGAAAGGAATGTGGGTTTCTGAGGGATCCAATCTCCTAGCCAGTTTCTCCAACCTCTCTTCATCCAGAATCTCCCTCTCTACACAATACCCTGAGCTATTCTTCCCACTGACCATTCTTCCACCACAAACTTAGCACAGCTCTAACTTAAAAATTATTCTTTACGCTATACTTCACTGGCTTCGCTCTTTTGATGTTTAAGGTTTCTAGCGTGCAATTCACACACAGAGACACTTAAATAGGATGAGGAAGACATAGTAAAGGGGGTTGTCTGTTTGTCTAATTATTACTTAAGGAGAAATCTAAAATACTCATGAACATTCAAAATAAAAATTGATAAATTACATTCAGTGCACAAAATGAGATATTTAATGAACAGTTCAAAACTCTACAAGAGCGGATATAAAACATTTAACATAACATTGTTATTTTAAATCACACTATAATGTTAATCCTGTGCCTTTGCTGATTCAGCTTTCTCAATAGTTTCCACTCGTGTGCTCTAGTCAACGTTTTCTGTCCTAGTGACGGATCTCACCCGGATGTTGAGCAAGACATAAATGAATTAATAATCTCATCACTGGTAACAGGAAGATAAATTTAGCTATCAGTCTTTGATGCATCATTTTCCACCACACACAATCAGCACAATAGGTTGCAAGTGTTCACTGCAGCACTTTCAGTCTGAAACTAAATGAACCTTTAAATTCTATCTTTTAGTCTTTCTTTTAAACTCTTTTAAGCACCTGTCCCATTATAAGAATGTGACACTGCAAAACTATTCTACTGCTACTTCAGAAAATATATTAATATTACCATACTCAACAAAACTATAATATACTGGCAAAAGTTTTGGGACACCCCTCCAATTCATTGAATTCAGGTGTTGTGTTTCAGGGGTTGGGCTTGGCCCCTTAGTTCCAATGAAAGGAACTCTTACTGCTTCAGCATACCAAAATATTCTGGACAATTTCATGTTCCCAAATTTGTGGGAACAGTTTGGGGATGACCCCTTCCTGTTCCAACATGACTGCACATCAGTGCACAAAAGACATGAATGAGTGAGTTTGGTGTGGAGGAACATGACTGGCCTGCACAAAGTCCTGACCTCAACCTGATAGAACACCTTTGGGATGAATTAGAGCGGAGACTGTGATCCAGACCTTCTCATTCAACATCAGTGCCTGACCTCACAAATGCACTTCTAGAGGAATGGTCAAAAATTCCCATAAACACATTCCTAAACCTTGTGGAAAGCCTTCCTAGAAGAGTTAAAGCTGTTATAACTGCAAAGGGCAGGCCAACTCCATATTACATTCATGTGTATGTAAAGGCAGATGCCCCAAAACTTTTGGCAATTTAGTGTACCTTTCAATTCTATCATGTACACTTCCTAATAAACTGCCAACTTCAGATCACTTTAGAAAAAGATTTTTAAAACTCTTGTATATTAGGGACAGGCTGTTTCACTACCAGGTTATTGCATCAACAGGTTGTCAAATGAAAACTCCCCAGGGTTAATATTTCTATTAATAATTCTGCTCACTGTTTAAAGATTAGCCTCCATAGCAAAAGGACCATGTGCTGCAGACCTGTGTTTCATTTATTATTCACCTGTTTACACACAGAGCATTATAAAGTGTTAGTAATTTATGCTTAATACAATACAATATATCAACTGAAATTCCTTTATCAGTTAATACAGTTTACTTTCTTAATTATTACAGCTATAAATTATGCTGAATTAAGCCTAAGCCTGTAATATATGAATTAATTTTCCAGCAGCACGATTTGCAACTTGAATTTTTTTTAAGCTAACTACAGTTTAATGATTATTTAAAACATGGATTAAATAGATAGATAGATAGATAGATAGATAGATAGATAGATAGATAGATAGATAGATAGATAGATAGATAGATAGATAGATAGATAGATAGATAGATAGATAGATAGATAGATAGATAGATAGATAGATAGATAGATAGATAGATAGATAGATAGATAGACACCTGACATGCAGCTATGAGCTTCTTCCTCAAATTGTTGCCACAAACATTGAAGCGAAATGCCCCTTTTCAGAAATGAGGTCCAACATGAGCTCCATGAACACATGAATTGCCAAGGTTGGAGTGAAAGAACTTGAGTGGCCAGAACAGAGCACTGACATCAACCACCTTTGGGAAGAAATTTCTGACTGCACACCAGACCTCCTCCTTAACATCATTGCCTGACCTTGCTAATGCTCTTGTAGTTGAATGAGTACAAATCCCCACAGCTACACTCCAAAATCTAGTGGAGAGTCTTCCCAGAAAAATGGTGGCTGTTATAACAGTAAAGGGAGAACTAAATCTGTGGTGATGACAGTGTGTTTATATTGACTACATATGAGTGTGAAGGTCAGGTGTCCAAATATTGGCCATATAAAATATGTATGTATTGGCTTATTTACCTCCATATACAGTATTTTCATTTTGTTTCAGTTAGTAAACCAACTAGTGGTTTTGCGTAGGATGCTCCTTTAAGAACTGAATGCACAAGTGCAGGACCTGACATCACTTTAACAGCATGATGTGGTGAAATCTAATCCCCAGATACCCAGCAGCCTGAAGGGTCATTTGACACATTGAAACATATGTGAGAAAAACAACAAAACATAAACAGTGCTCTTCTGTTCAACATTTCACAAATATAAATGCAAATGTTCTTGAACAGACTGCAACCTTCATCCCTTTTTCCTCTGAAAATATTTCATCTCTTCTGATCCCCCATTGGTTATTTGAAACATCATGGTCTATTATTAGCCATGTTGCTTAGCATGGGGCACTGAGGGTTCAGTAAACAGATTTCTCACACTCTCCCTTCTCCTTGTGCTGTCACAGGCACAGTGTGTGTGTATGGAGTGTACATAATGGACGACTTGCTTGTGTAAGACAAAGAAAACTGGAAGCAAGATCTCTGGTACGACTCATCAGTGCATGTCCTAATTTAATTTGTTTAATTTAATGTCTCTGTCACTCAGTAGTCAGTAGTGAACTTGAAACAGCAGTGACAGTGATCGCTATTTAACTGGACGTATTTATTGATGAATGTATTGACTAAACATTGGTGGCATTTGGCAGGGTTATATTTTTGGAGATATAATAAAAACGTGCATTGAAATTATAGCACATTATCATGCATGAAAAGAAGTTAGAAATGTGTTGGTACAAGTTCAGTCTCTGTGCTATGACATTTAAACAACATACACTAATAGTCACAGCTATGACCTCTCAAATAACTGCAGCAGCTGAGCTTGTGATTTGATCTTTATTTTCGCCAGATAACCTGTCCCTGGCTTTTTTTTTAAAAGATGACTTCCAGAATGTCCAGCTTAATGGAAACCCTTGATTAAGGTGAAAAAATAAAAAATATAAACAAATCCTTAACAAGAAGCAGAATGGATCTGAAAGCTAAGCATGGTCTGATGCTGTTGGAACAGCTGAATCGCATGCGTGAAGCTGAGCAGTTAACAGATGTGGTACTTGTTGCAGAAGGCATCAGCTTCCCATGTCATCGGTCAGTTCTCGCTGCATTCAGCCCTTATTTCCGGGTCATGTTTACCTGTGGCCTGCGGGAGAGTGCAAACCGCCAGGTGGTACTGAGAGACATGCCAGCTCAAAGCTTAGGCCTCTTGCTGGAATACATGTACAGCTCCAAGCTTCCACTTTCCCCAGACAATGTACAAGGTATCTCAGTCGCGGCATTCCTCCTGCAGATGGATGATGTTTTTAGCCGTTGCCAGATCTATATGACGGCCAACATGGATGCCTCTAACTGCCTTGGTATCTATTACTATGCTCGGGATTTGGGGGCTGAAGAATTAGCAGACCAGGCTCAACGTTACATTCGACAGCACTTCACAGAGGTGTGTCACAGTGAGGAAGTGTTAGACTTGGAAGCCTATCAACTTGGGGCCTTACTAGCTTCAGACGACCTTAATGTCACACGAGAGGAAACCATTCTTGACCTAGTGATGCAATGGGTGAAACATTGCTCAGTTGGTGTGAGTCTGGGGCAAGAAAATCGTGCCAGTCAGCTACCAGAACTCTTACAGAAGGTACGCCTTCCACTGGTGAGTGTCAGCTACCTGAAGGAGACACTGCGCCGCAACACGGCACTGCTGGCTGATGCGGAATGTCTACAGATGGTGGAGGATGCAATTGAAGCGGCAGGTCTGCACCCAGAGGCTCCAGCACGACGACTGAAGCTACGTTATGGCATGGAAACAACCGATCTACTGCTATGCATTGGCAATGATAATGGAGGAATACGCTCACGTTATGGAAGCTATTCCGACCGCAGCTTCTGTTATGCTCCCAACACTCGTCGCACATTTTTCATCACTTCTCCTCGATATGCTGAAACCCTTGGATATGTATGTGCTGGAGTCGTCACTGAACACAATGACATTATTGTTGCTGGAGAGTCAGGGCCACGAAGGTTGGCAAGACAAAAAGAGAAGAATGTGGAGATTTGCAAGTAAGGCTCAAGTATCAAAATTGTTAAAATACTTCAATATATCCTTACAATTTATTAGGAACACCTGTACTGCTGCTCATTCATGCAATTATCCAATCAGATAATAGCAGTTCAATAAATAAATCCATGCACATGTAGGTGTGTGCTTCAGGTGCTACAGGTAATGTGCAAAACATCATCAGAATAAGTGACCTGTTACACTGACTGTGGCATGGTTGTGGGCAGGCTGGTTTGAGTATTTCTGACACAACAGCACTACAACAGAAGACCGCATCAGGTTGCTCTCCTGCCAGCCAAGAACTGGCTTACTGACAGTGGACATCTGTAGATAAGAAACATGTAGCCTGTTATGTTCTGATGTTTGATGTGAACAATAACTGAAATCTCTTGGAATGTATCTGAGTGTATTTATGCATTGCATTGATGCCACATGACTGGATAATTGTATGAATGAGCAGTGGTACAGTTTTTCCATAATAAGGTAGTTGGGAAGTGTATGTGAAACAAAATGTATGTATATACAAATGTATATCTGATTTAAACCAAAGGCTCTGCTTTGCACAATTCACCAGCCCATTAAGCATTTCAGATTAATCTGGCAGGCCAGAGTATTAAAACTGTTTTTGTAAACAAATATCTTTAAAAAATAATTAGATAAAAAGTAGCACTATATTATCTGAAACTCCATATCATTATGTGTCTTTTCATTTAAATTATTTCTTTTATTTTTTTAGATACAATGAGGAAGCTCAGGGTAGCTGGAAGCACCTGAGCTCAGCAGAATACCGTGATTCATATGCCCTGAGTTCCCTGGGTGATAACCTGTACCTAATAGGGGGTCAGATGATGCTGAAGAATCAGTATCTCATCACCAACAGTGTTGCACGTTGGTCTTTACAGGGCGGCCCTTGGCGCAGTGCTGCTCCTTTACCAATGCCCTTGGCCTATCACAGTGTAGTCCGGATTAAAAACCGCCTTTATGTGCTTGGGGGGAGGACACCACAGGTTAGAGTAATTCACATGATTTCTGTTTCCCACTCTGAAATTGTATTTCATTTCATGTATCATTTATAACTGGTCCTGAAGTAGTCTTGCATGATCCATTAATTTGCTTATAAGTGGGTGTTACTCAACATGAAATCAAATTACACTGCAAGAGAACAGTAATTGTGTCAGTCTGTAAGCCTACTCTGTTTCTGTCCCTCTATTTTTCTTGCTCTATTTAACTGCACCTGTTGTGACTCATCTTGTGAATGACAGACATATCATGTAGACGAGGAGCCTGACCGTATGAGTAACCGCCTACTTGTGTATGACCCAGAGGACAACAAGTGGGATGAGCGTTGTCCGATGAAATATTCCAAATATCGCTGCAGTGCAGTCGCTCTCAATGGGGAGATTTATGTTATAGGTGAGAGGCAAAAAGCCTTAGAATTTTAAGTGCATTTATTTTTATTAGTCTATTGGGAAGCCGGTGTTAAAATTGTAACAAACATAAAAACAACATGTTTAATTAAAACACCTAAAAAAATTCTTTTTTTTTCTTCTAAAGGAGTTTGAAAGCTCAGCACACCAGTAACTTAATCTGTAGTCTTATGTTTGCTATTTGGAGTGCAATGATCAATATTGTACTGTATATATGCATTGTCAATATTGACTGCGATAATAGCCAACTTTTACTTAATACTTATTTTCCAGTTCATTTGTTCACTCCCTGGTTCTTGTAGGCTTAACGCAGTATCTTTAATAAGAGAAAGGGTAAAATTAAACTGAAAATCTGCCACATCACTTATTAAATGACGGGCATTAAATGAAATGTATCTCTAATTTTTGTTCTTATATAAAGTTCTGCATCTGTCCTGCAGGTGGTATTGGATGTGAGGGTGTAGATCGGGGACAGTCACGCCGCTGCCTTGACGCAGTAGAAATCTACAACATTGATGGGGATTTCTGGAGGGATGGCCCTCCCTTACCCTGGCCACTTTTGTCACTACGAAGCAATGCACCAAATGCTGGGGTAGTGGATGGAAAACTATATGTCTGTGGATACTACAAGGGAGCAGGTAAATATAACACTATATATATATATATATATATATATAAAAATGATATAATATAATATAATATAATAATTCTTCTTAGACCGTCATGACATTATTACCAAGGATATCCTGCAGTTGGATCCATGGGAGAATGAGTGGATTGTGGTGGTTAAACAGGCTGTGATGCACGACAGTTATGATGTGTGTCTGGTGGCGAACCTTAACCCGCGAGGACTCATGCCCCCTCCAGCTGACTTGGTGGATGAATAACAAAAACTATTCATGTATGACAAAAGAAAAGAGTCATAAATTTGACACATTTTGTACATTTGAACATTACTGCAATCTCCACAGGTGTAAATAGAGATGATCTTTTATTCACTTAAGGCTGAATTGAGGTGCATACAGGTGAAAGATGTTGGTACAATATTAGTGAATTAGTGCTGATTTATTCTTAGACTAATGGTCTATTGTGAACTTCATTTTCAAACAAAAAAATGTAATAGATTTTTAGGTATACAACTTTCATGACAAGAATATAGCAGATTACAGAGAAGCTCTCATCATTTACTCCTGTTTCAAGAAGCTAAAATTAAGGTTTAAATATTAGTAAAATCTAGTGTTCTGAAGTGTTCTTCAGTTGCATTAAAATACAAGCATGCTATATGGATGAATTCTTCAGCTGCAGTGCACTATAGGTTCTGTTACACATCTGACATTGTGACTTATCTGTCTACATATTACTGTAGCCATGTTTGCACTACCATAACAGTACAAACGAACAGAACCGAAACCAAAATATATTGAAAATCATTTAAGAAACAAGTTCCTGGGCATACAGGGGGGCACAAATACAAGGATACCAGAAATTCAAACTATATATAAACTTTTTTTTAATCATCACAGAGACGATTAGAACAGAAACTATGCCACAGTTTTAAAGAAAATCAACTAAAACATTCTAAAAGTCCTAGTCAAAATGTTAACACACTGAATTAATCAGAGTCACTGATGAAGTCAAAGAGCTGCCAGGTAATTCTCTGCCTCTGTATAGTATTGGCTTTTTGCTCAGGCTTTACTGTCTCCCATTCAGCTTGCTGGTATTCCACAATCATCTGTGAGCTGTTACTGCTCTGGGACAATGACCAAGGTTCCAGGTGCTGTCCACATTCACTAGTATTCAACAACCTGGTTGTGCTTGGCTGCTGCAGTGGTACATGGATCCCTGAAACAGCTGGCTTTCTCATGGCTTTCTGATAGGCACTGACCACCGATTGAGGCACCCTGTTCTCTTGGTCTTCATCGTGTTGACTTTCCTCAAACACACTATTCAAAGACATCTCTTGATTAGGCCGCCTCTGTGGCATAATCAAGGCTCGCTTCTTTTTCCTGGAGGTCTGACATCTCTGTGCTCTCCTAGGCACTTTTTTCACTCTGGGCACTTCAATCCAGGTTGCTGACTTGTTCTTAGTCATATCATTCAAAGAATTTATTGGTTCCAGATGCACAGGGCCTCCAAACATGTAATTCTTCTTAGGATACTGTACAAGAGCAGTGCCAGTGCTAGTAGCAACAGGGCTTGGAGAACTGGTTGTAACTGAGTGTAGATGGTAAGACTCCTGCCTGCCATAAGGGTCAGACCTCTCAGTTCCTACGTGCTGCTTCATCTGAAAAGGCTGAGTGCCCACGGCCTGGAAAGATGCTCCTCTGCTAAGTTTCTCTGGACATGTTTTTTTAACAGGACAAATACTCTGGTCTACTTTTTCCTTAGAGTAATTGAAGGCTTCAGTGCACAACTTCATGCCTTCATAATAACGCTTTTCTTCCGAAAGAACACAAAACTGCGCTACCAAACCAGGTGATGTCTGAACAGTATTGTCAATCATCCGGACAGGGCCTGGCTGAGCTCCAGTGGAGTGAGCAGTCATTATTGTGCCAAGCAGAGACAGAATCTCTCCAAGCACACTCTGCTCCTTGCTCTGTTCCAATTTCAGTGATTCCAAATCCCGCTGGAGATTGAGAACAAGTGAGCTCAATTCTTTGAGAGCTAATGATGTCTGAGACATGAGAAAATAAACAAGCCTTAGTCAAACTGTGCTGATATGAAAACAAAAAAGTCTGTCTGGTAATCCATATGTGTTTTATATTCCATTAATACCCCTGTGCTGTTGAATTCTCAAATCTTAAGGTGTTGATTTTCTATAACAGCATGGCTGTTACAATACAGTTAGAATAGAGGCTGTAATTTAAACCCTAGGTATATATTAATGAGGTCATTCTAATATTATCGTTTCTATTCTCAGCTCATTCACAAGCACTGGTGGATGCATCACAAATTTCATAATAAATGGGAAAACACTATTTGCTTATGGTGTGTTTTCTGTAGATGGAGTTTATTTCACACTGGAGAGAGATTTGGATGTAAGCACTCTGCTGTCATTAAGTTTTCCGTCTTCAGGACAGAGGATTAGAGATCATGACAATTGTTTAGAGAAAAATATGAGAGGGTGGTGAAGGTACAACTGTTTAAATATTCAACACAGGATTCTCCATTATCATTCTAAACAAATCATAAGTATATCTGAGCTCCTGTTTCAGATTTTGTTTACCTTTGCGTCATTGTCCTTCATCTCTTTATACGTCTGGCTCATCATTAGTTCAGTCTTACTTGCTATGCTTTCCTTTATGGTGGCAAAATTATCCTGAACTGCAATACAAAAGATACTGACATTAAACAACAAACATATACAAGGAACAATTAAAAAGACATTTTAAAAAATACTCGACACCAACAGCGTCAATAACAATGCCTGTGACAATCAGATAAGAAAGTTACCAAAGAAAAAATATTTCAGACATTTGACATTGCTGTGAACTTGACCCTGTTTGCATCAACTCCGAAGTTTATTCAGCTCTTAAACTGGTTTGAATGATAATTCCATTAAAAAAAAATCTACATATATGCAACTGCTCTTTCTTGGGATCATGCTAAGGAGAATCTTGAAAAACTGTTCAATGAATATCTGCATTTTCGCCCTCTGCTGGACAAAAGACAGCAATGTTGTAATGTGTTGCATTAATAAAAGATCAAACTTTAAACCATGATATTAAGTCACAGACAAATAAAAACCACAGAGGAAATATGAAATGGCACAATAATATTTACATGTTTTTCTAAAATTATCCATGCCTTCAGCCACAGCTGCTCGGGTTATGTCACAACTTCCATCAATACAGTTCAGAAAAGTCTTTTGGACCTGAAAAAGATAAACAAACTTGGATAACTAAACCCTACATAAAACAACCTAATATTTAAAAACAATGCAATTAAAGACCTACATAGGCCCTTATCACTTACATTATCCAGACTTTCATGCAACTGTCGGATTCCAATGAGAATTTCGCTGTATAAATCAGTAGAAATTTGCTTTAAAATCATGACATACAGCACACGCTTTAAATTACATTACAGAAACTATGAAATTTTACACCTTTTATACCACATAAGATTTTCACACTATTTTCACAACATATTAAAACCACCTGCTTTTTTTTTTAAACATACCCAATTTTCTTTTTTTCGAAGGAGCATAAGAAATAGGCATGAATAGGTATACTTGCATCTCTTTGGCTTTTCTCTTCTCCTCTTCAAATCTGTCTAATATACCCATGGCTCTACCACCTGAAATGTTGCTTCCTTTGCTATCACTGAACAGCATAGGCTTGGTGTGATAGCTGGAGGTCACCTTTATTTCATTTATCTGTCAAGATTGAGGTAACATAAGTGCACAGCCTTTCAGTAAATACAGCCTTTCAGTAAGAAGAGTTCTACAAAAGGTTTTTTTTTATTAACATTTTAGCTATGCTAATGTGGCTTTCACATTTATCTACAAATTGACATGGAAACTGAAAATTAGAATCTGAAATAATTATGATCTAAAAGATATCTGCATGATTGTTTTTGCACTGCACTGCTGCCACATGATAACTGGATGAATGTGCAGGAGTATGGGTGTTCCTAATAAAGTGTATATTGCAGTATGAAAATACACCAATCAGGCATAACATTATGAGCAGTGACAGGTGAAGTGAATAATACTGATCATCTCCTCATCATGGCACCTGTTAGTGGGTGGGATATATTAGGCAGCAAGTGAGCATTTTGTCCTCAAAGTTGATGTGTTAGAAGCAGGAAGAATGGGCAAGCATAAGGATTTGATCGAATTTGACGAAGGGCCAAATTGTGATGGCTAGACAACTGGATCAGAGCATCTCCAAAATTGCAGCTCTTGTAGGATGTTCCCGGTCAGTGGTCAGTATTTATTAAAAGTGGTCCAAGGAAGGAACAGTGGTGAACCGGTCATGAGCAGCCAAGGCTCAAGGCCTGGTCTGATGAATCGCGTCTTCTTTTACATCACGTGGATGGCCGGGTGCATCGCTTACCTGGGGAACACATGGCACCGGGATGTACTATGGGAAGAAGGCAAGCCGACAGAGGCAGTGTCAAGCTTTGGGCAATGTTCTGCCGGGAAACCTTGGGTTCTGCCATCCATGTGAATGTTACTTTGAGAAGTACCAACTACTTAAGCATTGTTGCAGACCATGTACACCCCTTGATGAAAACTGTATTCCTGTTAGCTGTGGCCTCTTTCAGCAGGATAATGCGCCGTGCCACAAGTAAAAATGGTTCAGAAATGGTTTGATGAGCACAGCAACGAGTTTGAGGTGTTGTCATGCCCTCCAAATTCCCCAGCTCTCAATCCAATCCAGCATCTGTGGGATGTGCTGGATAAACAAGTCAGATCCATGGAGGCCCCACCTCGCAACTTACAGGACTTAAAAAGGATCTGCTGCTAACATCTCGGTGCCAGATACAACACACCTTCAGGGACCTAGTGGAATCCATGCCTCAACGGGTCAGGGCTGTTTTGGAAGCAAAAGGGGGACCAACACAATATTAGGCACGTGTTCATAATTTTATGCCTGATCAGTGTAGAAATGCAACAATATGGGTGGCACTTTGGCACAGCAGGTAACATCACCACCTCACACCTCCAGGGTTCAGTTCTGGGCTCTGAATACTTGGGTTAATGTTAGTGTGCAGGGTGTAAATAAATAAAACAGTATAATACACAAATGTAGCCTCATTACAGATAACTTCCAAGCAACTAATAGATAAATGTATTGACTTTATGAAAAGATAAACAGAATGTTTGCACCATGTTAAATCGTAATATACTGAAGAACGTGGAAAGCAGTTACAATGATGGTGTAATAAAACATTCTCCCAAGTAACTTCGACAGAGAAAGTACATAGATATTAAACTGTACCTCCTGTGAAGCCTGCTGAGAGCTTCTGGACTGTCCACTTATCTCCTGGGAAAAGCTTTGAGAATTTTCAGGCCAGGTTTGAGATCCAAACAGAAACTGGGACTCAGGCAGGCTCGAGTAGTCACTGGTGGCACCTCCTTTAGCTGGTTTTGCACCCCTATGAAATAAGGCTACTGATTAATAGTCTGTTTAATATGTCTGAGTTATTACCGAGAATACACACGCTGTGGATGTGAAATTCAGGCTTACACAGAGTTCATAGGGATATTCAAAATATCCTTCACATTCCAAATGTTAGGCTTCATGCTCCTTCGTGTTCCTGTACAGTTACTACACAAAATACAGTGAATGAGTTAGTTATCCTTAAACATCGGCTAAACTAGCTAGCTAGCAGTACAATACTATTATTAGCAGTCTAGCGTTCGCTACATGGCGCTCGTTAGCTACAGTTCAAGTTGCTAGCTATTGTTCTACTTTATATTACTTATTTAGTTTGCTGTTTAGTCAGCCAATTTTTTATTTATTTATTTATTTTGCTTTACCTAATTCGATATTTAGACGTACAATACTATTAAAATGTTCTAAAAACTTATTTAAGGAATGGCTAAAACAACCCCTGTTTAGTGACAGCAGCTTTAAGGTCTGAGCCGCCTGAAGTAAATTATCGCTATATGTAGCGCAGCTGACTGAACTGTATGACTTTAATGTCACGCTATACAGAGAAGGATAGGTCCATGTAGCATTTTTTTATTCTGACTTTGCTTTTACTCTTCATATCTCAGATTCAAGATTTGAAACACTGTACATTTATGCAACTTATACAAAGTGAGTGTACATAAACTATACTCACCGAGCATTTTATTAGGAACACTGAATAGGTGCACTATATTGCCAAAGGTTTTGGGACGTCTGCCTTCACATGCACATGAACTTTAATGACATCCCGTTCTTAATCTGTAGGGTTTAATATGGAGTTGGCCCACCCTTTGCAGCAATAACAGCTTGAACTCTTCTGGGAAGGCTTTCCACAAGGAGTGTGTTTATGGGAATTTTTGACCATTCCTCTAGAAGTGCATTTGTGAGGTCAGGCTCATCCATGTCTTTATGGACCTTGCTTACTGCTCTAGAGTCCAGTGGCGGCGTCAACCTATCGCGGTACAACGATTCAATTCACTGAGCTCCTGAGTACGACCCATTCTTTCACAAACGTTTGTAGAAGCAGTCTGCATGCCTAGGTGCTTGATTTTATACACCTGCGTGGCCATGGAAATGACTGGAACACCTGAATTCAAGGATTTGGAGGGGTGTCCCAAAACTTTTGGCAATATAGTGTAATTCTGGTTATGTCTTCCCCTTGCCTTCAACATAGCATTAAATCTTAGTGTCATGGATTCCACAATAGGTTGTGGAAACATATCTATGAGAATCTGAGCCATGTTGATATGTTTGCATCACACAATTCCTGCAGACACACACACAATATATATATATATATATATATATATATATATATATATATATATATATTTATATATTTATATTATGTATGTATGTATGTGTATAGTGTGCAAGGGTGTAACTTTTGTTTTTCCCCCATTGCCTGCATTGATGCATGCCCCATTTCCTGCATTTACATACATTTAGGGACTATGGTGATACAAAATACAGGAAATTATTCTGTTGATTAAAATGTTTAAATTCTGCCAAAAAGAATAGTAGGCTACTAAATTATGTATATAAAAATATGTCTTACTTTCTTTGTTGTTTAATAGGGGCCGATCACCAAGACTTGAGAGAATCATTTTATAAAGTCAAAAATGTTCACCATTGCCGTTTTGTGTGTGAATAATTTAAATAATGTGAGACTCAATTTCCACTGTAAAACAAACTTTTATTTCTAGATATTAAATAAACAGATAACTAACCGCTGTACCTGAAAATGTAAAATAAATCACTTGCTGGGGTCACAGACGGGATTTTGAAAAGTGGGAATTTCCGATTGGAAATTATGCCCCTGATAGTACTTTCAAGGACTTGTTGTGCGTTTCCATAGTAATGTGTGTTTCCGGCGAAAGTAGGCTAAATCCCGGACGCTGGTAATGCCTAGCGACGCTCCTGGTAACGCTATCCGAAAACTACATGTTCATTTTTCCATACGGACTTTTCCAACATATCTAAGGATCCTTTTTAAATGAATGATAAAACACAATGAATACTACACTAGAAGATGATGTGTTGGATCTCAGAGCTTTCGAGCTTGTTAACAGTGTGTTAGACAGTGTAGTGACCCGCATGCCACAACCGGACAGCAAACAGCTCGACTCCGAGATCAGGAACATCGACTGGGTCGCTTGTAAAGACTTTACAATCACTGTAGGAAAAACTCAAATTGAGGAATACATCGGTACCTGGAAGGTGGACCCGAGATGGCTGTTCTGTGTCAAGTTCCTAGAGGAAAGTGAACTGGAGTTGGAGAAACGGTTCCTCTATAAGGCATTGTGGAGCATGCCGACCCGCCGCTGCCCTATACCTAAGAGCACGGTGTCTGTTTACTTCACCATCAGCATCTCCAAAATCAGACCGCACACCATGCCTGTGCTAGTCACATTTCAGGTAGAAGCCAATAACACGGTGCATGCTCCGGGAAAAACGAGATTCCGTGAAAAATGGCTGAAGGACGTGATTGAAAGCAAGGCACTGCTTATGGATACCATCACATTTTAACAGTGCAATGTCAGACTGGGTTTAATAAATAAAAGATAAACATGTATTTGCTATGAACCAACATTGTCATTTAATTAGATTGTGCTTGTATAAAATCTATTTAAATAAATATAAATGCAGGCCTTTGCTTTTTCAAAGATTACTGTGCTGTTGTGTCTGTGCTCAAATTTCAGTAAAAAAAGAAAAAAAGAATGCATATGCATAGAGTTTGCATAAAATCATGCAGATATTTTCCAGCAGGTAATGTTCACCTGTCGACAGAAAAGCTCCATTAACTCAAATAAGCACTCTTTACAACCATAATGAGCAGAAAAGCATTCCAGAATGCACAACGCATTGAACCTTGAGGTAGATGGTCTACAACAGCAAATGTTGAGTCCCACTTCTTTTAGCCAAGAACAAAAGTTGATTCAGTCTGTACTTGCTATAGGGATAGTCATCATGGTGTGTTCAGTTTTGCAAGACAATGTATTTATTACAACGAACTGAACAACAGTACAATACTGAGCGCTGTAGATAAAGTTGAATCAAGTAAAATGTCAGCAGTTTACTTGATGTTAAAGTGTTATGTGTACATAAGATAAGATAATAAGATAAGATTTGCACATGGTATGATATATACATTGTAAATCGGGATAGTGCACATACCTGGGTCAATGAAATTTCACAGAGCAAAGAAAGTGTTTACTGATGATGTAGTAGACCTACATATATATATATATATATATATATATATATATATATATATATATATACATACTGATCAGGCATAACATTATGACCACCTACATAATATTGTGTAGGTCCACAGCCCTGACCTGTCATGCACTGTATATTCTGACACCAGAACCTGTATTAACTTCTTCAACAATTTGAGCAACAGTAGCTCGTCTGTTGGATCGGATCACACGGGCCAGCCTTCACTCTCCACTTGAATCAGTGAGCCTTGGACGCCTATGACCCTGTCGCCGGTTCACCACTATTCCATCCTTGGACCACTTTTGATAGATACTGACCACTGCAGACCAGGAACACCCCACAAGAGCTGCAGTTTTGGAGATGCTCTGATCCAATCATCTAGCCATCACAACTTGGCCCTTGTCAAACTCGCTCCAGTCCTTACACTTGCCCATTTTTCCTGCTTCTAACACATCAACTTAATATAGCCCACCCACTAACAGGTGCCATGATGAGGAGATAATTAGTGTTATTCACTTCACCTGTCAGTGCTCATAATGTTATGCCTGATTGGTGTAAATATATATATATAAAAAATATTTTACATTTAATATTTTTATTTGTGTTGTACCTTGTAACTGTCTAAGCTGCTGTAACACAAGAATTTCCCTCATGGGATCAATAAAGTAAGTCAGTCAGTCTGTCTGTGTGTCTGTCTGTCTGTGTGTCTATCCATCCATCCATCCATCCTGTGGATTAAAATAAAATTGGTCTTTGTCAGTGCTTATTAAGCAGTGATTATTAAATCACCTGCTTGCATTAACACGATTTAATTCATCAACGAATTATCAAACTCTTTTAGGAGTTGAATCGAGGTGAATATGAGCAGTTTACTTGATGTAGTATTTTTTAACTGGATCTACAGTGCATATGTCTGATATTTGTCATGTTTGATGTTCTGCTACAGCTATTCATATTTTAAATTAATTAATTAATTAATAAAGAACTACAACAATAAAATCCTGAAGTACTCTACGCGTAGATTAAAACAACTTTTATTTTGCCAAGTGATATGATAAACAGGAAGTGCATTTATACTGAAACGCAATTCACCAGCTGTGATGCTTGAGTAGGTATGTTCAACGGATTTGTTTTAGTATTGTGCGCTGAAATGATCTAAGATGATAAATGTGTGTCTCAGGATTTTTTATTCTGAAATTATACGGTCTGTGAGATTCAAAACACCCGGAAAACTATTAGCCATCTAGCCATACTGTTAGGAGGTGCTAGATTATCTACAGGCTAAGTGCTGAGGTTATCCTTCACTAACGCTTGGTGGTTTAGTTTGTTAAAGGATTTTCTGTTTGGAAATAAACCTAGGCCGTCGTGTTACTCGTTAAGGTGTGATGATGTAACTTGTTGATTGGATTTAAGCTCATCTAATGCATGAGATGTTATAGGGAGCTACATACTGCACACATGAGTTTAAATCAGCAATGATCCAGACTAATATTAATCTAACTCACAGGACTAACTTCATAATGATTAGAGTCTTCTACATCATCGGAGTTGCGCTTTTTGCGTTAGAAATTCTACGAATCCAGGTAGGTGTCTTTTTTAAACGAGACTTTTAGCACATGCAGAAGTACATGTGTTGTAATGTTCAATCCTCCAAATGCAGATTTCACACACACACTGTATTGCCAAATGTTTTGGGACACCCCTCCTAATCATTGAATTCAGGGGTTGGACTTGGCCCCTTAGTTCCAGTGAAAGGAACTCTTGATGCTTCAGCATACCAAGACATTTTGGACAATTTCATGCTCCTAACTTTGTGGGAACAGTTTGGGGATGACCCCTTCCTGTTCCAACATGACTGCACGCCAGTGCATAAAGCAAGGTCCATAAAGACATGGATGAGCGTTTGGTGCTCTAATCCCAGCAGTCTCCGCTCTAATCCCAGCAGTCTCATCCCAAAGGTGCTCTATCAGGTTGAGGTCAGGACTCTGTGCAGGCCAGTCAAGTTCCTCCACACCAAACTCCCTCATTCATGTCTTTATGGACCTTGCTTTGAGGAAGAGGAAGGGGTCATCCCCAAACTGTTCCCACAAAGTTATGAGCATGAAATTGTTCAAAATGTCTTGCTATGCTGAAGCATTAAGATTTCCTTTCACTGAAACTAAGTGGCCAAGCTCGACACCTGAATTCAATGATTTGGAGGGGTGTCCCAAAACCTTTGGCAATAGTGTACATATGGTTACGCTCTGCCCCACCTGCCCCTACTGATGATAGTGATTACTGGTTTTGAAAAAATGAACTTCAGAACAAACAACTAATAGCAGACAGCCTGAGCATATAAAGCTCAGCTCTACCTTTTCGTTCATGAATCATGTGATTCATTTCACTACTTCAGTGCAGCACAGTGGAGGGGTGTCCCTAAACGTTTGGCAATATAGTGTATCTCTGTATTTATGTATCAGGTTAGATTTTAAATGTAATACTACTCATGAGCCATGTATATGACGTGTACATTGCTATATGAAATGGCAACTGATTTAACTTATCAAAAATGTGTGTGTGTTTGTGTGTGTGTTCTAGGCACTACTAGAAAACCCAGATGATTGCTGTAGAAGAACACAGAAAATGAATGAAACCTGTGTAAACAGCACACATTGTGGTACTTGTTTATCTGTCATTTTTACACACGTTCAGTTTGGGTTCATAACACAATGCATTTTATTTACAATATACACATACATGATGTGAAAACTGAGACGTATTTAAAATAGCACTTGGGACGAAATAAGTCTGCCTCTTTTTGTTAAACAGATGTGCACACATTGAGTGAAATGAATCCTGGATGGATGGATAGATAGATTTACATACACATATACATACATGTATACACAAAAATATAAGACAAAGAAGAAAAACCTTAAATATAGAACACAATAAGTTAAATGTGCAGATATGAAACACGCTTGTGGATTTAACCATATTTACATCAGTGTTATTTCCCTATAATAGTTAGCTCCTGTCTTGTAGCTGGCACCACTGCCCAAACAGCAGCAATCCAAACAGTGTGCTATTTTATCTATGTGGTTTAAATTTTTACACATTTCAGTTTATTTTAATAGATCATAGATCACCTCTCTGGTGTTTGATGATAGATAAATATAACTTCTGATATGTTTGATATATTTTATGAATGTTCAACTTATTAAGGTCATATTTTGAGGACATTTGTCGTCCACTAGGGTGTGTTCAAGTTCTGGAGAACAGCACTGTTCGGTGTGTGCAGTGTGACTCTTTGACTTCAGATATGGAGAACTCAACACTGTGCAACACCAGTAAGTACTGAGTGAGGTGAAGGTGATAGATTTTTTTTTCAACAGTTACATTTATTCATATTATTACTACTTAAAAATAGACCAGAATGCAGTCCAGCTGTACAAAGTGTTTTGGATTGTTTACTTGTTTAGGTTTTTATTATTTTTTTATGTCTCCCTTTTTTACTTTATACTAGCTGTCGACCACAACTCAATAATAAAGATAGGTAAGCTTAACCTTTAGTAACTTTTGGCTACTATTAGCATACTGTTTATTCCATACAAGTTAAAGTAGGCTTGTGTATATAGCAATATTTGAAACCATCTGCTCAGTGAATCATATATTCTCTGTAGCTTGGCTGGCCTGGAGCTTTCAAAAGCTTTTTAGCAGTTGGATCAATTATGGCTCTTCTACAAGCCAGATGTGGATTGTTTCTTTGGATGGGAATAGCAGATGTGGATGTGATGCCTCTGATATCATTTTACACATAAATTAGGTTGTTGGCACCTTGTCTGTAATATATGAGTATATTATTTACTAAGGTGCTGTTGAATTGTCCACAAATACAACTTTTTTTTTTTTTAATGCTGTGCATTTTTATTTTCTTTATAATGGCAGGTGGTCCAGGTGTAGCAGCCTCTGTCCTTTTGGGCACTCTGCTCATCAGTCTCTTCCTCATTCTATCTGTCGCCTCTTTCTTCTACCTCAAACGCTCTAACCGTCTCCCTGGGGTCTTCCATAGACGCAAAGGTAATGAAACACATATAAAGCCAGGCGACATGATTGAGCAAACCCCACAGGCTGGTATGTAATAAGGCAGAAATAAAAGTTGATTGTAAATCTTGACTGATTTGATGTCTGGGCTTTATTAATTCTTAACATTGGGTTAATGTTTGATCTAAGGCTATATTTAAACTGGGTTTATTTCTCTCCATTAGCTTTCATATTTCAACCAAGTGAAACCGTAAGCTTTTCTTAATCTTATATAAAAAACTCACTTTTAACAATACTGTGATTTTATTCTTCAATTTATATGGTATATAACACATATATTAATCCATTATTTTATTTTTTCCCAGGCTGTTATGATGCCTGCTGCATCATCCTCAGGTGAGGAAATATCTTTTGTTACTTATTGATTGTGAAAACTTGGTGCTATGAGAATGTGTGGCCTAAATAAGGAAGTAAGAATAAAGAGTATAGTGTTGTTTTCTTCACCTAGTAAGGATGACATTGCACAGATTTTAACCATGCTGCCTTGTGCAAATGAGTTTAAGAAAATATAACCGTTTTGGTTGTGGCAGTCTTTAAAAAATGAGGAGAACAGCACCAGTAATGTTTCATCAGCAATATCACATGAGCAAGAATATTGCTATACTGGACATCAGCACAGCTGTGGTTTGCTGCAGGTAATAAGTACAACAGCATGAATGTGTGTGATTTTTTATTTTTATTTTTTTATACAACTGCATTTATACCAGAAATTAATATTGAGTAACTGATGAGTCAGACACAATATGGGTAAATATTTAGTTTACTTTTGCGACATAAAATAGTTCCTGCCAGATTATGCACCAAAAAAATGTCAGTGAATAAACTTGAATATTGATTTTTTTTTTTTTGCGAGTGTTTATAGCAATGACTTATTTATTGTTCAAATCAACAGTGCGCAAGCCGAGATATGTCCGGAGAGAAAGGCCTTCAGCGGCTGCAGCAGTGGGCAGTAGCGCCTCCATACCAGTGGGACATGTAACAAAGGTGTATAACGTAACAGTCCAGTAGAGATAAGCTTCAGAGAGGAAGATACAACACCATTTAGCAGTAGTAATGTTTACGTCTTTTTTTTTTTTTTTTTTTTTTTTTTTTAATAAATAAAATCATCATCAGTGGGCTATAGCGGTATGTTTTATGTACCCTCTTTGTACAAAGTTCAAATTTTTCCTTGTTTCCACATGAAAAACACTTTTTTCCTCCAATTACCGCTTCACTTTTCTTAAAAGACTACAGAGCATTATGAGAGTGTTTTTTATTTTTCAGATCATATTTCTAGTTATTTTCTTAAAATTTGTAACTTAAGTATTTATTACCAAAATTTACGTCATACCTTTGGCCTCGAGTCTAAAAGAGTTCCTTAAATATTTGCACATTAGCTGTTTTCCCTGTTTCTGGACCAAATAGCAGCCATCTTATTTTATGAAGTGTTTGACCACCTTCTTTTGGAATACAAAGATTTTACATGCTGTTAGAAAAAAAATTGTTGATTCATTTTCAAATGTTGAATATGAATGTCAGCCTGAAGATCCTGCCTAAAGTATTCAGATAATATGCCAAATTTGCACACTTGAAGCATCAACTAATACTTACGATCCCCTCTGTTAACGCACTAGACTTTAGCCAAATAACAAGCTTGAAAAAAACATTCTTTCATTTTGATTGCACTATTATATAAAGGACAATTGCCTTCCCTGTTGGATTGCCGCTTTTTGTATTTGTTACTTTGCCACAGAAACACAGTGAAAGATTTTTAATGTGGTTTCTGGTGCTGTTTATTGATTGTGCCATTGAAGTGCCAAAAGAGGCAGTATACACTGTGTTGTCATGGGTAAGGCCTTAAGAAGTAAAACTGTTGAATTTTGGAGAGATCTATTGGTAGTATTACGAATATTTATACAATAGCTCACAACATTCAAGTAGTCATGTCTGTATTTGTTTTTATCGCTTTTTCTAGTTAGTTTTATCATGTCTAATTGTGTTCTTTATGATTTCATTATAATTGGTTTTGATGTCTTAAACTTCTGTAGTCATAAGAAAAATTGAGTCCTCAGTTTGCCTGGTTTAATAGAAGCAAAAATAAATGAACTTTTGTGGGACGTGTAGTAGCTGTTGTGAATATTACCACTGATTGTACAGAACCTTAAAGTTTCTAATACTATTTTATTAGCTGTTGTGCAGCGACTGGAAACCATGTAAAGGTTGTTTATATATCGGAGGCATATAGATCAATGATTCTGTATTCTTTGTATGTTGGTGATCTACTTGTAATAAATGTTAAATATAAATATGTTTAAAAAATTAAGATGTTCATTTATTTATTGTTTTTATCCAGAGGCTACAGATTCAGTGCCCAAGGTCATTAAGTCATCATGATGGCATGTTGTGCTATTCTGGTGCCTCTCACTAGATTTATATTAATTTCCTCCTCCAAGACATTGGATTTGATCTTGGCAATCATTTGTGTACTTTGTCTACAGGAATAATTGGATCCTGTGCTATTCTGGCTTTGAGCCGAAATATTTCCAACTCACATATAATGACTGTGATCAGCGCTAGAGCAGTAAAGGTGTTTGATGGACTTTGATCTCATAAACAGCTCAAAACAAAAATACTTCTTTAAAAAGGTATTATAAATTTAGTGTGTCTAGACTTGTGTGTTTTCTTTTCTGAGAGGCAGATTGCACTGATCAAAACAAACAGTTAAGTTGTATAATAGTAAGAGTTGTGAGAGTACATGTATTACTGTGGAATAGTTCCAAACCTGATCAAAGCTCTCATAGTGCAGAATGACAAACACTGAGCATCTTCTTAATAAATACCTGGGTTCCTGTCACAGCATGAGTATGAGAGTGTTTTATTACACTTATACTACAGCACAATTGCCAATAATTCTTTTTTTTTTTTAATTAAGAAACAGCATGTCATACTTTATATGGTTATACTTATATTTAATGTTGTATGTTGTTGTTAGGACCACCTGTACATACATCTTAGCTTTGATGCAATTATCCAATCTGTCAATCATTTGGCAGCTGTTTAATGCCACAGATGATTGGAAAATAACTGGGAGAGTTATTTCATTTGTTCACAGTCTAGTTTCAGTGCGTCTGTATCCACTCTAGACTCTAAACCCAATGTGATCTGATGTTGAAGCCCTTCCATCTTAAGGTTTTAAATATTTTGTTTTCTGAGATGCTTTTCTGCTCACTGTGGTTGTAAAGGGTAAGTTATAGTAGCCTTCCCATCAGCTCGAAGCAGCCTGGCCATGCCCCCGATGATCTCAAGTCATTTCTGCCTACAGAATTGCTCCTCACTTTTTATTTTCTGCATCATTCTATGTAAAATCTAGAGACTGTTGTTTGTGAAAATCCCAGGAGCAGTTTCTGAAATACTCAAACCAACCATGCAAAATGTCACTGAGATCACACTTTTCCCCGTTCTGATGTTTGATGTAAACATTAACTGAAACTATTGAACTGTATCTGCAAGATTTTATGCATTGTGCTGCTGCCAAATGTATGTGTCATTATAACACCCTTTATTTCCACATGTGACTTACAGTCTCTTGGGAAGGAGGTGGATTATTCAGGGAAATGCTGCTGTTATTCTTGTAAATGCTTAGTAAGGGCTTGTTTTCTGCTCTCATTTCCTTGACTGATGAAGTTTTATGATGATGAGTTATCTGCATTTTAGTGAAGTGGAAAATTCAGTTGCATGCTCTTAGTTTAAGCAACATAATCATTTTCCAGTGGATTGTGATGTGTGACCGATATTTCACACAATTTTTAGTGTTTATGTATAGTCCAAATACACTGGACAGCACGGAATTACAACAAACTTTATCCCCTTACAGTCAGCAATCTCTATTAGGAAGAGAATCTGAAGTAATTCAATAGTGATATTCTTAATTTTAATCTTAAATATTTGTCATTAAATGTAGCTTAGTCATAGAAAAGTGATATGGAAGTGCTTTGTCACTCTTATTGTGCAGTGTGGGAGTGTGTGTGGGAGTGTGTATTTGCGCTATCCACTGTTTGTGTTGTCACCCTTATCAGTTCCTGAAAGCCCTTCCTTCTTTCTTGCTTCACACCTATCTGGCCTGACGTCATAGGAGGTTTAGGAGACAGGTAAGGTAAATAGTCTCTTAGTGGGAGGCAGAAAAAATGATAGCTCCCCAGTTCTGTTCATATCAGATGTGCACACAGTAGCTGAAGTGTAGAAACAAAGTAGTGGACAGAAGGAATAAGCTTATTAGATGATTGTACGCAGTGAGATGGAGCTGTTTGGCCAATTGTGAAACACGTCCACAGGATTCAGCAAAGAAAAACTTACTCGGCGTTTTCACATCTCTAATGGTAAGGTGATTTTTCTGATAATACGTGCTCAATAATGATATAGTAAACAAATAATATGCTCCAGTAATACAATATTTTGCAATAATGAATTTAATTACAATTAAATAAATACCAGTAATGGTTGAATGATGTTCTGATAATATAACATATATAATAATAATAATAATAATAATAATAATAATAATAATAATAATAATAATAATAATGGTGAAGTTGGTCAGCAATGCAGTAAGAACTATTTTGATTTTTGATTAATAATTTAAGGTATTGTACTTTGTTATACTCCATGCCAGGAAATATTTTATTTCCTGAAAGAACAGCACAAACAACAGTGGTTTAACAAAATGTTACTTTTAGCATGGAAACTGATACCAATATAGGATTCATTATCTTCTTTGACATTTGTTAAAAGATGTTAACAAAATATTCCAACTTTCAAATAATGTTTGATCTATATCTAAAGTCATCTAAAGTCATTCTGTAACTAATCCATTTTACAATAAACTATAGCAAATAAAGTAATCCAACAATCCATCACAGAAGTAGGATTATATATGTAAGTTTAATATAAATGTGGTCAGTTAATTACATTTTTACTTACATCATTGAGACTGCATGAACTTCTTGTCAGGCTAGCTTAACTTACTATAAGGAAAGAAAATGTAAATTAAGTTTGATTCATGTCTCTTACCTTAATTAGTAATGGGTGGGCTGGTTGGATGGGCGGTAGGCTGGTTGGATGGGCGGTGGGCTGGTTGGGTGGGCGGTGGGCTGGTTGGGTGGGCGGTGGGCTTGGGTCGGTGGGCGGTGGGCTGGTTGGGTCGGTGGGCGGTGGGCGGGCTGGTTGGTTGGGTCGGTGGGCGGTGGGCGGGCTGGTTGGTTGGGTGGGTGGGTGGGCGGTCGGCTGGTTGGTTGGGTGGGTGGGTGGGCGGTCGGCTGGTTGGTTGGGTGGGTGGGTGGGCGGTCGGCTGGGTGGATGGGTGGGTGTTTGGATGGGTGGATGGAGCTATAAATAGGTATTGTTCAAAGGCATGAGGTTAAATGTCATTATTATATGAGGAAATGCTTTTTTTTTAAAACGTTGAAACAATTGATTAATCCATTGTTCAATTTCAGGTTCTTCATCTGTTTGTCTAGAAGACAGCAATATGCAGGATCCTGAGGTATTGCCAACAACAACTTCTGATGCAACATTGGACATACCTGAGACAGCTCTTCCTAAAGATGAGGAAGTCTGGGATGCAGCTCCAGAATGTTCCATTTGTTTCACCTCATATGATAACACCTTTAAGACACCTAAAGTTCTGCAGTGCAATCACACCTTCTGTCTGGAATGCTTGTCTCGCTTTATCGCTGTTTCACCAGAACAGAAATCCACCGAGATTATCTGCCCCCTTTGTAGACAACCAACTTCTGTGCCTGAAAATGGTCCACCAGCTCTGTCCACCAGCCAGGAAGTTCTGGGGCAACTGCCCAGCAACCAGCAACAAGAGAAACATGTATGGCTAGATGGAGAGAGGCTCTGCTACTCAAATCCAAAGTCACCCAATGGTGTCTGCATCGACATTGGGGGTAGCAAGCAACAGAATGAGAACAGACAGGAGGAAACAGAGAACAGACTGGGGAATTGTGCACGTCTGGTCAGAACATGGCAGCGACTGTTGATCTTCCTTTTGGTTTTGATCATACTGCTCATCATAGTCATCTGGCCCATCCAGTGCATCTTCAACCGGGGAGCGATATCAGGCTGCTTTAGTAATCAGGACGAGCGCTTCACTACCTTACCTACAGTTTCAACCAGCACAAATATGTGAATGTTTCCAGGATTCAATTCTTCTGGTGAACCTGCAGTGAGGTTGAGTTCTGAATTTAAATGCAAACTTACTCAGGAATATTCAAAGACAGTGCCATAGTTATCTAATGATTACAAACCAACTCTTCCACAATCAGAGATTGCTACATTCTGAACATTATGTACTCTGCCTTAAAGCTTAAGCTGAAATTGTTGGGAGTTTTATATATGTTTTCGTATTAGTCTGAAAAATCAAAGATGCTACAAAGATCAACTGAGCCAAAAATCTAACAAATTGTTAGATAGGCAATGGTTGAAACCTTAAATTATTTTGTCTTCCTGGTGTGGTTATGACAAAACCTTGGATTTTTAATGTTGATAACTTTGCTGTTGGAAATCAATATTATAAATCGGATTTTGGAAAATAATTATATAGGTTGAGGAAGAGTTGCTGAATGTATTACATTGCTGAGGAAACATACAGCAGAAAAATGTTGCTTGGGATTATACTACAGCTCATATGAACACAACTGTGATTTAAAAATAATTAAAATGTATTTGTTTTCAAATAAAATCAAATAATTAAATAGTTACCCCATGGGCAGGTGTAAATAAGAGCAGGGCATATATTCAATATTTTGAATTGACGACAGTAAAACCTGTATTCCTAGAAATCCCTGTATTATACACTCTACATCACTGTTTATATTTACAGCATTTATCCTGAATGATGTAGAGCAGTTCTTTGTAGACTCCATGGAAAAAACTCTTATATTTGTAGAAATATTCATTTTATTGTTAATGTTGCAGGTCAATGCTTTTAATCAGTGACTCAGCCCATCATTCAAGGATGGGAAAAATTTATTCTGTAATAAAATATTCTTTAAGGAGGGGAAATTTTTCTCCAGACTTTACTCTTAGCATGACCGGACTGTCATTTACTGTGACAAACCACTGTTCTTTCTCTTTTTTTGGAGTTACTAAACTTTCTGAAACCTGTAAAACTGTTTCTCCTTCTGAGCTGCCAACATGCCCAGAATCCTGAATACATGAGAGGGAAGTTTATAGAGAGGAGGGGAAATTTATATCTATCGCCATGGTGCCAGTACTAAAAACAGGGGACTTGATATTTGAAGGGACTTCCTTGTTTTGTGAGGCATGGTGTAATAATCCTGGTGTTCCCCTCCAACATTCCATGATTTCTTCATTTTCTAAAAGAAACATGCTACAAATAAACAAACAGTACCTGCCCAATTATTACTTAAATAATGTATTGGGTTATTACTGATCAGGACATGTCACTGCTTTAAAAATATTTGTGAATGGCCAGCGCGTGGAAATGTAAATGTTCCAGGTTGTATTATGTTTGTAATAAAAGTTTGACAGTGTTGTAAAGATGGAGAAGCATCTTGCAATGTAAAATAACTACTCTCATACACCGTGTCATATTGACTGTAAAGCCAATTCCAAGTTTTCCTAGATTTGTATCAACAAGGAAATAAAACCATGATACATATATTCTCCTCTATGTTTTAATAATCTTCATCTTTTTATGTTAGTTGGTTTAGGGTTATTTGTCAATTTGAAATAAAAGAAAAATGCTTTTGCATCAGGCTAACAGAAATAGCTCTCTTTATATCAGTTGTACAGTTTCGCTCAGCTCACTAAGTATGCAGTTGCAACTACAGTGAAATGAAGCGCTACTAATGAATAAATGAGACAAATGGTTGCCCATAAAACACTGGTGGACAGTAGAAACTCAATGATTGAGCCATTCTGTTAATAAAAAAAATAATAGGGCAATAAAGGATCAGGTTTTTTTCCTGACAAGTGCTATTAATGGGTGCGTAGCATTACCCTAGGTATGGCAGCACACATACAAACCTTCATGTGACCAGAGACACGGCTCTATTTATAACAGAGTGAGACAGAGGCCCCACATTCCCACATACAAGGGCAGTTCGAATGCTGTGGACAGTGGCATGCCAACCTTGGGCAATGTTCAAGTATTTGGAAAATATTACTTACACCTAAAGGTAAGGCAAACAATTCAGACAAACTTAATGTTCAACAACCATACTGTCAATAAAGAAAAACATAGCATAGTAGTGTACTTTTTTTTAATGGTTGTTTTAAATGATTGCAGCTGACTTCACCCTCGCAGTTTAATCTTGTTGTAGTAGCATTGTAAGTGTATGAAAAGCTTAACTTAAAATACATATTAATAAATAAATCTGTCCTGTACAGAGAGTTGATATTGGACTTTCAATTGATTAGCAACTAATGCAGCTGACTCATAAAGAGCCATATCAAATGATGAAAATCAAATGAGATAACTAGTATTCAATTAAATGTGAAATCATGGGCATCTACACCCAAGTTGAGCAAGAGGGGAAAGCATTGTTATCAGCATAATATGACTGCTTTACATGATCCAAAAAGCCTGGCAAAGGCAGCTGTGTTAATGTGGAACTGATTCACAATGTAAACACCGCACCCATTTATGTGGTAAAATGGTTTGAACATATTGTCACTCAAGCATGCTACACATACATTAAAAAAATCTGAAGTACATAAACTTTTATGAGAAGCAGAATACACTAGTTTTACAGGCACTAAACACAGTTTGTCAGTCAGTGTAACTCCTGCATAACTGTAGTTGTTTATTATATCCCATACAAGAGCAATAATCTGCTGTACACCGCAGCAATAAAAGGTCATTAGCTGCCCATCTTGTTGAGAATGTTTATACCATCAGCATTAATTTTTAACTATATCTGCTAAACTTTTGAACCATAAAGATGAATGCTTTGCTTTAAAAATCTACTAAATTTAAATATAAGCTACTTTCACATGCTCCCTCCTACTTTAGAAGCATGTTGACCGCTCAAATAGACTTTGACTGGAACAGCAAGGGAAACATTGCAGACTTGAGAAAAATCCCCAGTTACAGAAATCAGAGATGGGTTGCTTCTTAATTGTTTTTTATGTTGTAAATATGGTGCTCTTTCTTAAAAATGTATTCTGAAGATTTGTAACTGGTTTGCTTTCGGTGGAGCTTGTTTTTCTTGCCTGGCAGCCAATGCTGAACATCTGCCAAGTTGTTGGGACATTTTCCATGAATACAGCTTGCTCCGGAGTCACCTTACAGTCCCAGTAGACTCCAGATACTAAAGAAGCTCTCACCATATTACTGCTCTAAATAAGAAATACTAGATTTAGATAGATTCAGTTCTCCATCCTCTTTTTCTGCATACTTCTCTGTGGAGACAAATGCCCATTCTAATACAACAAAAAATCTATCAAATGTCAGATTTTTGTCAGAATATATATATATATATATATATAATATATATATATATATATATATATATATATATATATATATATATATATAGTTTGTTTTTAAATACATTTTACTGTTAGGTGTACAATGAATGCTTTGCAAAGCACTTTACTGATGAAAAAAATATACAACATTTCACTGTTTTCAGATGCTGAATCATGCTGCGTAAACCCTCTTGTAATGGATGACTTAGAGCACAGTGTTGTGATAGCAGAGCGAGACTGGGAGAGTTTCTATGAGGAGAGTGAGGAATGCTCTATTCAACCAGCATGGCTTGCAAGCCTGGATGATTCAAGCCTCAGTGACACTGATGATGAGAAAAAATCCACCCAAGGGCCTGATTTAGATCTCCAGATCAAGCCTGACAAACCAGATAAAGAGCTTGATGTTGCAACATTGAGAAAAAGTGAAGTGGATGACTATAAAGCTGAGAACCCATCAGATGAGCCTGAATGCTTAAGTTACAAGACAGACAACAATAGATCTTCTGATAAAACTGCAGAGATTAGTATGGATGATGTCTCAACCACACATGCATGCTCGATCTCAGATAGCAGTATAGGTGTTAATGACACCAATTTCACAGATCAGCAACTTGCTGCCTCAGATGTAAACGATTTAAGAGATCATAATGAAAATCACAATGAGGATAAGTCATGTCAAGCCACTGGAGAGCCAAACACTTCCCTCTCATGTATTCAGGATTCTGGGCATGTTGGCAGCTCAGAAGGAGAAACAGTTTTACAGGTTTCAGAAAGTTTAGCAACTCCAAAAAAAGAGAAAGAACGGTGGTTTGTCACAGTAAATGACAGTCCGGTCATGCTAAGAGTAAAGTCTGGCCAAAAAAGGGGAAGAAAAAAAAAAACCTCTAGGAAGCTAGGCCGACATAGCATAGTAACAGAAAGACAGAGCTCTGTCTCAAATAATAGTAATAATAAAGAAGAAAAAGAAGTAATGAAAGATGACAAGTATTACAGAATGAATTTATGCAACCTTCTATAACATATTCTGAACATATTTACTTTAATCCATGTCCTAATCATTTTTGTGAAGAGGTCACTTTAAGAGATTACTCAAGAGGTCACTTTATCTCCCATCAAAGAACCTGAAAAGGAGACTTTTGAAAAACTTTCTATCCCAAAAATGAACTGCACTTCAGAAGCATCGTCATTTATTGCTGAAGAGGAAAAACACAAGTTGTACTTTTAGTTTTAAATGCAAAGACAATCCAGATGTTCCTGCAAAATCCTTAGAAAACAATCCTCCTTCTTCTGTAAATTCTCCTACCACATTAATTCCCTCAGATAAAGTAAATGAACAAAGCATAGCCACCAACCCCAAAAGTAACACACATGTCACCATTCCAGATCACCCAATGAGCACCAATTTAAGCCATAAAACTCATGTAGATACTCAATCTGATGGTTCTAGATTAATTCTGGAGGCAACAACTACTCCTTTAGAAAAGCTACAAGAGCAGGACTATCCAACACAAATGCTGGAAAAATATAAACTGTCCTGCCAGGAGACTCAGAATCAGGGATCAAAAAAGGAAAGTCTTGAGGCAGCTGTAGGTCCAAATTGCCCAGTATTTGCTCTTTCATCATTTTGGGATGAAATGGAGAAGTTGACAATAAATGACATTTTACATCTTAGATCAGTTCATAACAGATCTCCAATGAGCAGAAGTGTAATTTCTGATGAGAGTGATGTCCATCTTGAAGACAAAGAACTGCTGACTTCTAAACATGATGGTGTACAAGAAAGCAGCTTGATGGATGACTCTGCAGACTCGGACTATTTCACGCATGTAGATGAGTCTAAACCAGACCGTTCGAGTTGTGAACTCTCTACTTTCTCGGATTGCGATGAGGAGTTTCTTGAAATGCTTAACAGAAGTGGAAACCCTAGTCCTGAGCCTCAACATGTCAAAGAACATACTGAAAATTTGAAGTCTAGATACATCCCAGGTAATGAATTTGATCCAAGTACTGAAACTGAATCTCTAGACTTTATAAATCTGAGTCATCAGGATGGAATCCCACATTATTCATATCCAGTTATAGAGGTACAAAGCTTATTTCTTAAATCTAGTCAGGACAGTAATGGCAATCCTTTTGAACTGGAAGACATCAGGAAAACACCTGTTTTATCATTCGACAATACAGCAGATAATCAATCCATGTTAACCTTTTCTGAGATTTTGGCTTCTGAGATTAATGGAGCTGGTTCCTCAAACACACTCAGCAGCACTGTTGTCTCATTTCCATTCGCACAAAACTTGTCTGTATGTGAGATGTACGATGATTTCTTCACAGACTTTGAAATTGGGAATTTTCTCTTTCCTCCAACCCAAGATAAGACTGTTCCCATCTTCTCTGCCTCACGCTCAGGGGTGAGAGATTTGGTATTCTCTCAGGTGGAGGAACTGGATTTTGGCCCAGATTTTGAACAAGATAATATGCCAATAAGAGACCTGACTCACTTTAGTGGCAAGTCTGAAATGTCTACTTGTCCCTCAGGAATGCCAAACTTATGTTTTTCTCTAAATCAAAGAGGAAACTGGAGTAGTCTTTTCTCTCTGAGAAGAATAAGATTCATAGGAAAGGGGAGCATTTGGCATCATAAAGTCAGCTCTTGGATTTTCCCAAAAGAAGCAAAAAAGACATCGTATGTCTCAAGAGCTCAACTGATGCAAGTGGGGAACAACTCCCTCCTGCCAGAGCCACAGCAATGTGCTGTATTTATTACAAGTAAGTAAAAAGTAAACCATCACCAATTTCTGTTTAGGATTTTCCAAAATTAAGATATTTATTTTAAGGCATTTAATATGAGATGGTTACTTGCCTCACACCATGACCACAAATATCAGTGCAAGTAGTAATGTTTTCCAAGAGCATAATTAAAGCTGCAGTAAGGATAAATCATATCAAGCCATAGGAGATCCAATCACATCATGTATTCAGGATACCTGCATGTTGGCAGCTCAGAAAGAGAAACAGCTTTGAAGGTTATGCAAAATTCAGCAACTGCATAAAAAGAGAACAAACTGTGATTTGTGACAGTAAAGCACAGTCCTGTAAAGCTAAAGCTCTAGGAAGGTAGTCCAACAGAACATAGCAACACAAGGCCAGTCTCTGTCTCACATCATAAAAAAGGGAGAAACAATGAAAGAGGGATAAATAATAGAGAATGAAGTTTTTTCATTTTTTCTTTCAGAAAAAGAAGATTTGATCTTTTCTTTAACACAGGCAGATATGTGCCTGGTTTGTATTGCCTTTGCTTCCTGGGTATTGAAATCCTCTAATTCACAGTCATCAGACATGTGGAAAACAGGTGAGTTAAAACATCATGAACAATACCACATGACCATACTGATATTGTATATTAATACATTAATACAAGAAGGCACTTCAGTGCATAATATGATTGAAAAGTCCCTTTTCTGGTGTTATAATTTCCTTCTCCATTTCCAGCTCTCCTGGCAAATATAAGTGCGATCTCAGCCATCCAGTACTTGCGGAAATATGGAAAAGGACACAGCTGAGAATCATCCATGATGTTCTTCCAAAAATTCTCCGAAGGGGAATGGTTCATTTTGCACAAATTTAAACCAAGCACAATGTAAATACGTTTTTGAAATGATAGCAAACAAGACCATCAACTTTATCATTAAAGTTACATTTATTCAGACAGAGAAATTAGGTTGATATGGACCAGAAGATCACTAGCAGGTTTGTATCAGAAATATTTTCAAATTAAGCTCTACTGAGCATAAACACATTGTTTACATACTTGTGAGAAATAGCTTTTTGCTTAGTTCACTAATAATAATAATATTAACAAGAATAAGAAGAATGTGAAACAGAATTTTCCCAAAATACACTTTGGTTTAACAGTCTGAACTTTGTACTAGTGCAGGTTTAAATAGTTTCCTGTCAGTTCATCTCCTGTTCTTCCTGCTTGGCCAGGAAACATCTGAAAATGTCCTTCTCTTGTTGCTTTTGCCTACAGGTATTTCAAACTTTTAGAGATTGCATGACTGTTCTGAGATTTATTTGTCTAAAAACAGTGACTATGGTGAGTTAAGAAATTTTTGAATAGCAATTCATACTGTAACCACATGCTTCAGCATCAATATAGTCCAATTACATAATATTCATACAGCATCAGTACAATTCAAAAGTACAACAAAAAAAAAGAATGGTCTTTTTAATCATTATTTAATCAGTGATGGCCTGTTAAAGGCAATTAAACTCCACCCTGAAATAAAAACGTGTTCTCATTTAAATATTTATGATGTGCTTAGTGATTGTGGTGCTAATTTGTTGGTTGCTGTTGTATTTTTGTATCCCTGGGAGTTGTCATTGGCTGTCTGCACTGCCCCGATGTCAGGGGCATTGATAACACAGTTAAAATGGTGCTTAATAGGAGAAAATATTTCAACAATCTTAAGAAAACCCTAAAAAGATCTTCTATTCTCACTCACCATTTTCACTCACCAGTAACTTTTAATATCATATGAATGAGAAATCCAACACAAATTTAGTCGAGACAACAAACGTTGGACTCAAAGTTCCAACATGCAATGCAGCAATATGACACCATTGTGTTTATTCACAGCAGAGAATCAGCTCAGCTAGTTAGAGATATACAAGAGGACAAGCACAATGGTGTAGACGGTGGTATTAGCTTGTAAGCTGAAGCTTTGAAACCTGATCTGTTTGAGCAGAGTGTACAGAACAGAAGGTGAGAGAGCTGTACAGGCTTAATCACCCTCTTCAGGCTGAGATGAAGCAAGGCTTCACTATTAGCACGTAGTCAAACTGCATTGAGAGTAACGTAGGAAACTACAATGTGATCATAGACTATAGCTATAGATTAAATGCTTAAACTAAAATGTCAACTCATTAGTTATAAAATATACTCTGGATGCCACTGAAGATCACATGTTAATTATACAGATCAATACGAAAGGTGTTTCTTTACAAGGAGAGTATGCATGTAAAATCGTGTACCAAAATACAAAGTTTGATCTTTTTTTTTTTTTTTTTTTTTTTGATCAGTCCCTCCAGGTTTTTGTGACTGCACGTGAAATCGAACGAACTCTTTGATATTCAGAGGACAGGGCAATTTTTTTTTAATTTTCCACAGATTTGGCCCAAGACATGTCATGTGACATCATCACAACACCCATTCAAAGCCATCTAACATCAGTACAGGTGTCATAGAAATCATAGAAACATGCGTCATCACTGGTAGTAGTTTTAAAGAAGAATCCTGCGCTTGAAATTTCACCAATTCAAATAGTTTTCCATAACAAAAAGCGTAAAAGTCTCCACAGGTACATGACAATTTTTGAAAAACCTGCAGCAAAATTAGCCGCAAAAAAAAAATCATCACAAAAAGAACCTTCACAAAATGCTGGAGGGACTGTTTACTCGGACCACTCACACATTCAATACACACTTCATAAAAGGTTACTTTCAGTATTCACTGGTTTATTGTAGAAAATACTGTCTTTTGGCTGTTGTGTAAAGAAAAACATTTTGACATCAGAAGTTGGAGTAAGTAATGTGATTAATTATTTTAACTGATGTCCATTTGAGCACAAATAATGACACTCCACTAGTGGTCACAGCTAGCTTTATATTGTTACTTAGACATAATACTTTATCCAGAGATATATGACATGTTGTCAATTAATTACTTATTTGTTATTAATACAGTTTCATTTGTATTGCAATAAACAGTCCAAAAACTATTCTCTCTCTACTGTTATATACCGATAAGAGTGTTCCCTCTAAGATATAGCTTAAAAAGAGAAGGTTAAAGAAAAGCTATGATACAGTATTTAAAGCATGCACTTACTGCACACACGTTCTTTTGTCTTTTTTTTAAGTCCAAATCTAACATTAAAACACTCATTTACACATGTAATATATTATTTGATACACATAGTATGTACAGTATTATAGAGTAGGCTTCAATAAAGTTTTAAACCTTAAGCTGGATTGTGGATATTCGCAATACTGGACAGCACCTTGCAAATACTAAATACATCTAGTGCTTTAGCACAGCAACAATTTTACAATAGAGTTCATTTTTAACAGTAAAAACTGCTAAGTAATAGACATGCAACAAAAACAAGCTCAATGTGCTTGGAAAAAAACTGTTATTTCATATAATACCACAAAGTAGGGTAGAGTCATAAGTGCTGAAAGGGAGTAAACTGATTCTGTACAGAGTTCCTGCAGAGAAGAACAGCTCCTACCCTGAATACAGAAATCACCCCATAGTCCACAGTGTATATCAACCATTTCAAGGCTGCTTGTCTCCCTCTTTCTTCAGACGGCTGTTGAGCAGATAAGAGCATTTTCTCATGTAAGTTTTAGAAAAGGCCCATCAAACAAAATATACAGGCAAACATTACATAGACAGACTATATTACCTACATTTTAAATACAGAGCATATTGTGTTAAGTTCTGTTAAACCGACTAAATTCTAAAAAGTTTTAGTTATAAAAATCTTTAAAAATCACTATTGTTTCCTGTTTTTTCTCTGATTTCGGTCCTGTAGTCTTAAAAAAAAAAAAAAGCAGTGAAACATAAAATGAATGCAATAAATATGCAAACCATTTTTAAAAGGTTATATTTGTATTTGTTTTGCTTACTCACAGCTGAGCCGAATATGAAATTATACAACAACGCTTAATTTATAATCTCAAATCTGATTGTTCAGCAGCGCTGGCAGTAAGACATATCACAGGTTTATATTCCCTGCATGTTGTATGCTCCACGTAACTGGATTTAAATGTGTGTAACTGTTGATAGGATGAGATTGTCTTTGGGTTATTTATAGTATTGTTTTTGGATGGGGAAATCAAAAATTGTCTTTGGCCATGTCCACACTAATACGCTTTTGTTTAAAAACACATTTTTCTATCTATTTTGGCCTTCCATCCACAGAGATGGGGTTTTTAGTCAACAAAAACATTCATGTTCAAAAAACTTTTTGAAAACGCTCTCCAAAGTGGATAAATTTGAAAACACCTTTTTCGTGTCGCAGTGTGTACTGTACCTAAACGATGATGCATTTTTAGTCAGGTGACGCAGTCACGTAAGCAATTCAGCAACTTTATACTCCTGTTACTCGCAGCAACAACTCCACCTCACTGTCAGTCTATTTCGAAAACTCTGTGCTTTTCCTCAACGTATTGCTGAGACGTTTCAAAGAGCCGGAAAGTAAATAAACGCCTGGTGGAAATGACACAGGTCGAATTTTACTCATGTGCAGTACAGGGACGTAAGCGTTTTCAGACGTTTCAGTGTGGATGACCAACTTTTGGGAAACGACTGAGAACGATAATGTGGATGCGGAGCGTTTTTAGACGAAAATGCCGTTTTCAGATTTATCCGGATTAGTGTAGACGTAGCCTTTGTAACAGGCAGAGAAAGCTGTAACATTCAGTCAGACAGAGACGTTCTGAGGGCACAGGGCATCATGCTCTGCTTTTTTTTGGGTAATATGACAAGCTGAATATTGACAAGTTATAAATAATTTGTTACATAGATGGTTCTAAAAATGAAACAAGCTATAAATGAAATAAAAGGATAATGTGTCATTCTTTAATTTAAAATCCTTTATTTATATTTTCATTTCAATTTAAAACCCTTAACAAATGTAAAAAGAGAAATTACTTATGTTGGAATGTGTTGTTAAGTGGAAATAATAAATAAAACAAAAATAATCAACTCTGGGGTATTCACAGTAACGTCGCTTAGTTTTGGGCTGCATTACACCTCCCAGTGTTCATAACCCCTAACACAGGACATTCAATGCTACACCCTGCTATTGGCTACACCCAGAGGCTCCCATTAAATGATGTGTTGGAACGTGTTCTCACACACTGTTCTTTTCATGCACTATAACCTTTAAATAATTCTAGAAATAATAATAAATGGCCTAGAACATGAAGTGTAATCGACTGAGGTTAACGAATGCTAAGACGTATTGAAGAGCTATCTGCATGTGGGAGTGACATCAACAGGTTGACCTGAAAAGTAATAATTTGTACTTTATAGCTGCCGTTCATCTGTTTTAACTAGTTCACATACAGTAAAGTAGAATGCATTTTTCTTGCTGTTTTATAAATATTTAGAAGTGCATTAAGTAAAACAGATGAGTGGCGCTTGAAGGTTACTGTAAAACCCTGTGTGTGTGTGTTTTTTTTTTTTATATATATATATATATATATATATATATATATACATACACATGCATTCCAGATTCTACCATGGCAGGCATTTAAACTTCCTCAGCTGAAATAGTGCCTCTTTGGCCCATCTGGTCTGATGGAATACTTCCCACTGAAAACCACATAAAGCTCAAATATTTACATATTGAAATGCTAAGTTAAGTTAAAGTCTTCACTCACCTGTAGTAGTCCTCTTGGCTAGGGAGAGGAGCACCATGCAGGTGTGTGTGCCCATGTAGCCATTGCTGTTCCAGTGCTAGTCTCTGTAACTCTGCTGACTGAGCCTGCATGGCTTGCAGCTGATGTGCAGCTGACATGGGACCCAGTGGTCCATGTAATTCTCTTGGGAATGCTGCTCCTAAAAACAAGTCATACAAGCTATATAATATAATATATTATAGAAATCATACTGTGATTTTCTGCAATCCTGGACACTCACCAAAGAGAGGGTGCCGCAGCATTTCATGTTCATGGGGCAACTCACTGATCAGTGGGTTAGGAAGTGCACCTGGTGGGTAGGGGAATCGAGCCAGTGGGGGACCTCCTGCCAACGGCTCTACCAGAGGGTGGGGCCCTGAACCTGAGAAAAGACAAGATCGCAGGTTTCCGAGTTAGAAGTTTTGTTTATTAAACTTGTATATTTTTATATATATATATATATATATATATATATATATATATATATATATATATATATATATATATATATATATAAGCATGTGATATGCTTAGAATATATTTCTAAGCATGTAATTTTTTAAATGTGGTTCACAATATTATATAGTGTGTGTGTGCGTGTCTGTGTGCGTCTGTGTTTCCTAGTAAAGAAAAGGTTATTGCAATTCACCTCAGAGGGAGAAGAGACCCTTAAAAATGACCCCTAAAAAGTGCTTCTGTAAAGATACACCTCCACCTAATGTCTATGCAGTATCAGTAATATCAGAAGTTTGTGATTATCTCATGGCACTCTAATAGGAGCCAAGATTCTCACCCTGGTTGAGTGGGTCCTGCTGGTGCAGATGTAGGTGGGAGTGGATGTGTGAGTGCTGGTGATGGTGTGGTGTTACGTTGAGCATCTGAAGTCTGGTCACAGGGTCTACAGCAGTTGCCATCCTCTCAGCGTGGAGTCGCTCTGCAGTCAGCCGCTCAGCGTATGTTAACTCTGGCCGCACCATGTTGCGCTCCATGGCTGGGTGGTATGGCCCAAATGGGTGTGGAAGAGCCAGGGCTCCATGGCGGCCCAAATGATCCATGTGATTGTGGGATGGATGCAAAGGTGTCTCCAGTTCAGGTGCTTTCACCTCAAAGCCCGGTTTCATTCTCTCACGGATCTCACGCTCTCGAAGCTCCCGGAGTGTGGGGTCAGCTGCGTATAGGCCCTGCATGTGATAGGCCAGAAAGTGGTCAGCAGGCCCCAAGGGTGTAAAGAAGGCATGGCCACCACGATGGCTGCCAGGTGATAGGACATGAGGCCGTGCATACTCGCTGAGGGTACGCAGAGCTGGTGTATCAGGCCCGAGGTATGGAGGGACTGCGGCCACAGCTGCTGCAGGCGGGGCCTCAAATATTGGCCGTCCTGGTGCCATGGGTCCAGCTATTGGCAAATCACTGACACGACCCTCATGGGAAGAACTGGAGGCTCGCTGCAGTTTAAAAAGAAAAAGTACATTTCAGAGTAGCATATTTCAATCTGAACAAAGACGGAATGGTATAAAATGGATACTCTAAGGTCATAAAACAATCACAGACACTTACAGAAGCTTTGTCTGAATCTCTTTCCCTCTCACGCTCCCTCTCTCTCTCCCTCTCACGCTCCCTCTCTCTTTCTCGACTCTGACGAGCACTCTGCTCTGCCTCTCTTCTGAGTCTTTCAGCTGCCTCCTCCCTTTTCTTGGCTAGTTTCGAGTTAGCAAGAGGGGTAAAGTAGAGGTCTGTGCGAGCACAGGAATTGTAGCCTCTGCTCAGACGTTTGATGAATCTGTTAATAATATAAAACATTGACTTGTCAATTAAAATACTCACAGTCAATTTAAAGAATTTACAAGTGGCTCCAATAATCACTATTAAAGTCACTCAGCAATATAACAGTAACAAGTAATGTTGTAGCTTGTGTTAAAATCTCCAGCACTCATTCAAGGGGCTTTATCAATTCTGAGAACCATAGACAGAAATTGTATATTACAAGACACGAATAATAAAAAAAGTACCTGGCTGACTGGCTTGCATGGCTGGGGATGTTAACCACAGTGGGTTCAGGTGAGGGAGTCCTGCGGGGAGGAGGAGGTGGGCTTTCACAGTTCTCGTCTTCATCTACGGGCTCTTGTTTGATGGTTACATGCGCTGACCCAGCAGGCACACTTGGTGCAAAGGAAGTGGATGGCTGTGGGCCAGGAAGTGTAGCAGAAGATGAGGACATAGTGAATGGAGTAGTGGATTCAGGCATAGGACGATTCTGGGAGAGCAAAGGATGAGGACAAGCCGAGGTTGGAGGGAGGCTGGTAATATGACTTTTGCCTTGATGACTCTGGGTCTGAGTCAACACAGGTGGTGGAGGCTGAGGATGAGGCTGGGGCATGATGTGCAAAGGAGGAGGTTGAGAGCAGGGAGGGTGCTGCACAGGTAAGGAGGCCAGAGGCTTTAATGCTGGAGGTGGAGGCAGATTGGGATGGATCTGTAGGAATGGAGGAGGAGCAGAAATTGGAGGAACTGGCTTGTGAGTGGTGGGGATAGGCGTAGTTGGTGGGGGCTTGATTTGAGACGCAGATGTCGGTGGCAGTGGAGAATGGAGGTTATCCCGCTGAAGTTGAAGGGGTTTAGGACCAAATCCATGAGAATGATGAGCACTAGATGGATGATTCTGAACCTGACTCGGGTGATGATGATAATGATGAGCTGATGGAGGAAAAGACTGGCTTTGCCCTGGACCTGGTCCCTGGAAAGAGGAGAGACCAGAGGGAGGCTGGGATGTGGGAGGAGCCTCTGGACCCCTTTGACTCCTCCTATGGCCGATGACAGATGGATCATCCTGTGGAATGTCCACAGGGACAACCACTCGTGAAGTGGTGTTGGTGCTGGTAGTAATGGTAGAAACTCCAGGTGAAGATACACTTGATTGTATGGGCTGAGGTGCCAAAGCAGGTGGGGTCTGAGAAGGAGCTGGAGGAGCAGCTTCTATAGTGGTAACAGGTTGTTGTGATTGGCTCTGTGGCCCAGCTGGAGGTGGAGGGACAGGTGAATCTAAATCACTCTCGTTGGCTGGTAAGGGGCTGGCAAGGCTTGGGGAAGAGCTGCGGTTATCCTGGTCTATGTCTTTAGTATCGCTGCTGCCATCCTCATTAGCACTGCGGCTGTCTGAGCTTTCACCCTCACCCTCTCCTTCTGACTGGGAATCTGGAACCTCCTGAATAAATGAATAAGACCAAGATCAAACAAATGATTTAACCTCGAAATTACAATATCCTTATTTGACACATTTCATGTTTTTTCACATATTCAAAAAAATAAATAAGTCAGAGCATCAGGCCTAAACTGTACACTATTTATAGCTATTTCAGCAAAATGTCATCATGATGCTATCTTACTTGATTCTTGGGCCTTTTCATAGTTTTTCTTTCTGGTTCATCTGTATCTGGTGCAACATTGTCTCTCTGCCTCTTAATTCCTTTTACTAAGGACGCTTCCACGTTTATCTTCTGAAATGCATTCAAAATCGAAAGGTTAATTGTTTGCAAACAATTCTTGCATCTTTAAAAAAAAAAAAAATCTAAACTGAACATTCACATGTATATAAATTATCACCTTGCCAGCCTTCCCAGCCATAGCCTTGGCATCAGCACTGGAAGCTCTGGTTGACATAGCAGAGGAGCCAGTTCTGGAGGCATGGCCACTAGCTCGGACTTCGTCATTGGGGGGAGACGGACCTGTATCAGGGCTTTCTGTCAGTCGGTTCCGTCCGCTTCTCAGGGAAGACATCTAAAAGCAGAGGAAGTGTAATTATTTAAACCTGCTGAATTGTATTTGGTGTTAAACTTGAATTGAAGACCACTGTTAAGCTTACTGATGCTCTGCTGCGGCGTGTCTTCATTCCCTGACGTGCACAGAGCCCTTCATCTTCATCTCGTACAGGCTTGAACAGGTAGGGTGGGTCAGCTGGCTTCGGTATAGGTGGCAGCCGTCTATGTTTGCTAAAGTGGGCATGGCAGGTGGCGCATAACAGGACATTGTCACGACCTCCATGAAGCCAGTCTTTAGAGCCTGGGAATAGTGTTATAGTCAATTAGTGCAAAACGCACCCAAAAGTATATGAATGCAGTGTGATGAACGCTCATCAGTTATGTTTCATATTTATTCATGAGTTGTTATTAAACACAACACTTTAAAACCTATATTTGTTAAGGTCATAAAAACCAGACTTTCATTTACTTGCTGCTTTTTTTTTACTAAGTACTAAGGCAGTAGAAGTAGCCCCATGGGATAAAATAAACAGACTAAAAAAATAAGCCAAATATAACTTTCACAGTGTCCAGAGTTGTGTTTAATGTTTCTGTCTAAAACCATGTTTGTTGCCCTTTAACTTTAAGAGGCAACCATGAAAACTGTGATGCAGTTGAGTTGAGAAATATAACCATCATTCTGTGCCAGAAGCTTTTTTTTTTTTATATGGCTTTTTAATAGAAGCATTTTTTCATATATAAATATGAGATACTGCTCTCTGAATAAAGAATGAACATGCTTTTATATGCAGCAAAAGATTCCAAAACTAAGATAAGAAAGTAACAAGTGGAGATTACACTGTCCACAGCGACATGGAGGAGAATATAGCTCCAGTTAGTGCTGACAGATATGATGTACTTACTGGTGGTTAAACAGTGGCTGCAAGTTTGTCCTTTTTCCCCCTGCTCACTGTCCTCACTGTCCATATCATCCTCACTGGCTGAACTGAGCTCCACTGCAAAGTGCAGAAAAAAAGACAGCGGACGTTAATCTTACACCCACAGTATTTCTAACTCTCACCAAGACATTACACACCAAAATGCCACTTATGTGCAATACAGAACTCACTTGATGAGGTACGGGAATTGTTGTTGGTAGCTGCTACAGCGTTGCGGGTTTTGACCTTGCGAGATGAAGGCTGCCTGCGGTGCTGACGCTGAGGTCGTGTCCCAACAACTTCAGGAGTTTTCTTCCAGTAGTAGTAAAAGGTAATTAACTCACCCTGAAGGCAAAAGTGCATTGCAAATATTAAACTCATGCCATTCCTGGTTTACTTGGTAAAGGTAGAAAAAGCAAAACTTTTCCTACCGTTTTCTTACTGGGGAGAAGCTCTTTGCGAATCCTGAAGAAATTTTTGCCATACTGCCTAAGACCTTTGATAAATCTCTTCTGTAATTAATAACAGAGTAGATGGAAATGCTTAACAGGTGCTTGGTGTAAATCTTCTCTTTTTTAACGTTTTGAAGCTAGGAGGTCCTCTCAACAACAAGAAAAAATTTCACATTATGGTACTGAATTATTTTGTGCCTGAATAATATAATACAATAGTGTCCAGCAAATATCCCAATGGAATATTGGAAATATTCTTTACTGCTACCATTTTGCTTTTCCTGTTTTTCCCAAACATTTGACATTATTTATAATTGCTTTTAAGTTCAACTTGAATACAAACAGATTGAAGCAAAACAGTTTGTATGAGTGCTTACACAGAAAAATTGGTTTTAAGAAAATCCCATCAATTCAGAAATACTGCTCATGAGTGTAAATTTATACAAAAGAAGGTAACATCTGTCAACCTCGACTGATTAACTTTGAATCTTTCGATGAATCTTTTAATATACAGATTATGCATTATATATAGATTATCAGGTCAAAAGGTTTCAAAACACTTATTTATTTCAAATAAGCACACAAATTTTTCAGACCCACTGATTCATATAGGCCTAAATGGCTTTAAGGAAATATTACATATTACACACACACACACACACACACACACACACACACACACGTATGTATCTATCTCTCTCTCTCTCACACATGCATACATGCACAATTATTAGGCAAGGTGTATTTTTGAGGATTAATTTCATTATTGAACAACTACAGTGGTCTTGGTTAATCCAAAATGTTAAAAAACCTCAAGCCCGAATATTTAAGGAGGTAAAAGTGAGGTATTCTTAGGAGAATATCTGCGTATGCCCAATTATTAGGCAACTATTAGTGTGCAGATTTATTATGCAACTAAATGAAAAACAACAAACTTATCTCACTTGTTTATTTTCATGTTAAAGTGAGAATAACAAACAAACAGCTCAAAATTTACAAATAAACATTTCTGACATTTCAAAAAAAAGAAAAGAAAAGAAAAATCAGTAACCAATATAGCCACCCTTCTTTTCAATGACACTCATAAGCTTCCATTCATGGAGTCTGTCAGTTTCTTGATCTGTTGAGGATCAACTTTTTGTGCAGCAGCGACCACAGCTTCCCAGACACTGTTCAGAGAGGTGTACTGTTTTCCTTCACTGTAAATCTCCTGTTTAAGAAGAGCCCACAAGTTCTCAATAGTGTTTAGGTCAGGTGAGGAAGGGGGTCATGTCATTATTCTTTCATCTGTAAGGCCTTTACTGGCTAGCCACGCAGTGGAGTACTTCGATGCATGAGATGGATCATTGTCCTGCATAAATATCATGGTCTTCTTGAAAGATGCAGACTTTTTCCTGAACCACTGCTTGAAGAAGGTGTTTTCTAAAAACTGGCAGTATGTTTGGGAGTTGATTTTGAGTCCATCTTCAACCCAAAAAGGTCCAGCTAGCTCATCTTTAATAATACCAGCCCATACCAGTAAACCACCTCCACCTTACTGGCATCTGAGTCGAAGTGGAGCTCTGTGCCCATTATTGATCCAGCCACAGGCCCATCCATCTGGTCCGTCAAGAGTCACTCTCATCTCATAAGTCCAGACAACCTTTCAAAAATCTGTCTTCAGATATTTCTTGGCCCAGTCTTGACGTTTTATCTTATGTGTCTTGTTCAGTGGTGGTCGGGTTTGAGCCATCCTTACCTTGGCCATGTCTCTGAGCACTAAACACCTTGTACTTCTGGGCACTCCAGGTAGGTTGCAGTTCTGGAATATGACAGCACTGCAGGATACTGGGTTCCTGGCAGCTTCACGTTTGATTCTTCTCAAATCTTTAGCAGTTAATTTGTATCTTTTTTTCTCAACACGTTTTTTTTGCGACCCTGTTGACTATTTGCAACAAAACGTTTGATGGTTCTGTGATCACACCCCAATATTTTAGCAAGTTCAAGAGTGCTGCATCCCTCTGAAAGACATTTTACAATTTTTGACTTTTCATAGTCAGTTAAATCTCTTTTTTGCCCCATTTTGCCTAATAATTATGCACACCTTGATATAGGGTGTTGGTCTCCTTGGGCCACACCCTCTCTCATTAAACAAATACACATCACCTGATATCTTTAAACCCAAAAGCATTCAAGTTTGTACAGCTTGGAGTTGGAAAATATACATAAAAAGAGAGAGAGAGAGAGAGAGAGAGAGAGAGAGAGAGAGAGAGAGAGAGAGAGAGAGAGAGAAAGAAAGAGAGAAGTAAAAAAAATTAACTTGCATTAAGAAAGAAAATGGTTTAATTGGATAGAGAATAAGGTATTCACCTGTATATATATTCACCTCTTTATATTTTTTGCCTTTTCAGGTGCTGTGACTGATACTATGATAGGTTGATAAATCTTGCCACTTCAGATGACATTATGCATTATATCCTGTTATTTAGATATGTGAGCTTCATCTAGAGTATAAAAAACAAACAGGAAGAATCACACTGTTAAATGATCATTTCTTACCACTTCATCCTCTGACCAGCTTTTCTCTATGAGTTTAGGGACAGGTTTTTTCACCAGGCACTGAAGAGCTTTAGCTGCATCATACTGGCTTTCATGGAGCTAAAGGAAGTAAAGAAGATAAATACCTTTTTCAAACAACCATTCAGTGACAAAGTGAAGAAAAAAAAACTTTAGAAATAGCTATATAGTTATGACCATGACATAAACATTACTTGCTTATTATAGTGGTGAGATACTACAGGTGAGCTAAACAGGGTAAGCCAGAATACTATGTAGTTAAAAGGTTAATATTTTTTTCCCCCTCACAAAATCCCCATAGTAATGAATATCTGTTCTACAGAAAAACACACATATATAATGGGTATAATATATTTCATTTTGACAGATTTTTTTCTGTTTCTGAGAAATACATGATGAAAATTTGTCACTTAACCCCCCCCAAATAATTGCTCATTTTAAATAATATTATTCACTAACTATACTGACACTAAGAGCAAAAAGTATGTAGTTATGAGAGTAAGAAAGGTGTGTCTGGCTTCACGGATGGGTACTAGCAGCTTGACAGGGTTAAATAAATCAACAACCTAATGGCATGAAAAGACATACTGATAGCCATCAACGCTTTAATGCTCCTCAATGCTAATATAGGTGATGTTTTTGGCAGTAGGGGTGAATACATTATACTTCACCAGGATAAAGTATCTGGCATTTCAGTATAGCTCATGTGTGATCCTTTTTCCTGATGTGACTGAAAAAAATAGCCAGCTACCTCTCACTGTACATTTTAAACTGAAATGGGCTGAAGTTGTCAGTGTAGTAGTCGTCATACCTCCATTCGCAGAACTGGTAAAATGTCTTTGTGAGCTGCTCAAATTATAACATAATACTAATCTAGACTACATGCTTGCAAAAGAAAAAACATTAAACAACTGACCGTGTTTAATGCATTCAACGTGGTATCATCACGAGAGGCTGCAAGACAGCCATCCTCTGTTGACCCTCCATCACACATCCCTGCAAACGCTGCCATGCTCCTGATTATAAATAAACAAGATGCTCAGGGATACACCTGGATATTTTACAAATGCTAAGGCCAAAATTTAAAAACAGTCACACCTATAGATATTTGGATAAAAGTGAGTAGGAATAACATGGACCTGGAGTGCCCACTCACCTGGCAGCTCGCAAGTACATGAGAAGGTCACAGTCATTGACTCCCGGTGTCCAGACTAGCTCCTCTTTCTCTGTCACTGAGTCTATACCAGGAGTGGGAAGTGGCTGCAGCTCAGGGAGTTTGGCCTGCACACGTGCAAGCCAGCACAACCACATTAATGCACACATACATACACATAATAAATATGAATATTACACATACACACATGTGTATTACATTCATTAAGAGCAATGCACAGTTAAGATGATTAGAAACTAATAATTAATCTTCATGATTTTTAACCACTAATCCGATAATATATTGGGTGCATTCATAAGCCTTTTACACACCTGATGACTTGGACCGACTCTAATCTCCCCTTGCGTGCTATTCAGCTGCCTAAAATGCACAAATCCTGTTATTCCAAAAGCCAACTAATCCCAGTAATGTTCTGCCATTTTAAATCAATCCATATGACATTAATATGTAATACAAACATTTGAAAAAGTACCTAATATAATAATTTAAAAAAAAAACAGAAAAAACATACACACATACACCTATTTAGGTTTCACAGTTGACAAAGAAAAAAAAACAAAACAGACATATGAAGACTTTAAATTATAAGCAGGATACAACTGAGGAGAAAGTTTAAGGGTCTTGCTACCGGACTTAACCAAGCCAGTTTGGTGGTGCTGGGATTTCAACCTGGACGTTGTAATTTGTAACTCAAAGCACTGACCACTAAGCACCACAACTAGCATAGCTAGTTCATATGGGATCGATTCAACCACTTCCACTGCTGAGCTGTGGTTAAGGCTTTGAGTTATGAACCAGAAGGTTGTATGTTCAAATACCAGCAACAACAAACCACTCCGGTTGTGTTCTGGTGCAGGACCCTTAACATTCAGCTCAGTTGTACATGGCTTAAAATTCTTTTTAAAGCAACAAACAAATGAGAAAAAGTACTGTACGACATATTATGTAAGATATCAATTAAACTTGTTTACAGTAAAGAATACAGTATGTTATTGGCAATCCTGTTGCCAGAAAATTACAAAAAGACGCAACAGCTGTATACAAAACTCATTTTTTAATTTTAATTTTTTTTTCCACTGTTTTTTATCACACTCGGCGTGTGCTACAGGACGTTATGTCACAAAGAGTTAGACAAACGTAACTGACTTTAAACACACTAAAAGTTCGAGCTGCGCCATGACGGGCGCTTCCTCTGCGTTCCACCCTTTAAATCAGCTCGTATTCAGTGTTAATCACAGCGACTCATTTGCCTATCAGCAGTCTGGACGTTCAGTCCAAGTCCCGCCCATTCATGTGTCGCAGCCAATCAGAGCCCGGCGACATCGTTCCCTCCAAAGGTTATATAAACAGGGGCTTAAACACGTAGAGTCTCTGCAAATCACTAAATTTCTAAGATGGACGAATAGCCATATACACAAAGCGCAACATTTACGAATAAAACCAGAAGTACCAAGAAGCGTGAATGTATTATGCTATCTGACTTGTTTTTACTAACGGCACGAAAACAGCTAATGCATGTCCTTCCCCCGAGAATAATTTGAGTACTGATTAGGCGAATGAAACTTAACTTATAATGTTCACTATAACTCAGATACACAAACACGATATAACATGGCTGGTTTGCATCTGGTTTTGCTTTTCCTAGGGCCAGAGTGCTAGACGGCCTTCACTTAGCGTCTGTGTGTAGCCGAGCGAGGCAAGCTGTCAAGTTCACAACCATCTATATTTGCGGCAGAATGCAAAAGTACTTAGCGGCGGTTGCTAAACACGAGCATAGATTAAAAAGAGACGTCGATAAAACAGGAAAAGCCTACAAACCTTCGCGGACTGAACAAGTCGTCCATGACGGGAGCTCTTTCTGTTGTGTTTACAGTTTGTTTTCGTTCTACGGCGGCGGCCCAAAACTATGCTATTCGCCTATTTCATAGTAGCTCCTCAAAATGGAGGCTAGGCTGAGGATTTTCTCCCCGAGCTCAGGCGATGACCTCAGCGTTCACGCTAACTCAGCAGCGTTAACTGAGCATGTGCCGCCTCTAATGCAATCAGCTCCGTGTCCGCCGAGACATCAAGCACAAACCGAGCCTCAATATCGCACACAATCCGATACTACTATTGACGAGGGCGTAATATGGAAACTGTGGCAACTAAAGCGCTGAAGCTCGCAATCCGCGCATCGACATTACAGACTAGATATATCGGGAAGACTCATCACTTAAATCAACACTTCAAAATGGATGTCTGCTCAGTTATAGTGCGAATGAATATCGACTTCTTCTCCCTCCCCTAGAGGATCAGCTTCACACCCCTTTAACTTCCCTTATGTAATGTGGATAATCATGTTACTCCATCTTTACATCTGTTCGTTTTATTGCACACATTTTCCTACGGTCACTTTTAAGGCCATTTGAAAGTTAAAGCTGCATGATGGCTCTAATAAGATCACGGTGCATAAATGGCTAAATGTCCAACAAACGTTAACACATTTTAGTAGGTGCAAATTGATGTTCGTCACAAATGGCACAGTTGATCCTGTCATGATTAGATTTATTTTCCCTGTCTCATGAGTCTTACCATCAAGCTGCCGTAACACATTTCCTCATGCATGATTAATAAAGTCCAATCTTACATCTTGATATTGTGAGGACATATGAACAGGATGGTTGAATGGCACAAATTTCTTGTCACTATGAAAAATTAATACTTTAATGAAATTCATTTTAGTTCATAAAGTCACATGGAGAAAAAAAATGGTTTTGAGGTCATGTTTATTTTTAATCTGCTGCAACCACAGGATGCTCTAAAACCACAGACATAACTGGCTCTATATAAATACATCTTGGTTACAGTTAGTAATTCATTTTCACAGCACTGATATTACCAGCAATCCATAAATACTGCTCACATTCCTTAGGGACAATTGTTTTCCATTATGAAATATTTTCAACTTTGTCAGAGATACAGTACAGACTACTATACATACACTATTTTTCTATACTGGCAGCAAGCATGAGTTAGATCGTCCTAACAGGGATGTGCAGTGGTCAGTAGTGCCATCTCAGTTCAGTGGGTTCCTGAACTTCCTCCCTGCAAAATGAGCCTCATCACCCAGTTCCTCTTCAATTCTATGGAGAGAAAAAAAAATAATAATTACAGATTCATGACTGAGAAAACCTGAGGAAGTGGTAGCTGAGTAGTTAAGGCTTTGGGTTGCAGAGCAGATTGTGATTTCATACACCAGCCTTGTTGGGTCCATGAGCAAGACCGTTAAGCCACAACTTCAGTTGCATCCCATCTCTTAATCTTTAGATAAAAGTATTGGCCAAATGAGCCAATGTAAACAGCTGAATATTCATAGACACAGGAAAATCTTCTCTACAGATGAATTATTTTATGTTAGTTACAAACACCTTTTGCAATAACTAGCAGATACTTGTTCAGAGAATTATAATGACAAAAAGACAGACACCTGAGGATCTGGTTGTATTTGGCCAGGCGCTCAGAACGACAGGGTGCTCCTGTTTTGATCTGAAAAACACAAAACAAAAAAGTAAATTATGCGCAGCTTTTAATTCAACTCAGAATTTACCTTAATAACGTATCTAAAGTAGTGTAAATTTCTCTTTCTTTTTTTTTTTTTTTTTTAAACAGCCTGTAGTTTTACCATTAAGCCAATAGTTTCTGAACTGTCCATGCAAGTCCCACACAAATCTTGTAAAATTTTTGTTGTGCCCAAATTTCTCTCAAACTGCATCTAAATAAAAAAGGTTCAAACACTGTACCTGTCCAGTGCACAGGCCAACCACCAGGTCAGCGATGAAAGTGTCCTCAGTCTCTCCTGAACGGTGGCTCACCATCACACCCCAGCCATTAGACTGAGCCATCTTACAGCTACAAGGAAACATTAGGTTGAAGGAAACAAAATGAGTCAATCATTTAGAGTTATTCATGTCAGAGCTATAATGATTTGAATAAATTGATTAGTTACACAAAAGATATTTACATAAATGCAAAATTTAGTATCCCATGGCTATTTTATTCCTAACAGGATAGTTGGATCAAAGAAATGTTCACATGTACACTTGCATGCCACTGCAAGATTCATCATTCATCTCCTCCCCAGTCTCCATGTACATGTTTAATTTTAATTTAAGTCACAAATCACAGTATGGTATGTAAAAAGTATTAATATGCCTTTAGTAGCCTATACAGAAAAAAAATACCATTTTCTTGTGCCTCAATGAATGAATGTAATGAGTGTGAACTCACGCCTGCAGGGACTCGGTCACAGAGCCAATCTGGTTCACTTTAAGCAGCAGACAGTTGCAGGCCTTCTCCTCCACTGCTTTGGAAATGCGCTTAGGGTTAGTCACAGTCAGGTCATCCCCAACTACCTGAATGTCTGTAGAGCCTGTAAAGCTGGTCCAGGCCTGCCAGTCATCCTGGTCAAATGGGTCCTCAATTGACACCACTTCAATAAGGGGGAAAAATATATTAAATAACAGAATTAGTAAGCAAAGGGTAAAAACACTGGAGATGTGACAATAAATGTACGTTATGTTAAAAATGTAACATTTGAAGCCCATATGTTAACAAGCAAATGAACAACTGAGCTCAATTTAGAAGACTAAGGACATGTGGCACCAGGGTAATCCTGCACAAAGCTCTTGTAGAGGTCCCCAAGCTCATCAGAGGTGATGTAACGACTGGGGTCATCAGGTGACTTGAAGTCCAGATCATATTTTCCATCCCGGTAAAACTCTGATGCTGCCACATCCATGCCAATCACAACTTCATCAGAATAACCTGCTTTGCTGATGGCAGACTTTAGCAGCTCTAGAGCTTTAGCAGACAAAGAAATTGAAGTTAACTTTTAACAACTTTATTTGTACATAATTTAGAGTTACTACAACCAGTTCAATCACTTTACTACCTTCCTTATTCTCCAGGATATTTGGAGCAAATCCACCCTCATCACCAACATTAGTGGCATCCTTGCCATATTTCTCCTTAATGACGTTTTTCAGGTTGTGGTAGACCTCAGCCCCGATGCGCATGGCCTCCTTAAAGCTGCTGGCTCCCACTGGCAGGATCATGAACTCCTGCATTGCCAGCTTATTGCCCGCATGGGAGCCACCATTTATTACATTGAAAGCCTTGAAAAACAAAGCAGGCAGCACAAACTTTACTGTAATTAAAAAGCTAATGTATCTTAATGTCTGCATTCAATGCTACTCAATCAACCAACACCACATTTTCAACTTTAACAGGTAATAAAAAAGGGGAAGTCTGTTTTATTAAAATAGTTGTTAAATGATATGTTTAGGCGGTCAATAAAATGTAAAATCCACAGATCCTTCAAATAACACATTCACTATTTAATCAGCCATCGTCAGTAACCACTTTATGGTTACTGATCAGGGTTGCAGTGGATATAGGGTCTATCCCAGGAGCACTGGGCATGAGATGGGAACACACCTAGGGGAATTTTATCACTAATCTAGCTACCATGTTTTTTTGGGAAGTGGGAGGAAACTGGTGAATCAAAGAAAACCCACATAGGGACAACATGAGAAACTATGGACCCTGGATATGTAACACTATTACCTGCTGCACATTCAGCAAATATAATTGATTTGAAAGGTTTTCTATTCCTTTATTAATGGAGAGAAACACTGAAATTGTCAGTACTCATCACACCAATACTACAATGCTAAATGAAAGCAGTTGCTTGAAAAAAGGCAACAGCATTCATTCAAATCCCAATAAGTAGTTTCTGATTATTTTTTTTCCCCCTCTCTGATACTCACCGGCACTGGCAGGATAACCTCTAGGTTGCCTGCAAGGTCAGCAATATGTCGGTAAAGAGGGACACCTTTCTCTGCAGCTCCAGCCTTGCACACAGCCAGGGATACACCCAGAATGGCATTAGCACCAAATTTAGCTGGATGTGAATGGATAGGACATGAATATTGTCATTTTATAAGACAAGTACTAGCTCAACAAAAATGGTCAATTTCAGTGTCAGCTATTTTTATATAGTTCTTCACTAAACGAGTGAATAAAGTGTGCATCATAACTTACACTTGTTATCAGTGCCATCCAACTCCAGCATGAACTGGTCAATCTTTTCTTGCTCAATTACAGAGATTCCCTAGAAAATAAACCCATTTAATGATGTGCTTTCCAGAGGTGCACTAATGAAGTTTGTTGGTAATCAATTTGAAAAACACTTCAAACCTGTTCAATCAGGGCAGGGGCAATCGTTTGATTGACATGCTCAACAGCCTTTGAGACGCCTGCAATGCATTAAACTAGATATTACAATAAATCCACCCTCATCTTCAAGACTGCATAAAAAGAGCAATGCAGTTAAATGTCTGTGCACTGATTGAACATTCCACTATAAACCCACTGATCTTGCATGCACTGGTTTCAATTGGTCACAAAATAGCAGTAAGTAAATTCACAAACAACTCATTTAGTTTAACCCCAATCCAGTCATCTTCATTCCATCTACTCCCAGTGATGCAAATATACATTTCAACCAAATACCAAGATCATTAGTCATTCATAGTCACACACAAATGCTCATCATGCTCAATCAAGGACTGCTAAGCAAGCAATGAATTCTATTCAGCTTTTTAGTTGTAAAAAAAAACAAAAAAACGTTTTTATTCATCATGCGATCATCATCATCATCATCATCTCATTCTTCATCCACTCAACTCTCATTAAAGTTACCTGGTAATACCAAATAAGTACCACTAATGGGCCCTTATTTCCAACTTATTACATATAAATGCTGCATAAGGGAAAAGAACAAAAAGAGAGGAATGTACTCCACATTTAGATATTCTGAGTACAAAGTTTAAATAAAAATATATCCTGTTCATGCATACTATTTCCCCACACAATGGACATTGTTTAAATATTACTCATTAAAATGAGATCTAGAAAGCTGCAAAAGTTTACATTCACCTACATTATTAAAAGCTCTCAAGCAATTTGAGGGAATTTCTCATCTTACATTTTCCTGAAACATTTTTAAGAACAAGCCTTGAATTGACTGCATAAGAGTGGTTGCCACTATGCATGAAAGGGATAATAAGGGTTTAAATAAATTTCTCAGTAATATTAATTCATGCATTCATCTCTATGTCTATACCAGGAACCCTAGGTAAGCAAAGGGAATACATCCTTTGGTACCCACTAGGAACCATGCAAACACCACGTTTTAGGAGATCAGAGAACCAAACGAAAAACTAAATACACACAAAACTCAGGATCACTGAAACTCGAGATCAAACTGTGGGCCTTGGAGCTGTGAGGCAGCAATGCTACAAGCTAAAAATATCATTAAAATCTGATTCTAAAAAAAAAAAATTATATTTAAGAATATATGACTAAAGTCAGTGCCTTTGTTAGAAACTTGACATCTATGAGACTTCAGTAAAGGTAAAATCCTATACATTACAATTTACAGTAGCCTTGCTAATCAGCAAGTTTTTTCCTAGCTTCATTAGATGCAAATTACCAAAAGATCTCATTTTAGCACAATTTAATTAAAGGAATCTTATTTATTAACCAATATATCTGTGCATACACACCTTTGCCCAGATAGCATGATTTATCATTGTCCCTTAATTCCAGAGCTTCATAGATGCCAGTGGATGCTCCACTAGGAACGGCAGCTCGAAACAAACCTACAGAAAAACAAAAAAATTTAAAAACACCTGAAAAACCTGAAATCTGATGTTAGTTTAAAACACTAACACAAATCTGTGAATAACCAATCATATATCTCTAAAGATTCACCCAATTCTGTGTAAAGGTCCACTTCTACAGTTGGGTTCCCTCTGGAATCAAAAATCTCCCGGGCGTGGATCTTCACAATGGACATGTTGCTCAAGAACAATACTAACATAGTAAAAAGGAAATGTATGTACACATTAACATATGGTATATACACAGTGTACATAAAGCATATGTAAAGTGTTATCCAAGTGAACACCCATGTGATCATAGTATATCAAATGACAAATGATTTAAAGCAGGGTTCCTCAAATCTGGCCCATGAGATCCACTTTCCTGCAGAGTTTAGCTCTAACCATAATCAAACACACCTGAGAATGCTAATCAGTGTCTTGAGGATTATTAGAAAAATCACAGGTAAAGGAGTTTGATCAGGGTTGGAGCTAAACTCTGCAGTGCATTGGCCCACCAGGGCAAGATTTGAGAAACCCTGATTTAAAGCTAGAACATGAGATTTTTTATAAGAACACTTGTTCACTTTAAATGAGAAGGTAAGTGTGCAGAACTGGTGTTAGTGCTTTATATGACATCACTTTAGCAGGATTTCAGCTTAGCTAGATTAACTCCTCAAAAACCTAACGCACACTGGGGTTAAATTAGGTTGGAGGAGAGACTCCTCACCACTGGTTTATGTTAACAGGAAGCAGCAACAAATAATTTAAAATGTACTATAATAAACTGAAGTGTAAATACACATACTGGTGTTAACATGCAATAGTAGTTCCTTTAAAGAAAAATGGTTTCCTTCATTTCTAGCAGTTTCTCAGCAATAAAGCAAAATAGGTTTCAGTTCCAGGTGGGTTTACTTTCGTGTATTAGAAGAGACTCAGAAGCTATTTCAATTGCAATTCGATGCGAAGATAGAAACAAGGAATACAGAAAATAAGATTGAGTAGCAAATATGACTTCACAAAATTTACACACCACTTAAAAAAATGTGCATTAACTTGCTGATATTTAAACCATCGACTTATTACAAAACACAGCTAACATGTTCTCACTGAAGCCAAAGCACAGGATTAAGGGCCCTAATTAGATTTAGCACTGTCACTCACCACTCATCACATACAGCTTCTGTGTGCACATGGGAACGTACCAGTGACATGGCAAACAAGTCAGCTATTTTAGGTGAACATGGTGAGCTGATTTACATATAGATGTTCATGTTTAACCAAAATACATCCACTGAATCCTCATGTTGGCATCTGTTTAAATGTGCGTGTATGATTCAGAAAAACCGTGCAGACCTGCTGCAATGCGGGTATGCTGGAGATGCACTGCATTTATTCAAGATTAGGGTTATCAGGAATCAATAAACAAATCTTAATGAAAGTCACACTGACAATACAGGGTTGCTTCGTGTACTTATTAAACCACATTTGGGGTGCCTTGCTGTCTAACTTTTTTTTAAATAATTAAATTGAAATGCAAAGAAAATGTTATTAAAAGCATCTAACAGGTAGATTTCATGAAACAATTTCAGCTATTTTTAGGCAAGAAGGAACCACTCATCAAGATTGGGCAAGAAAATGGCAACGAGTCGTCTGGCAGCCAAAAGATTCGGTTCTTGCTAAATGATCCGAATCACTGAAGAGAGCCAGAATTTAAATGGCAAGGAGTCGTCTGGGAGCCAAAAGATTCGGTTCTTGCTAAATGATCCGAATCACTGAAAAGAGCCAGCAAGGTTCTGTGCATCATTTCTGTTCTGCTGAGGAGAAGTTCACATCTACAGAAAATAATTTTACACATCCGAATTAGGCAAAATTAATCGTTCAACACTTATCTTGCTCACCAATCACTAAAGCAACATTTTCTCTACCGGGCACTCTGTGTGATGCCTAAATGAATGATTAAAAAAACAAAACAAGAACGCAGTTGGTTTCCATTTTAACGCTTCACCTGACTCCATGATCTGACTCAGCAAGGCCAAAACCCCCAGGCCTAACGTGCTGCTAATTACTATAACATCACCACTCACACACTACAATTTAAAGAAAACACTATTAGAGTGAACTTTAACAAGGATAGGAAACACAGCTGAATATTCACTTTAAATCATGCAGTAACTGTAAAAATGACAGCAATAATAATAATAATATAATGCTATGCAATACTTCATGAGATGCTGTTTACCTTGGTGATAAACGCACAGCTAAATGGAGCTGAAGGACAAGGAGTTATCCGGCTGAGCTGGCTTGAGTGCCTTATCACTGCTGTCACGCGTTATCCCTCCGCCTACGATTGGCTACTAGTTGATGTTCTCATGCAGTGACAGCGATCATGTCCAATCAGTGACATGCCTGTATAAAATATCAACCAATCATCGTGCAGGAGGCGGGTTTTTTCAAACAGAAATAAGCGTGGAGGAAAATAGAGGTTGAGGGGGTTCATCTATCTTCCTCGGCAAACCAATATTCAATATGAACACAGAGCACATCGCCATCTACTGATTGAATTCACTGCTTTTTTGTTGCGCCTTCAGTAAACAGTTAGAACGAATAAAAAAAATGACAAATGTTATGTCAACACTTAGCGACCACTTTTTCAGTTATACCTACGATACCTGCACCTTGTAAGTATACAAATATGATCAAATGCTGTAGTCCATCTGCTCTGTGCACAGTATTTTTAATTCACCTCTATCCTATCCATTAATGCACAGGATCATGGAGAAGGCCCCTGTACTGAAATTATACACCATTAACATTATGACCACCTGCCTAATATTGTGTTGGTCCCCTTTCGCTGTCAAAACAGCCCTGACCCGTCATGCACTGTGTATTCTGACACCTTTCTATCAGAACCAGCATTAACTTCTTCAGCAATCTGAGCAACAGTAGCTCGTCTGTTGGACCGGACCACACGGGCCAGCCTTCGCTCCCCACGTGAATCAATGAGCCTTGGCCGCCCAGTTCATCACTGTTCCTTCCTTGAACCACTTTTGATAGATACTGACCACTGCAGACCGGGAACACCCCACAAGAGCTGCAGTTTTAGAGATGCTCTGATACAGTCGACTAGCCATCACAATTTGGTCTTCACCTGTCAGTGCTAATAATGTTATGCCTGATCGGTGTAGTTTCCACTCTTCCCAACAGACCTAATTTAACTAATCAGCTAATTAACAACTCTTCCTGAATTGAAGTGGGTGTGATAGAGCAGGGAAAGCAGTAAAATGTGCAAGACAGGGGGCAGTCCATGATCATGGTTAAGAGCCTGTATATAAGCAGAAAGAGACAAACATAAGCCATGGCCTATTTTGAGCCATGCACTATTCTATTCTAGGGGCAAACCCACACCTTTTACAACTGGGCTGCCAGGTTAGACCCCACAGCAATCTAAGGTGGTATACAATATTTATCCACTTCCATAGAAAATACCAATGTGGCCCAAGACGGCTCTGCATTGCACATACTTAATTATGCAACAATAATATTAAAGAATTATTGGTGTTATGGCCATGCTTAATTCTAAGTTGTTACAGTAAACTTTGTTCCAGTCTCACCCTTCAGAGACATGATAGTGGGTATGGTGCTGGTATGAGTGTATCAGGTATAACAGCATTACTGAGAAACACCTCAGTTACAGGGTTAAGAATACAATATCTAGCCAATAGTGTTCAGTGGTAAAAACAAACAAACAAACAAAAACTCAATGATGAACAGGACAAGAAGTCTAGACTCTAAGTTTACAAATGCAAGGTACACTAACAAGGTAATTGTGTGTTTGTTGAAGTGGGCAGTAAATGCATATAGGTTCCACACATACCCCTTAGCCAGAGGATATTTTGTCTTCTTATTTTATTATTATTTTATTTTTATTATTTTGCCATATTTCTGAAAGCCTAAACATTGGTTGAGAATGTATAAATGTAGCAATGTTGCCGGTGGGTTGATTGTGAGGTGATCTTGTGTTGCTCATATAAGTAGAAATATGGTGTCTGTCCTCTAGATGACTTTGAATGTGTGTTTTTGTTAGGGAGGGGACAAAACGTTGAGAAGTGGGAGGAAACATAAAAGAATGCATCTCTGAAACACACTCTCTGAAATTTGGAACCCAGTGGAGTGAGTGTTGTGTTTTGACAACAACTATTATATCAAATAATTTCACCTCCTACAGCCTCAGAAGTGCTTTTCTGGCACGGCTGATGAGGAATGTTTGTCTAAAATGTCCTGTTTCTCTGGAAATCTACAATTATTTTCTGGACATCTACAATTATTACTAAAGCACACTGCAATTACTTCCTTGATTCTACCACACACACACACACACACACACACACACACACACACACACACACACGAGCACAGGGTGAGTAAAGAGTAGAATTTAACACAACATGCAGTTAGATTTGCTGGATTCAGTGTGTGCCATGGATTTATCATGGATTTGTCATTGAGAGAGCACATCAAACCCAGATGTATCATGAGAAACTTCACGCCATCAGCAGCTGATATACAATATAGTTTTTGTCATTAGTGTTTTTCACTGATTATGCTACTGATTATTATTGTGCCTTCCTTGAATAACTTATTGCCTAGACAGACAGAGAGGCACAAGATCACACAATATCTGAAGTCCTGTCTGAGTTGGAAAAACATGCCAAGGGCATGTAAGGCCAAGTGAATAAAAGGATAGGGGCTGCTTTGTTTAAAGACCAAACACTTTCTTTTACTGCTATTAAACTGTTTTTTTCTCTCTGTCGCATAAATTATAAAAGTACTAAAACCAATAAGATACTGATTTAAATGTTACAGTATCCAAGATCAACAAACATTCTTTTCCCTGATAGATGCATGTGTTTATTTTTCATCGCAGATCATACCACAATTTTTTCCATATTGCTACCCAGAGGAGAAAGTGATGAAACATACTGAGGGACAGTGGTGTGTTTGTGAGATAGAGAAGCCTGACAACTCACTTAGATCAGGAATCCCGCAGGTCAAGTCTCCCCATGAATTCTCTCACACTGTGTGTGTGTGTGTGTGTGTGTGTGTGTGTGTGTGTGTGTGCGCACGCGCGCGCGCGTGTGTTTGCATCTGCGTGTGCAAGTGGATCAAGTTGTGCTGGAGCTTGTTTTGTTGTTCCTCCATTGCACGAGCCCTCAGGAGGCTACTTTCGATAGCCAGCTGATCCCAGTGTTCCACCTCCCTCCTGCCACTGAAACTGACATCTGGGAGCTCATTAGAGGAGGAAGGAGAGGCAGTGAGCTGTCTCCTGGGTTACAGACCTGAAGTGTGTCTCTGGGTAAAGTCCCTACTAGTGGAAACTCAGACCGTCCATCCAATTAACAAAACATATGATTCTGGAAAATACATCTCACTTTAACATATAAATGAAACAATTTTTTCCACTGTAAGTAACTTAATTAGCTGTGTGAATAGAGCGGCAGAAATGAATGAAATATGGGCTTAGTGAATTCTGATAGACTTATTATAACACTGCCACAAGTCTCGTGTATGAATAAATTACTGTACTAACACATCCTATAATTAAAGGAAAGTAAGTTATCTAAAATCATAACTTCATTAGAGACAAAATGTTTCTAAATACATAAACATTACCATCAAAAGTCTGCATGCTGTGCTTTACTCCATTACACAAGCAAAATTACAATCATATATATATATATATATATATATATATATATATATATATATATATATATATATATATATATATATATATAAAATCATAAACCTTTTTTGTGGGGTGACATCATGTTATTTTGTGTTACAGGCTTAAATCTGAACTTCATTGCTAAATAAAATGCATCTTACGCAATGTATTCTTTGAGATTTAGGTTAAACGTACTGCAGCTAGCTTATTAAAAGGGAGTAGTCTTCTATAGAATAAATTTGTTGCATAGAAAACAATGAACAGAGAATCAGTCAAAATTTTACAAGCTGGGGTTTGGCATTCAGATAATTTCTTTTATTGTTCTTCCATTGCAGTTGTTCACTTTTCTATGATCTGTTGGAAGTTGTTGTTTTTGTTTTTTTAAATTTTAATCAAATGTATTGCTTCCAAAGCTTTGAAAGAGCACATACACAGGATTTGGGAGTCAAATCCTAGACTTTTGCACTCGGATATGCTCTTAAGCTTGAGCTTCAAATGGTGAATAAGGGGTGTGGTTTCTTAGAGCTTACCTCATCCACCCCAGTGGACTTCTCTGGTAACCTGACGAATCACAGAGCACAAAACACACCTGTGTATGCATGGAGCGTAGCCATTGGCCAGACTATGAAAACGACACCTGGGCAGGGCTCCAAGGTGTACCTGAAGACCCAGATCTTTTTGTAGACGCAGTTTCTTCGCTTCAGGAGCTTAAGGAGATTGTGTTTCTCGTAGTGCTTGAGATTCCACTTCTATTGTTCTGCTGATTTGTTGCACCATCAGCTCTCCTCAAACAGGCTCGTGAACTTTCGGTCAACATGGAAGGAGCAGTTGGCCCTTCGGCAAATGGAAGGAGCAGGAAGTAAACTCTATTGGTTAAATGGGCACAGCAAAGCGACTGAATGGCATTTCTTGTTCTCGGCTGCATCCCGAATGACTACCTCAACAATCAAAATGGTAACTTACCATTACAATTCACTTTATTTATTTTTATTACTATTTTAAAATTTATTTAAAAATGAATGATCTCACTTAATAGACTTAAAGTAGACTGAAATATAGATGCTTAACAGATTAACTATAACCCCCGTGACCTGACAAACCTGTTGGGTCACTTCAAAACAAACAGAAAGAAAATTAGAACTTATTTGTTTAGATACAAAACAGGACATACACAGCATGCATATCAAAATGAAATATCATCTTAAGTACATCTTGTTAAAATAGACAGATGTGCATGTGGTAGTGTTTTCAGTTTATAGTAATTTCTTCGATCTGTGCTTACCATGTCCATGTCGCCTGATGTATTTTGGCGTCTTCACTAAAAAACTTTCTATTTCTAAATTTCTATTTCATATTTTATTATTAGAATTAGTTAAGTCTCAGTAAACAACTGTCATACACTCTTATGTAGATGAGACACATGCTGTGTATTTTATTTATCAGTCAAATGCATACCAAATGTGTAGGCTTTCATTTGTAACAGTATTTTTTAGTTTGGTTTCATATGCTATTCAGATGAGAAGTCAATCAGGTGCAGCCTCAGTTACAGATGACCAAGGTGCCATTTTAATAAGCGTGACTAAGCACTTCCATTGCCACTTCGGTGGCCTGCTGTAAACGCTGTGTTGCATGCCACAGACACTCGTTTGTTTTGATGAAGGTGCAACCAGCAAGGCTCTCCAGAGCTTAGACTCTCCCTGGTGATTTCGCTGAGGTGAGAATACCTTTGGGATACTTCAGAGCATTAATTAGTCAGGGGTAACTTTGGGACATGAGCTGGTGTGATCTTTTAAATGCTACTACATGGTATTTTATATAAGTGCAAATAATGAGTGGTCATTAATATTTTCTCATACATGAAGGGATGAGAAATGCAGCGCTTAGAAATCTGAAATTTATAAAAGTTTATGATTTTAGATTTTGGTTTTTTTTTGGGCTATAAAACAAGTTAATGTCAAAGCATTTCTGACTTAATAATCACTGATTGTCAACAGCGTCAATTAAAACAATAATCTATAAAATATTCTATAGAGATATATTGCAATATATATTGCAAAAGAATATTTAGCTTTCCAAAAAAAGAATTTAAGTGATTCCTCAAAGACCATAGCAGAAGAAATGTATTATATATTCTGTTCAAACATTCATCTATATAGAGAGGAACATACGTTAAGGACAGATAGAACTATAAAAGAGTGAGCAATCTGAACCTGGATGGGTATTTATCAAGCACATAAATGCATTGCACTATGGTATAATGATATGCTCCCTAATCCCAGTGATTTATCAGAGACCAGCAAGTGAAGAACAAGAAGATAACAAGGATGGTCATCTCCATCTTACGAGGCAGTTTTGGATGTCATAGAATTCTCTAATACTGCCTGGTAATGATGCAGATGGCCCTCTACTCGAATAACTACAGAAATGCAGTGATGCTATATGGTATATGCAGTATCATGTTGAAGACTAAAATAACCCATGGTAAGATGATCATGGCTTTATTAGTAGTAGAAATATTTTACTCTGCTCTTAGGGCACATCTTACCTGACAGTGCTGGGCTGAATACCGGTGTTCTAACACTGTCTGGTAATGATGCACACTGAGAGTGAGAAACATGAGTATCATCCATCATGAAGAATTAGATCATTTATTATACATTTACTTTCAGGCTAGACAATCTGACACTAAAAGCAATATGTGTCATAATATATATATATATATATATATATATATATATATATATATATATATATAAAAAAAAAAAAAAAATTTTTATATAACATAGCAATACCTTGAGAGCATGAGTATTAGAAAGGAAAAAAGTCATGTTAAAGGTGAGACTGGGTGTTTTCATCTCACTTTCATCCGGCTTTTGTCATGAGATTTAAAATTCACCACTAGTTTTTCAGTCCCTCCCTGTTCCACTGAAATACTGAATGATCGTCTCAATGGCGGGTGTTAGAGGGACCCCCTCCCCAAACACACACAGACACACACACACACACACACACACCCTACTAGTGTGCTCTGTCAACCTGTGATTGGTCCTTTAAACCCCACCTCTATGGCTTATTATGTTGGTGACACATGAGATGTGTGTGAGAAAAGGGTTCCTTTTTTATTCTCTGTGATAAAGGAAAAGGAAGTTATTACTGTCACTGAAAAGACATATAGCACAGTTTAGAACTCGGGTTATAGATGCTCTGTTTTAAGTTCTGCCTTATCTGATGACAGTTTTAGAAAGGTTTAAATAAGCAGTGTACATATGATGCGTTCAAAAAAATATAGGTTCATTCTTACTGCACACTAAAAACCGGGTCAATCATGCAATTCAAATTCACAATAGACAGCTGCCACATAAAAGCATTTAACAACCATGTCATGTTCAAGGTAATGTTTGCCAAGGGCCTGCTCTTAAAGTGTAGTGTAACCAAACCTTTCTTTACTTTACTCCAGCCCCCACTAAGCAGCAGCATTTATACTGTTCTATTCACATTTATAAAACTCCCATGAATCTTTTCTATACCTCATTGTAATCATGCTGCTTTTATTTGGTCTGCCTTTTTGCCATGTCTAATTCTGTCTCTGTTTCACTTTCTGTCCTTGTACAGTTTCACCACAAAGCCTGATTCTTCGCCGGGCTCTTGACTTCTCCTGTGTGCATCTATAAAATCCTCTGATTTGCGTCTTACCAGGCATGTTTAGATGTTGGCATTCTCTCTAATACTGCCTGGTAATGCTGCCAATCACACGGAAGTTGATCTTCATGACCTTCCTTCTCAGTCAGTACAGGACACTTTTTACAGATGCATGTTAGCATTGTAGCTTCTGTTCATCTGCTGTCCTAATGTATCTTTAGTACCATTAATAATGATGTGAATTAATGCAAATCCTCAAATTTAATCAATATATGCAATAAATGTTATTTCATTCAAATGTGTGTATGTGTCATTACATTTTTTACTACCTGATGTGTATTATTTCTAAACAATGTATAATAAAGAAATGTTCACATCCCAGCACTGCTGGAGAACCTAATGGAGCCTTGAACAACGGGTGGTGTAAAAAGAGTCACTTAAGCTGAAAAATGAAGAAATTATGTGCCATTAAGCCTCTAAGCCTTTTACTCATCAGAACCATTAACCCATGAATGCTCAGCTCTGTGCTAAACGGTGTCATAGTTTTGGATGAAAGTATTTGCCAAATAAATCATTCAAATAAAAATTTTATCTGTCACATATATAACTACACACAGAATGACATGTATGACTGTCTTCCCATCAGAGAAATCTAAACAAGAGTTAAATAAATTGCACAGGAGTGATGTTCCAGTATAGGTGCAAAACAGTCTTTGTGTTAATGAGCTGGGCTGAGTGCAATAATGGGTAGAATGTGTAATATCATGTTAATCTAGTCTTTGGTTGATGTGTGTGTGTGTGTGTGTGTGTGTGTGTGTGTGTGTGTGTGTGTGTGTGTGTGTGTGTGTGTGTGTGTGTGTGTGTGTGAAGTGAAACGAGAACCAAGTCCAATTGTTCCTCAGTTCTCAGTGTCCAACTGGTTGAGAGCCCAAATGGCCTGCAGGAAGCAGCTCCTTCTCATTCTCTCTGTGTTGGCCTTTAGGGAGCAGAAGTGCTTCCCTGACCACAACAGAGAGAAGAGTCCATTGTTCAGATGGCTGATGTCCTTCACTATCTTCTTGGCCTTGGTCTAGCACTACTTGCTGTAGATGGACTGCAGGTCAGGGAGCTCAGTGTGAATGATGCACTCAGCTGATCGCACCACTCTCTGTAGAGCCCATCTGTCCTGCTTGTGATGTGTCCCATCATGATGCTCTCTCTCTCTGATGCAGGTGTAGGAGTTCCTACACACCTTTGAGGGCAGTCTGAAGTCCTTCAAACGGCTTACTCTTACTTGTGAAAAGGACTGTAATAAAATCACTCCCTGACTAAACAAATCTTCTGAGCTCCCAAAACAAGGTCATTTTTCCCATGACAAAGGGAGACTAGTAAATAAGAGAGACAGTCACTAGGCCGTCATACTGTATCTGTATCTAGCTCAGCATATTCTATTCCTGCTCGTCAGGAAAACTTGTTAGCCGTTTGTTTCATTGTTGTCATGGCTGATGTAAAAATATAACCTCAAATAAACTTTTAGATAAACCAAATTATATGAGGCTCAGTGTCCATTCAGCTGTCATATTTGATTGTAAATGGTTTAAAGTAAATTTGTTGTTTGAGAATTCAGTTGCAGCATAGTACACAAGTTGTTTTTCGCATTTTTTTTCTAAAAATGGTTCTGTATTTTCAATGTCACCTTCCCTCCCTTTCAGCCATGTCATATGAATTTTCTCTTTTTAGCTCAGCAGCAACCACAGTACATGGAACACATTAAGCCTATGTCTACACTAAAGTGGAAGTCATGTAGATCTGGTCCACAATCTGATCTTCAGAGGCCTACTGTGTACAGCTACTTTAACCACACTTTTTCACCAGTTACAGGCCTGAGTGGCTATTGTTACTGCTTTACTATGGTGAACTTCAAACATTAGCAGCAAATTAGCTGGTTAACGCTAATGATATCTCAAATGGTGATGACTACCTTTTCAAAACAGTAATTAATATGGTCAGTGTTATAGATTTAACAAAGAATTATGTCTATGAACTGACCGAAAGCCAATTTAAAGACTAATATTAAAGTTTTTACATTGTTCACAGTGCTCCCGGCCGTGTTGATATAGATAGATGGATGGATGGATGGATGGATGGATGGATGGATGGATGGATGGATGGATAGATAGATAGATAGATAGATAGATAGATAGATAGATAGATAGATAGATAGATAGATAGATAGATATGAAACACACTTGTGGATTTAACCATATTTACATTAGTATTTACATAGTGTAAACATGTGCAAACTGGCAGAAGATAATAAATATGAAGTAATTTGAGAGTCTAGGGGGAAAAAGTGTTAATGGTTGCAGTAGTGTAGTGTGAGAGTGTTATCACCTGTCTCTCACGCAGGTGAACTTTTGTACAATGTTATTGCAAACGGTATGAACAACCTCCTGTAACGTTCTCTGTGACAACAAATCTGAAGGAGTTTTTCAGTGCCGCTGACTCTTTAGTGTATTGTAGATATGAATGAATGAATGAATGAATGAATGAATGAATGAATGAATGAATGAAAAACAGATTTAATACATTAATAAAATTACTAGGCTAGAAATACAACCTCTCTTCCATTGTGGTCCATAGTTTGAGAGCTACGGTAGGTTTTTGTAGACATTTTTACACATCAACCACTTTTTTATCTCCCCAATTTATATCTCCCCATTAAAGAAAGAACTACTTGGTAACAAACACACTACTTTGTTATTCTATACTAACTAACACAATGACTAACTAAAATCTTGTAACATGTGACATTTGTACAGTAATTGATCACATGCTTATTTGGAAATGTTATATGTATGTCAGAGTGGTGCAGGACATGTATGAGAGGAGCAGTACAGTGGTGAGGTGTGCTGTAGGTCAGACAGAGGAGTTCAAAGTGGAGGTGGGACTGCATCAGGGATCGGCTCTGAGCCCCTTCCTGTTTGCTATAGTGATGGACCAGTTGTTAGAGGAGGTCAGACAGGAGTCTCCTTGGACAATGATGTTTGCAGATGACATTGTGATCATTGTGAGAGCAGGGAGCAGGTGGAGGAAAACCTGGAGAGGTGGAGGTTTCCCGCTGGAGAGAAGAGGAATGAAGGTCAGTCGTAGTAAGACTGAGTACATGTGTGTGAATGAAAGGGAGGGAAGTGGAACAGTAAGGTTACAGGGTGAAGATGCAGAAGATAGGGATAGGTAGAGAGAGATGATTCGCTGTGACGACCCCTGAAGGGAAAATCCGAAAGATGAAGATATGTCAAGTGTCCTCAGTTTGACAATGTTAGTTGAGATATAAAACTTTACTGATGGTATTGTAATAGTATGTATAGGTTCTCATTTTTGCCTCATTTTATCTTCCATTGTGGAGCTATTTTTCCTATTGCTCTTCCGGTCCACTAGATGGCAGCACATCGATATTAGTCCTCTCTTCATGATTTTATAGCCATAGAAAAAGTGTTTTTTGAAATCCCTTCCGTAGCACGTTTCGCTGCGTTATTTTGAGACTAATTCTTTTGTATTTTCACAAATACGTTGTTTTGTATTTCGCAGTTAAGAAATAGAAATGTCAGGAATCCCTCCAGACTCATGGCAGCCCGCGACGATGTCACTCGAGACCTCGTAAGTAAAAGCATTTTATATTTCTGCGTGAATGAGTCAACGGCTATCAAGCTAACTGGCTAACCTGCTACACAGGAGGTACACTATATATTGCCAAAAGTTTTGGGACGGAGACGTCTGCCTTTATATGCACATGAATGTAATATGGAGTTGGCCCACCCTTTGCAGCCATAACAGCTTCAACTCTTCTGGGAAGGCTTTCCACAAGGTTTAGGAGTGTGTTTATGGGAATTTTTGACCATTCCTCTAGAAGGGCATTTGTGAGGTCAGGCACTGATGTTGGATGAGAAGGTCTGGATCACAGTATCTGCTCTAATTCATCCTAAAGGTGCTCTATCGGGTTGAGGTCAGGACTCTGTGCAGGCCAGTCAAGTTCCTCCACACCAAACTCGCTCATCCATGTCTTTATGGACCTTGCTTTGTACACTGGTGCGCAGTCATGTTGGAACAGGAAGGGGTCATCCCCAAACTGTTCCCACAAAGTTGGGAGCATGAAATTGTCCAAAATGTCTTGGTATGCTGAAGCATTAAGAGTTCCTTTCACTGCAACCAAGGGGTCAAGCCCAACCCCTGAGAAACAACATCTGAATTCACTTATTTGGAGGGGTGTCCCAAAACTTTTGGCAATATAGGCTACTTCTATAAACTATAAGCAATGTTGGACTGTCCAACTTTATTCTTTCTAGCGCTAATGTATTTATAAAATGGTAGAAGAGCACCTGAAACTTCATTTTGTTACTGTGTTCTGTAGTATGGGGACCATTGTATTGGAGTTGTACTGGAAACACGCACCTAAAACCTGCAAGAACTTCGCTGAGCTGGGCAGACGTGGATACTACAACAACACCAAGTTTCATCGCATCATTAAAGACTTCATGGTGCAGGGTGGCGATCCTACAGGAACTGGTGAGCCATGACAGATTACTGTGGACTGTTATCATTTGTCAAAGGAAGAAATTATATGTGTGACTGATTCTCTGGATACAGATTAATCCACGGGGCCTAAATGTTGTTTAACTGTGTGTGCAGGGTGGAGCAGGTGCTAGAAAGTATTCAAATGCTTGATTTCTAAATTTGGAAATGTGCTTAGATTGAATTTGGTCAAATACAATGAGAATTAAACTCAAGTACAATGTCCATTTGCAATGCACATGAACCCAATGAGTAAACAGCAGGCTTCTGTCCACATCCTCATTCACCCCCAGTTTGGTGTGGAGGAACTTCATTGGCCTGCACAGAGTCCTGACCTCAACCTGATAGAACACCTTTAGGATGAATTAGAGCAGAGACTGCGAGCCAGACCTTCTCATCCAACATCAGTGCCTGACCTCACAAATGCCCTTCTAGAGGAATGGTCAATAATTCCCATAAACACACTCCTAAACCTTGTGGAAAGTCTTCCCAGTAGAGTTGAAGCTGTTATAGCTGCAAAGGGTGGGCCAACTCTATATTAAATTCATGTGCATCTGAAGGCAGACGTACCAAAACATTTGACAATATAGTGTATGTTAGTGTAACAATATCTAACATATTCTTAAACATTTATCTAGACAGAAATGCATCTAGTCCAATTCCTTTATACATTTTTCATGTTCATGCCAAAGCCATGTGACCTATATTGAGCATAAATGATCATCTGTAATATACCTATAAAAAAGTCTGATGGTCTATAATGATTTTGCTAGAATTTGAATGTAAGAAACTACAACAAGCCATCTACACTGTGTATAAAAAGTAAACATAATCTAACTGAATTCTTGTATGTGTGCGAGTGTAAATGTTTGCCAGAAGTGAGCACTACACTGTGAGCTAACAAGCACAACATACACAGCTCAGCACATTGGATTACAGCTCTAACAGTCATGTTTATTTCTTTTTTGCTGTCAGCATAAAATTCATATTTAAAACTGTAGTGGATAATATCAGACAGATCTTTAAAATCTTTTCTTATGATCTCAGGCCGTGGTGGTGCATGTATATACGGAAAACAGTTTGAGGATGAACTTCACCCGGAGTTGAAATTCACAGGTGTGTGAGACCAACTCACTAATGCTTAAGATTTGCCGTATTACAAGACATAGTAGTAGTCTATAAATGCATGTAACACTAGAAATTAAAACCCTTTTGCATATAGCACTAGAGAAGGAATTAAGCACACTGTCATGTCAACTTTTCATTAAAAAATTAAACACAGCTTGCCTGAATAGATAGTGTAAATTTCTGCTTTAGTGTGTGTGTAGTTGTAGCTACAGTCTAAATCATATGAAATCTGTCATATGCAGAAATTCTTTCTCCTACTGAATTTACTTTAGTGATGATCACTGTTTTGTTTTTAGGTGCTGGAATCCTTGCTATGGCTAACACAGGCCCAGACACAAACGGGAGTCAGTTCTTTTTGACTCTGGCCCCCACACAGTGGCTTGATGGCAAGCACAGTATATTTGGGAGAGTTTGCCAAGGCATGAGTGTTCTCAGTCGAATTGGCATGGTGGAGACTAACAGTCAAGATCGCCCTGTCGAGGAGATAACAATACTCCGGGTGAATCTGTCTAACTGACACGTGTCAACTGACAAGTTCACATATTTTGTACAGTATTGTTTTTTTTAACAATAAACCATTGTTTTGTAATGTTTGCAATGTGTGATTTGCAGTGGGCTTTTTCAGGGTAAAATTCTTATGTATACTTTTCTGTGTCTGTTTTATTCATTACAAGCAAAAATGATCCATGTACCAGATGTATGAGTTAAATTTTAGATAGTTTTTTTTTTTTTTTATATTTTTGTTCTAACAAGATCCATGGACAGAAGAATGATTTTCATATTAATTGGTTGTATAGAAAGCTTAAATAACATAAAACAGACACTGGATGAATTATTGCAGAATTATGCAGAATTATATCATTATAGCAACTGTAAATAGGAAAAAAAGCTCTCTCTTTTTTACTACATCTGGATATTCCTCTAAAAATAAACAAACTTTAAATTTATTATTTATTAGCATATATACCGATCAGGCATAACATTATGAGCAGTGAGAGGTGAAGTGAATAACACTGATTATCTCCTCATCATGGCACCTGTTAGTGGGTGGGATATATTAGGCAGCAAGTGAACATTTTGTCCTCAAGGTTGATGTGTTAGAAGCAGGAAAAATGGGCAAGTGTAAGGATTTGAGTGAGTTTGACAACGGCCAAATGGATCAGAGCACTGGATCAGAGCATCTCCAAAACTGCAGCTCTTGTAGGGTGTTCCCGGTCTGCAGTGGTTAGTATCTATCAAAAGTATCTTTTTAGTCCTGTAAGTATCCTTTAAGTCGTGTTAGGTTTTGTGAATGTACAATGACTCCCCATCACAGACCGAAGCATGCATGGGTGTATAAGGAGACAAGGACAGGATTAAGGGTTAGGGTTTGGCCAATAATTACTAAATTATTAAATGTCAAAGCTGGGATATATTTTTTTGCCCCCCCGAGACCTTAAAGTAACAATAGAAACATTTATTACCTCTATGAAGAAAATATCTTATGTTGCAAGGCAAACCTTGTGATATTCATTCATTGTCTACCGCTTATCCGAACTACACTCGGGTCACGGGGAGCCTGTGCCTATCTCAGGCGTCATAGGGCATCAAGGCAGGATACACCCTGGACGGAGTGCCAACCCATCGCAGGGCACACACACACTCTCCGGACAATTTTGAGATGCCAATCAACCTACAATGCATGTCTTTGGACTGGGAGAGGAAACCCCCAAGGTACGGGGAGAACATGCAAACTTCACACACACACAGCGGAGGCGGGAATCAAACCCCCAATCCTGGAGGTGTGAGGCAAACGTGCTAACCACTAAGCCACCGTACCCCCACCTTATGATATAACAATTTATAATTCTATTAAACAGTTTTTAGAATTATTATTTTACAACAAAGCAACTCATGACTGTACATTGATTCATGAACAGTGAAATATGATCAGAGGGGCACGGTGGCTTGGTTGTTAGCACATTTGCCTCACACCTCCAGGGTTGGGGGTTTGATTCCTGCCTCTGCTGTGTGTGTGTGGAGTTTGCATGTTCTCCAAGTAAGCTGGACCTTAAAGTAACAATAGAGACATTTATTACCTCTATGAAGAAAATATCTCATGATGTTGCAAGGCAAACCTTGTGATATAACAATTTATAATTCTATTAAACAGTTTTTAGAATTACTTTACAACAAAGCAACTCATGACTGTTGCTATCATGACCCCCGTGCTACGGGGGTTTCCTCCCCCAGTTCAAATACATGCATTGTAGGTTGATTGGCACTGGACTCCGTCCAGGGTGTATCCTGCCTTGATGCCCAATGACGCCTGAGATAGGCACAGGCTCCCCGTGACCTGAGTATAGATCGGATAAGCGGTAGACAATGAATGAATGAATGAATGAAATATGATCAGACTTTGGTATGATACTAATATCAGAGCTCCAAAGCGCTGGTCGATACATGATACCAATCCTGTAGTAACACTGTAATAACTATGACTATCTTAAAGCTTCTAATAAGTTATAAAAAAGCTTCAATGGTGTGATGAGAAATATTGCCGAAATGCAAGTGGCTTTATTGCAGTGGAAAAGTGTGGAAAGGTGTCAGCTCTGGGAACAGCACTGGATGAGGAAGAGAATTTTGTCTGCCGAAGAAATCCCAATAAATTAACCTACTAATCTATCAAGTGTTCTGCAAAATTACCCTGTTATTCCATTGTCGGTATCGCTAGGCAGGACAGAGTGCTAACCCATTGCAGGGCACACACACACTCACACAATCGCACACTACAGGCAATTTAGAGACTCCAATCAGCCTGTAGAAGCATGTCTTTGGACTGTGGGAGGAAACCCACCAAGGGAGAACATGCAAACTATACACACACAGTGAGCGGGTGCAAGACTCAAACCCTATCTGCTTATCTGCTGTGAGGGTTAAACAACAGCTTTATGGCTGTTCTATTAATGGCACATGACACTGTTTGAGGATAACGACTGAATATGGTTTCTAGAATTAAACAGGACACAAGATGACATACACTACACTGTTCTGATTCAGTTTCCTGACGTGACTCTTAAAATGACTCAACAGCACAAGCATTGCTTTACAGTTCCAGTTTTAATATTGACATTACATTGAATCACATTCATTTTATTGTACAAGCCTTTCTCTTCAAAGGTTTATACGGCTGAAAATAACATTCAATATGGGGCATGCCTGCTCTGCATTGTAAGGAGGAGGGAAGGGTTAGGACTGCAACTACATCAGACTACTGAAGATCTCATCTCTCTTGACAGAGACGACAATGCATTGTCCATCTAACAAAATGAATTCCGGTGCACGGACGGTTCTTCCTACAGTTCAACGGCTGTGGCAAAAAAGTAGTGTTGTGTAAACAAACACAGGAGAAGCTGACTGCCACGGCATACCCATATATATGTTATGTACGCACACAGAAATACATACTTACAAGAAAATGTAAATACAAAGAAACCAACTGGAAAAAAATCGAATTTTCAAGACAAAACAGTAACACTTTTTTTTTTTTTTTTTAAATCAGTGAGGATAGAAACATCAAGTGTAAATTGCCTGATCTGGGCGTTTTACGAGTCCGTCTCTGTGTATTACATTCATACAGAGAGTAAGACTGTTCACAGAGCTTTGAGCCCAGCAAGCTCCACTAAAGGGTCCATGCATGAGCCGCTCTCGATCGCTCTTACTCAGACACATTTGGCACTCGTTCACATTAATGCGCAGGACATCACAGTCAGTGAGCTCTGCCTAAGCCTTATTAAGACAAAATATGAAGCCAGACTGCCAGTACGTCGTTCAGTTTTCAGATAGGTTTCCTTCAAAATTACCTTCAGCTGAAAATTTATCTCAGGCTTGGATGAAAATAGAATTAGATGCAAATCCCATTTATGACATTGTATTAACAGAGAGGTACATAGTTGTTTTGACAAAAACAAGTCAACAAGGAGTCGAAACAAAGATTGCAATAAAGACACCTGTAAATGCTAAATGACCGTTCAACCTTTCTTTGTAAAATTTTAAAACATTTTTTTTTACAGTGGGATTCAATATTCAATATTTCAGGATTATTGGTGTCCTATTTCTATTTTCAGTGCAACTAGCCTGGGTCTAATGTGTAACCCATAATATATGAAATTCACAGCGAAAAGCTACTTCATTGAGCCTGATGGAATAAAAAAATTATGTTAAAAATGGAAAATCCTGAAAATAAAAACATTCACAATCCAAAGAGGTCTCACACAACCAACATAATGACAAGAGCCTAAGGTTTCCTAGTGTACCTTAATGTTCCCCACAATTTCATAACAATTCATACTTTTTTAGAACACAATTAGTTCATGATCTCACATATGTCACATTTAATACAAATACAATCCCCTTTCCCCACAATGCCTGGATTAAGCCCAACAGCACATGAGTATCAAGGCCTGAGAGAGACAGCAAAGCCAGTGCTGATTAAGACCTCTTTGAAAGGTGATGAAATCTCTTTGTACCACACACACACACACACACACACACACACACACACATCATCATCATCATCTTTCACAACTTAGACAAACACTGATATGACCCCAGTAGCTGTTATTGCAAAATGTTTTTTTTTTTCACACAACAATACCAAAAATATAGATGTTAAAACTAGATTGACTCTCTTAAAAGTGTTCAGAAGTGTCCAAATAGTTTATCATCGCATTCTTAGAGTATATTACAAACACTGCAATGTACCTGTGTGAGTGTATATTACATGTTGATTTTGTTTGGCTTTACCCCACTAACAGCCATACTGGAGTGAAATGCAAGGCTCTGTGAAGAACGGTCGCTTCTAGCTCGAATAACTAAGCTGTGGGAATGATTGTTTCTGAAGAAATGAGTTCTGAATTCAAAATCAGAATACTTTATTTGATTACATGTTTTGGCAAAAAAAAAAGAAAAAAGAAAAAAAGGTTAATAAGGCTTGCCTATTTCCTCACACTGGTCCAGGGGGGAAAAAAACTGTAAATTGTTCAAAGTTGTAAAGAATTTGGTAAGGAAGCTCCATGTGGCTTTGCTCTCAGTTCAGCATGGCTGCCAGTTCCAGTGTGAAGCGCTGAGTCTACATCCCTACCCAGCTAAACAAAAAGAAGCTCTATTACTGTTTCTACCTATTTTCCAAAACTTTACATACATACTTAGCACATTCATATCTGAGTGGTAAGTGTAGTTTTGCGCTATGTTTAAAGAATCATAGTGTTTAAATAGGATAAATAAAGGTTATGGTTCAGTTATATGAAGTACAGAACACTTACTCACTGAGTTTTGAAGTTGATAATAATGTATAACTGGTGCATTTGCACATTTCTGAAATGTGCAAATATACTACGGTTATAGAAAATGTTTGGAACGAAAAGAAATTTTGTAAAACAGGTGGAAAGACTTTATCAGGAAGTAAAGACCAATGACTTGAAGAAAACAAGCAAATATTTTATGGCCCTTTTCCCCAACACAGATTAACCCTAAAATCAGAATCTTGATTGAAAAATTTTTTACTATTGGATTATTCCTAGAACACTTTCCTAACAAAATTCTTGTAATCCTTGTATGTATATGAACATCTGGTAATTGCAGAATTTAAGCCATCATTCATATTAGTCTTTTTCACAGTATATAACTGCAAGGCAACATGTACAGTAGGCTACCTGTTACTTTAGGTGGAACAGACAAACATGAACCCTGCTTGGAATTCTGCTACTAACAACAAAACATCCAGATTCAATACAATTCATATGCAGTAAAAACTGAAAAATCCTGACTCGGCATGTATAAATGGGAGGCAATGTCTACATCATCAACATTTTAGCCCTGGATAGCTTATGATCTTTGTGTAGTGTGTACAGCTGTATTTTATTTTCAGCTGCTATTGATAGTTAGCCCTCAAACTCCATATAAACCATTGGCACATGATTCAGTATTATATTCATCTGTTTGGCACAAATATGTCACTAAAATAGACTAATTCCACATGAAACTGTTAGAAAAACAACAGAACAATGACATGACGTAACAAAGCTGGATTCTATCGTCTTCCTCATCGCCTATGCTATCTTTAGAAGACAATTAATCTCACTGACATATATGTTATCTACTCTTATTTATAAGAGTCAAATAACAAAATTAAACAAATCCATAGATGCATAAATATGCATAATAAAATTAAATAAATTAATATAAATAAGGTTTGCCTAATCAAGGCTGATGGAATGACTTTTTTTTTTTTTATAAAAAAATAATGAAAGTCCTTCCTTCTGCATATGCATGGCTATGATGCTTTGCACAGTTTTTCCAAAACATAGATTTACATAAATACAGACTCTTGGATTTGCACATCATTAACACTTGAATGTAAATCGCAAATAAGTGATTATTTTGGGGTGGTGGGAACAGCAGTCAGACTGTGGTCTCTTAGACTCAAATGTCTTTTACTCTTTCCTAATCTGTACTTTCAAACTTAAAAAAACTTTCTAAACCGTATTTAATGAGAAATTAAATGTACTGAATGTTTTTTTTTTTTTTTAAAAAAACAACAACATGGAAACGTTTTATGCTCTAGGATGGAACATACTATAAAAGTTAATGATAGACCAGTAGTAAAAACTGCTGTGAATTAACAAGCTTTTAAACCTATAGTACTCTGTTTTATGTACACTGAAAACACAGCTGTTTACAGAGCAGCTTCAGATCTGATCTGGAATGCGATTTTCCCTTTTAGATCATTTTAAACACCATTTCTTGTAAACCTGTGAAGGTATAACTGTGAGGCTCAGTTTAGAAGGAGGGGCTTGATTACAATTTGGTGGTCACTGGGCACCAAAAGTTATGGACCACCTTTAAAAATTGCATGAATTTATATCACACAGCTGGTATACTCAGTTTTGCCTTATTGTATCCACAAGAAACAGCTGGCATAAGTGCAAATGTGTTAAAAATATGAGTGTGAGGATGGAAACTCCAACTAAATGGTGAGAGGACAGTAACACCACAGAGCTCCTTTGTTTTTAGTCTTACCCATAACATATTTTTTTCCTCACTCTTTAACACTGATTTTGTCTCACAGAGGCAGGTCGGTGCTGTTGTGGCGGGTCTTTCGGGACGTGCCATCATCACGAGGCAGGGCTTTCTGCAGATTGGACATAGCTGCGGTTTTCTGCAGGTCAATCACAGCATAACACTCACCACGGCGGGAGGGAGGCATGACTGGGGCAGCAGCCATGCCGCGCTTCATTGGAGGTGGTCTGTGTGGCACTTGAGCTCCGCCCCCTCCATGTCCTGGGCAACTCGAGGCTCCAGCCTCCAAGTCCACCTGGATGTAGTTGAGCTGGCGCGAGGGTGGAGGGGGCAGGTGGCGGCCATGCTGCTCGCAGGCTGCACTGCCAACTGTGCCACGCCCCGCCCGATGCCGGCGGAAATCAAAACTGAAAACTCGGCCACCCCTCTCAGAGGGCTGAGGATGAGGAGGGCACGCATGATGCAGATGAGTGGGAGGCTGGATCTGCCGGGAAAAGAAGACATGGTTAAACACGTTCAGAAGTGTGTGTGTGTGTGTGTGTGTGTGTGTGTGTGTGTGTGTGTGTGTGTCCGTTTATCTATACTTATCTCTGAAGTTGAAATAATAAAAAATACAAATTTGCCTCTGCCTCAATTTCAGAAACATAACTTTTAACAATCCTAATTCTATAAAAAAGTAAAACATAGATAATATTCAGGTAATTTGGATGCGAGAGATGTCTTCAGGAAGATTCTCAAAAACGCTGAGGAATTTTGTGTGTCCAGGGGTGAATAGGACAAAAAGGGGTTTCAAAACATCAGAAGAAATTAAAAAATGTATTACATTTAAATACACTGAGATTGATTTTACTCTGATTTCTAAAAAGTATTTAGCACTTTTGGTATTTTTTTTATATTCTTTTTTCTAATTATATTAATATCATTATTTCTAATAATGATATTAATATTGATATACAATACTCTAAAAAAAAAAAAAAAAAGGTGAAAATATTAATTATATCCCTTAAAAGAAACACCCTTTGAATACCAAAAAAACCCACTTCCTGTTTTTGATGCATGCATATTGCTATAAGTTCAATAAAGTAGATACATGTTGACTGTTTCAAAATAAATACTACATTATTGTAATATTGTTAGTGATTGCTGGTAGATCTGGATTTTCTCCTGGATTTTGTTTAGAAGCTGGAAATTGTCTGACTGGCTCCCCCACAGTCTGAAACAACTTAGCGTCTAATGTTAAATCTCACAGCCTGTCTACTTCTCACCAAAATGTTTTGTTCTGTATCCAGTATAACGCCTTGCCACTGGATCAGTCAGTAAAGATGGTGAGTCTGGCACTGTGTTTTCTTTCTCTCTGACATCTGCTGGAGTATTAGAAATAAACCATATCTTCTATAAAGCAATGTGTTGCTGATCTTTATAGCAAAGTTCCTGGGAGATCTCTGAAGTAAATGACCCAGCGACTGGCTAAAGACCCACCTCTTCTGGGAACACTTAACTAACCCCTGACTTACTCAAAAATACTAAAATCTGCACTTATACCTCTACTCTGTGCACCTTTTTTTCTCTAGCACTCAATTAAAAAATTTGAATGGAAGCGTTAATTGTTTTGTCTTTTACTTGAGATATCGCTTTGCTTGTATTTCCTCATTTTCAAATCTCTGGAATAAATCGTCTGCTAAATGAATAAATGGAAATGAATCTGTGATCTAACATTGCGTAGCGATGCTACTGCAGTAAAATTCGGACTAGATGTTGCAAGTCGATTGTTAGCGCTTTCCCACCTGTTCGGTGTTGACGTAGTTCTGCAGAGCATCGCGATGAATCCCACCACTGCCACCACTTTCCTGATGATATCCATTCGGGGTTCCTGGCCCCTCTGAGTATTCATATTCATCAAAGTCCTCCTCCTCTTCCTCCTCATACTCATCATCTTCCTCATCTTCATCCTGCTCCTCTTCTTCATCCCGCTGAAGAGCACGGTACTCCCACACTGGTGGCAGTGACGGAAGGTTCTCGTAGTTGAGCAGAGCAGAGCGCCGGTGGCCCCCGCTGTAGCCCTGCGGAGGCAATGAGGAGGCATGTGTGTGTGAGAGTGGCAGAGAGTGCGGGTGTGGATGTGGGTGTGTTTCTCCAGCTGTGCTGCTGCTGCTGCTTGAGCCCACAGACTGCGACTGGGAGGCACTGCTGGGGCTCAGCCTCTGCCTGCGTGGCCCTCGAAGACCATTAATGTTCTCATATGTTAGCTGGCTTCCTGGGCATGGCTCCATGCTGGAGTGTCGGTGCAGATGATGATGGTAATGGTGGTAGGAATGCGTGTTGCATATGTGAAGGGGTGGAGCCTCCTCTCCCTCGGTTTCGGAGCTGCCATCAGGTGCTCGGAGTGGGTGAGAGGAGTGCCGGTCTCGGTCACGCTCCATCATATGGCGTTGTGCCGGCGTCGGCCCCAGCATGAACTTCACCTCCTGAGCTCCTGGCTGGAGGAAGAGCTGAGGGTCCTTGTGGGAGTCATCCATGCCGCAGCAGTGCATGCTGGGTTGGCTTGGTTTCGTGGACGCCTCGGTGAAGGCAGGGGGCCGAACCTCGGGCAGGGATCGGACACAGTGGCGGCTCGAAAGCTCACTCTCCATACTAACTGTGTTCACATATGTATGTGTCTGTACAGAGAAAAAAGTAATACAAGCATGTGTGTATGTTTAACATAAATATATCAGTATTACTGTGTGGGGTATTGGTGGCTCAGTGGTAGGTTTCTCGCCTATCATGTGGAAGGCCCGGGTTCGATTCCCAGCCAATGCCTCAACCCCAGCCACTGGATGCAGTGCCGGTCCCAAGCGAAGGAAGGGCATCCGGCATAAAACATTTGCCAAGTTGTTGTGCGGACCAGTTGGTCCGCTGTGGCGACCCCAAACAGGGAGCAGCCGAAAGCAACTTACTATTTCAGTATTACTGTATACCATGCTAAGCAATATCATTTGATGTCAGTGTCTTTGAAATGAAACTATTTTCATTCATTCTAAGCCTGCATAAGCAACAGTTTACTGAGTGAACGCTGACAAATATGTTCCACCCACGCCATCTTTAACGACGTTCTGCATATGTCGCACCACCTCACTTCTCTTATCCCATAACAGAGGGTATCTATCCTGCTTCTACAAATTTCTGCTCCTGCCATCTTCATGCTCCTACTACACTAAACCTCTCCTTCAACTGTAGGACTTCTGTGTCATAATGTGGTACATTTGCTTCATTTATCAAACAGGACAGACACACCATAATGCTCAAATGAAGCCAAGGGAAAACAAACTTTTTTAAAGGTAATTATTAAAGGTATATTAATTCTGCTTATGACAGTGAGGGTTTGCATGTACTGCATGTGTGTCCGCATTGTGTGGAGTGTGTGTTGGCCTCACCTGATCGTCTATCCCCATGAGGCTGTGTCTGTGGTCATCAGAAAGGGAGGGCTGTGATGAGTCCACACTTATAGGGTACCCCGGGTATCCATTAGGAAACGTCTGCACTGGAAACCCAGGAGCTACACAATGAGGTGTATGTTTAGTGAGGTTATAAAGAACTGTACAGAGGTATTGCCATGGAACGCATAAACAGTAGCTAAACATTTGCAGTAAATGTCAATTGAACATATTAACAAGCAACAAACAAATTGAAGTGCGACTATTAGATGACTTTTGATTTTTCACAAGCCTTCATTTTCATGTTCATGCAAATCTAGATCTGCCTTGTATAATCCTAAATATGATTGCAGTCTGTTTGTGTGTGTCTCACTGTTAGGTGTTTGAGGAGTTCGAGGCATCTCCATCTCCGGTGTATGGCCAGGCCGGGTCATAAGCATGGGCTCCTCCACCACGTTAATGCTGTTGCACTGCATCAGCTCCTGCAGGAGGTTAAAGATCTCTTCTGCCCGAGAGCACTTAAATGCAAAGATCCCTGCAGGAGAACAGAGAGAAGTATGAGTAAAGAGTGCTGAGAAGGAATAAATAAATGCAGGTTTGTATGTTTTAACCAAACTTCTACAAGAGAATTAATATGGTATCATGTTACTGTAAGAGGAGTTATTAGACTTCTACACCTGTTCATCACTCATCACGTCACTAGGTGGCAGTAAAGCAGCAAAAGCTACTGTACTGTATCCTAGTGTATATAGCACTGTAGTTTTAAGAAACTGCATCTACCCTAAAGAGTGCTGGAGGACAAAACTGTCTACAAATGAATTACAATAATATTACAATACATTAATTTCAACCAAATTAAACTGATCTAAATATATTCTGCTTTAGGAAATTGTGGAAAGCTCCTTTCTACCACAAATTGATCAGTTCAAAAACAGAAGAAAACAGTATTGAAATTGAGTTTATTAATTCAAGGGACATTTAATTGATCGATCATGCAACAGTCAAACACAAAGCTGATTCTCTGGTTGTTGTGTGATTTGGGTGTTGTGTTGCTCAGTTTTATTATCTATCAGATCAATGATGGAGAGACAAGCCTCAGTCCTCTGTGGAATAGTGAACTCACCCTGTCCTGTCTGACAACGCCTTCCGCTCTCGAAGGAGAACAGGTTGGAATCGTAGCCGTAACGACGCAGACAGAGGTACGGCCACCGGATTGCGTCACGCTTTCGTGTGTGCAAAATGAGCTCGGTTTGGGTGAGCTCCATAGTCCCCGATCCGAGCTCGTTCCCTTCATCATCCACATTTGTCACCTGATAAAAAGATGAAAAATGCAGTCACTGTACTGTCCAGCAGTGTAGAGCTCGATTTTCCCTTCTTTTTTTTTTTTTGAGGACAATCAACTAAAGCTTAATGTTGTCTTTTGTGTAATAAGTGCATCTGTTCTGCAGAATAATATAATGAATGTTAACATGAATGATATAAAAATCTCAGGCATCTTGATGAAAAAGAAAGGTTAACAGATTTATAAAAGATAACATTTCCAGATATTAAAAATATGCAACAAGGTCTATGTCTTGCATCAGAAAAGTTTGTTTCTTCAGAATACTTGCATCTTTACTTACAGTTGTGGAACATCCTGCTTTGTGCAAAGGCCATGATTGAATTTAACTTTACGCCATTTCTGCTGGGTAGTGTGGGTAATGTATGGGTGATGTAAAACTGTATTCTGCCTAACACCGCTTTTACAGCTTCTTTATCATAGCAGAGAAGAATTCACAGCAGCTTAAATAAACCCAGATGGTAAACAAACATGTTTCACTTACCCCCTCTCTTCAACCTGCCCTCACTGTCTATTAACTGATACTCAACTCAAAATATTTTGCAGAAGTAGTAGTGCTAACTTAGGATAACTGATAAAGCTGGTGAAGAATTTCAGGATTTGGAGTCAGATTTTTATATTACACAAATGCTGCTCTACCAAGGAAATAATGACAAGGAGTGTATGATGGGTGGGCTACAGGACATGCCATAGTATGCCACCTGTGGGCCTGGACACTTATGACATCTGTGTTATGGTTCAAGCCTAAGCTTTTTAATTAATAGAATCTGGCAGTTAACGGCAGTGTTAGAAAAAGGCCATGTCTGTCATCAACCTAAAAAACACAGCTTTACTTTTATTTTTTTTACTTTTAGATTTGCACTTCATTCCCTGTTATCCAAAACCACTTAAAACTGAGATAGGATAAAGATTGGATGTGCTATTATTTTAACCCTCTTCCTTCTGATCAGTGTCCTTCTCCACTGAGCCAACCCTCCCCCCAAAAGATGAGAAACTGAAAACCGACGAAGGTTAACACCAGAGAATTGTCTGCTCTGGCTAATAAAAGGCCAAGACTCCACACTGAAAGATCTCTCCAGGGCCTTTTGACACTAATCTTTTTATTTGGACATGTAATGAAACAGTGTGTGCTAGTAAGTACTGTATGTACCTTGAATTTGGTGGGGTGGTTGTCTTGAATGGCGTCTCTGTATAGACAGCTCCAACAGCTCCCCATAGCTTCAGCAGGTTAGCTGAAACCTTTTAGAGTTAAATACTCATCAGTTTTCAGTGTTAAAGCCACTCAATAAATTTTTTTCCACTTTAGTTTAAACAGCTGAGAGAAAAAGAAACTGTACCTGGTGCAGGCCATCAGTGGGAGTGATGCTAACGTCAATCCCAGAATTCTCTGCTGGGGGTCATGGTGGAACAGGGGTGTGCTGGTACGAGCAGCAGGTCCCAGTGTGCAAACTCTTCATATCTCCTGACAAACCGAGAAAAGAGATTCCTCTGAGAATTTTGTCCTTTTTTTCCAGAAAGTGTGCTGTGATTAAGATACAAAAATGGAAGTCAATCTGTGCTGCATTCCCAGGCTCCCAGGGGATGTGAGGTATAATTACTTTACATGACATTTCTATCTTGCAAATGTGTGCAGACTCTGCCGCTTGATAGTAGAGAATAAATATATTCTATTGCTTAACACAATTCAAACATCGCTTGTCGGGACCTCTAGGCCATCATCTACTGGAAGCCTGGTCCTGCTAGTTCCTTAAAGGTTCTGTACCTGACCCTGTTAAAGTCAGTGTGTTTAAAACATTCTTTTATTTCTCATTTTATGTCATTCACTAAAAAGTGAATTAATACATGCTACAGTCTAGATCATTATATTTTAATCATTTTGCACTGAGTAAAATTAGAGGCCTTTATACAGGGAGTTGCACTTATAACTGCACATACACATATCGGTCCGTTCTGCAGAAAGATGTTTGAATCTCAAAATAATTCTGAAACCTTTTTATATGTAAATGCCGCTTTAAACACACATCAGGCACCATTTCTGATAGGTTTTATTTATTATTATTTATTTCCATAAATAGGAAATGACAGCAAAATGCGTCTCTGTTGTCCTAAAAAAAACACATTTAAGATCCATTCATAGATTTTTGGTTTCTATTTCCAGTCACCAAAATATCTGAATGAAACTTGGCACTGAAGTCTAGCTGCAAGCCAAAATTATTTTTTATAATTCAGGTCAAGGGTTTCAAACACTGCAAATAATAATAATAATAATCAGAAGAAGAAGAAGAAGAAGAAGAAGAAGAAGAAGAAGAAGAAGAAGAAGTGATAAGGAGGAATTATATGGATTCATTCCACAATTTTGTAATTTAAAGTTATTAAGCCATACAATGTGGACCATTCAAAATACCTTTATATTTTTAGTGCAAAACTCCTTACATTTATTTATAGGAGGTAAGTTATATGTTTACAAATTAATTAATAAAAAAAAAACCTTTAAATTCAGAGTTTTTGGTTTGATGCAAAAGCATGCATTTAATATGTCATTAAATGATATTTAAAACAGATTTTTTTTTTTTTTTTTTTTAAAACACAATTTTCAGCTTACTTAACAAGAAGAAAAAGACAAATGACAAACATATGGACAAGTTCTAAGGCCACAATCTGGAATCATATTAAAAAATGAGTAATGCAAATCAGTCTGACAAATGAGTCTGAAAGGTATTAAAATTGGTATAATAAGAAAAATGAACATATGGAGAGTGAAGCTTTAATATCTCCAGCTTGTTTTTTTTAAAGCTGTAAGATAGGATTTAATTTAGAAATGACAATGGTTTCCTTGTTGTAGAGGTGGTATTATCAAGGGTACTTCTTTTGGAACTATAATATGTATCTTTCACCTGGAAACGTGAATAGAAGAAGTTGCTTTCGACTGCTCCCTGTTCGGGGTCGCCACAGCGGACCAACTGGTCTGCACAACAACTTGGCAAAGTTTTACGCTGGATGCCCTTCCTGACGCAACCCTCCCATTTTTCCGGGCTTGGGACCAGCACTGCATCAAGTGGCTGGGGTTTGGGCATTGGCTGGGAATCGAACCCGGGCCTTCCGCATGATAGGCGAGAAACCTACCACTGAGCCACCATGCCCTACTGGAACCTACATCATGCCCTACCTGGAAACGTGAATAAACCTTTAAAATGATTTTAGGTACACAAATGAACTGTAATTTAATTTAGGGTAAAAGACACATACTAAAGGTGTGCCCTTCATGACACTACTCAACTGTCAAGGAAAGGTGCAGTTTTGTACCTTTATTTTCTGAAATTGTATAGTTACTTAATGAATGTATAACAACAGATGAGTAAAAAAGTGATAGTATGCCAGTATAACTGTTTAACCTTTTAGCCTATAAGTGCCAGGAGTAGGGCTGAATGTTAACACGGAATCAAGAAGCGGATTAAACTAATCACAAGATCAATAAAAAGCCAACTCTTTCACAATATTATTATAGTATAAAATAGTAAAGACACAAGCTCTGATAGCAGCCTGGTCTAACTTTGGTGGTCCCAGTAGCCTCTGACCCTACTTCTCCAGACCTACAAAGCCCCTATGAACCCCAGTCATGAAGTAAGAGGCCTAATACTACTACAGCCAGTGTCTGTGCAAACATGTATGATCATGCAAACAAAACGGTTCGTAGTATCAGGTGTCCCTTTCTTTACATGTGCACCAAATCTGCGACTGCAATCACGCCTTCCAGTTTCATTCATGTGGCTTTGAGTCACGGTACGTAGTTGTTTGGGATGAAACTGCATCCCAATGCATTCTGACTAAATAGTCCATTCCGGGTGGACTGGCAGATGATCTCGTGGTAGTGCATGCAATTTCTAAATATTAATATCAATAAAAACATGGGCTGAAATATTCATTTTTATCTTTCGATATCGTTGAGAAGCTATACCGTTTGCATGCTACATGCATGCTGCTCCTGCTCCCGCTCCCGTGTAGATGTGGAGTCTCTGACTGACACCTGCAGCAGGTTCATCCCGCGGTTCAAATAAGAGCACACGAAGGAAAATCAGCGCTCAAGGTTACGCGCTAAACGAGCTATTAATGAACGCCGTGACGCGGCTGCCGTGGCCGGAGAAAGGCTAGATGAGAAAAGCCAAGCATGCACCATCAGGAGGAATCCGAAGAGGAAAAATAATGCATAACAAATCTGTCTTCAAAATGGCATTCTATTGTTTAAAAAACCCGACGCAAACGTCAATAATGTAGGAGATAAAGATAGAAATACGATTCAAGCAGCAGCCATGTATGAACTCGAGTGAGTCCACAGAGAAACGTGTATAGCGAGGCTGGAAAACGCTGTATAGTAACACAGTCCTACCGTGAGCCTACTACAGCTGGATGCTAGTGACAGCCGCGGCGGAAATACTGCGGGCTACAAACACACACACGCACACACACACACACACACACACACACACACACGCACACACACACAGGCTATGATAAACAGAGTCGCGCGAGCCTCAGCATCAGCACCAGTCCGCGCTGAATGTGGACGCTGCTGCGGAGACGGTGGAGCTGCTGCGCTCAGGCGCTACTCACATGTTTGGCAGCGAGATGAGAGCGATGGAGCTGCGGTGCGGAGTCCGCGGTGCTGAACACAGGAGGCGGGCTGCTGCTTGTCCTTCCGTCACTTACAAAAACGCTTTCGGTGAGCTTTATTCTGACCAAAAAAACACACAAAAAATGGGTTGATATAAAAGATTAGAAAGGCAGTTGTTTTCCCCACTCAACGCCCCCTTGCTGCGGAACGGGCCTCTCTTTGACATTTGCCGAGCGCCGGGGTGAGAGTTCAGCCAGCCAACGAGGGCTGATGGAGCGGCAAGAAGGTAGAGACGCTGGAGGACCAGCTGAGGCGGAGTGCGCTCACCGGCACATGATGACGCGCTGCCAGCACCGCGCCGTCCGCGATGCCACCTTATACAGCTCCACTATAAACACACTCAGAACACAACATCCCACTTTTCCCTACTCTGCAATGCTGACAAAATTGTTTTGTAACGCAGAATTCTCAAATGTTTTATTTCTTTTTCACATATAAAAAGGGAATAAAGTGACAAAGGTAGTGCCTACAAGTAGTTTACACAGAAAAGCTAGCTAGAATACAGAGCATGCATTTAGTAGCACTTTTAGCTATTCATTCACATTCAACGGCTGTTTCTAATAAGAGGAAAACATCTCTTAAGTGCTTTATCAGTCATCTGTATTTCTCATTGTTTTCCTGTCTGCAACATGGCATTGCTGACTGTCACTGTTTAAATTGACTAAGCAGATGAAGTGGTGAGATGAAACTCTGTAGAACAGTATCAAAATCAGACTGGAAAACCAAAAAGGTGTTAATTGATGCTAGGAAACAATGATAATACACAGATTAGCCATAACATTATGGCCACCTGCCTAATATTGTGTTGGTCCCCATTGTGCTGCCAAAACAGCCCTGACCCGTCAAGGCATGGACTCCGCTAGGTCCCTGAAGGTGTGCTCTGGTATCTGGCACCAAGATGTTAGCAGTAGATCCTTTAAGTCCTGTAAGTTGCGAGCTGTAAGTTGCAAGACTTGTTTGTCCAGCATATCCCACAGATGCTGGATTAGATTGAGATCTGGGGAATTTGGAGGCCAGGTCAACACCTCAAACTCGTTATGCTCATCAAACCATTCCTGAATTATTTTTGCTTTGTGGCACAGTGCATTATCCTGCTGAAAGAGGCCACAGTCATCAGGGAATACCGTTTTCCAATCCTAAATACATATATGCTTTTGTAGACCAGTAAAAGCACACACATGAAGATACTCCTACCAGCAGGTGTACAGTGAGATCTGTATGAATGTAAATAAGACAGAGGTAATGTGACATTGTGAATAAGTTCACCTATTTGTTTGATTTTTCTAAAAAGCATATGGTGCTGTTTAATATTCCCCCATCAAAACTACCTGAATATGTGTATTATAGGTTATATTTGATGGGGCTATAGCAGATGGCCACAAAAAGTAAGTTAGTCTTTTTCAAATTTCAAGAAAAATAAACTTTTAGCATAGTTTAGTAATTTTGACCTGGACAGAAAACAATGGTTTATGCTGTGATTCTGGCAAACCAGCATTCTCTCACTACTACCTCTGTATCTTTCTAACACATATTCAGTTACTGCTGTTTCAGTTATTATTTCATCCAGTCCTTTGGTTGTGTAACACAGGAACTGGATCTGTAGTAATTCCTACCACAATAAAAGAACGTTTAGACAATGAAGGAATATCACACACTGATCAGTGGCCTAAAAGTTCAAGATATCCTTCCAGAATGTATTTACAGCAGGGTATCCTTAAAGTACATGGAATAATGTAACTTTTTTTAATAAAAAAAAATAGTGCTCCAATAGTGTAGCTCTAAAACTATAAAGAGTTTAATTAGCGACATAATTATTCTGGTCTCTCCCTCTTGCAATCCCAGGGAGGTTTTCTTCACCTCTGGTTTGCTCATTAGGGACCTAAATCTGTAATTCTGTAAAGATGCTTTGTTACAAAGCCTGCTTAAGCTCTGTATGATATCTGGATTATGTACTTTGATTACCAGAATCAGTTGCTTGCAATCAATTTGAAAATGTGCATGATAAGAAAATATGCACAATAACTTATTTCATTACATTTAGGTGATTATAGTTTTATACCATTGAGCAATAGTTAACAATTTGAACAAATTGAACAATTTACTGACTGTGTAATTATAACATCATAACCATCACTATGGCTGAGAACATTAGAGTGGCCCTTTTTTTCCCTTTTCACACAGAACATTATATTGTCTAGCAAAAAAAAAAATAGTTTGAACATGCACAGAAAAAAAACCCCAAATAAACAATTTTAAAATGCAAATATTAAAGAGAGACAATAAGTACAGGCGGTGTCTTAGTGGTTAGCACGTTCGCTTCACACCTCCAGTGTCCTGGGTTCGAGTCTCACTCCCGCTCACTGTGTGTGTGGAGTTTGCCTTCTAGGCTGATTGGAGCCTCTAAATTACCCGTAGTGTGTGATGGCATGAGTGTGTTTGTGTGTGCCCTGCGATGGGTTGGCACTCCCTCCAGGGTGTATCCTGCCTTGATGCCCAATGACGCCCGAGAGGCTCCCTGTGACCCGAGAATAGATCAGTACAGACAATGAAATGAAATGAACATTCATTCATTCATTGTCTACCGCCTATCTGAACTATTCTTGGGTCAAAACATTGTTTTTTTTCTTGATTGTCCCAATAATCCACTGAACTTTTGACAGTATTAACAATATTGGAGAATTTTCCATTTTCTATTCTGTTCAAAAGAAATCTTAGAAAAAATAATGTACAATTTTTGGGACATTACTGTATGGGAATTCATATATGCAATCTGCAGGTAACCCTGATGCACAATTAAGAAAATCAACAGTTAGTATTTCTGGCTATAATGTGTGAGGTCGCGGTAGAAGAGGTAGATCCTGGATAGTGTTACATAGGAAGTATCTTATATGCCCAAGGCAGTGACAGTATCTGTGGTTATTTGTTCATACAAACCAAAACAGCTAAGCACCAGACATGCTGTAACAGCCAACCCCTAGCACCTCCACCCAGCCCCTCCACCCCTCAACAACCCCAAATGATGTGCCAAAAAAGGTAAAGGTGCCACCTGGCCCAGTTCTTTTTGTCCTAATGTAGCTCCCAGCACACCAAACAATTACAAGCACAATACAGCAGATTCAGGTGCGTTGGGAGATGAAAGACCAAAAATGTGGGCCTTAAGCATTTATTAGGAAACACTGTCCTTTAAGCAACAAAAAGTAGGCCTTGTAGTTGTCTGGCTGTGAATCTGCCTTACTTAACCTAGTAAAAAAACATCAACTCTCATATAAAAAGTTGCTCTTCTTGTTTTTGCAAACTATTCTGTTCATTCTGATCTAAGATATAATCTCTATAGTGCTGAAAAGGTGTTTTACTGTTTTAAAAGTCACAGAAATGACTCAGTTAATTGAGCTCCATGATTTAATATCCTCTTTCAATCACATGTGGTTAAAAATTGACATCTTTCTACACTTTGTTCTGTGTCTTTTTGCCACAGAAATTCTAAAGAAAGTCAAATGAAACTAATACAGTACAGTTTATAAACATGTAATTGCAGAAATATGTTTTATTGTTCTGATATTACCATTCTAATAGTCTGATATTACCATTGTTTTCATGGTATATTTATGGTCGTATTTATCTACTGCTAAAAGAGAGGAAGGATTTAATGTGTACTTTTATGTTAAAAGAGTCAGTAATATTAAATACATAATATAATATAATATAACATAATATAATAAAAAAAAAAAAAAAAAACTATATACACAACAATACATTCATTACATTACATTATATAACAGTGGAAACATCCGCTTTCAGTTACAAGCTTATGAAACGCAAGGGGCGTGGCTAGACGTTTCGTAAGTCAACACGCCCACTGCATTCTCATTTAAAATGTTAGGACGTGTTTAACCCCACGCAAACCTTTCACCGCGCACTGAGCTACGTCTAACTTAACGATTTAAAGGTAAGACAAATAATTTTAAACAATCGTGTCTAAATTGATAAGTGATTAAACAGTTTTTTTTTTTGTTCCGAAAGCGTCCGTCCTTTATAACCAAGCCCAGTAGTGTGCATGTAAACACTGTGTAACTTCGACAAACGAGGTTTTATGCCATGCTACAGCAGAACCTCTGACCTAATGTCTTTGTAATATGTATGTTGTTTCCAAGGATGTATTCTTATATTTGTCATTTATTTATTTGTTTCTTTTTGTTTTTGTTGTTTTTTATAAAACATTTTTGAAATGCTTTGGAAACATCAAATTAAGGGTCGGTGATTCCAGTGCTGTGATAAAACAAAGTCACTGGATACTCTTTCATGCTAAATGCAACAGAACATTTAGACGCCCGTTTTAGGATGAGAAAAAATTCGTGGTGTTGAGTAATTTTGGCTCTTTTTAGGGAACTCTCGGCTCAATGCTGTGCCAAACAGCTCAGTTGTTGATTCACTGCATGCTTTTCGTTTATGCTTGCATTGTTTTTGTAACTGAACTTTCGAAAGGTGAGTGAGCTCCAAACGGTTCACCGAAATGATTCGACTCAGAGAGTCGACTCGCTCCCAAGAAAACACAAAAATGTAAACAAAGTGTATGACGTCCCGATGGCAGGGAACCACAAGGACCATCATTTTTTCCCGTCATGCACCATGTACCTATTAACTACTAGTAAACGGACTTTAGTGTTACATATGCTGCCAAACTGCCTATCCTATAAAGCCTTTTATTTGTCTTTATGTAATTGAAAACTTTTTAATAGGGACACAATATTTGCTATGTGTTTAGTAAAATAGGTTTTAAGGGTTACACCTGCAGAAGCAGGAACAGGTGTCTTTGACAGAACTTTATACTTATTCTTGCCTCTTAAAATAATGTCATAAAAGAATTTTCTGGATCTCTTTGTTGGAGCCATGTGGACGGCCATGCTGGGTCTGACTGCCCTACCACATGTTGGTGGGATCTGTGGAGGTTTTATCACAAGGAGAGAAATAAAGACATGGTACACCTCACTTAACAAACCGTCATGGAGGCCACCCAACTCTGCTTTTGGAGTGGTATGGACAGCTTTATACACAGGCATGGGGTTAGTACATCAGCATCAATTCTGTTTTCATACTTTATAATTTGTAAATATGGCTTTTAATGGAGGTATTTAAAGGTAGGTTCTGCATAATGCTGTTTATTGAACCAGTGCTAGTTAAGGTAATGGTTTTCTCAGTGGAGAAAGGAGCTAGAAGTTCAGCTTTTCTGGGCAGAAATGTTACATCTTGTTAACTAATGTCTATATTAATGATGTTGTTTCAGGTATGGCTCATACCTGGTGTATAAAGAGCTGGGAGGCTTCACAGAAGATGCTGTGGTCCCACTGGGACTCTATGGCTTGCAGCTGGCACTGAACTGGGCCTGGACCCCAATCTTTTTTGGGGCACACAAGATCAAACTGGTAAAAGGACATGCTTTTTTTTAAAGCTCAAAACAAGCTTTCATATTACTGCTATTTCATTACAATACCACAATTCTAGTGCATGCACATTTACTGTACCTTGCAATTGAAGAAACTGCAACAGAAAGCATTTGCAAAAAACGACACCATGATTCTTAGTGAAACTGTCCGAAATGTATTGCACATTTTAAAACACACCCAGTCACGTTTGATTAATGTTCCTCAACCCCTGCAGGCACTCATTGAGCTTGTCGTGCTAACGGGGACTGTGGCTGCCACCATGGTGTCCTGGTACCCAGTGAACCGCACTGCCACTCTACTCATGACTCCATACCTGGCTTGGCTCTGCTTGGCCACCTCCCTCAACTACTGTATCTGGAGGGACAACCCTGACAGCAAAACAGACTAGGCAGGATTTAATCAAGAGTATGTAATTAACATGCACATTATGACTTTTCAGGGCAGTTAACACAAATATGCCTGCAACCATATTCAAGTGATTTTCTCAATCATCAGGATTAATATATACTACCGTTTAGCTTACATTTTTGCTGGCTTTGTAAAATAAAATAGAACAAGTTTTTCCTCAGCATCATTTTTCTTTTGATTTCCTGTCAGTAAAAAGGCAAACTGATCCACTCACACAAATGATGTTATCACTGAATATACAGCTAATGAACATTTAAGCAAAAACAAAACATTTGTACTAAAATTCTGCTTGCATGTGTGATTTTGTATCAATGAATCATTTTATTGTTTGTATTGGTTCCAAATATATATATAAAAAAAAAAGGTTGGCTTATAGAATCTGTCTCCTTCCACACACTGCTGGCTTAAGCTTTACTGCTGTCATATCATGAAAGGGTGTGTCTCAAAACAGCGTAAAATGACCTCTATCTCACAACACCATACTGTGTTTTCTAGAATCAGCCAAACTGCCAGTGGATTCACTTAATCCAATGAACACTGCATGTTGAATTTAAGCCTGAAAGCACTTAAAATTTAGAATAATTTAGCCTAAGTTTAAGAATCAGCTCACAAATTAATCCATAATTTCTCTGTTGTACATAAATTATATATTGCATATTTAGTGTAGCTACAGGAAGTTATTCTGACAAACAATATTGAATACACTGCATCTTTTATTGTGTACAAGTTATGGACATAAGGTAATGCCAGTAATAATGTAATAATATGAATGAATTGTTATTCATATACAATATACAGCAGATAACAATGAAAATGCAAAATACAAATATATTAATAAAATTGAAGTAATACGTTTTACAACAGAAACTGTGCTAGTGTGGAGCTTATAGTGCAAAATGTCTACTTTTCCGGCTTTTCCACTGATGCATCTTCTGGCTTAGAGGAGAATCTCTGCATTAGTGTTTTCCACAATCCTTTCTTTTCCTCATCCATCTGTTGCATATTTCCTATAAATTATTAATACAACAATAATATAATAAAATAATTCAGTTATGTGAAACGTTTTTATTATTATAAGTTTTAAAAAATTTTTGCCTTTGTAGATACATTTTTTTGTGGACGCATGCAACAGTCATTAAACTGGCATATTAATAAAGCAACTTTGAAACAATTCATTTTTAGCTAGCAAAAACAAGAGTTGGATGAGCCTTGCACATTATTTTTGCACCAAGTTATCATTTCAAATCAACAACCACGCTAAAGTCACGAGCTAAGTTTCTATCCACTTTTTGCGCCATTCCATTATAAACAAAGCGAAAATGCATTCAAAAAAATAATAGTTTGCAGAATATGCCATCTCCTATTTGTTTCCATCTAATTTGCTCTGGTAACTTGCACCTAGTACAAAGTAGTGGGGAAAATTTTGGGGTTAGTAAAACAACTATCCATCAATGTGTATTTGCTACATGCTCAGCTATTAAAGAAAAATTGATAGCACAGTTATATTAAGTTTCCAAATGTAGCAGAGGCCAATGAAACTACATATCATGTTTTCTTAACATATACATATCACAGGTCTTTCCCTGACAAATAGCTACCTCAATTACATTAATCGTAAAAGGCTAGCTATTGTTCTCCAGGTACTTGTTGATGACAGGTACATGATACAAGTTATTTGTGTGACATGTGACACTTTCTCCTCTGTGAATGCCATTTCGCTTAAAACTGGTTTCCAATCATTTCTTTGCAACAAGTATGTGCTACAGTTAAAAGATTGTCGACATCTGTTAAATTTTTATAGATAATTTGAGTTTCCATGAGCTGTGTCGTGCAAACAAATGCTTGGCTGAAAGCATAGCTACTGAGATCTTATGCCCATTTTGAAATTTGATGTGAAAATTAACTGAATCTGTATGACTTTATGTATTGCACTGCTGCCACGTGATTGGCTGATGCTTGTATGAATAAGCATGTGTTCCTATTTATGTGCCCTGTAAATATACCATTTATCTTAAACACACTAATATGTGTAAACATATTTTAAGAGGAGTCATGATAATATTTAAAAAGGAAAATAAGAAATTTGTCTGATTTAATATAATGGGAATACAGCCATTACAATCATAAGAACTCGTCAGAAGAGAAGACGGTCTTATAGAACATATTCCTTCAAGCTTAACGAGCTTTTTCATTGTAGCACCACACTATTATATATATGCTTCAATGTTCAATTACACTGCTGCTGCAGAAGAACTCATTATTCTACCTAGTGACTTCACATCAAACATTACAATTAATTTTTCTCATTAGTCATTTCTTACAAATCTCACCTGTTCCTAATAACATCCGACACTCTTCCACTGTCACACCGGTAAAACTTGTGTCTTTTGCTCGTGGAAACTGAAAAGAGAAATATTCATCCACACACATTTTAGCAAGTGATTATTGAAACTCAGCAATAAAAATCTACATTATTGTACAGTCTGTAGACTTAACCATTAATAAATATGGAGATAAATGATCAAATAAATCCCTCAGGAAGTTAAACAATCACTTTTTTTTTTTTTAGTGGCTCAATGATAGAGACGGTTTTGAAACAGTTGTTTAACAGGGGAGATGATGTGATTTTTAGACAACTACAGTAATATTTCAGAAGCTAAAGCAAATAGAATAAAGCAGGATATGTTAGCATTTGGAAAAGGAACAGCCACATTTTAACAGTAAACTACGGTGGCCAAGAAGTGCAAAACAAAATAAAAACAACCAAAAAACAAAAAAATAAAAAAACAAAAAAAAATGTTAGTGTTTAAAAGAAAAAATGTTAGTGTTTTCTGATTTGTTATATTGTTTTGCACTTCTCAGCCACCGTAGTAAACAGATTTGTCTCTTCGGGACACTGCTTTTTATATATTTTTTACTGAATGCTGTATTTTAATATTCTCACTTCATACTCACCTTTTCTTTGTAAACGTTGCTGTTGATGCGAACCAGACTTTCATACATTTGATCACATTTTTCTGGGTCAGAGATCTAGAAGAACATACATCTTCCATGAAATAGGTTTCAGTTCACTTCAGTTTTGAATTTTTCCTTGCCATAGGCATAATAGGTAGTCGTTGTATGAATATTTCTCCCATCTTCATGTTTGAATCATGAAGATGGGAGAAAATGCCGAAGAAGCATCCATCTCTGCAGCACTCACATGACGAAATACAAACAATGCTTCACTTAGAGCTTGACATAAAGCATCTAAAGTACTCTCAGCTCATATGAAACTGGACTGCATAGTCTGATGGAGAATTGGGAGATCTGGGAGAATCAATGGAATACATGTATATGAGGAAAAACCTGCATAAAAGCACCAAAAGAGAAAACAGCAATAACCTCAACACAAGTTTGTAAACGTCCTTCAGTGGCACAGACAGATCCTAAACATGAACCAGATTAAACATCTGACAATAATCCTCAACCCAACAAATCCCAGCTCTTTACAACATGACTCAAGCAGTAAATTTTTCCTCAATGTAACACACCACGTAGCATCTTCAACTGGACACAAGCATGTAACTTCACATAAACACTCAAGGACAAGGAGTACAATCTCAGCCATGGTGACAACGTCATTGACACCAATTACATAACAAAAGTTAGCTCTTAACACATTCGGCTTTAGATGAATATGAAAAAGGTTTATTTTGGAGGCTTATTATTGTTATTATTAACACCCGAGTTACTCCTGGACTCACATGTCGACATGTTTGTATACAACATTAAGAACTGTTAATGTCCTTTTATCCAGAAATGCTAGATATATATGACATTACCTGTGTGTTTTCGCCCTCTCTGAATGCACTGGCCACCTTTTGCCGTAAAAACGTCCCTAAATCTCGACCTTTTTTCGATTCGTCTCTCGGCCATTCTTCACACAGCTTGAGAAAACGACGGTACCTGGTGGCAGCCATTTTCAGACTTGGGGAAAGAAGGAGGACCTACATTTAAAGTAAGGATACCACACTGGGACAAACCAAATCGCGGTTTGCGCTTTGCAGAAACGCCGAGCCGGGTGCACATTTTTGTCCCAAACGAGTTTCCGTAACCTTCAAGCTCGCCTCATGGTGCGTGGAAATAATCATAGATTTAGTTTGGCTATAATATCTCTGAATGGTTTTCCTTTTGAATTCACTTGTCATAATATTTGTCTTATTTTAAAAGAAATCACCAGGGAAAATGCCGGGTGCGGGAAAGAAAAGCGAAGCAGGATCTCCTGGGGCTGTGGGATGGATTAGCTCCGCGTATCGATTTGCGACAGACAGAAATGATTTCAGAAGGTAACGCTACCATAACGTTTAGTGTTTTTTCCCCCCCCATAACTGGCTTGATTACATATTCGTGTCCTTATGTGCATGTATGAGATATTCCGCCATCTCGACCTCGTAGACTTATATAACTAGCATCCACTGTATGAGATTGACCTTGTCAGTTAGAGACACTGCAGTATACAGTGCTGTAGGTGATAATTGGTAACAGTGTTTGGTAGTTACAGGTCCAGGTATGTCCTCCATGTTACAAAAAAATCATTCAGTCTGGTTAAATGTCAAATACTTTGCTTAACAACAAAATTTAATAACTTAAATAATTGGTTGGGAGCATGACCTCTGACCCCACGACACCGATTATAACGCCGTGCTTTATTGTCCACTGAATAATGCATGGAAATACACTGTATTGCGTTCAGGTGTTTTTCAGGGGTTGGGCTGGGCCCCTTAGTTCCAGTGAAAGGAATTCTTAATGCTTTAGCATACCAAGACCAGTGCACAAAGCAAGGTCCATAAAGACATGAATCAGCGAGTTTGGTGTGGAGGAACTGACCTCAACCCGATAGAACACCTTTGGGATGAATTAGAGCGGAGACTGAGAGCCAGGCCTTCTCGTCCAGCATCAGTGCTTGACCTCACAAATGTGCTTCTAGTGGAATGGTCAAAAATTCCCACAAACACACTCTTAAACCTTGTGGAAAGCCTTCCCATAAAAGTTGAAGCTGTTATAGCTGCAAAGGGCGGGCCAACTCCATATTACATTTATGTGCATGTAAAGACAGACGTTTTGGCCTGGCTTACAGTCTCTGCTCTAATTCATCCCAAATATGTTCTATCGGGTTGAGGTCAGGACTCTGTGCAGGCCAGTCAAGTTCCTCCACACCAAACTCGTTCATCCATGTCTTTATGGACCTTGCTTTGTGCACTGGTGTGCAGTCATGTTGGAACAGGAAGGGGTCATCCCCAAACTGTTCCCACAAAGTTGGGAGCATGAAATTGTCCAAAATGTCTTGGTATGCTGAAGCATTGAGTTCCTTTCACTGGAACTAAGGGGCCAACCCCTGAAAAACAACACCTGAATTCAATGATTTGGAGGGGTGTCCCAAAACTTTTGGCAATATATTGTATCAAAACCCAGATATAAAGACCCTTACTGTCTCTGAGAAAAAGATCAGAATAGTGTGAAAGTGTAATAATGTCATTTTAATACCATGTTTCTCTTTAGGAATCTTCTTGTGAATCTAGGCTTATTTGCAGCAGGAGTTTGGGTGGCCAGGAATTTGTCAGACTTTGACCTGATGTCACCTCAACCAGTCACATAGTCCCAGTCAAATCATGGGGTTTTGCAGGCAAGTTCGAATAAAAACACTTTCTTTTATATTGCTCAGAATTGAATATTTTCTCATCCTAAATCTATGTGTATATACTTTAAACCCAGAGCACGTAGGAGATTTATTTTTGTTTATACAGAAAACATGATTACTGATTCAGAGAAGAAAAAAATAATGATGCTCCTTAAATAATGACAGTCATTCTGATAATCCTGTGATTATCAGTAATTACCAGTCAGTAAGAGAGGTCACAGCTCAGGCCAATTGTTAGCCAATAGGAAACATCACAGTATCTTTCCCCATTTTCATACATGAATGAAGTTTTACAGGAAGTGGTAGTCGAGAGAGAGAAATAAAAATTCAGGAAATATGGGTTTTTAAGCTTTTCTCCCAGAACAAATAAGTTCAGTTGGAGAACTCCCCCTAACTGACTGGTAGCTAATGGGTGATTTAATTGTTTCTTTTTTTCTATATTTCAACCTTTAATATGCTTATCAAGAGAACAAAATACAACAGAATTGATAAACAATTTGGAGAATACAGTTTGGGTAGTGATACACACACAGGAAACAACCAGATGATACTCAACATGAATTAACACACTTATGCACTGGGGTTTTACTTTTTCACGCGATATTTTTATGACTCATGTTTATGTGCACAATAAAATACATGTTGATGTCCAACATGCCCATGTCCTAAAACTTATTTTACTATACTAAATAGTTTCAGTACACCAGTGGTGGCAGTAATATTTAGGCACATGTTTGTGTGCAGTTTGGGTCTCTTCAAAAGGTGTGACTTACAGCTGTTAGATTAATTATTAGACCACATTTCTTCCTTGAAAATGATGGTTCATCACCATCCTCCCAGGTTTTAATTGCAGTGGACAGTTCACCCAGTTTTCGTGGTTTCAGCATTCTCCTTAGTCGTTTTTTTTTGCTTGATGCAGGCCAAATATTGGAACATTCTGAAACGGAGTAATATCTTTTCCACAATCACAAGATGGGTCTTTCAACATGGTTGTCTAAGAAATGAGAAGCTGAAACATGAATCACTGTAGTAAATATCCAGCAGAAGGCTCTTACCTACTTGCATTGTTAAATCCAGGTAGTGGACTGGTAAATATAGTTATAGCTATTTATTGATGTGTCTATGCAGTCACAGCCATACTGCTGAACACACTACCATTAATGTGAGGATTCCAAACCGTATACAGCACACAAGACAATGCAGTACTGAATGTTTCTGTTCACCAAATTATGGCTCTAAAAGCTCCAAATGATCACTGCCCACATGTTTATTTTTATCCCCAGAAGGAGAGGACCAATTTCTTCTGAGCAAGAATGGAGCTTTCTACCAGAGGCAATGATGGGACAAGTCCAATGGACACTGAATAGAAAACACTCGAGGAAACATTGTTAAAGCTCTAGTTTTTCACATTGATATTTTTTCTTGAAAAAAAAAAAAAGTGAACAGTTGGCTTTGTTACAACAGTCAAACTTTATTTAGTATAAATAATGTTTCAGATTTAAGTTAAAGTTCACAATTGATACGATCTGTCAGTCTATCAGGTTTGATCATTCAAGAGGATTAAAAAGAATGACATTATACTTAATAAAAATGTTTAAACATTCTTGATCTCTGCATTACCAATGGTGCCATTCTGTGAAGAAAAGAAGTTGGAGCCAGGTCTCTTTTTCCATCCTGCACACAAATATTCAGCTTGAGCTATTTCTCAGAAAACATCTCTAATGTACTGTTCCGGACAAAAAAAAAGTTAGTTGGATCGTACAGGTTTAACTGAGATCACTAAAAAAAAATTTACCGTGATTGTGCAGTGACTATAACTGCAGTAGAAGCACGCAAGTGGTTTTGGGTGAGATGGAGCAGAAAGGCATCAGGTGGCAGACCCAACATCTTAGTCTTTAACTCCTCTACACGAACATGAGCAGGAAACACTGCGTGATCTTGCACACTGAATCTGTTTCCACTGATGTATGGGAATAGCATACATATTAAGATAGTCCTACTAACATGCATTTAAATACTTCATACCACAGTCTTCGGAATTCGCAAATCTGGTTAAAAGACGTTGATTAACTTTCTAGAACAGCAGCACTTACAGTTGTCAGCAACGGTTCAAATCACAGTAACTGACTCATGGTAATATGCTATTCTATTCACAAACATATTTTAACAGCAGTAATTGGTAGGGCTTTGTACAGGGGATGTTTCACATAATCTAAACCTAATAAGTTAAACTGAGTTATTTAGCAAACAAAAAGTCATAATTCTTTACATGTAAATAAAACACATGCAGTCATAAAACAATCAACTTCATGGTGAATGTCCTTCAGGATCACGCCACCCCACATTATTTTACAAAAACCACATGTCTCAATGTTCATTAATTCCATACTTATGGCAGTCGTACTTCTTGACTGAGAGGAGCAAGAGGTCATTGAAGAGGTGGAGGAAGATGTCTGTGCTTGAGACCATGGAGCCAGAGGTCTGATTACTCTTGACTGTCAACTTTTTCAAGGGTCCCGCTTGAATCAGATAACGGCCACTTGCGATTAAAGGTACTGACTGATGGAAAACAAGACATTTAAACAAGTGGAATAAACATTCTGGGGGGAAAATTTAAGAGAGAAAATTCAGACCTTGACATTGCCGAAATCCAAAAGCTTTTCCAAGCTAACCAGTTCCTCGGTCTGTTTCATTTGCTGGACGTTGAGGTCACACTCCACAACTATCTAAAAATGACACGGAATATAATGAGTCAGCTGTGAGGCACTGGGTGTCTTGCAGTTAGTCATCCCAGGATAGACTGCAAATCTCACCATGATAAAAAAAGTTACGTAAAAGGTAAGTAAATAATTTAATAATTTAATAATTTATGGACCAGATTCGTAAAGTCTGATTAAGAATGTTGCTTTTGGTAATATAGGTTTAAACAAAATAAATAACATTAGAAGACTGAAAGCATACCTCTCGTACAGATTCAATTGCACCCTTTAGGTTGGGAACATCAGTGGAGTGTTCATCAGTCCTTTTAAGGATATTCTGAACCAGTGACAAAGAACATCACTTCTAGCAAGCTGTGTTCATAGCTACATCAACAAAACAAAAACCATGCTCTTCTTCCCTGGTGTTTATGAGATTTATTTAAAAGGGTGTTAAACTTCCTTACATTCCTGGGTTTGGAAAAGCCCACCTCTAAAATAAGCCTTAATCTTGTTATCCTTTGGAAGGGAAGGATCAGGAAGGACTTGAGTGTCTGTCTCTGGCAAGCTGGGTCCTTCTCAAGCTTCTTTAAGGCCTGCACAAATTTCCTGTTTTCTTGTCTGTAAACAGACAGTAACAATCACACAAGAAATAGCGCATGTGTCGGTACAATTGTTTAAACTGTAGTCAATATGAAAAGGATTTTTAAAACAATAACAATGAATAGGACTAACAAAAGTTTTGCAATAAGGGTCTCCTGATACATCATGTTGGTGACATAGGGCACATAGACTCGACGAAACATTGCTTTGTGATTCAGTACAACGTCTCCAATCTTAGACATCACCACGTTCTGCCCCAGTCGAGTCTCCAAATCCTGAAGAAAACTAATAAAACAGACACAAATCAGTGTGAGGCACATGTCAGTGTGATGCATACCGTTATGGTAAATAATTTAATCTACCGTTGGACCTTACCCCTCGCTGACCTTGCAGACTTCCTTCAAGTTCGAAAATAAAACATGATTCTGCACGGGAGTTAAAGTTTGCTTCAGCTGAGCAGAGGACTGAAAAAGTCCAACTGCCACTCGCAAACTCTTCTGATATGAAGCCTCGGACACGATCAGTTCAAACGTGGCCTGTGCAAGAAAGAAGCACTCTTTCTACACTTTGGCAATAACTACAGACAAATGACTATAATAAAAACCTACCTCCTGATGGCGAATATCTCTGGCTGTAAGTGTGTGCACCAAGTTTTGCCTTTTTACTTCAGGTAGCTGTTGCCACAGGGCGTACGGTGCCACATCCAGTCCTGACGGGCTTGTTGCACAAGCTGGGACTGGTGCAACAGGAGAGGGCACCGCAGATTGACATGGCGCTTCCACAATGTGTACCAGTTTTTTAAGCTGCGCCTTCTGTAACTCTGCCTTCATACATTTCAGCCAGTACTCCTGATACAGAGGCACTGCTACGGGACAAGTGCAATGACAAATGTAATACACATACTGTATTTCACAATACATAAAGTTTAACTAAACTTGTACTTACAATCACTGATATAGTTTAACTTCACTTCAAATGTTTCATCCGGAGTTTTATCCTGAGTATCGGCCATGCAGCTTTAATAAAAGACAACACATATTCAATGACCCAGTACACCAAGTTTGTTAGCTGGACAGAATGATAAAGAACAAAGAAAAGCTGTAAACCTATACATTTTCTGGTCCTCCATTTGTCACATCATAAACAAAACTTTATTGCTCCCCTTCCACTTACATGTGCAATCCTTACTCATTAGGCTCAAATAAGTCCCTCATTAAATCCTGCTTAATGCTTGATAAGGAAAAGCTAAATTAATCCAACAAGATTAAATATAATTGTATTTACTATATTACTGTACATTGTCCATCATGCATCTTTTTATTTAAGGAGAACAAGCACAGGACAAAGTGCAAGCATACTGATTTTGTGCATGCGTGTGTGTGTGTGCGCGTGTGTGTAAGAAGTAATTTCACCTTAATTCATTATCCATGAGGGTCTAGCTTAAAATTATTCAAATCCAAGTAATGATCAATGTTTTGTTAGGAAAATCAGGAAGGACACCACAAGGCTGTGGCTCATCTACACAAACAGGACTACAGGCCAATATTACACTTCTACAAGTCTAAAAATGTATTTTTAACATTAAAGATCATGAACCTTCTTACCGTTTGTCCTCATCTCGTCGACTGACCAGAACAGGGGAATCTGTGGGAGTGAGAATGGGTTTTTGGTCCTCTACACTGAGGAGTGATGCAGTCTGGAGAAAAACCCTCTGAAGACTCCACGTGTCTGACCTCGCAACTGACCTGAGAGCCTCAGCAATACCACCTGAGACGCTACATGGAGGAAACAAAAGGTCTCGACGTAGTCTACTAATCGTGTACAAATACATGATAGGTAGTTAAAGATAGTTAGAAATAGGATTAATAGGTAATAAAAAACAAAAACAAACACTACCTAAAAACCGTTTCTGGTGACTGGGAAACCTCCCGAGTTGTTATGAAGCGGTGTTCATCCATCTCAGACCCACAAACTAAAGAATCTCTATAGGCCTAGAGAAGAGGCACAACTTTACACTCTGTCTTTATCTAACGCAATATCATGTTCTTAATTATGCATCGTTAAGCAGTTATTAAGCAAAACACTTGCTATAATATGGCTAATGTGTGTGTGTGTGTGTGTGTGTGTGTGCTAACACACGCTATATAAGCAGCTCTGCTCTGGTTTGCTGTGGCTGACATCATTAAACCTACCATTTAATTTCACACCATGAACTCGGACCTCAGACCTCTCTTCAACAGCAAGTTCTCCCTCGTCTGGTGTAGATTTGACTCCTCGGGTGTGGCTCATTGATTAACATCACATAATCCAGCCGGTTAAATACAAGAGTTGCTATCTGGTGGATTTCAATGCGCTGCCTCTAATAATTACCATTACACAATGAAACACACTTGCACGTTGAAGTTATAAAGAAACACGTTTTCCTTTATTTGGTTTTTAAATTGTATACAAGTTGCCACTAAATCATCCAAATCTTGAACACAGCTGAATCAGAGACTACCTTTAAAAAATGACAAAGTTTATACACGCGAATCAAAACAGCTCGACAGAGCAGCCTGGATTTCAACCAAACGTTATAATGAGTCATGGGGAGAAATAAGAATGAATTGAATCATACACAAATCTGCCAATGCCATCTAATTATATGATCTGATGCCCAAGCAATATTGGAACCCAAACAGGCCTCCGGTCCCTACCGTTTAATTGTACTTTTCTAATTATTTTTTATTGGAGTTTCACACCACAATGCAAAGATCATGTTTCATATCAACCAAAATAGCACGAAAAATCCCTGAAAAGTAAAAGATAGGTAAATGGTGATGAAATATGAAGTCACCTAAGTTTCCTGACTTCCTGATGTTACTTCTCTTCCTCCCACAACTGATCATTTCCCATTCGTTAGACTTGAACCTCATTCTGACTGGAAAAGAAAATACTGGTGGATAAATTTCAACACTAAGAAACACCGGGGACAATATAATGGTTTACAAAGTCTGAAGGCAACCAATTTAAGCATAATGAAACACAATGGGCAAGTTATACATGATTGGCAAATATAAAATCAGCAGACAGTCAAAGAAAAAGAAAGACGCAATATTTGATAATTATTGCAAATTCAACAAGTATCAACTAGCAGTTGGATGATTTTATGTCTATTCTGTTCTACATTGTAATACCCATGAGGCTTCACCAGCATTTCTTTTTTTTACTTAGGCTTAGGCTTAACATGCCTCTGGGGTCCTGTCTGCATTTTTCATAATACAGCGACCTTTATATACAAGAATTATTCTGTTTAGGTTGCTGTATACCCGGTACATGCAAAGTGTAAAGTCTTAAGACAGATGAGCCAGTTTGTTTTACTAAATACATTTGCATATTCAAGAACCACCCAATTTTATTTCCAAAATTTATTTAAAGAGCAAGGCATGGTTATCCACAGTAGGTAGAGTGTAATGGTGAAAGAAGAGACATAAAACTATTTCATTTAAAATACCGTTCACTGTTAGGCTTCACAGCCACTCTATTCAGAATCATGGTCATCCTGAATAAATTGAATTTCAGGTCTTTTCAAAGGACCAGTTACATGCACACAACCGTCAATAACACTATGCAAACCCACTTAAACCAGACAGCAGTTAAAAGCAGTAAACCCTTCAAAACTTAAAAACCATGAAAAGAAGGGGGGAGCTTCAGGCACCACTGTTTTTCTTGCAAATGGCCAAGACAGGAACATATATACTGATTTAATATGACAAACAAACTGAGCACAAATAAAGAAAAAAGGGGCATCAGAAGAAAAGAATGATATCCACATAATGAGGCAAATATGCCTTTAATGGGTCTAGGTGGGCACAGATATCTTCCTGGCCAGCAGCAGCAGTAGGGCAAGTTCCACACTGCCTTCAGCCTGTTCAAGAGCTTCAGCTGCCTCATGAGATGAGAACCCTGCTGCTTGTATCCTCTGGATGTGCTCTGCAGGGTATTGTCCAGATGAATGAGAGGATTCGACAGGCACAAGGTTGGAACTGTCTGCTGAGGAACCTACTGCTACAGACAAGGGCTGTGGTTGGGATGGTTCACCTGGAGGTGCTTCCTCTGGCTCCAACATAAGGCCTTCCCCATTTTCATCCACCTGATTTTCTTCAGGGAACTGTATTTCCTCCAGAGAACCCATATTTTCCTCGATGCTGATATTTGTAAACCCATTAGTCTGAGTGGTTTCTTGTCTTTGAGATCTTACTGTCAGTCCTTCAAAGGTGTTGTCCATTTCTAGAGCATTGTATTCAGATTTGGCAATTGTTGTTTTATTGGTTGTGGCAGTGTAAGATGATGAAATAACATTTGGGTTGACACTTGTATAATCTTTTCCTGTTGGATTGTGGTCCATCTCATCAGTGTCTGGTCTTGGGGTGGTGGTACAAGTGGCAGATAGAGGGCTCCAGGCACCAGCCTGAGCATTACTGTTAGACATTAAAAGGTTGTGAAGTTCCTTCAAGGCTTGAGCCAGAGAAGGGATAGTGTCGCTCTCTGACTGGTCCCTTTCTGATGTCATTTCACTCTTTGAAACAGAAAGGCTAGTTTCAAAATTCTTCTCAGATTTTGAGTGGACAAGAGGATCTTTGGATGAACTAGATGGACCTGGAAGGTTGTGGTGAGTTGTCAACTCCGAAAGTTGATCTACTTGACCATTTACAACATCTTTCATTGTGCTGCCTTGTTCTTTTTCCAGAAAGGGATCAGGAATGTCAACACTTATTATTGTTGGATCAACAGAATCGGCCATGTCTACTTCCTGAAGGCAAATATCATTCTGGGAGCCAGTCTGGGAATCAGGTTCTTCTGCTTCTTCTAAGGCAATGCTTTCCCCTGCATCTAAATCTGCCACAGCCTTTCTACAAAGTACAAATTTAGTCCCTTTATTGTCATTTGACACAGTACTAGAAAATGGTTCCTGAGCAGGGAGAATGGGTGATGCAGTTGACGGAGGTTGAAAGCCATCAACCTGCCCATGGAGAGGATCTTGAGAAGATTCTTCCACTTTTAAGGGCACGGATGAGGCAGACGTTAGGTGCTGTTCAGTCATGCCCTGGATGTCAGGTGGATATGACTTTGTTTCTCCCTGGGATTGATATGGACTGAATGATGCCTCTGATGGCAGGCTCTGGCTAATGGAGGCTGGAGCAGACTTGGAGCGGTCTAATGTAAAACTTCGATTAGGGCTTGTGGCAGCTGTGGAGGTGGATGGTGTCTGAACAGATCTATGAAGTGGGAGTGGTGGGGACTGTGGTGAGGTAGTTTTTTCATCTGCAATTTCTAGCAAAGAAGGCAAGAAAGTGGTTACGTCTATATGTGTTAAATACATTTGATTACAATACTGTAAAAGCATGCAATAGAGTTAACATACATAGCAAACCATGCATGGAACTATGAACAGGCATGTGTTAAATTGTATTCAATTACACTTGGCACTCGAGGAGTCTTGCACATGCCATATGTAGAATATTGTCTTGAAAATATGCAGTGAAATGGCCAGTTCATTGCTCTAATTTACTGATGTTAATTTCAAATTACACGGACTATCAAAGTTACCTTGCGACTGTAATTTTCTGCTTCGTTCAGAGTACTGTGCATCAAATTTAAATCAATGCAAATATGCTTTGTGTTTGTCAGACAGAAAGAAACAGCCAGCAATAACTATCTAAATTCTGCATAGAAAAAAAATGACCTTTTTTTTTTTTTTATAACAATGGCCCTCATTTCAGTTCCTCTCTATACCTTTACTAATGTTCAAAATATTGCTGACTGCCATATTACTTTCTGTGTTGTCAGTAAGTAATTGTGTCTACTTCTATTAATTTATGCATGTAGTGAAAACAGGACTTCTGGTGAGTACTGTGTTAAATTTTTCCTGTAGTAATCAGGGTGTTTAAGAGAATTTGTATGTAATATTTCAATAACGGATCCTTTGGCCATGTGTGGCTGTTGTACCTTGGTAGGCTGGGCCCTGATCAGCTGTCTGTCCAATGCATCATTGCTGTCCTGCACATGGTTTAAGCACACACCACACACGGCATGCAACAGGAGGCAGAAAATTAGGAATCACACACATCCAGAGACAGAAAGGAGTTAAGAGAGAAAATGGTGTTGAATGAAATTTCGTAATGTGTTTGTACAGTGTGACCCCAAGTGTCTTTCACACACTTTCTTTTCAAGGTGAACATGTTACAGTTTTGATTTATAGTGGTTACAGTTTTATCTCAGAATCATCTACAATATTTTAGTTAAAACAAAGATTACAAATACATGCAACAAAATATTAATTTAATGTTATGGTGTCAATACAAGACTGAAGAAGCATATTTACACACAAGTTCAAATTTCTTCATTTTGCCAATATCAGAATTTCCGTGAGAATCTGTCAAAATAGCTTAGGTTTTAGGAATAGCATTGTGTGTGTGTGGGGCATACTCTCACACTGTACATCGCTTGGTGAGATGGAAACATTACTAGTGCTTCACAGCAAACAATTCAGAACATGCTACATAAATCACCATAAACCAAGCCCTGGGAAAAATAAACTGGAATATTCTTTCATGCTGGTAAAACCTTCACTGAAACTACAGTGACCATAGAGTCCAACCAGTTTTTGTGTTGAAAATAGCCCTAATGAAATAAATATCATATGTGCTTGTTTTTATGGTAGATAACACTGTATAATGCATTCTTACTATAAACAAATATTACATTGTAAAACCAATCTGTGAAAAATTAATCCCATGAAATGAATATGCTGCCTTCAGTTCTGTTTCACATGAGCCACAAAAACAGTAAAACTCCTATATACCAATTAACAATATTCCTCTTGTTTAACCTATGCACCCTTCACTGACAGATATACTGCACCTCCCTGTATTCTGTATCCATGTAAAGCCCATTAAACAGTCTACTTCAGTGTACAGGATTACAGATGCTATCTCTATGCATGCAGCTCACCGCTGTCCTGTATGGATCTTTCTAATGCCTCTGCAAGCTCTTGGTCTGCAATCTCCTCTGGTTGAGTGTCCTCTCGCACTTCTGGCCCATATGCCAGTCTGGCACAGTCAGGCAGCTCACCCTCAGGAAGGAAGTGTGTCTCTGTCCCTGTTGTTCCAATCAGCAGCACATTCTTCTTAAGGTCAATAGAGCACTGAAAAAAAGGCATTCAGACAGAAAAAATATGACACAATGATAAACAACAGTTAATAACCCTAAAAGGGTGTATACCATGCTATTAGGATGAAAATAATAATGAATATTCCTGAAGGCCAAATGTAAGCTTCACAGAGTGGTTACCATTACCCAGACTTATCTGAACAGTTACTAAAAAAATGGAGCATGTCTGCAGTGCTTTTAGTTTTGTTGTTTAGTTTAGTATGTGAACTTCACTTAGTTCCACAAAAGGCTCTAGGACAACGTTGGGAATGTCACCCTTGTAGGGAGTCAAAAAACGGCTCCGAAATAATAGTAATCATGTGCAACAGTAACAATGAAGAGATATGTGATCATTTTAAAGTCAATGCAAGATATACATAGTCTCTGATTATTGGATTGAGTGCAATGCAAGAAATACTATAGACTGTGAAAGCAGACCTGGTGTCTTTTTAGCATGTCAAGGCCTAGCAACATGTCCATAGGTTGATCTTCCAAAATGGAGAAGGAACAAGGAAGGAAGTCCCCTTCAATCTGCACCTGAGCTGGAGCACACAAGAACATAAAATTAAAAACTAACTTTAATGGACACAGAGGAAACAATACAAAACAGTACAGAAAAGCAGAATGCAGTGAACAAAACAGTATACTTGAAAAAAATTATCCTGCTTACTTCACTGTAGTACATTGTCAAGTCATACTTTGTTTACTTTTAAATCAACATTACAAACAAACAAACAAACAAAGCTTCAATATTCATGTTATTTTGTAGCAAAGGCGTTTCTGTAGATCAGATTAAGGGGAAAAAATAAGTTATTTTGGCTTTAGAATTTCTTATCATATATTAACGGTTTTAAAAAAAAATGGAAAAATGGAGGCAGGATCTTTCTGGCATTATCATTACAGTAACATGAACCTTGACCTACATCAGAAAACATTCTATAACAGGTTTACACATCTCTTGAATCTAAGCCATACCCAGATGAACTCTGCCAATGATCTTCTGTGTGCCCACACCCTTAGCAATCCCTGCCCAGCGCCGGTCTACTAGACGCATGATGTTGCAACGTTCTGCGCAGGCTTGGCTCATGATGGTCATTTGGGCTCCTGAGATGAGAAAGAGAATGTGTTCAGTTATAATGGGAGTCTTAAAATTAGTGACACTGCGGAGCAAAGCACAGTATTACGTTATATACATTTACTGTAGCAAGTAGTTCACAATAACAAGCAGATAAGTGACATTTTCATGTAAATTTCATGACTCTGCATAGTTCTTACCAACACGTTTGTGTCTTCTACTACTATGTCATGTTAGAGCTGGACAAAAACATGTCCAAAAGCAGCAAACTGTAAGCAACGTGAGCGACTTGTTGCTTGGCAGAGTGAAAGTAGGTTTCAAGACATTGTGTGCATCCTGGATAAAAGATCACTAATTTACCTGAGTCAACAAAGGCTTTCACAGGGTGTCCATTAACCTTGCAGTTGATGTAGAGCATAACCACTTGGCCAAAACTTTCTGGTGCCTCTTCCATAGCAATGGTCATATTTTCTTCAATATTATGTTGCCTGAGAACATACAAAATTAGGGTCACAAATTACCTAGGGCCGATTGACCTTGTTCGCACACTTATACCATAAACAGACATTTATTAAATGTTCATTCGTGAAATAAATAAACCAATCTTATTTTAGTCAACACCCAGCATGAACTTGAACAATTAGGTAGTTTAAATTAGGTTGCATTGAGCACTATAAAAATATATATATATACTAAAATATAAAAATATTTAATTTTTGTCCCACGTACATTTTACATAAGTGTGCCACTGAAGTAGCTGTACACATGTTCAAAATATGACACTGATGTATTGCCATGCATTTAAATGTGGTGGATGTCTATTTTGTTGCACTGGAAATGTTTACAATGCATTATTAGCTTAAAGACTAGATCAAAGTATATACACCCAAACCCCATGATGTACCTGATATCCTCCTCGATCTTGGCCTGAGCCTCCAGGTCAAAGGGGTCAGCAGTGAGAAGTCTGATTCTCTCGTGCTCTCTTCTGGCTCGTTCCTGCTGCTGCTCCTGCAGCACTTTCATGAAGCGCTCTGAGAGAGACAAAGTGAAAAATGTCACAAAATTCACTGACCACAATATATAAAGGGCTGTCATCTGCTCTCTGTAATCATCTGCACTCACCGAGGTCACCGCTCAACAGGGCCTCAGCCAGCGGCGGGTTACGTTCCTTCAGCAGTGACAGCTCATGTGGATTGGCGAGCAACATATCACGTAACAGGGCAGGATTGTCCAGTCCCTGAGGAGAAGAGGCAGGGGAGGCAGCAAGGGGTGTCTGGGCAGCCTTAGGATTTTGAGACTCTGTGGTGGAACGATGGTTTGAGGAAGTGCCGGGAACTGAGATGGCGCTAAAATCGATGCGGGGCAGCCCTGGGGAAAAATTTTTCCAATAGTCATGTCTAATGTTGTCTTATGTTCAATCAGGATTTGTCATTACCACCAGGAAAATTGCACATTTTCTCCTCAAGCTGTAATTAAAAGTGGAAGCTCCTGAAATAATTTTGATACTTTTGTACTAACTGTTCATTGTGGCAGAAGAAAAAGACAGTTCCAGTCATCAACAGTAGTTCACTATTTCATTCATCCATTGTCTACCGCTTATCCGATCTACTCTCGGGTCACGGGGAGCCTGTGCCTATCTCAGGCGTCATTGGGCATCAAGGCAGGATACACCCTGGACAGAGTGCCAACCCATCGCAAGGTGTACACACACACACACACGCACACACACACGCACGCACGCAATCACACACTACGGACAATTTAGAGATGCCAATCAACCTTCAATAATGCATGTCTTTGGACCAGAGGAGGAAACCGGAGTACCCGGAGAAAACCCCCGAGGCACGGGGAGAAAATGCAAACTCCACACACACATAGCAGAGGTGGGAATCGAACCCCCAACCCTGGAGGTGTGAGGCAAACGTGCTAACCACTAAGCCACTGTGTCCACTGTGTTCACCTAGTGAACAATCTACACTATATTGTCAAAAGTTTTGGGACACCCCTCCAAATCACTGAATTCAGGTGCTGTTCTTCAGCGGTTGGGCTTGGCCCCTTAGTTCCAGTGAAAGGAACTCTTAATTCTAATGCTAAATGTGGCAACAGAGTGTATAAGATCACGATGGCGTGGACGGCATTTTCAACATTAAAGCCGAAGCTTTGGAACCTGATCTGTTTGAGCGGAGTGTACAACTGAGGAGGTGAGAGAGCAGGATTATCAAAGCTCTACTTATTAAAGCTCTGCTGCACTGCTTTCTTTGTGTGAAGAAAAAGTGAAAGATAATGAGTGAACTGTGTTACAAAAAACGCTCAGTATGCAAGTCGTCCATAGCAGGTTTTCCTTTTAGACTTCCAAAATGAAAAACTGGAAATGGATGTACCTGGGAAGGAAGGCTGAGCCGCTGGCCTTCTCTCAGCTTGTCTCAACACCACCACATCTCCATCTTTCAGGCCGTAATTCCCCAGGGCTCGGGTGAGGTCTCTCAGAGGCTGCTCCGCATAGGAGATCTGCAGAAAAACAACAAGGACTTCACAGTCAGGTTTATTTAGTTAAACAGGACACAGGCACAGATTACGAGCTCGTCTCTGGTCACACACACCAAAAAGCAAAGCGAAAGTAAACAGCAAACCGCGTAGAGTCTTACAGAAGCAGCAAACCCACGATTTAACAAGAGTTTCTCTCTCCATTTTAACAGCTCCTGACTGACATTTACGAGGATCAGAGTAAGCAGTTGTTTACTGTTTGCTTGTAAACAACGCGCTCGTTACGAGGTTATGGTTATTGCTCAACTCGTTAATCAGGGAACCAAGCTAACTAGCATTACTGATTAAATGTCACACCCAGTCAACTAGAGCCATATACATTTCACACAAATATCTCTTCAGTTTTTAAAGTGTATCCGTTAGAGGAGCTTTAAACCCGAGCTAGCGACTTTAGCACTATTAATAGCCCGAGACGCCGGGTCCCTGCTGTGTAAGCTAACTGCTACTGTACAACATACCAAGCCAAAGCTAGCTGCGCTGCTAAACCGCTGTACCCTTACTGACTTGATTTATTTCTCCTACGCTTTACCTGAATCTCTCCAGCTGGTATTCCTGATTCGAGTTCACAAAGAGCCAAAAAATCCCTGAGTTCAAGCTCTGGAGAGACATCGAGGGAGAAGGTGGTCTCTCCGCGGTCCCTCGGAGCGCAGAACACCGTCAGCAGCATCGCTACACAACACCGCAGGCAGCCTGGGACACGAGTGTGTGCTGATTCAGCAGCTTTGCGCTCTCTTTCTTTCTCTTTTTCTCATATACACACTCACACTCGCGTACACACACACACACAGCGACCCTCTTGACTCTTACACCGCTTTACACTTCTCTGCTTACACAATACCCAGTTCACATGGAAACAAACAGCGGTGTACTTTACTTCAGAAGATGTTTTGTACACATACAACACCTGCTTTCAGAGTGAAAACCGTAAACCGAATTGAACTGAACCTGAAGCGTGATAGTGCGCGACTTCACGCAGCTTTGCGGTAGCTCACTGATCTGCAGACCATGTTGCATCATGTCTCTACTGTTCGCATCATTTGTAGATCAGAGAATCTGCGCCGTGAATAGCGTTACTGAATTTGATGTGAAACCGGAAGTAATAATGGACGCACAAGCACTAAAACGCCAAAACACGAGCCTTTTAAAGCTCACAGCTTCACGTCTAATAATTTGCATTTATTTACTATAATAATTTCATTTCTACAAAATAAACTTGATGGAAAGAGGATTAAGAAATAGACTGGACAAATTAAATGTTATTAACATTTAACAAATCAAATCGTATATATCTTATTACTAAATCTATGCACATGCCATTTACCTCACCTAAAAATATTTATAACATTAAGCAATAATCAATAATAAACTTAATGAGAATTTATCATATACACCATATAGATGGTAAGAATACAGTATATTACATTAGTATATGCTGTTACATGCTATTATAACGAAATTATTTATAGCAGTAAGTAAAGCACAGAGGCAAGAATGTTGAATCTATACATTTTTAGTATACACTATATTGCCTAAAGTTTTGGGACACCCCTCCAAATCATTGAATTCAGGTGTTGTTTTTCAGGGGTTGGGATTGGTCCCTTAGTTCCAGTGAAAGGAACTCTTACTGCTTCAGCATACCAAGACATTTTGGACAATTTCATGCTCCCAACTTTGTGGGAACAGTTTGGGGATGACCCCTTCCTGTTCCAACATGACTGCACACCAATGCACAAAGTAAGGTCCATAAAGACATGGATGAGTGAGTTTGGTGTGGTGGAACTTCACAGAGTCCTGACCTCAACCCCATAGAACACCTTTGGGATGAATTAGAGCGGGGACTGTGAGCCAGACCTTCTCGTCCAAAATCACTGCCTGACCTCACAAATACGCTTCTAGAGGAATGGTAAAAAAAATTTCCCATAAGCACACTCCTAAACCTTGTGGAAAGTCTTCCCAGAAGAGTTGAAGCTGTTATAGCTGCAAAGGACGGGACAACTTCATATTAAATTCATGTGCATGTAAAGGTAGACATCCCAGTTTTGGCCTGTGGCTCACAGTCTCCGCTCTAATTCATCCCAAAGGTGTTCTATCGGGTTGAGGTCAGGTCATGTTGGAACAGGAAGGGGTCATCCCCAAAGTGTTCCCACAAAGTAGGGAGCATGAAATTGTCTAAAATGTCTTGGTATGCTGAAGCATTAAGAGTTCCTTTCACTGGAACTAAGGGGCCGAGCCCAACCCCTGAATTCAATGTTTTGGGTAGGTGTGTCCCAAAACATTTGGCAATATAGTGTCTATAAACGGTGTACATATGTAGTGTATACATTTACAAACTCATTTTAACTGAGGTTTCATTTCTGAGAAAATGATTACCTTCTTACTGCCCGTTACGTTGAGATTTAAAATAGGTCTATTTATCATTTGTTTGCCTTCAGTTCAGAGATAAATTCCAGTGTGAAATCGTCCACAAGATGGCGCAATTAACCAACATTTTAGCTGAAGTCCAGTCAGGCTTCGGATTATTCGAAAGTAAAAAAAAAAAGTATATATATATATTTTCGCATATGATATAGAAGAATTGTCCATTCATGTGCAATAATAACAAAATATTACTTCTTATTGTTTGCTGTGAGATAGATGATCAGTGAAATGTGAAGGCTTCCTGAAATATGAACATATAAGCTCAGGTAAATTGGTTTTATCTTAAGAAAACATAAAAATGATAGACGATACTCAGCTTTAACATGTGATTCATATTAAGGCATGATTTCTCTGTGTTTGTAGGTTGAAGAAAGTCTCTTCTTCTTCTTTCGGCTTTTCCCTTCAGGGGTCGCCACAGCGAATCATCTCTCTCCACCTATCCCTATCTTCTGCATCCTCAACACTTGCACCCACTAGCTTCATATCCTCATTAATTCCATCCATAAGGTTGAAGAAAGTACAGTTTAAAAAAAATTCTTAAGCCCCATTGCTATTTCAGTGTGAGATAGTAATCAGTAAAAATGTCCAGCCTGTACAGTTGGACAGTAAAACCGGTTATTGTGAACACATGATTTGTTTTATTGCTCATAGGATTTGAAACAAAAATAGGAAATACAACAGTAATTTGCTTCCTTTATATGCAGTTTTTGAAAGTGCATATCTGACTGCATGTGTTAGATTAGTGTAGGTGTGTGTGTGTGTGTGTGTGTGTGTGTGTGAGTGAATTGTATGGGTGTTCTATTTATGTACATAGCAAGTTTTCCTTAAGACATAGTGGCACAGTATGCAGTATTGCTGCCTCACAGCTCCAGGACTCCAAGTTCATTTCAGATCTTAGGTTACTTCTCATGTTCCTCTCCCCTTCCCAAAACATGTAGGTAAATGGATTGGTTGTGCTAAATCAATGCGGTTTGTTGTTAATGTGTGTATGCATGGTGCCCTATAATGGACTGCTGTGCCATTTTGGAGTGAATTCTACCTGCATGATCCAGCTTTGTCAGAACACTGGCTCTAGATTCTTCATGACTCTGACCAAAGCGCTTACTGAGGCTGAATAAACAAATGAAACTATATAAATTCCATTATGGGGTTAACTTGTTTCCTTGTCAACTATAGTACCTTAAAGTAAAAGTAAATAACTCACTATGTACCATCATCTGTACCAGTCACAGGACCACACCAACCTTAGCTCTGACCAAATCACAGTACATATAAGGCGATGTATGTTTGATCGTGTGCTCATGTTTAATGGAAGATAATAAACATAACTTAAAGGCAATAATATACATGTACATCAAGCCAAGAGCACCGCTACCAGATATATGTACATCATCTTAATTTACAGTGTACAGTACAAGATTTGCATGCTTAAATTAAGGTTAAACATTTGCTCAAACATGCTTGATTAATATACATATCAAAATCCATGTTTTTCTTTCTTTAATTCCTAACAATACAAACACAAAGACTGAAATTGTTCGCACAACATGAAATACACCATATGCACAAAGATGTAATGTTGAATATAACTTTACAAATTCACAGCACAATGTCATACAACACTGCAAGACAACCTCAGAAGCACACTTTCACATATAATATAATCCAAGTGCTCTCTCTCGTGTCCTTTCCTCTTTCTTTCAACCTTTTCATTCATTTCAGATATCTAACTTTATCTCTATAAAAACATTATCAGTGTTTATTCACACATGATTAATGGAAGAATAAATGGGTTACTAGAACTATTTGAATAAAACTAAGTCTACATCGTCCCAGAAAATGGAGTACCTAAATTGGAGATCTAGTTATCACCCCTACATCACCTATCTTTATGAAGGAATGTGATGTAATGATTCAATGTTTATTATTTATTTATCTAAAAGATGTTGCAGTCTAAATATCCAAGAATGAAAAACTTTATTCTGAGAAAGGAGAGCTAGTGGACCTGTTTGGGAGACTGGTTTTAAAAAGACTGGTTTTAAATATAATAATAACATTGGACCTTTTGCTCCCATGCTAAGTAGTGGAGGTGTGCGTCATCCATCACTTCTGCAGGAGGAGCTCCATTCTAGGATTAATGAAGGAGAAACCAGCAAAAGCGGTCTGGTCCATTGAGTCAATCAAACCTTTCTCACAGTGAGAGAGGCGGGGCTTCTCACTTAAAAACTCTTGGTCAAAGTTACTGCAGTCATTAGGAGATTTCTGCAAAAAGGAAACAGCAGCAAATCACATGCATAATAAAGAGAGTAACAAAAACTTGTTAGGCTCCATATTTGGGATAAAATATAAAATCATACCACTTGTGGCCGGAAAGGGGGTTCAATTTCTCTCTTCTCTAACGCAGACCAGTTAACGGTCTTAAAGAATGGATGAACGCGGATATTACCCACAATACCCAAACGATGAGAAGGGTCCCGCTCAAACAACTATAGATTTAGAAAGGGTAAAAAGAGTGAAATAAATGTTACTTTTTAAACTAAAAATATCTAATTACTTAATTTACAAATGCAAGCTTTCCAGTACAGTATGTAATAAAATGTGCTTTCATGTTTACACTACATACATACATAAGTGTGAAAGTGTTGGCCCCTTCCTGATTTCTTTTTTTTTTTTGCATGTTTGTCACACTTTAATGTTTCAGATAATCAAACACATTTAAATATTAGTCAAAGATAACACAAGTAAACACATCATGAAGTTTTTAAATGAAGGTTTTTATTATTATGGGAAAACAAAATCCAAAACTACATGGCCCTGTGTGAAAAAGTGTTTGCCCCCTAAGGCTAATGGTTGGGCCACCCTTAGCAGCAACAACTGCAATCAGGCGTTTTCCATAACTTGCAATGAGTGTTACAGCGCTGTGGAGGAATTTTGGCCCACTCATCCTTGCAGAATTGTTGTAATTCAGCCACATTGGAGGGTTTTCGAGCATGAACCACCTTTTTAAGGTCATGCCGCAGCATCTCAATCGGATTGAGGTCAGGACTTTGACTAGGCCACTCCAAAGTCTTCATTTTGTTTTCAGAGGTGGACTTGCTGGTGTGTTTTGGAACATTGTCCTCCTGCAGAACCCAAGTTCGCTTCAGCTTGAGGTCACAAACAGATGGCCGGACATTCTCCTTCAGGATTTTTTGGTAGACAGCAGAATTCATGGTTCCATTTATCACAGCAAGCCTTCCAGGTCCTGAAGCAACAAAACAGCCCCAGACCATCACACTACCACCACCATATTTTACTGTTGGTATGATGTTCTTTTTCTGAAATGCGGTATTACTTTTACGCCAGACGTTATGGGACACAGACCTTCCAAAAAGTTCAATTTTTGTCTCGTCAGTCCACAGAGTATTTTCCCAAAAGTCTTGGGGATCATCAAGATGTTTTCTGGCAAAACTGAAACGAGCCTTTATGTTCTTTTTGCTCAGCAGCGGTTTTCATCTTGGAACTCTGCCATGGAAACCATTTTTGCCCAGTCTCTTCTGATGGTGGAGTCATGAACACTCACCTTAACTGAGGCAAGTGAGGCCTGCAGTTCTTTGGATGTTGTTGTGGGGTCTTTTGTGACCTCCTGGATGAGTTGTCGCTGCGCTCTTGGGGTAATTTTGGTCGGCCCGCCACTCCTGGGAAGGTTCTCCACTGTTCCATGTTTTCAGCATTTGTAGATAATGGCTCTCACTGTGGTTCATGGCAGTCCCAAAGCTTTAGAAATGGCTTTATAACCTTTTCCAGACTGATGGATCTCAATTACTTTCTCTCTCATTTGTTTGTGAATTTCTTTGGATCTCGGCATGATGTCTAGCTTTTGAGGATCTTTTGGTCTACTTCACTTTGTCAGGCAGGTCCTATTTAAGTGAGTTCTTGATTGCGAACAGGTGTGGCAGTAATCAGGTCTGGGTGTGGCTAGAGAAATTGAACTCAGGTGTGATAAACCACAGTTAAGTTATGTTTTAATACTTTTTCACACAGGGCCATGTAGTTTTGGATTTTGTTTTCCCTTAATAATAAAAACCTTCATTTAAAAACTGCATGATGTGTTTACTTGTGTTATCTTTGACTAATATTTAAATGTGTTTGATTATCTGAAACATTAAAGTGTGACAAACATGCAAAAAAATAAGAAATCAGGAAGGGGGCCAACACTTTTTCACACCACTGTGTGTATATATATGTATATATATATATTTGTGTGTGTGTGTGTATACCCGCTCTAGCATGTCTCTGGTTTCCACTGTGATCCAGCGGGGGTAATGAGGCGTGTCCATGCGGATTGACTCAAATAGCTCATCCTCATCATTGCCATGGAAAGGGGACTGACCAATCAGCATCTCGTACACCAGGACACCAAATGACCACCAGTCCACAGAGAATGTATACTGCTGACCTAATAAAATCTGGGCACACACACACACACACACACACACACACTTCAGCTGACCATGCATCAGGAGAGAACATTAAAGTCCACGTTCATATGAAGCCTTGTTCATACCTCTGGGGCAATGTAGTCTGGGGTTCCACAGAATGTCGAGGCAAAATTGTCTCCAAAGACGTTCTCCTTACACATGCCAAAATCAGCAATCTTTATATGTCCCTCTCCATCTAGCATTACATTATCCAACTTTAGATCCCTAAGAAGGAGAAAGGAAATGCTGTGGTGTAAAATCCAAAGACACACCTTTTGCATCTATTAGTGGAACCAAATGCTCACAAGTGGCTGCATGTTTATACTATTTATAGCTGCACAAGCAAATATGTTAGTTTATTTGGTTCTTAACAAACATGTTCACATCAACTCCCTTTTTTGCTAAGAGCTGATGTGAACATCATAGGGAGATTAACACCTTTATTTAGATTAGAGGTTACAGAGTTTTGGATCTTTAGAGGAAATAATCTATTTTAATCAGCCTTACATGATACCTGACTATTTAAATCTTTTAAATCTACTTATCACAGAAAGCTTTTCATATCCTTACAATATTAACCTATTTAGCCTTTGTGTATTTTGATATTTGATTACATTTCTATTCACTATTATTTTTTTATGTCTAATATGCATGTTCACTATGGGATTCTGTTGTTCATGATGTATTAAAAATTTTATCCCTACACATGGCTGTCCTTAAAGAAATTTTAAAAGGAAAAATTACTTTAATAACTTTCATTTAATAAAAAAATATTGTGCCTGTTTATAAAAAAAAAAAACATTAGTTAACACAATTTCTGAAAAATGTATATACTGTGTTTTAGATTTATAGCCTTAGATGTACCTGTAGATGATGCCTTTTCCATGCAGGAACTGTAGACCACACACAATTTCAGCTGCATAGAATCTAAAGCAAAGGAAAGAAATGATTGTATTATATCTATTACAGCCAAAAGCAGATTTTGTGTGAATATTGTTTTAATAAATCACACTCACGTGGCTCTGTAGAGGTCAAAACGTCCCTTTTCCTGTATATGAAACATCAGGTCTCCTCCATTCAGATACTCCATTACAAAGAACAAGTGCTCCTAACATACAGATTGTTTAGTAATCCATATTGTTCTTACTGAATAGCAACAACAAAAGCTAGGTGGTATACACAGCAAGAGCAACTGTATATAGACTAATGTGTGTGCAGTACTGCATTATTCTGAAGTGTTTACATATCTGTGTTACCTTTGTCTGAAAAGTTGAGTAGAGGTGTGTAAGGAATGGATTATCCCAGGCCAGAGACAGCACCCGCTTTTCCACCATGGTGCATTCTACATCATCATCTATCAACACCACATCTTTCTTTAGGGCTTTTATAGCAAACCATTCTCCCCCGTTTTTTAACTCAGCCAAAAACACCTGAAAGAGACACAGGACATGGAGAAGACATACTAGGAGACACACTAGAAGACACAGAAGACATAATGCAAAATGAAAGTGAATGAGGAGAGAAGGGATCAGTAGACTCAGAGACACACAGGGAGGCAATACCTTGCCAAAGCTTCCCTTGCCCAGGACTTTATGAAAAGTGAAGTGCTCAGCTGTGATGCATGCTTGGTGTGTGAGCCGAGATGAAGGGTGAGGACTTGACCCTTCCCATAGATGACCATAGAGGGGACCATCTACACAGTATCATCATCATCATCATCATCATCATCATTTCCTCCAAGTAAATCACTGTTTCTCTCATAAATTATTATTCACATATACTGACCAGTAACATCAGGTCCTGGGCTTTTGCTGAAGATTTGGTAAACTCCACTATCCTGTGTGTTTGAATCAGGCTTCTTTGTGGACTTCTGTAGGGCAAAAGCACATGTGAATATAGGGTAGGGAATAAACATTTTGTAAAACATGTATAATGGCTTAAATATTCAACAACCTCATTTGTTGCGTTATAGCCTGAACCTGAGATGGATATAATTGGGATTACATGTCTAGATAGCCCATGATACTGAAGTGAGGGAAAAATATAGCATATATATTCACAAATAAAGACGAAGATGTTCTGCTTGTATAGAAAACAACCCGTTTGTAGAAACCTAATAGAAGTATAATTATATGTATGCAAGGCATGTAAGGTATTATTGTGGAATGCTTTCTCGAAACTTGTTAAATAGCCTCTGAATTTGTATCATATGTTATCCTCTTTCAGAGGTATGAATTTGTGCTTGGCAAAAGCACAAAAATCTTAATATACTTTTATATTTAATGCTTTGAATGTTGGTTGGAATGTTGCATAAAACTATGTAAACATGTTCACTCATGTCTGGCTCCCTTTAAGACCTGTAGTCTTTAAACTGTGTGACATTCTGATGCATATTAAAAACTAAATTATCACTGGGTTTCATAACACCTGCCCGTAGCTTTCCATTAGATTTAATTTCAACATAGTGTCAGTTCTCTCAGTACATTGACATTCTTGTTCAAAATCACTCATAGGAATGCCACATACACTAGAAATTGTGTAGACAGAGACTAAAACTGGAAGTTTTGAAAGATTTGAAAAATGTAAACACGTCGATTTCTTCTGTACAACATCAGAAAGATTCGGTCATTTTTATCCACACATGTTGTTCAGGTGCTCGTCATGTCGAGACTAGACTACTGCAATGCTCTAGGGGTCTGGAACGCAATTCGTCCTCTGCAAATGATCCAAAATGCAGCTGCATGACTTGTTTTCAATGTGCCTAGGTTCTCACATACCACCCCACTGCTGCGTTCCCTCCACTGGCTTCCCGGTAGCTGCATGCACCAGATTTAAAACACTGATGTTTGCCAAACAAGCCAAGAATGGACAACACCATTTTACCTTAAAGATTTTATCATATCTCACACTGCACCATGCCCCCGTCTGATTTACTAGCAGTGTTCGACTGGTCCCACCATCTCTCAGGGTAAGAGGTATACATCAAGAATCTTTTCTGTTCTGGCACCAAGGTGGTGGAATGAACTTCCCCTAGATGTCTGTACAGCTAAGTCAAACAACGGGTGAAGACCTACCTCCTCCAGAAACACTTAAACTAGCTTATTTTCCCTGTTTGTTGGAAATAAGATTGTGCTATAATTCCTCCCAACAGAGGTTTTGGGCTGATGGTATCCTAAATCTGTGATCTATTGAACCAGTGTTGATGTATTCATTTGATAGAGACTTCAAAGCACTTTTAGATGCTCTTGATAAGAGCGCCTGCCAAATGCCATAAATGAAATGAATGAATGAAAGTTGAAAACATTATTATAATAACTTTTTTTAACACACTCACACTTACCTGGCCCACTTGAGTGAGAGCCTCAGCCAATAGTTTCTGGTTGATTCCACAAAGGTTGGCCACTTTAGTTTGGCACTTATGATGTACATTCATAGCACAGTCTGGGAAAATAGTGACAATCAGAACCACTCAGAAACACACATACATGCAAATGCATGCACAAGTTCATGATGTCTTGCTCACCCTCACACTTTAGTCCCTGCTTGACAAGACCCCACAGCAGACTCCCACAGTGGTCACAAAAGGTGGGGCTCATGTAATTGTAGGACTTAAAGCGGTGTGGCATGTCAATTTTAAAGCGCTCCTTCTGAAACTGAAGCCACACCCAAACATACACTGTCAGTTAACCGGAATACCTAAACAGTCGACATGCTGAGAATGCTACGCATACCATTGTGTCACGGCTGTTGGCTGCTGTGCCGGTGCATCTGCCAATGATTTTATCAATACACTTCTTATGAATAGCTGCATTGCATTCTGTGAAAACAAAAGAACTGCAAGTAAGAAAAATATCATTACAAAAGATTACTTGGAAAGAATCCGTGCAGACAATAATACTTACGTCTACACTTGTATCCTTGCTTGTTCAATCCCCTGATAAATAAAAGACTTAGGGTTAATTCACTAATATATCATTATATTAGACTGTTATATATTTTTTTTTTACATCATTCTACTACACTATATACACCATTCTATATTCCCCTAATGGGAAGGCAGTGTAAATATAACTTTTCATAGATGCTCTTATTTGATAATTACAGTGTGGTTGCTCACACTTTTCACAGTGTCTCTTACTCACAAACACCCACACACACAGCCTCACCAGACAAAGTCTCTGCACACAGAGCAAAAAGTGGGTTGTCTAAAGAAGGTGGCAATGAACTCATGGTTTTTGATGAAGTGAATTTTGGCCTGTTTAATGGCCCCACGACGCCGATTTAAAGTCGGAGCATCTTCCTCTGACCCTACCGACTGACAGGACTCTGAATAGAAAAAGGAGAGTGAAAAAGACCACGTAAATAGACCTTGTGGAGAAAGAACACTGAAGTAATATTGAAAGAGTCAAGGAAGAACACATTCATGGATAATAGATGTACACTGTGTTAGCAGAAAATGGACATGGACAAAACCTAATTCCTCTTTTCATCTGAACTAGGAATCAGAAACAATCAGACACTGTCATCTTGAACAAAGCTAATAATTTCCTGTCAGTGTGGCACCACCTTCTTCCTGGAGTGCAGCTGTCAGACCCCTTTCCCCAGACATCTTGTTACAGAATGATAGTTAACCTAATGGGGTTTCTATAGGAAAAGAAACCACACAGCTAGCAACAATATGACATATCTCTGACACATCACGATATAGGACAAAAACAGCCTGATTTCTGGGTTCAGTTGAAACATTGTTATGTTGACACAATAAGTGACGAGCGTCAAAGCAATCTGCAGATTGGAAATGCACAGAGAATTTCTATTGTTTTAAGACCAAGCAAGAAGGACTGGTGTAGAAGAGAGGTGTTCAGACATGACTAATAAAATCATTCACAGGAAACAACACTTTTTAGGCATCTCACCCCCCACATGACCTAGTACACACTGTTCAATATGCTGAGATTAAGCAAATGGCAACCTAGAGGCAATGAACCAACAAAAAAAGCATTAATAATTATTTAAACATAAAGATGACTGCAATAAATATTTATATGGCCACCTACAGACATTTGTTTAGGGTTCAGTTTCACATACATTTTTTTCATAATCATAAGCAACAAAATGGTCATTGGTCAACAGTGTGTAATGTTTTTCATGCAGAATAAAATATTAATAGTGTGGGGGATCGAAATTATATCAGATTACATCCCTCTTTCAAAATATTTCTAAAAAGAAGGGCTACGATTATATTTGAACTTGATTATATTTAACATTTTTAGATTTTAACATACTTTTTGGTAGATAATATAACATAATTGTTGTTCTGTGGTCATTTATTAGCACTTCATTAGCTAATTTTGAAAAGTAGAAGTGATATAATTCACCAAGATAAAATATAACTGCTTGTACCTAAACAATTATTAGTAGGTTTGCTTTATGCAGACCCATGTAAATGCACTTATTTTGTGTCTTTGTTTGCATAAAAGAGAGAAAAGAGAGTCAGAATGAGACTATACAGCACATTTTAAAAATCTCACCTGTCTCTGTATCTTCCAGGAGATACTGAACAGACATCATCACTCTTCCTGAAGGTTGCAAATCAACCTGAAGATGGACAGAATGGGTTTAAACATACCTCCATACACATTGTGTAACACACACACACACACACACACATACCCAAAACTCTGAGCGCCCACTGGATTTCTTGCACCGCTCTGCAAGAACAGATACACCAAGTGTGACTTCAGCTAAGGGCTCATCAGCAGTGCGCATAAGCAGAACCTGGAGGACACGTCCTTCATAAATATGTGCATCAAAAGTGGAGCGCCAAGCTGGAAACATTGTAGGCTTCCTCTGAATCAGAGTCTTCCCTCGATCTAGCAAGAGAGAAGGATCAAGACTGCATGTATGAGAGGATGAAAACCCACCTATGATCAAAATTCAAACATACACACTCACTAATTCACCTGTGCTGAGCGATTCTTTTAGCTTGACTGCACAAAACGGCGCTTCAGCCACTGGAGACAGGACGGCAAATTCAAAGGCATTAAAGGCGATCCTCAGGAAGGGGGCCATGGTGACTGCTCACAAACAGACTGCAAACAAACAACACAAACGCACAACTCTAAGAAACACCTACTTGCAGAGGACTATTTGGACAATCATCATGGCAGCTACCACACCATAATCACAGTGTGCTTTAACAATGCACAAACAATACCTAAAGTGAATGATCAATGTCTTTAAACAAGAAAGCGGAAATTTGTTCTGTTTCCAAACGATATATGGCATATGTAGAAAGCAAGCTTGGGATTGTCTTCATTGTTTATAGTTATAATGATGTGTCTGTCTGTCTGTCTGTTGATCTCTTGATCTCTCTCTCTCGACCAGGAACAACAACGAAACAGTACACAACCTGGCTGGGCATTGGCATGTATTCAGCTGGCCATATGATGCATGTGTTAAAAAAAGAATTTAGCACATACCTTAAAAGTGGCCAACCCAGTTTACATTCACACAGGTAAGGTACACATTCCTGAACATGATACCCAAGGACATATCCAAACACACTGAACTCCAAACCTCAAGCAAGCAATACCATTACAATGCTTCTTGCCAGTGCACTCTTAAACCAAGAGCAAAAAATGTACAGTGCGTGTGCACGCATGCTCACACATGCAATGTGTAGGAGTGGTATTTTTCTATGCATGTGGTGAAGTTTGTTAATAGGTTATAATCCCAAATGTAAGCTACACAAGTAGTTTGTGTGTTTGTTCACTTCTTACTCAACACCCTCATAATGGGTGCATATTATCAACTCTTTAGAGACAACACACCTGCCTACACACAGATCAAACAGAACAACAAAATCCTACTAGCAATAAGGATAAGCGTGACTCGTGTCCCGAGCAGCGTCCCAAACAACAGCTGGCATTTCACTGCTTTTGCCTTTGATTCAACTCTTCATTATATCATCGCTGTGAAGAAATGTGCAACACTGTAATAAGGTGATTTTGTAAGTTTAGATAATTGTACAGTTATAGCTGTTTAAGGTAAAATGTTTTACATAAAACTGTGTTCATTATTGGACATTTTAATGAACTGGCATTAGCCTAGTAGTAAAAGGCAAGTATACCATAAAGGAGGAGACCTATGCAGTCAAATGATAAAAGAGTGAAATAAAACATTGAAGGGTGTGTCCTTACAGATGCAATGTGGTGATGCAGCCCAACACACATAACTGTATCTTTCTAAAAGAAACCTTTAAATAAATGCAAAGATAAAGCATTTGGATCCTTTTGTATATCACCAGAAGTCATTCCAGCTGCTCTCAGACAATACGAGTAACCTGGTAGTAAATTTCATAAAGTGTATGTGTTCATGAAGTCCGCTTGCGCTTTGTTAGTCACCAACACTGCTGAAATGCTGAGATGTTAGAGAACAACTACACAGCACTCTGATGTATGATGCAACAGCAAGGTGTCCCGAATGTGACGTCGGCTGAGGTTTGTTTCAAAGTCACATGTCTAATGATGCCCAGGAAAATATGCACAAAATGTAAACATTCCCAAAGCAATGTTGTGATCATAATTATAGATCAAAAGGTTTGTAGTGCTACATAGGGAACAATATATTTCAAGTGAGGTGTTAGGTGTATGCAAGCACATGTGTATGTATGAAAAAGGAGAGGAAGTCAGCTTCCCCAATACTGTGGTGATGTGAGACACAACCACAGCAACAGGATGTTGTTCTCCGCAGTAACCCACCATCGAGTCTAATATGCAGATTGTAGTGAGTGGTGTTGGAGAAGTTTGAGATGCAGCAACAAGGCATCCACCAGTTTATTACAGCCTGTTTGTTCCTGACAGCTGCAAGCTACATGCTAGGAGCTGGAACACTGTAATCTATCTTTCCACCATAAAGTCAATTAGTCCAAATATTTAATCAATCTGTCCTTCTCTGTTTGTTTGAAATGTTTACAAACTTGTTGTGTGTGTGTGTGTGTGTGTGTGTGTGTGTGTATATATATATATATATATATATATATAAACCTAATGTGTCCCATTATCTCCACACACTGGTCCACGTCTGACAAAATAAATAGCAAAAAGAAAAGCCAATAAAACAGATGTTTTGGTTTAATAAGGATGAGTTTCAAAACACGAAAGCTCTTAAAAGTGTACAGTGTTCAGGTTTCCAAAGCTGAAAGGGCGAAAGAGTTTGTAGGCAAATTCCAGTCTCAAAGCAGCTCGCTATTTACAGAGTGAACAAAATGACCTAAGCTGTTTAAAAAAGATTTTCTATTTCTTTGCGGTAAAAATTTGTCTTGCACGGCTCTTCAACGGTTAAGCCCATTCTTACACATTAAAATAAAAATACAAAAAAATCAAAGACTCAGAGTGTTTACACACACACATATATATACATATATATATATATATATATATATATATATATATATATATATATATATATATATATATATAGATATATATATATATATATATATATATATATATATAGATATATATATATATATATATATATATATATAGAGAGAGAGAGAGAGAGAGAGAGAGAGAGAGAGAGAGAGAGAGAGAGAGAGAGATATAGATATAGATAAGCCCAGCTAAAAACACACATACACTGTGACTCAGCTCTGAGGAACAACTCAAGACGCAGAAGCTTACAGCCTTCACTGAAGTAAAGAAAGCTTTTCGCACTCCCACCATCATTCCATTATCAGAAAACCTGTAGAAAGCCACCATGCCATTTCTTGTCCGACTTACCTCTCTTCCAAAAGAGAGGCTTTCCTCGTCCTCACACCCCTCCGCCTGTTTTCTCGTTGTGCGGCGCTGGAGGAAGTGTAAAGCTCGCTGGAGGACGAAGTAGGGCGGAGTGACGTCGCCCAGGTGCTCCGCGTTCTTTCTGTGGCTGCGTCCTAAACCACACGCTTACTGTGTAGTAAAGGTTATGCAAATCATAGTGTACAACTTCGACCCAACTATTTCGTATGTTGATACGTGCGTTTGGATTTTTCTCTTATATCTTTCCTCTGTATGTTCTACTAGCCCCCACTTTCGCTAAAAAAAAAAAAAAAAAAAAAAAAGTGCGGGCTACAGGTGCGTGAAAATATGCGGCAAATGTAACTCAGGTGTTGACGCCCATGCACTACACTACCACACCTGTAATCCTGAAATATTTGAGAATTAAAATAACCATTGTCATGCTACCTCTGACCTCACAACAGAGACGACTCATTCAGAAATACGTTCAGTGTCTTACCTTTATAACAATAGCCTGTTTTAGAAGAAATCAGAGAACCCAGAGGAAATCCCTCTGGACATGGGGAGAACATGAACAAAAACTCAGGGTCAAACCGAGAACCCTAGAGGTGTGTGGTGGCAATGCTTCTCTCACTTGAGTTGTGCGAGGTCTAGAATTCCTAAGCAACTTAACTAATGATCGCAAGCTCATGCTGATTCAAATTCCAAGTATTTATGAAGCCAAAGCACTGCACTCATTCTCCATCTCTCTCTCTATCATATATATATTTATATATATATATACACAGTCAAGCCCGAAATTATTCATACCCCTGGCAAATTCTGACTTAAAGTCACTTTTATTCAACCAGCAAGTTTTTTTTTGACCGGAAATGACACAGGTGTCTCCCAGAAGATAATAAGACGAGGTACAAGAGGCATCATTGTGGAAAAAAATATTACTCATCTTTTCTTTACATTTGAACAAAAAGTGGCATGTCCAAAATTATTCATACCCTTCTCAATAATCAATAGAAAACCCTTTATTGGCTATTACAGCAATCAAACGCTTCCTATAATTGCTGACCAGCTTTTTGCATGTCTCCACTGGTATTTTTGCCCATTCATCTTTAGCGATGAGCTCCAACTCTATCAGGTTGGAGGGTCTCCTTGCCATCACCCTGATCTTTAGCTCCCTCCACAGATTCTCAATTGGATTTAAGTCAGGACTCTGGCTGGGCCACTGCAAAACGTTAGTGTTTTTGTCTGCTAACCAGTTCTTCACCACTTTTGCTGTGTGTTTTGGGTCATCGTTGTGCTGAAATGTCCACTGCTGCCCAAGGCCAAGTTTCTCTGCAGACTGCCTGATGTTGTTGTTGAGAATTTTGATGTATTGCTCCTTTTTCATGGTGCTGTTTACTGTGATTAGGTTCCCTGGTCCACCGGCTGAAAAACACCCCCAAAACATTAGGTTCCCTCCACCATGTTTGACAGTGGGGATGGTGTTCTTAGGGTTGAAGGCTTCTCCTTTTTTACGCCAAATGAAGGCTACATCATTGTGGCCAAACAATTCAATTTTTGTTTCATCTGACCATAAAACAGAAGACCAAAAGTCTTCTTCTTTGTCCAGATGAGCATTTGCAAAGGCCAAGCAGGCTTTATGTTCCTTATCTGGAGAAGTGGTGTCCTCCTTGGTCTGCGTCCATGGAACCCAGCGGTGTGCAGTGTCCGTTGGACTGTCTGCCTTGAGATGTTGCCACCAGCAGAGCCCAGATTCATCAGGATGGCCTTGGTGGTGATCCTTGGATTCTTTTTTACCTCTCTCACTATCCTCCTGGCCAGCACAGGTGTCACTTTTGGCTTCCGACCACGTCCTCTGAGATTTTTCACAGTGCAGAACGTCTTGTGAAGAAATAATACTTTGCACTGTAGCCACTGGAACTTCAAAACATTTAGATATGGTCTTATAGCCCTTTCCTGACTTGTGAGCCGCCACAATGCGCAGCAGCAGGTCCTCAGTGAGCTCCTTTGTCTTAGCCATGACTGTCCACAAACCAACAGCAGAGAGCTTCTGATTTTCACCTGTTGAGTTGATTAAAACAGCTGTTCCCAATGAATTAGGATGCTTTAGAACAGCTTGGACTATTTGGAATGGTATAGAACTTTGCAATTTCCCATAGACTGTGACAGTTTGCAAAGGGTATGAATAATTTTGGACATGCCACTTTTTGTTCAAATGTAAATAAAAGCTGAGAAATATTTTTTTCCACAATGATGCCTCTTGTACATCGTCTTATTATCTTTTGGGAGAAGCCTGTGTCATTTCCGTTCAAAAAAAAACTTTCTGGTTGAATAAAAGTCAAAAAGCTTGAGGTTATCTTTTACAAATATTTAAATGTGTTTGATTATCTGAAACATTAAAGTGTGGCAAACATGCAAAAAAATAAGAAATCAGGAAGGGGGCCAACACTTTTTCACACCACTGTGTTCATGTGTGTGTGTGTTGTCCTCATCTGATATGTTGAAACCTTGACACTCTACTGAGCAAGTATGGAAGTCTGCTTGTATGACCTCTTGTTTGAGAGTGTGAAGGGCAGTCATTGATGTTATTTACAGTATCATTAAAATTCTCAAAGCTGGGTATAAAGATTGACAACCTGATGAAATTTGCTTTGCTTTAAACAGTGGGAGTGTTCATGAGTTCAGAATGTGATGGGGAATCTTTTGATGTACATGTTACATGTATATGAACACATTCTCTCTGTCCACTTGACTGATTAATAAGAATACCAGTTTATTGAGTAATTTTGTTACTATTAAAATGTTCCCTTTACTGTGTGTGAGCAGCCTTGTCCTGATTTAGTCCCTGCATGTCCACAGTGCTGGAGAGTATGGCCTAGATTTGAGTGTGTGAGGGGAGCAAAGCGCAATCTGTGAGCGGGGGTGTGTGTGTGTGTGTGTGTGTGTGTGTGTGTGTGTGTGCTTTAGATATTTGGCGCAGGACTGGGGGTGGTAAGGGGGCTGAATTGGCTTTCAAAGCTACTCCCCAGCTGAACCAGCAGCATTGTATTAAATAACACACACACTGTTTTGCTTTTAATAGAAAACAGTATGAGTGAAATTAATCAAAACACAAACATGAAAACTTTGACAGCATCTTCATGAACTTTGTAACTGGTGTAGATGTCTGCTCCTGTGCAACAACATCATGAGGTTATAATATTTGAAATTGAGTCAATACTGTGCCTGGGCTCAGTTGGCCCTGGACCCTTCACATCCAAGAAAATGATAATAGACAGTTCCATATTCAACAACACACAGTTTGGAGTATTGTGTAAACATTCTGTGCAGGGCTGATGATGGTGCCTCTGAAGTTGTGCATGCTCAACAGAAGAAGTCAGCTCCCCCTCTCTATTGCTCCAAATGAGGACAGGAATGAGTTACTCAAAGCCAGAGAGGGTACAGGGCAGCTGAAAGAAGATTCAAATAGAGGTCTATCTAAGACATTGCATGCATGATCTCTGTCAAAGGCAATGCACAAAACCTTAACAGAAAACTCAAATCTCAAATGTACATGTAATTTTCACATGTATATGTTTCACTTCAGATTACATGATCATCATGTGAAAAAAAGCACATGTAAAAAAGCATTAATAATGTGTAGAAATTACATGAAAATAAAAACATGCAGTACAAATTTGTTGAAACATAACATGTGAAATGTCCAAAGAACACAAGTCAATTACACATGGAAAGTCCAGGTGACTTTTTAAGGTTAAACTAAACCAAATTAGGTTAGCATGTCCTAAGAAGGAAAGTGTTATACGCCTGTCACCTATAATGTTCAGCATGAAATTGAGCCACAGGAAGTTGCAGATTTATTCAAGGGTCACGTCAAATTAGGTTGGAAAAAACACCTAGGTTTGTGCGTAAGTCATACATGACCAGAAGGAAAACCTCAAAATGTTTATAGAACAAAAAATGGCTAGATGTAGTATGGTAGGTTTAAAATATATATCTTTGAAGCTTTCCACCATTCAGTAGAAATGTTAATGTTTCCATTCAGGGCTGGAAAAAAATCTTCAAAGTGACATCCAGGTGAATCGGTTTAATATTACAGGAGGATAGTTCCGATATTAAAATGGTTTGAATAAATTATTTAAAATGTCTAGTGTACTTTTCATGTAGCCGATTTGTGTTATAACCTTTATTCTTTTAAAATCAGGTCAGGTGTTTGGTCTGAACTGTACCTGTGGGTGGTGTTACAAAAACCCAACCTTTACTAATTTATATGTAGTGTGGTGTATGTACACGCAACGCGTAAGAGTGTGGCACTGCCAGTGTTGTGTGACCAGAGGAACAAATTAGGTTTTACCTGTAGAAAAAATACACACCCAACCCTCAGTACTGCAATGCGGAGGAACATAAGGCACTTTAAAGACCCAGAAATGCCAGGACAATGTCATTCTAACTATCCTGCCCTCCCTATATTTCCTTTTTTGACTCTCTCTCTCTCTCTCTCTCTCTCTCTCTCTCTCTCTCTCTCTCTCTCTCTCTCTCTCTCTCTCTCTCTCTCTCATACTCATACACACTCTGTCCAGTTCACCTTATATGCCTTTCGGTTTACATAATAGTCCATATGAAATATACACACCACACATGAATCTTTCTATTTTCTGTCATTCTCAAAGCTTTGCAGGTTCATTGCATATTGTAAATGTACTACATTAAATCCACATTTACATAGACAACATATCTAATAAAATGTAAGATTTAGCTATTAATTCCAGATGCTTATTCTCATGATATTTAAAAGTTGTTTTTTTTTCATTTTGTTCTAACACACTGTAACTGTGTAACTGCCAAATTATAATGAACATATTACATGGGCATGAGTCACCAGGTAATCTTACAATTACATACAAAATGTTCATGGTTTTAAGAAATTTCTAATATACATGCACGTTTGTGTTTGAACAGTGTATACTGACATTATGCAGACAAATGACAACATATGAAGAAATGGAATTTCCTTTCCACATCAGTCTTAATGAAACACATACTGTATGTTAGCTAGTTTACGACAAAGGTGTTAATCTGATAATGAGTTTATATGGAAACTGACTGATTTTTGTGTATTGATTCCAATCTATGTACTACAAACAGATAATTCGTCTGCATATGTTTCTTCCAAATTCTCTGGTTTCCTCCAATGTCCAAAAAATATGATGGTAGGTGGATTGGCTGCTCTGAATTAACCCTTTTTTGTCAATGTGTGTGTAAATGAAAACGGTGTCCTGTGATAGATGGGCATCTCCTCTATGGTATATTTCACTTGCTAAATAACAGGCTCAAGATCCTTTGCAATAAAATGGTTATTCATACATAAATTAATAATGTACGGTTTCAGTCAAACTTTCACACAACTTCCTCTGACCTTTTTTCACAGGAACTAAGGTTCAAATTGTAGTTTGGGTTACAGGCAGCATGCATTGGTAGAAAATGGAAGCATTGTCCTTAGCACTGTTTTCAGACCATGTCTCTGACGTCATCTTGTTCAAAAATATCTTGCTACTTAGATGATTCAGGATTGGCGAGAGATGGTATTTGTTCCTGAATTAGGGGCAAACACCATATATTGATATATTTTCAAATTGCTTTTCAAATAAGATTTCCCTCTAGATTTTCATAATGAAACACATATATTAGCAACTTTATCAAAATGTATATTATATTATATTATATTATATTATATTATATTATATTTCAATCGTGTACCGCTTATCCTACACAGGTTCATGAGGAACATGAAGCCTATCCCAGGGGAATTGCACACACTCACACACGTATTCACACACTATGGACAATTTATAGATGCCAATCAGCATACCATGCATGTCTGTGGACTGGGGGAACAAACTGAAATACCTAGAGGAATTCCCTGGAGAAGGAGAACATGCAAAATCCATGGATACAGAAGGCAGGAATCAAACTCCAACTGCAGAGTTGCTAGGCACCAAGCCACTGTGCCTGCCTATATTATATTAGATCATATGATATATCTCAATAAATCATATTACATCATCATGTCACATTTGGCACATTTTCCTTTTTAATAACATTTGCTTACAGATGCTGCAGGAGGGGAAAGCAGTAAAGTACAGAGTTAATCTCAAGTATAAACAAACATTCATCAATACGGTTAAAATTCTTGATTTATACAATACACGCATGCATGTTATATGTGTAGCTCGGACACTTTGATTCCCTTGACCTAATTAAAACTAGCATCCCACCATACAAATGTGATTCTTACTGCTGAGCACATACTGACAGCAACATACTGAATCAGACATGAAGTACAGTTAAGCTCCAAGCATGTGGCAGAGCAGAAGATGATAGGCTGGAAGGGAATGAGGAGACAGACTGAGCAGAATAAGAGTGTGACGCAGGAGAGAAAAAGTGGAAAGTAGAGAGGGAGTTAAAATGATGAATGTGTGCCTTATTTGGGGCAAGGTGTCCATAACTTTCAGGTACTCAAAAAAAAAAAAAAACTTCACCCCCTTTTTATCCCTTTATTCTGGGTCAGATAATCTCATGGGAACTAGGAAACAGGACAGCACTACCCCGCCTCTACTCACACTCCCAATTCTTCTTCTTTTTAGATAGTCTTTTTTAATTACTTCCTGTACAGATGTTTAATTAAAGAATCCCATTACATAAATAACATGCACAGACACATGAGGACTGGCAGTGCAAGGTACTGTTATAAACTTACATATGAATGATTGTGGCAATGTGTCAAATAGAGAAACACTTTTAACTCAAATGGGTTTGGTTTTGTGGTGTCCTGCCTCCCACAGGTTGCTTAGGGCACTACAGTATAGAGCTGTGAATAGTCTCACTTCATGTGCCAATTGTATTACATAATAGGAATAAAAGTGCTATTTGCGTCATTCACTAAGGGTGCAAACACCACCCCTCACGAATCCTGTATTCTCTAAGTGGCTTCATCTATATCTGATGAAGAAGACGTCAAAGACATGGTCTGAGAATGTGCATTTGTGGAAAAACACTGCTAGGAAAAAATGCATACAGCTAAAGTTAGCCTTTAATTCTAAATAATGTTGTAAACCAGACTGATATTTAGACCTGCCTTATTTTCTGTACTAAAAGGTCAAAGGAAGTCAGCCTGAAAGCACACAAAAAACCTCCAACTTTCATACATTTATGATTTAACTTCTGAAGTGTCTTAACGTTCCAGGTCCGCCAAGCTACCTCTGTTGGGCCATTGAACAAGGCCATTAACCTTCAATTGCTCAGTATAAAATGAGCTAAATGTAAGTCGCTCTGGATAAGGGTTTCTGGAAATGCCATAAATATAATGTACTGAAGAAAATAAAAAATGTATCTGGGTGTGTATGTGTGTTTATCACATGTTGCTCTGTGATAAACTGACCTGTTTTCCTGTCTAGTGTTTCCAGGATAATAATATTATTTTATCAAGAATTAGGTATAAAACAAAAACCATAAATATACATCTTAATTTCCCCAGAGATTATACCGATGATCCTTACAAATCATCTTTATTGTAGATTTTTTATAAATGATTTGACAATCTGCATGTGTATTATGAAAAATACACAAAAGGCTCAATTGCAGTGGGTACTGCTACAATATAAAAACATGAAATAATTACATTTATAAATATGAGACCATAACAGGTTTAACAAATTAACAGTATATAGATATAGCAATATGTGCAGCTTCAAGCTGTGGTTCTGAGTTTGGAAATAATTGGCAAATAGTAGTTAATCAATCATGTCTAAGCCATGCAAAATCATTAATGCTTAATTTGTCTTGACATACCACTGGTTAGATTTTTAGCAATAAATTTATACAATCAAAACTATACATTTTGTTCATCAGAAAGGAAATATAATGTTAATATGTAGATGTTATTAGTGCATTAGGAAATTATGACACAGTGTTTCTCTTATTCTTTGTTAATAAATATTGACAGAGTTAATCCCATCATAAAACTTGTCTTGTGATTTCAGTTCATCTTTGTAGGAAGAGAAGTTGTTCATGTTTGGATGGATTCAGCTTTACATCTCATCTGTGTTGGTCTTCATAGTATAGATCTGCCAGCTACTATAGGACTGTGGCCTCTTCCATGGCACTCACCCACCTTAGAAACAGTACACAGATACAATTAATATGCGTGACTGGCACACTTTACTATAGCTGCTTGAAGTGAAGTGTGTTTTACCTCTGTGCTGTGTGTGTATCCTGAGCCTTGAATGTGTAATAGAGTGTAGTGTGGTGGTAGAGCTGAAACACACTGCTCGCTCCTTCATTCTCAGACTTTACTGAGAAACCTAGCAGAGGAAGGGACTCACATGCAACCCTCTCCTAATGAGAGAGAAAAAGAGAGAGGGGGAGAGAGAGAGAGAGAGAGAGAGAGAGAGAGAGAGAGAGAGAGAGAGAGAGAGAGAGAGAGAGAGAGAGTGAGTTTCATAATAAATGTTTTCTTCCTTTTTTAACTATTTCACTGACTGATTTATAAATGTGCGCCTGTATTTTACCTCAGGCTGTGGATATGTATAAAGTACTTTATCTTTGAGAAGAAACCACAGACTCTTCCAGCTTCGTTTACTGTTTCGACTCCTCTGCAGAGTCCCACTCATTTCACCCTCGGATCCTGTCACCTGCACAATGTTAGAAAAAGCAGACCCATTGAAAGATAAAATTACACTTCACTGTTCTCAGACTTAAAACTCAGACACATGAAGTTGCATTATTTCAAACTACTGCTCATGCTGTGTCACAGGTCAGCATAAAACACACAAAATAAACCACTCTCTTCCCTCTTCTGCATACAGGAGCTCACAGGTGCCATGATTGGCTAGCGCTGTTGTGATGGACATAAAGTGAGGTTGCCATCAACCTGCCCAGAGATCAAGGCAAATTTCGCTCTCTTGCCTCCAAGCTACTGATAGCTCTGACATGGACGGGACTCAAACTCGCTATCTCCTAATGACAGGGTGCATGATTTTTGCTGCATTAATCACTGTTACTGAGTAAAAAATACATCTGCCCCAAAGGAATAGTAGCTAATCAAAACACAATGTCCAAAAGCCAAAAAAACTACAGCTTACAAATGAGTACTGAGCAGTAGTAATGTTTGAGACAGTGAAGTCAGATGAGCAACAGTGAGAAAAAGATGAGCACACTGAGAAGCAGTGTGATAATGGTCTGCAAATTACATGATCCAAAATCTATGGAAATATCAGCATTTCACAGCTCAGCATCCAACCTGTGCTAATTAGCCATTAGCAAACAAAACAAGTTACACTATTTAGCCATGTCTTTTGATGTTTTACAGAGGAAAAACTCTGTATTAACCTTCATATGTCACTTCATAAACTATTGTCAAGTTGTGTTAAATGTAATAAGTGCTGCTATAGCTTATGGATAACACTCAGGACAACAGGCCTTATTTATCTTTTTATAAAGTTGTGTATGTAAGCCAAACCAAACTAACATTCCACTGGATTTACAAAAGCAATGGAAACACTGATTGTCTTCTTATTCATGTGCGTAGGTTGATAAATGGCATTCACCATTAAATTAACATGCTGTTATTATATTGTTGTAGTTTGAGACATACCACTTATGATTGGTGAATTATCTCTCTTGAAAATGTGCCAGTAGCAAAAAATTCAAGCAAGGACAAAACTTTGACAGCAATTGCAAAGGATCTTTTTGGATTTGGCTTTTGTGTAAGGCATGTTTCCTAGATCGCTAACTACACTATATTGATAAAAGTTTTGGGACACCCCTCCAAATAAATGAATTCAGGTGTTGTTTTTCAGGGCTTGGGCTTGGCCCCTTAGTTCCAGTGAATGCATGCTTCAGCATACCAAGACATTTTGGACAATTTCATGCACCAAACTTTGTGGGAACAGTTTGGGGATGACCCCTTCCTGTTCCAACATGACTGCACACCAGTGCACAAAGCAAGGTCCATAAAGACATCAGTGACATCACTTATGAATTTGGCAATTAAAAATGAAAAACCCTGGATTTTTACAAAAAAAAAAAAAAAAATGTCGCACTTTTGATCAGAACTGAGGTTGATTAACAGATGTAACCAAAAAAATAAACCATGGGACCTGTTAGTGGGTGGGATATATTAGACAGCAAGTGAACATTTTGTTCTCAAAGTTGATGTGTTAGAAGCAGGAAAAATGGATTTGAGCGAGTTTGGCAAGGTCCAAATTGTGATGGCTAGATAACTGGATCAGAGCATCTCCAAAACTGCAGCTCTTGTGGGGTGTTCCCGGTCTGCAGTGGTCAGTATCTATGAAAAGTGGTCCAAGGAAGGAACAGCGGTGAACAAGGTCATGGGCGGCCAAGGCTCATTGATGCATGTGGGAAGAGAAGGCTGGCCCGAGCTACTGTTGCTCAAACTGCCGAAAAAGTTAATGCTGGTTTTTTTTTTATAGAAAGGTGTCAAAATACACAGTGCATGACAGGTAAGGGCTGTTTTGGCAGCAAACGGGGACCAACACAATATTAGGCAGGTGGTCATAAGGGTTATGCCTGATCGGTGTATATAGGATTTACTATGTATTTATTATTTAAATGTTATACATAGTATAAATGCTATGCGAATATAATCTATATTCCAATATAAAAAAAGATCAAATATACGAGAAAGCCATCCATCTATTTATTTATTTATATAAAATAATATAATCTCTCTAAGGCTGAATGAATAATTGAGTCCTGATGAAACGGCGCTTGCTACGGTTAGCTGTGACGTCACGGGCCATAGCAACGGCTCTAGAATGTTTGTTTTGAAATGTTAACACGTTTCTTTTCAAAAAGTCCTGAAGATCGCAAGCTTGGGATTTTACACGGCCGACTTCACTCTGCGATCACTTCTGCACGGATTTTACTCTGCGATCAACACTTCTCAGCGATGAGCCAAAGGAGAGACGAAGCACCGCAGCTCCAGGAGGAAGGACCTCAGCCCGGAGGGAGCGGACTGCCTCACCGCACCGGTAAGTTACCGAGTTTTTTCCCTCTTCACTTCAGCAGGAGCGCTTTAAACACCGCGTTAGCAACATAGCACCGAGTGGAAAACTTGTTAAAACGTTAAAACGTGCAAACCGATGATTTCTTTATTCAGAAAAAAAAATAAGAAAGTAATAAGAAAGAAAAGAGTGGGCAGAAATAAACCGCTTGGCTAATGACTTAAGACCATGCTAATTACCCTAGCCTAATTAGCCTAATATTAGCCGGCTTGGTTGTAGGGAACTCGTTAAAGAGCGTTAGTCAGTTAAAGTCAACTAGCTGGTGAATTAAACTAGCTGGCAGCATTATGGTTTATGGTATTTTTTTTTTAAACCTTAGACACTACGGGAAAACTGTAACAGGTAAATCGGTAAGATGCTGAAAAAACATTAAATGTGTACTAACTTATTATTTATTTTTAATCTATGAATTTCATCAACTGCTGTGAAACTAATAGGGGGGAAAAAACGTGTTAAACAGGGCGTTTCTAGAGTTTGATCCTACTGCGGGGACAGGCGAAGCAGGATTTTTTTTAATTTTTTTTATTTATTTATTTATTTTACAAAATTCATCAAATTCTCTAAGATGTTTTTATGATGATTTTTAATGTGTGTATTTGTCATGGTGTTATAAGCTTACTGAAGATGTACTCACTGTTTTGGGTTAGTTTCAGTAATATAACTAGTGTAAATACTGAATCAAGGATTATTAAAATGAGAAATTCCTGCTGTACAGAACAGATGCTGTTATAAAATGAAAGTGTTACTGAAATATGCAGATACGTGTATGTCTTTTCATCTTCTTTGACACAGGGACACGGAGGGAGGAAACTCCATCTGACCTGCTATGTGCCACTGAACTCCACTTCAACACCGTGGAGAATGAAGACTATAGCGAAGAGGACAACACTGGAGATGCCCCTCCCAGTAGAAGACAGTGTCTGGAGCAAGAGGATGAGGAGTACGAGGTTATTGAGCTGTGGAGCTCTTCCTCTTCATGGAGGAACTCCATTTTGGACTCCATTCCCAGTATGGATGCACACTCCATCAGTGAGCATTTCTGTGGGAAGAGGAAAAGGAGGATGGTGACAACTGATGAGGAGGACAGTGATGAAGAGGGCTTTCTCAGGAAAAGACAGCGTGTGGAGCAGGAAGGTGATGGGTATGAGCTCGGTAATCTGGGGAGCAGCTCATCCTCTTCGTGGAGCTCAATCTCCAATTTTGGACTCCATTCCCAGCGTAGATGCACACTCCAGCAGTGAGCATTTCTGTGGGAAGAGGAAAAGGAGGATGGAGACGAGTGATGAGGAGGACACTGATGAAGAGGCCCCTCCCAGGAAAAGGTTATGTAATCCAGGGAGCAGATTATCCTCTTCGTTGACCTTATCCCCTACTTTGGAGTTCATCCCCACTATAGATTCTTCCAGCAGTGATTTCTGGTGGAGGATGATGAGAAGGAGGGAGCTTATGAGTGGTGAGGAAGTCACCAATGATGAAGAGGCTCCTCCTGCAAGATGGGAATCTGTGGAGCCAGAGGATGACGAGTTTGAAGTGTCTGAGCAAATCGATTCGGAGAGAAGCTTATCTCCTTCAAGCAGCTTATCCTCTTCTTTGGACCTTATGTCCTTTATAGATGCTTCCACTGGCCGTCAGTTTTCCATGTGGGTGAGCCGGTATGAGGATCTTGATGACATGTCAGCGTATGACGACATGCCAGAACATCATCAGAGCGCTGAAGTTAGAGTGCCTCAAGTCTTGCTTGTCTTCCTCATCATCTATATCATTAGTGTGGACCCGGCTCCATTCACCTCCTTACCATTTCCATTCTTTTTCTGACTATTTAGTCTGTGGTAAGTATATTTGGCATGTATCTAAATATCTGGTAAGTATTTCACTTCTAGGTTCCACAAATCTGTCTTTTTAAAAATCTTTGCTAAGTATTTCCCCTCCAGAATTAGTCATTTTTTAATCTGAGGTAAGTATTTCACCCCTTTTAACCATGAGGGTTGGTAAGGATCACTTTGATACCTTATGCTGTGTTGTCATGAGGTCATTGTTTCCATTCTTCTTCCCGTCTAATGGATGCTGGACCTCAGATACACCTATCAGTGTAGCAGTTACAATGGTCAGAGCTACCTGTCCACCAAAGTTGCTGTTAGCTGACTTCATGCTCAGTACAGCACTTGGCTCTCAGTCCCTTTCTTGGTGTGTTTAAATTCAATTACCGTGCATACAGCGCCTGGAGTAGGGTTTCCCTCCATTCCCCATTTTTCAGCAGGGTGATCAATCTGTGTACTCAATAGTAAGCCATCAAGTTAGCTTGTTTCCATTATACACAGCTTTGACACAGATCAGAGTGTCTAATGAGCCTTGCTACAGGATACCAAGGAACAACATCAGCTCTGTTATCTGCTTTGACAGTGAATGCCTCTGGTCTTCAGTGCTTTCTTCACTTCTTCACAGTGATGCTGATGCAGCATGGGTGCCAGAGCAATCGAGTCGAATCTGACTCAAGTGTCACAGAGTTAAAAACCTTTTAATTGTGAATGTCCAATGCTCAATTCCAGCTGATAAACAGACTGTAGCTGCACCTAGGAGATATTCCTGGAAGAGGTTTCTAAGAGATATTTCTACTGTCTTAACCTCAATATTGACGTCTACCTTCATCAGCTTTTATATCAGCCTGAATGAAATGGCAGTGGGCCAAATTGGACTAAATTCTGACTAGTAGCTCTGCTTTTGCACATTGCTGGTCGTAAAGGTTTTCCTTGGAATTCCTAGGCATGTGCTTTGGACACATGCCTACTTTAGACACTTGCCACGCTTCAATTTTCTATTTCCTGCTGTGCAGTCATAAGAATGGCACATGTCCATGTTATGCATATTTTGTTGATGCATATTTTGTTGATACACCAGTCTGTATCCTTTGCACAGAAACTCCTCCCTGGTCACTCCACTGATGGCAACTCACTTGCCAGGATGGAGCAATGGTGGGGCAGCAGTGGAGAGTGGTGGTCTGCTTTCTCAAATCTGTGAAAGGCTGGTAGGGCTCAGGTGATAGTCACCAATGACAAACTGATTCATTTTCAACTGTAGTTCTGTCTGGCAGAGCTGATCAATCCGCTACGTCAGGATTCAGTAGCCCATGACTGCCATCGCTGTCTATTATTGCAATATTCCCGCCTCTACTACTGATTCTGTACACATTGCACAGGATTCAGAAATGAGTCCACAGAGTCCACGTCACAGCACCATGCATGGTGTTTAAACTTGCCACAGCCTTTCTAAAGGGACTGTGGCATCTTTTTCAGCCACACTTTCCTAAGAGCCTGTTGTGGCATCTCATGCATGTGATTTCCCCCTTACAGGGTTACCAGAGCCAGACTATATCATATACATCATTTCATGACTGTATTGAAAGTCTTGGTGTGCTTGCAGAGGTATCGATGTGATTCTTACCACCATTACTAGCCTTATCTATGAATTTTAACCATTTTTAATAACAAATCAAGGCAATAAAATTATGTTCATTCTGTCATTTTAAAAATACATCAATTGCTATATAGATTATAACATTAAGACTTACATTATACGTCTGGTAAATGTGCAGGCTTTGTACAGTAGGATTTGTATTGTGTATTTAGGATATATGCATCAGTATAGTGTATAGTAATCAAATTAGTATATATTATATGTTTAAGTTAGACATATTTGTGTTAAATATGTAGTATGTTATATGTAAGTATGTGATAGTTAATAAATGTAGGTTTTTTTAATGTTTCCTTTATTGCAAATTTGTATATATTAAATGTTTAGGTTAGCCATGTTTGTGTTAAATATGTAGTATGTAATATGCAAGTATGTAATAGTTAATAAACATAGTTTCTTGACAATTCCTTTATCGCATTTGTTTTAGAAATAAATCTGAAATACTCAATAAATTCCAATTATTTGTTCAAAACTAATAAGACTCAAGTGTCTCTTTTCTACACTATAAGCACTTTCATTGTTTTCACATGTAATTAAAGTGAAGTAATTATATGATGTTATGTGTATATGGATGAAGAGTGTTAATAAACCCTTGGCAATAAACAGTAACAGCAACACTGCATCTAAGAAAATGTTTAACCATCTTAGTTTAACACTTGTTTAACACTTAAAAAAAAAAATTCTATTTAACTTGTAACTTTCTTTTGCTATATTGTTATTAAATATGTAACATGGTTAAGTTTGTTTTCGTAAATTATAGAAATTGGCAAATACACAATTATAATGCATGCATGATAATGGCATGAAGACATTAAGGACATTTTAAAGGACATTCTAAAGCTATACTCGTATTTATTTTAAATCAATCATTTGTTATCTATAATTTGGGTAATGTAGTTCAGTGAATATCACTCAGTGAAAATAAAGAGAAACTTAGAAAAAGATTCTTCTTTTCATTGTTACAATGACTACTGACAAGTTTACACATACTAATACACCCTATTACACAGTATAACAAACTGAAAATACTACACATTCCACCTTCAATTTTAACTAGATTTAGGATGAATTTCACTTTCACTGGATCTCATCATTTCCTGGTGTATCATCACCTGGCAGATCTTTATTTCCGTAAGACGGGAGGGAGATTTAATTTAAAGTGCAGTTGTAAAAAAGCAGTAAGCAGACACTGATTTAACACACACACGCATACCTTAGGAGAATTTGCAAGATGAGTGAGTTTGGTGTGGAGGAACTTGACTGGCCTGCACAGAGTCCTGACCTCAACCTGATAGAACACCTTTGGGATGAATTAGAGTGGACTGTGAGCCATTCCAAAACTGGGACGTCTGCCTTTACATGCATATGAATGTAATATGGAGTTGGCCTGCCCTTTGCAGCTATAACAGCTTCAAATCTTCTGGGAAGGCTTTCCACAAGGTTTAGGAGTGTGTTTATGGGAATTTTTGACCATTCCCCTAGAAGCATATTTGTGAGGTCAGGCACTGATGTTGGACGAGAAGACCTGGCTCACAGTCTCCGCTCTAATTCATCCCAAAGGTGTTCTATGGGGTTGAGGTCAGGACTCTGTGCAGGACAGTCAAGTTCCTCCACACCAAAGTCACTCATCCATGTCTTTATGGAGCTTGATTTGTACACTGGTGTGCAGTCATGTTGGAACAGGAAGGGGTCATCCCCAAACTGTTCCCAGAAAGCTGGGAGCATAAAATTGTCCAAAATGTCTTGGTATGCTGAAGCATTAAAATTTCCTTTCACTGGAACTAAGGGGCCAAGCCCGACCCCTGAAAAACAACAGTTTTGGCAATATAGTGTATTTAGTTAGAAATACGAATTAATGACTTACTACATAATCCAAACTACTTAATGAATCTAGCAAGCAATTAATTTCAACAGCATTTGGATGTGTTAGCTGTTGATAACAGATGTTTTTCAGCATAACTCACTTGGTTAGCTGATTGCTCAAAGATGCAGTCCTCAGCCATAGAAATGTTTTTCTTATTAGTTGTCTCAGTTGAACACATAAAAATTTGGAAATGTATGAAAAGTAAAAGTAATTACTCAAGAAAGCAATTACTGACAATCTCAGGAGGAGCTTCTTCCCTCAGGCCACCAGACTCCTCAACAAGGACATGTAAGATTCCATAGAGACTCATTAAATCTGTTGTAATTCTGCACACTGCACTTTACTGTAACTACATGTAACTCACCTGCATTTTAAATATATCAGTTTTCAATCTGTAGCATTATATTAAACAAATGCTACAAATTCTGTACTGTTACTACATGTAAGATGATTGGACATTACATTCTATTACCTCTCCCTCTTTCTTATTATTTCTATTCATTCATTTTTTAAAAACTTAATTCTTAAATGTAGTTTATTTATAGGCACAGTCTCTGAGAAGTGGATTAGTTTTCATTTCACTGCAAATTGTATACTTTTATAACTGCATATGTGACAAATAAAAACGTCAGATCATTTATTACTCTTAATTCAGTTTTGAGCATGAAAGTGTGTGTGAACAAAATTATTTACAGATCGGACGTTCGACAGTTACCTGGTTGAAGGATAAGTGGCCTTTGCGACTCCTCCACAGACTGGATGGGTGAATGTTCTGGAAAACGGTAGACAGTGGCCGACTGGAGCTTTCCATTAGCATAGCGACATCACCTTCTGAATACATACATTTGGGTACATAAGTTACGCCATTTACCTTTTTATACTTTGATAAATTTCAAGACAGTCAGCTCAGTACATATACAGGTGCATCTCAATAAATTAGAATGCCATGGAAAAGTTCATTTATTTCAGTAATTCAACTCAAATTGTGAAACTCATGTATTAAATAAATTCAATGCACACAGACTGAAGTATGGACCAACACCAGCAGATGACATTGCACCCCAAATCATCACAGACTGTGGAAACTTAACACTGGTCTTCAAGCAACTTGGGCTATGAGCTTCTCCACCCTTCCTCCAGACTCTAGGACCTTGGTTTCCAAATGAAATACAAAACTTGCTCTCATCTGAAAAGAGGACTTTGGACCACTGGGCAACAGTCCAGTTCTTCTTCTCCTTAGCCCAGGTAAGACGCCTCTGACGCTGTCTGTGGTTCAGGAGTGGCTTAACAAGAGGAATACGACAACTGTAGCCAAATTCCTTGACACGTCTGTGTGTGGTGGCTCTTGATGCCTTGACCCCAGCCTCAGTCCATTCCTTATGAAGTTCACTCAAATTCTTGAATGGATTTTGCTTGACAATCCTCATTAGGCTGTGGTTCTCTCGGTTGGTTGTGCATCTTTTTCTTCCACACTTTTTCCTTCCACTCAGCTTTCTGTTAACATGCTTGGATACAGCACTCTGTGAACAGCCAGCTTCTTTGGCAATGAATGTTTGTGGCTTACCCTCCTTGTGAAGGGTGTCAATGATTGTCTTCTGGACAACTGTCAGATCAGCAGTCTTCCCCATGATTGTGTAGCCTAGTGAACCAAACTGAGAGACCATTTTGAAGGCTCAGGAAATCTTTGCAGTTGTTTTGAGTTGATTAGCTGATTGGCATGTCACCATATTCTAATTTGTTGAGAGAGTGAATTGGTGGGTTTTTGTTAAATGTGAGCCAAAATCATCACAATTAAAAGAACCAAAGACTTAAACTACTTCAGTCTGTGTGCATTGAATTTATTTAATAAACGAGTTTCACAATTTGAGTTGAATTACTGAAATAAAAACTTTTCCACGACATTCTAATTCATTGAGATACACCTGTATGTCACAGATTCAATAACCATAAGCTGAGTATAAAAGCCTCCACTATGCCACCAGCACTGTTAAACCCTGACATGATTTGCTTTAGATTTTTTAATTTACTAAAGCGCATAGAAGAACTTACCATTCTTGCAAAGCTCACTGTAGCACTTATCACACACTTTGGCTCGTCTGTTCTTCATGTATTTCAGGGGGACTTTGTTTCTACAGCAGTCTCTGCACACAACCTGTAACAAATGAGATATAAAGATAAGTCCATCTGGTTAACTAGATCGTTGAGGTGTGTGTGCACTTTTTGTGTCTAATTACCTTGCCACAGGCATGGCAGTGATGCCTTCGGTGTGTGAGGCTAAAATGGACGGGGCAGTTCATACATACTGCTACCTGGGAAACGGAGACCAGAGGTGGTGCGTTCTCCCCGAGACATGCCCCTGACTTCTCTCTAACCTAAAGAAGAAAACTGCTGTCAGAAATCTAGTCTCACTTAGTTCATCTTAATAATCATCTCAATGATTTAATGCGCTGCAGTACAAGCATACAAAATGTGTGGTTAGAAAAAAACATTCACATATCACATTAGCACATGACATATGGTTAAGTGTCTAACTGTAAGACAAATATAGGCTTACAATAATTTACAACCTTACTTTCCTTATTTCACTGCCAACAGCATCTAGATTGTAATCAAATGTAAGTCCAGTATCCAAGATTACCAAAACTGTACCTACCAGGATACAGTTGACATTTTAAAAAATCCTAATTTACAGATATATTTGCTCATTTTAATGAAATGTGGGAAAAATAAAATGGCTTTGTAATGTTACATCTTATCACTGACTAAACTTCTGGGTGTTTGTGTTCTTCAGGTACACACCACAATATATCTGTTAAAATTTGTTAATCATTGTCACAATAGGGGGGGGCTTGGTGGTTAGCATGTTTGCCTCACACCTCCAGGGTTGGGGGTTCGATTCCCGCCTCCGCCATGTGTGTGTGGAGTTTGCATGTTCTCCCCGTGCCTCGGGGGTTTCCTCCCCCGGTCCAAAGACATGCATTATAAGTCGATTGGTATCTCTAAATTGTCCGTTGTGTGTGTGTGCCCTGTGATGGGTTGGCACTCCATCCAGGGTGTATCCTGCCTTGATGCCCAATGACGCCTGAGATAGGCACAGGCTCCCCGTGACCCGAGAATAGATCGGATAAGCGGTAGACAATGAATGAATGAATATACATTGTCACAATATTGGTCTCTTCGATACTGATCTCAAAGAAACCTGCAACAAAGTAAGCAGGGCCAGAGAATTTCGGACCTCTCCAAGTGTGTTTTTCATGCCTAGCTTTTGGCATGAGCCAAAAAACAGATTAACCAGGGGATTCTTCATCTTTGTCATATCATAGCTTTACCAGGTGTATCCCAATCTTATTGTGAAAGGGAACATAGTGAGCATCGATGCTCTCTGATTTTTGCAGGACATTGTGGAATTTTTAGAGGGCAAACATTTCAGAACAATCTAAGGATTACTCGATTGAGACAGACTTTAAAATGACTGCTTCTCTGATTACTCTTCTGACCACTGAATTAGAGAGCTTATTTGGATCATGGTGGGTTGAGAGTTCCACCACACAACAAATAAAAACAAGTCATGAACACCATAGCTATTCAGCACAGAACCTTTGGTGTCCAGACCCCACAAGAAATGCCTCAGTACTTATTTCTCATCTGTTATAACCTGACGTGTGGTCAACCAGACAAAGCAGATCACATTCTAGACTGTATGATCTCTGGTGCTCAATAAAATTCAGTGTTATACAAATACAGTGTGTGCACAGAGTTTTTGTGTAACTGGGAGGTGTGATAAAGGCCTTTCACACATCCAGCCAACAGAAAACAGAGTTGCTAAGTGCTAATTGGCAAAAACTTGGCCAACATGAACATTTTAGTTTTCTACAGCCGCCATCTGTTATGATACCTGAGGAGTTTCTGCTTTTGAAAAACATTTCAGCTAATATAGCAAGGATCTCTTTCTGTAAAAATAGCTTTAAAAATAGCTTTAAAAATCATACAGAATATTTTGGTGGTCCTGTGCACTTGAGTGTAATAATAGCTTTTTTCAGCCCAGAGACTCCTTTAACTGTAAAAATGTTACAGATTTCCACTACAGATTTTTTTTAAACACATGAACAGAAAATAAGTGCACAACCGAAATCCAGGCCCAAATTTTCAGTGTGTAATTATATTTTGACTATATATTGAAAGCCATAGAACTAAATAGGCTTTAAATTGTTCTTGAGCTCTTCACCGACAGACTACATTTAGAGTCATTCTCAGAATATGATGGCAAACCAGTCCCTTAAATTCTTGGTTATGGCATAGCTTACATCATTGTACAAAGTTCCTAAACAATAAAAAAAAATAGATAAATAATAAATAATAAATATTATTAGGTAAATTTCTTGTGTGAAATTGACCAGTACTGGAATATTAGCTTGTCCCTCAAGTCAGTTGCACTTTTTTAGTCACTGGTGTATTTATGACAGCAGTGACAACGAATATTTCCAGTGACTTAAAGTTATGGCACAGCGTTAAACAATATTGGTTATTCATTGAAAATGCATTCATAATATGCATATAGTGTACAAAAACACAACTCAAAATCTGAACCTTTTACTGGTCAGAAAGAGAATGACCACAACATTTAAGCTGACATTATTTATAAGTAACTTCTGAAAACTGAATTAAAGCTATTCAAGTTAACAGACAAACAGGTTAATAACTATAAAAACCCAGTAACAATGATGGAATTAATGATGGAATTACTATAATATAATTAATATATATTCATTTTATATTAATAGTAATTAACACATGTTAAAATATTTCTATCTTTCAATATTAAGTATCTAAGTATTTTACCTCAAAGCAGCCAGGGGGTTCTAAGCTGGCTCCAAGATCAGCTACTGTCCGATTCAGTGTAACAAACCAATCATCCCTCTCAATAGAAGAGCTGCAAACAAGAAGACATACAGAAAATTCAAATGGGATGGTAAGTATGAGAGAAATATATATAGCGATAGATAGATGGATAGATAGATAGATAGATAGATAGATAGATAGATAGATAGATAGATAGATAGATAGAGAGAGGGGGGTGAGTGTGTGTGTGTGTGTGTGTGTGTGTCTTACCTTGCTAACAGCGTGATACTAATGTCTTTCACTTCAATCTTCAAGGTATTCTGAGTATTTTCGATCAAATGTCTAGTAACCTGGGACAGATACAGAAAGTGGAGATAACACTTTTGTACATAGCACAACAAAAACAATGTTAAAGTACATTAATTAATCACAACTATGAATGTTACCTCCATCCCTGTCAGTGATAAAGTGTTAATGAGTCTGTATTTGCCATCTTGTTGGGGGTATGTGTAAAGCATTATATCACTCATCTGCAATATAAAACATAAAACAGTTCATTTAATGGTTTAATGATTTGATCTAGATCTGTATTGTACAGTTTTCACCACAAGAGGGCAAGAATATTAGCATATTTAATAGAAGTGATTCTGTTATGAATCCCACATGTATCAGAGGCTTTTTTTTAAAAATATAGCTCTCATAACAACCACACAAAAAAACATATAAATGTAGTATTTAGACATTTTGATATTGTATATTGTATACCTTGATTCTATATCACTGTATACTAAACACTCAAATCATGAAAAACTGAAATAATAATAATAAAAAAAAGATTCTTATAGCACACTTGGACATGGTCACATACACACCTGCTCTTGTACATGCTTGCATATATGTCACATACAGTATATGTGATATACACCGATCAGGCATAACATTATGAGCAGTGAATAACACTGATTATCTCCTCATCATGGGAGCTGTTAGTGGGAGTGATATATTAGGCAGCAAGTGAACATTTTGTCCTCAAAGTTGATGTGTTAAAAGCAGGAAAAATGGGCAGGTGTAAGGATTCAAGCGAGTTTGACAAGGGCCAAATTGTGATGGCTAGACGACTGGATCAGAGCATCTCCAAAACTGCAGCTCTTGTGGGGTGTTCCCGGTCTGCAGTGGTCAGTAGTATTGTTTAAGTCCAAAAGTATCGTTTAAGTCCTGTAAGTATCCTTTAAGTCCTGTCTTCTGGACTTAAAGGATCTGTTGCTAACATCTTGGTGCCAGATACAACAGCATGCCTTCAGGGATCTAGTGGAGTCCATGCCTCGATGGGTCAGGGCTGTTTTGGCAGCAAAAGGGAGACCAACACAATATTAGGCAGGTGGTAATGTTATGCCTGATCGGTGTATATGTCACCTTATTCAATTTTATAGGCAATGCTATTGTTTCACTGCTGTCTAAAATCATAAATCTTAATCCAGATTAAACACCATGAGACTGTACCAAAGATTTAGGTGCAACCCTGCTACATCACGTTCGGTTACCATGTAAAGGATATTTTTGACTCACAATTTCTTTAATTGGGCCACGGTGGCTTAGTGGATAGCATGTTTGCCTCACACCTCCAGGGTTGGGGGTTTGATTCCCGCCTCCGCTGTGTGTGTGTGTGTGTGTGTGTGTGTGTGTGTGCACTCCGTCCAGGGTGTATCCTGCCTTGATGCCCAATGACGCCTGAGATAGGCACAGGCTCCCCGTGACCCGAGAGTAGATCGGATAAGCGGCAGACAATGAAATGAAATTTCTTTAATTCTACTTGTCAATTCATCTGCCTTCATTATCATAACGAGACAGACTGTGTGGGTGAGTATGATAGCAATGTCAAGCCGTGCATTTTAGATCTATACAATCATTCTATAATATTCAGTAACTTTAAGAGAACTATTTGAAATAAAATAAAATACAGAGACCTAACATTCATTCATTCATTGTCTACCGCTTATCCGATCTATTCTCGGGTCACGGGGAGCCTGTGCCTATCTCAGGCGTCATTGGATATCAAGGCAGGATACACCCTGGACGGAGTGCCAACCCATCGCAGGGCTCACACACACACTCTCATTCACACACTATGGACAATTTAGAGATACCAATCAAACTACAGCGCATGTCTTTGGACCGGGGGAGGAAACCGGAGTACCCAGAGGAAACCCCCGAGGCACAGGGAGAACATGCAAACTCCACACACACGGTGGAGGCGGGAATTGAATCCCCAACCCTGGAGGTGTGAGGCAAACGTGCTAACCACTAAGCCACTGTGCCCCCCCAGAGATCTAACATATCTACCAATATTAAAAATGAAAAAAAATTTTTTTTATTTAATATGCATTTCTTTAATAGGGGCTTTTTATAAAAAAGCTTTTCCCTGGACTATGGTGATCCAGCCCCACTCAAATATCTACCCATATCTCCCCGAAAAAATAAAAATACTTAAGTGAGCAGAGTTGCTGCCTCACAGTTCCTGCTACTATTCTGGTCTACGTGGAGTTTCACATGTCTGAGACGTGGATTTCCTCTGGGTTCTCTGGTTTTCTCCCACAAAAAACCTGACTACTCTAAATTGCTCTAAAAACTCTAAAAACTAGACTGACTACTCTAAATTGCCCCTAAGTGTGAAAGAGTGTGTGAATACATATGTGTTACAGATAGACTAACATTACAATACAATCATAATTATACTGTGAAGTAAGAATGAACCAAATTTATAAACATTTTCACATTTTAGATTACAGGTCTACTCTGAAGGTTGTGTGCTATAAATGGGTGTCTCTCTCTTTTTCACAAACAACATACAGTTCTGGGCAAAAAACATCCTGCCAGGAAATCCAACTCTAAAAAAACAAGGACATCACCATATGGGGGTGTGGGAAAAGCAGAGCGACAGACAATAGGGCTGAATAAAAAATCCTTCGTTGACAAATATGTTGTCATTAGTGACTGAAATAGCAAAGGGTCATAAAGGCTTAAGCACAAATCCATAATAAATAACATGACAAACCAAGAATAGGTGACGTGGCTGTTTGCACTTCCTGCTGACCTTCATCAGGGTTCCCTCTTTCACAAACACCTAAACACAAACAGGGTTAAATCAGCAATAAGAATTGAACCAGATGGCTAGTATAAGGAGTTAATCTAGCATCTCACCCTCCCAGGCTGAAGCAGGTTCTTTAATCCCTGAACACTGTGCTCGATATTGACCAGACGCAGAAGATCTGCCTGAGACAACACAGAGCATACTTCTGAGTACTTACACACATTTTGTCCTGGCTTTTTAAACTATACTTTAGGTTCGTATTGCTAATGTATATAAAATATTTTCTTGGTTCCTTTTGCATTTTCATTGTAAAACAGCACACACTGACTCAGTCTCACACACCCAGCGCATACAACTCACTCCATTCTTGAGGCTTGTCTTCGCCTGATCAGCTACATCTGAGACCATGACCAGAGCAGCTGAGACAAAAAGAAAGAAAGAAAGCATGATAAGATTTCCGTAGGTACCTTGATTAATATATACAGATACAGCTGAAGGCAAAAGTTTGCATCCCCCATGGTTCAAACACTTCATGGGAATGAAACCAGGACATGAGCTATTTCAGTAGTCTTATTCAGTCAGTCAAACAGAAACTAGGAGATAAGAGGCCAAATGACCTTCACATTTCTGAGAGAAGAGAGAAATTGGCTACCACAAGAAAATTAAACATACAGTAACAAACATAACAGGCATTTAATTTACAATTTTAATAAATAATAATGTTTATATTTAATAATAATGTTTTATAAATTCATGACCTCTTTCAAAAAATGTATTTTATTTTAATTAATGTGATGTAATACAAATTCATAGACACAGGCATAATGAAGGCTGTAGATGTGTTCATACTACCTACCTTGTGTATGCTCATACTCTCTGGAGCCTTGTGAGAGATTATTTTTGTAATCTAATAAAGATAACAAAAACAATAATTTTCAACTTTACATTTTGAGGTGGTTTGAGATAAAGCAAAGGTTAATCCCCAATAAAAGAGGAAACAGAAGCAATTGTTACACTGGTGCAGGGTACAGTTGGGACACAATAGGTCTTTTGTAGCATTGGATGTCCGGCTGTTGGACAGTTCAGTTTAAACTGATGTGGAATGTGTGTAGTGGCTAGTGCAAATTTGGACAAGTAGAGCTGCTGAGTTTAATATGTTACCTGTTAGAATCAAGCTGTATTGTAGGACTCGCACTATCACTTGCAGCAACTGCTGTTTGAGAGCACCGATGTCCAGCTGCTGAGAGACAAAGACACTGAGCTACTGAAATTCATACATAAAGGAAATGTCCTACAAAACAACAATAACCTATATGCCATGTTACATGTCCAAACATATCTCTACATTATACTTCATGTCTCTAGGTAGGTAACAGGACTTTTTTTGGTTGGCTACACTGCATGAGTTACAGCCGTGGGATATGGTCTTTTTCTCCCAATTAGAAAAAAGCTAATTGTATCCTGTGTTGGTTTCACTGGGGACAGAGACATCTCTAAAAATACAGTTTTTCTCTGTTTTCAAATAGCTGAATATAGCACTCCAGTGCTATATATTATATTTCACTCCAGTTCAGTTCTATTCAATTGTAGTTGTACAATGCAATAGCAATAACAACAGGCGTTGTCACAAAGCAGCTTTGTTGAAATCTGGATAGAGAATTATATCACTAATGGGCATGTGAGCAGTGACAGTGGCAAGGAAAAGCGCCCTGAGTTATCATGAGGAAAAAACCTTGAGAAGAACCATACTCAAACAGAAACTCAGATAGTGGGATTATAATTGACTTCTACAAACATTGACTATAAAGTCATGCAAATTATTCAAAAAATGTTCAGTATTAGCACTGGATATTTTATTGATCTCTTAATTAATAATTACAGCAGCAGCAGGTACAAGCCTACAGTATCCAGGGGAACTTTTAGTGTGACCTAATCTGGAACAAATCCATGTTTATGTCTCTTTATGTCACTTTATTACTCTATCTAGTTACAGCTTTAATCTAGTCAAACTAGCACAGGTACTGCTTCAGCTATACTTAAGGGTGAAACTAGTATGTATTGTGCTTTGATTTTAAAAACAGTGGAGGACTGCAAAATATACTTCTAATTTTATATATTTCTGTAAAGCTGCTTTGTGACAATGAATTGAATCACTGGCCTGGTATCTGAGATACTATGAAATTCAATAGCCATGTACTGTACATGCACAGACAATCCCCATATCTTCTGTAATCAGTAGGCCCTGGGTTTGGCAGTGTTTTGTTAAAAGTGCAGCAGAACTAAAGACATGTGTGATATCTTACTGTGTTCTCCATCTGCTCCATAGTCCTCACTTTGGAGTCATGCTGGCTAAGAAAGGAAGAGAAAACTGAAAACTCTGATTTCTTGGTCAAAAAGATGTCAGCAATGCCTTCCTTCTGATCCCTGAGAATGAAAAAAGCATGGAGTAAAGAAGAGAAGGAAAATATAGACAAATAAATTGGTGTAACACATGTATATGTGGATTTGTGACTTCTGTTTCTCACCACTCTTTAATGCGGCTTTCCAGTTGATTGTGAAGGTCTTGGTGGAGTGAAGAAATTGCAGGTAATTCATTCCAAAGTCTCATCAGCTGCTCATCTGCACCTACAGTCTGTAGTTTGAAGAACACAGATTAACGTTGTAAATTCTAGTGACTCTCACAAGGCACATTATTTGTTCTAAATCTGAAAGGATAGTCAACATAGTCAAATTAATATTGCTTCAATTGATGCAGTGATACACTGGCTCAGGCTTAGTATACAGTATGCTCAGAGTACATACCTCATTTAGAAGCTTTAAAGTCTTTACAAGCCTTAAAAAAGATAGAAAGATGCAAGTTTCATTTAAGCACAGTAAACACTTCAGGTAAGTAAACTGGCAGCTGAGAAATCGAAAAGAAATACAGAATTATGGACTTTTCTGTTAAAGTTTGAATCATTTTACTTGAGTCAATATGTTAGTACAACATAATCAAATTAAAGTGGCATAAATGTAGTGTTTGTTTCCACGTTTCACACAAGACCTTATATTTATTTACCTATTACTCAATGTCAGCACTCTTATCTACTTTTTTTGTTTGCATTGTTTATATCTTCCTTGTTTGAACTATAAATGGCTGTACTTTTCCTTTGGCACATAAAATTCAGCACACCGACATCCTAATAACTGCCAGCTACAGCTCAGCAGCCTCATCCCTCGAGCTACTCATGGACTCGGCTATTATAATCTAGCCGTCCTGTTTTTGCAGTGTTGTCTTAATACTGTGAACTCTGATAATTGCATATAAATGCTACCCACCCTACAAGTGTGGCCTTCACAGGACTGGCCATTTTCTATTTTCATACTATACTACATTTCCTAAAGTCTCTTTTATAACTTCTAATAAAAGTGATGTTGTTTATTCGTTGAATTGTTGAAATAACTTCACTCACTGTGCCTCACTGTCCAGCAGCTCTTTCACAGTGTAAAATGCTCTAGAACAATTAACAGTCTGAAATCAGAAAAAAAAATGCACTGGGTAAAATTTATATTTTAATACACAGACACAAATATAGTCTGAGATTCACATACAGACTCCTATGCAGGGCTTACCACTCTTTCAGATACTTTTTTTCCTTCATCTTTTGTACACACAACGCCTACAGATACATCCACCATTCCATCTGACCTCACCATAGGCGAGCAAATTGTGTAAGCACTAAAGAAGAGAACAGACAATCAACACACACACACACACACACACACACACACACACACACACACACACAAACAAACACAGAAGAAGGTATTTAATACATGCACACAAATTTGAAGAATTGACCAAAACAGCAGAATAGTAATGTATTTTTCATGCATTTTCTCCCCAGGTTGATCATCTGCTTCTTCCCACCCAGCAACCAGCTCTGCTTTATCATACAGCTACTGGCCAGGAAAGGTGAAAGCTAACACGTTTTCTCCAAAACATGTGAAGCTTGCCCACTTCATCTTTTTAAACTGCTGCACATGCTGCATCACAGGGCAGTGTAACACACTTGGAAAAGTGCTAACTCCTCTCTTCCACATACATGAGCTAACAGACACTCATGATTACCACAGATGCTTACCACTGATATTGTAAATGCATTTCTTTTGCACCACTCTGGAACCCAATCTCAATTGCCAATACATTTTTTGACAAAAATTTAACTAAAAATGATTTTCATGTCTGTAAAAGATTAAAAAAAAAAACATAGAGATGTACCTCTCTGTCTCTTGCTCGTTTGCTGAGCTTTTGCTCTGAAAGCTTGATAGGCTGCTCATATCCACATAACCATCAGTGTCACTGGCTGAACTTTGGTTTCGTTGATTCTGATTGGAGGGTGATAAGAGGCGAACCTGCACATTTTCATAATGGGGACTTGTGTTTAAAACATTCTCATAAATTGACGAGTCCACATTGGGGGAAGAGAAAGACCGAGGTTTGGAAAGGGGGAAGGGCTGTACAAAAAGGGAGTGAATCAAATCATCGGACTCCCATGAATTGGGGCTAGCTGACCCAAAATTGTTATCCAAAGTAGTGGTCACACCTTGCCTGTGTATGTTCTTGTGTGAATGAAGAGAAGATGGGGATGAGGGCACTGAACAGTCATGTGTCCTGTGCAGCTCAGGGCTTTCGGTACATTGCCTTACTAAATTTAACCGCCGGCAAGAGCCCTGTGGACTTGACTCTGAAGAGGACCTAGATGACACTGAGCGACTATCTGTCCTTCTTTCAGGTTTCCTCAGAAACCGTAATGGTAAGAAGTAACGTTTAAGGCCAATGTCAAGTTTCCTGTTGCAGGCAGTCACATCACTTTGCAGAGCAGGTGTACTCTTTCGGATTGGTCGCCTTGTGATGGAAGACAGCTCAAAAGGAGGTGGTATGTCAAGAGCAGGGCGGGATGGACGTCCTGGAGTGAGGCATCCTAATGAACCTGTCAAAGCAGGCAAACTATCTCCAAGGTAATTATGTCGCGTGTAGTACGACTGCGGGTGTAGCATTAAACGTCCTTTTCCTGATATTGTGGTACTCAGTGGATCCAGTCTGGGGGTTTCCACGGATATGGAACGTTTCATTAAATACTTCCTGGTCTGCAAAAAGTCTTTGGTTTGGATCTTTGGCTCAGTTTCTTCATACACATGTTCTTCTAACATCTTCGTTAGAATGTCTGCTCTTTCTACCTCTTGTCCATCACAACCGTACTCTGGCATCTGCTGTGACTTTTGCTGTTCAGGATGTAGAGAGACAATGGAAGAGACACTTGGTATAGAAGGTGTATTGTAGTCCCCTGCTTTGAACTCAGATGATACAGATTGTTCCGTTTCTGACCCATACTGACCAATTTCAAGCGTTTGTCTGGTCTCTGTGCTTTCCACTTCATCTGAAGTCACTTCAGACTCAGATGAACAAAATGAAGAGAAGCAATGTTCAGAAAACTCAGAGAGAATTTCAGCTTCTTTCTCGGATTTTGGATAAACTGTTGGGTCCGAATGAGAATTTCTAGACAATAAAAGCTTTTTCACCTGCTCCTTTTGTTCCTGTTCCTCTACTGCTTCACTGCCCTCCTCGCTAAAAGTAGATAGTGATTCACAACGGTTCTCTGACTCCTCTTCCACAGACAGCATTACTGTCTCTCCACAGTTGCCCACATTTTTATCCCCTGACTTCCAAGAGGGTTCAATGTGATCAAAGAGATCACACTCTAAAAAGCCATCAGCATCTGCCAATGCCTCACCTGCATCACATACCTCGGGGAACATGGTGAGTATGTCAGTTCGGTCTGAGGTCAAAGCATCTGTGTTGAGTCCATTTATGTACATATTATTTGGGTAAAATCCATTTAGAAATTTTTGCTTGGTGAATACGTCATTATATGTTTTGTCAAACATTGCCCTAGTTTTGTTTCGATTTATTCCATCTTTGCACACTAATTGCTTATTAAATGAGTATGTAGATGAGCTCATGGAATCAACAGGTGTCACAATCGGTCTTGTTTTACCATTCACCCCGACCTCCTTCCTTTCCTCTTCCATTTGTAGCAGTCCCTCCACTCTTTGCATTTCCTCCTCCACTTTACAGTAGGAGAGAAGCTTCACTGAGCCTTGTCCTTCATGAAAGTTAAATACCTCCCTCTGCTCTAAACCCACCTGCCAATCTAACCCATTCCCCTGTGCCAGCTCCTCCCCACAGCCCAAATGTTCTAGTATACTGTCCGGTTCTTCCTGATCTGCTTGTGCAAACTCCTCCCATTGCATAGACCCCGCTTTACATTTTATGTCTTTCCATGGTTTTTGTTCCACATCCTCTGTCAGTCGTGATTCCTCCCATTGTGTCCGTACCTCCTTCCTATGGTTTTTCAGTAGGTGCTGTTCTGCTTTAGCAAGCCTTAGGTTTTGTTTAGTGTGTCTCTTCAAGCAATTATTTACACCGTGACCCTGCTTTGGGCTTGATCTTGCTTTGGAGAAAATAGATGGTTTACATCCTTGATTCTGGCAGCACTTTTCAGGCACTGGCTGGACAAATTGCCCACTGGTTAGACACCCGGTTTGGATCTGGGACTTGGGATTCATGTAATGTTCCCGTAATTCTGAAATGGACAGGAGAGAATACAGGCTTTGCTTAGACATTGCTTATAAACAAACAAAGAATTCCTCTGAGCAAACACACCATACTTCTTATAAATTAACAAAATGTTCTCAGTCAAAATTACAAGCTTATTAGTACAAAGAAAACCTAATGTTTGTTTTGTTAAAGTCAGAAGACTGCTACTTCTAAATCTCATTCACATCTTTTTCATGTTTGGATAAAAACCTAGATTCTAGGCAACAAAATCTGTCAGTTCAGTTTGAGTCTTTATAAACATCCAAAATCGGGGGGCGGTGGTAGCTGAAGTGGTTAAGGCTCTGGGTCGTTGATCACAAGATCAGGGTTCAAGCCCTAGCACCACCAAGCTGGCACCATTGGGCCCTTGAGCAAGGCCCCCAACCCACCCTGCACCAGGGGTGCTGCATCCCCAAGGATGGGATATACGAAGAAATAATTTTACTGTGCATTAATGTGTATGTGACAAATAAAGACAACTTAACTTAATTCCATTACAGTCAAACATAATACAAATAATACAGTCAAAACCAAATCCTCTAAAATCTCAGTAAGTCACTCTTGTTATGCATCACTTTCAGCTATTAACAGCTATATACACAGATATACAAAAGTTTGGCCCAGTGTTTTTTTTTTTTTATTATATAGACTACTTAGCAGAAACAGACATCACTATTAAACGTTAAACGCTACATACCCAATACACCGTCTTAGAAAATATGTTTAATTATAGTAAAACAACTTGTTAAATAAAACATTCATTTTATGATAAAAAAAAAAAAAAAAAACTTACCTGCACTCATATTTTCAACATGATTTGGCGGAATCTTACTGAAGCTCCAAGTCCATAAATAGATTAAAGGCTAAATAAATCCGACATAATGATCGAAATATAAATAGTTGAACAGGTTGAATACAGCCTTTGTCAGAATTGCATATAAAGTAGTAGAGAGTGTGTGATATAGCAGCGGTGAGACTGGGAGTGCGATGGGAGGCGCCTGTCTCTCTCAGCTTCCTGAGGAAAAGCCGCCAGATAAACGGCAAAAAATAGCGACTTAGGGCATGTCTGCCTTAATAACAGCACGAAAACAAATAGCTTAGTTCCTTACTTTTATCGGTTATATGTTATTTATAGATTTTTTTTTTTTAATCAAAAGTGTACATTTAGATTTATTTCCACAATTTAGATTTATATACACAAAATAAACAAGTAGGTTGAATACAGCTATAGAGGAATCAAGTTACGTTAAACATTTTGGGGCATCGGTTTTTTTTAACCTGATAAGTTCTAATTAATAGGATAAGTTAAAACTAACGTTATTTTATCCCCTGCAGTGGAACCGGTTAATAAAAAATAAGGTTATTCATGACAGGATGAGAGGATGTATTAAGCAGCAGACAGGAAGCTCACCTCAATATAGCTCGACGCTGGGGAAACGGCTCATGTTTGGGTTATATTAACAATAAGGTTTTATTATAATGCCTAATGACTTATACATATGTTATTAGTCATATATATGTAAGATGTACTACTGTAAGCTATAAAAAACAAAACAAAAAAAAAAATATTAAGTTAAAGTAGTTCATAAAGTAGCTCGAATCATGTACATTATATTGCCAAACGTTTTGGGACGTTTGCCTTTACATGCACATGAATGTAATATGGAGTTGGCCCGCCCTTTGCAGATATAACAGCTTCAACTCTTCTAGGAAGGCTTTCCACAAGGTTTAGGAGTGTGTTTATGGAAATTTTTGACCATTCCTCTAGAAGCGTATTTGTGAGGTCAGGCACTGATGTTGGACGAGAAGGCCTGGCTCAGAGGTTCAGAATTCATCCCAAAGGGGTTGAGGTCAGGACTCTGTGAAGTTTCTCCACACCAAACTCGCTCATCCATGTCTTTATGGACCTTGATTTGTGCACTGGTGCGCAGTCATGTTGGAACAGGAAGGGGTCATCCCCAAACTGTTCCCACAAAGTTGGGAGCATGAAATTGTCCAAAATGTCTTGGTATGCTGAAGCATGAAGAGTTCCTTTCACTGGAACTAAGGGGCCAAGTCCAACCCCTGAAAAACAACACCTGAATTCAATGAATGGTAGGGGTGTCCCGAAACATTTGGCAATATAGTGTACATGTGCTTGTAACTGAATAATTTTATAAATGTCCAAAATTCAACAGGGCTAATTGTTGTAACTAAGCACAAATGCATTATACAGCCGCATGACATGTTTTTTGACCTAATGCTGAACCCTGACCCAGATGCCTTAAGAGGTTGTTTTTAAGATTGCTGAGATGTTTTTCTCCTATTAGTCAAATTAAAAAAGAAAGAAACCAAATTTTTAATCATTAAAACATATATAAAGTGTTTTAGGGTAGAGATTAGTCAGCAGTATTATGGCCTTTCTCAAGTCTGTGCATGTCCCAATGCTCTAGTACCATCTGACAGAAGGCAGTTGTGTGAAAAGGCTGTGGTTTGAGTGGCTGGGGTCTTTGATAATCCTCCAGGACATCCTCAAGCACCATCTGCTGTATATATGTCCTGGTGGGAGCGGAGCTTACCTGTGCAGTTTATTATTCGGTAGGTTTTTACAGTCAATGCTACTAGGTAGGATGCTCTTAATGTTGACAGAATCTATTAAAGCATCTGAGGTTGTAGAGGGGTTTAGAGGAGTTTTATTTTTCAACTGGTGACATGGCGCCAAGGAATTTAAAGCTGGCCACTGGCCATCAACTAATTATTAAGCTAATTAACCAAAAGAAATTTTTAATATTAAGCTCACTGCATCCTTTTCCACACTAGCGCCACACACATTTGTGCATGATAATGGTGTGTTTTAAACAGCCAATGGATACATCATAAATCTGTAAACAGGAACAGTTCTGCCATCTGTTTGTATTCACTCTGCAACACATAATAGACAATAGTTGCTGTATTGTATTGCTGCAAGTTTCTTCCCATGACTGGACCTATGGTGTTCGCTAATTTACCCCTCTCTCTCTCTCTCTCTCTCTCTCTCTCTCTCTCTCTCTCTCTCTTCTCTCTCTCATTTGTCACTGACCTTACTATTAAAATGTATACATCAGATTTACATAACAGAATAAACACATTTAGAAGACAGGACTGCCCACAGTGTCTTAAGGCATTAAAGCAGGTTATAACCCTGTACTAGTAATCTAATATATCCTTTTTAAAAAAAACAAACAAAAACAAACAAAAAAAAAAACACCGGGGCCAAACAAGCCGTGTGAACACTCTTCCTATTATCCCCAGAAAAACATGTCTGCTAGGTTTGACATATTAGAAATGGTAATGCAACTGTGCATTGACATTAAATGTGCATACATCATCTAATTGTAAACGATATGTAGCCTCTTGGCACTGTCCATTCACCCTTTTTTGCTGTAAGGCTAAATGAATATATCTGGAGATAGAAAAAAAAGGAAGCAGGAGGATGGTTGGTGATCTATTCCAATGTATCCCTATTTTAACTATTTTTAGTTACAATGTAATGTGAAGTTTTTAGTGAAATCACTCTGGGCTTTAGAATTCTGTCTCAGGTGCTTTACTGAAGTCACTTCCCTTGAAACTTATGGCCACTGTACTCCATAGTACCTTTTGTATACATCTAATTCACATTCAGAGAATAATGTAGAAGTATCCTAACACACACTGACTGGTGTTGGTTAGAACAAAGAGGGGAAAAAACACCCAAGGCAGGACACTCCACCCTTTAGAGCCAACAGGATATGTTCAGCATGAGTATTATCTGTATGTGTGTGTGTGTGTGTGTGTGTGTGTGTGTTATATTATTAGTGTACTGTGTAAATCTATGTAAGTGGTTCACAATATATAGAATATGGTGTGTGTAGTGCAGTGTGATGTATCATTAGTCTACTGTGTAAATATATGTATGCAGTACAGTATAAACAATGGTGTGTGTATGTGTACGGGTGTGTGAGGGGGGTATGTATCTACTGTGTAAATGTATGCATGTAGTATACAGTAGACAAAATTGTGCTTTGTGTGTGTATGTGTGTGCACCACCACATTCTCTGTGCCGAAATTTGTCCCACTACCTGTATAAAATTGTATTACCGGTTTTCATATTTTAAAAAATGTACTTCAAATTCTATAGAGTCTCACTTTTCTTGTTGCTCTGGCATTTAGGTGAGATAATTTGGCAGCAGTTTCATCAAACCTGCATCATGTTTCCTATGTGCAGTAATACTGGACTTCTGATTTCTCAGTTACTTAAGGCTATTCATTAGGTCATCAGTTTATAAAGCTTTTAAAATGTTTATAATCTTAGTAATTGTATAAACCCCCATTTCTATAATTATTTGGCAACTTTCAGAGTGAGCTGCCCCCTATGACACAACAGCTATCAACCAGGGAAGGCAAATTTTCTGCATTTCTCTTAATTATTCTTATTAAGTGTAAAAAAAAAAAAAAAAAAGATATAAGAGGACATAGTAGATGGTAGATACAAATAAATAAAAATATTTAATATGTAATACAACAATAAAGTAAATGAAAAAAATTATAATACAAAATAGAGCTATAAATACTACTGAAATAAGTTCTTTTAGTAATATCCAGGGACTAGAAAATGAGCCAGAGAGCCAGTGAGTAGGTGCAGTTTGAAAATGGAGGATGTGGGGTGGATTGGTGAGGTCCACGAGATTTTCCCTGTATGTTTGCAGACTGGTAAATGCCTCTCAGTCAGCTGTGCCTCCTCATGCGGGAAGAAGGATTAATGACACCACACCTTGTTCACTGTGGCTTTTGGGAAGACAACAATAAACTAATGTACAGTGAAACCTGCTGATATCACTGCTTGTAGGCATCAGAGAATTTTAGTTCAAGCTTCCTGAGAAGTCTGTAATGAACCAAACTGAGGCAGTCCACTGTTCTAGTATTTGTTTTGATTGCAATTAAATTCTGATAAATTTTATTCGTATAGTGCTTTTAAGAATGGATATTTCAAGGCATCTTTAAACAAACATAAAGATTTTGAATATATATTAAAAAAGTTTAATTTCAAGGTAGATTTGTAATATTTGTGAAATTTGGTTGTGAGCCATGCAATTGTTAATGTTATTCCCATGTTTTCCAAGGTGATAGGAGAAGTATCTCCCCTGGGTAGGTTGGAAGCCAAAAGGTTGTTATGGGAACTGAAGACATTTCTGTAGGCTCCACTCCCACCATCTGTACTCAACACCTGCTAGCAACAGCCTCTGAGAGATACCTGATACACCCATGTACCCAGTGTTACTACAAAGCACAAAGATAAGGAGAGGAAGCGAGGAACCATAGGGGAACCCTGATCTCTGGAGAGAAAGAACAATTCATAAGTGGTTTTTATAATGAATTTTTTATACTGAATGTCTGGATTGTAAATTCGTTATTATTTGTACGCAATTAACTTTTTAAAGTCGTTTTACAAAAATAATATATATATATATATAATATACAGCATTTTATTCAAAAACACTGTCGTCTTAATAGTTAATAAGTTAAAAAAATAAAAAATAAAAAAAATAAATAAATCGGATGCCGTTTAAATGCATCACCAGTTTGAGAACTTTTCTCTATTGGTGTGATTTATCACTGCACGCTACTGGCTCTACTTTTTAATCAGGCAGCGAGATAAACACCTAAAGGTCTTTTAGCGGCAGTGTGCGCCGGAAGTGTCCTGTTGCCCTCCACTAGCTGCCGTCCCTGTACTGTCAGAAAAGCTGTAGGACGACTTGTCTTAAATCATGGTGTTTGAAGAGAAAATGATCACAAACGGAGACCCAGAGGAGGTGAGGGCTGTTATTTAATCATCTGCTTCGAAATCAGTGCAGATTTTAAGAGACGCCTTACTGAAACCTTTCCATGAGGACACAGTATAATGTAGTTTAGCAATCTGTGCTAAGCTGCAGCATCTATGTGTTACTCTGGTCACCTTTACTGTAGATTTATGGCTCGAGTAGTCCAATTAGTTCATTGAATCAGATAAACTCAATGAACAACATCCTTCCGATATAGCATTGTAAATTATACAGTATTTTTGAGAGATTGATTTCAGAAATTGGATTAAGACCACATTTGTGGTTCTGTGATTAAGCAGGAAAATAGAGCTGGAAATTAGGAAGACTATTGCGATATATTACGTTTTTAAAAGGAAATGATGTAACATGACCAATTTAAGATGAAGACCCCGAATAATTCCTGACAACTGAAACGCATTAATGTATCTATAAATTTGGCTCACTTTGTCATCATCATCATCATCATCAGCATCAGCATCATCATCTTTGCACTGAACAGACCAGAGTTTTTCCTCTTATGAATGTTTTTTTCTGTTTATCTATTTAAACCCACAAACAAAAGATATGTGATGTAGTGGGGATACAGGGCAGCCAGAAAGGATGCTGTCAGTTAGCCAAGACATGGTGGTGTCTTCAAATACCAGTGTGATGATCTGGACATTTAATTTACACAATGACATACTGAAAGTTTATTTGTTAGTTATTATGTATGAAGTTTACTTAAAAATTGAATCACACGACAAACACAAATAGAAAAAAATAATATCAAAGCTGTACAAAACTGAATCTGATATGAAACTTAATGTTTCTCTGATTTTTCATTGTAGGAAGAAGAGGAAGAGGAAGAAGAACTGGTGGTATGTTGGATAAACTTATTGACAATTCTATACAAGATTTTCCTAGTGATTTACTAACACCTATTTAATTACACCAATCAAGCAGAACATTATGATGCTTTGAAGCATTATGATGCTGCCAAAACTGCCCTGACCTGTCAAGGCATGGACTCCACTTGATCCCTGAAGGTGTGCTGTGGTATCTGGCACCAAGATGTTAGCGCCAGATACTTTTGATAGATACTGACCACTGCAGACCGGGAACACCCCACAAGAGCTGCAGTTTTGGAGATGCTCTGATCCAGTTGTCTGGCCATCACAATTTGGCCCTTGTCAAACTTGCTCAAATCCCTACGTTTGCCCATTTTTCCTGCTTCTAACACATCAACTTTGAGGACAAAATGTTCACTTGCTGCCTAATATATCACTCCCACTAGCAGGTGTCATGAGGAGAAGATAATCATTCTTATTCACTTCACCTGTCAGTGCTCATAATGTTATGCCTGATCGGTGTATACATCTCATCTCTACACATTCAGGACTTTATTACACACAGAAAGAGTGTGCATGCACTAATAATAATAATAATAATAATAATAATAATAATAATAATAACAGCAGTTATAATAAGAATAATTCCTGACACTTCTGTCCTTTTTTGTTTCTCTGTCCATTTTTATGACTTCTCTAAGTAGTACACATTTCTCATTCAGGGTGTCTTATATTAACCTGCACCCACACCGGCCCTTTATAGATTTACTCTCAATATAGCATGAGCCACATCTGATTTCATTTAATTAGTTGATCTTGGCCTTCACAAGACTGGGATGTGGCTTCTGCTTGGTTGCAAGGCAAACCTGTGACCTTTTGCAGATAAGATTGATCCACATCAACGGGCTTAAGAGTACAGGATTTTTTATGTTGCTTGAATGAGTTGTATGTGCTGTATTCCATATGACTGATTATCAGCATGTCTTATGAAAACATGTAAATGTTACATAACACACATATAAACACAACCAGCTTGATGCTTATTAAGAAAACCTCCTAATGTGTGATGTGTGTGGTGGTTGTGAACTCAGGACCCATTAGAGGTGATCAGGCAGAAATGTGAGGAGACGGAGCACTGCGTCCACACGCGTGAGAAACTTGAGGTGTGCGAGACGAGGGTGGGCTCACGGTCGACCGAAGAGGACTGCACTGAGGAGCTTTTTGATTTCCTGCATGCACGAGATCACTGCGTGAGTATAACTGTGCTTCGGTTCAGACAGATTATTTTGCATTTTGTTGTCCAGGGTATAAAGACAGGGTAGACATTGTTGTTATTATTAGGAACACAACAAAGGGGCATTGGTGGCTCAGTGGTAGGTTTCTCGCCTATCATGCGGAAGGCCCGGGTTTGATTCCCAGCCAATGCCTCAACTCCAGCTACTGGATGCATTGCCGGTCCCAAGCCCGGAATAATGGGAGGGTTGCGTCAGGAAGGGCGTCTGGCGTAAAACATTTGCCAAGTTGTTGTGCGGAAATCTTCAAAGGGATACTGATGTCAGTGCTCAGTATTTGGGTAGTCTGAGTGCTCTTTAATTGAACTACATACAGACGTCTTTATAAATAATTTTTTGTAAGTCGTGAAGTAACCTGTAACTGCTCCATAACAGGTGAATCCTTCAGACCTCTACTTATGATCTCATATGTTCTAATAAATAAGGCAAGGATTCTCATTGTGTCCATTTGTAGAAGTAAAGCATGAGGAAAGAAACTGGGACACAGTAGTCTCATACACTAATGTTAGTGTTCTACCACAGGACTGCTGCATTCTTGAATATGATTGGTCAAAAGGTGTTGATTAATTTTCTCTAACATCAGCTTTGACAGTAGTGCCAGTTCTGTCAGTAGTTTCTATAATAATAACAGCTTACACAGGAACATGAACACCAATCAGGCATAACATTATGAGCACTGAGAGGTGAAGTGAATAACACTGATTATCTCCTCATCATGACACCTGTTAGTGGGTGGGATATATTAGGCAGCAAATGAACATTTTGTCCTCAAAGGTGATGTGTTAGAAGCAGGAAAAATGGGCAAGTGTAAGGATTTGAGCGTCATCAGAGCATCTCCGAAACTGCTGCTTTTGTGGTGTGTTCCTGGTCTGCATTGGTCAGTATCTATCAAAAGTATCCTTTAAGTCCTGTAAGTATAAAGGATCTGCTAACATCTTGGTGCCAGATACCACAGAATACCTTCAGGGATCTAGTGGAGTCCATGCCTTGACAGGTCAGGGCTGTTTTGGCAGCAAAAGTGGGACCAACACAATATTAGGCAGGTGGTCATAATGTTATGCCTAACTGGTTTATACTAGACGCTCCAAGGCTAGCTCCAAGCTTGCTCTAAAGAGATGTTTGTGAGGAACGAACTTGTTTTTTTAATTTTATTTATTTATTTTTGTTATTTTTTTTAACCTTGGTGTAACTTAACAGTTATTGTAATGGTCAACATCACTGTGGTATAAAAGGAATAAAACAGTACAAGACGATCACACCACCATGTTGTTAATTTATCTTATAACTTACTTAATAACTTCATTCTTGTGGATGCCTGTAGGACAGTGAGCAATGATTATAGTAGTATTAACTCATGATCTAGAAGAATTATGTAGTTAGATTTTTATTATATAGGATTAGGGTGTGTGAAATGTTGACACTGGTCGGATCTAGACTGTAAGAGAGGTCTGGATAGTCTTATATATTGCGAAGCAATGTAAATCTCTGTACACAGGAAGCCAGTGCCATCTTGTCCTCACTCATATTAGCACTATTAGTGATAATCTCTCTTATTTCTTTGTCCAGGTGGCCCACAAGCTCTTCCACTCACTCAAATGAAGCTCTTCAGATCCTCATCACAGCTTCTTCATGGCTCTACTGTCAGTATCACTAATAAACTTATTTGTTGCCAATTAGGAGATTACTGACATTTTTTCCCATCTGAGCCAATGTACTGTACCTAACAGTGTGTCCAATCTACTTATGATGATTTGTGAATAAAATGTTGCAATGTGTTACATCTCTGAATTAAATAGTTCTTAAGCCGGTGCTGATGTTGATAGAAGTGACTATTTAAACAATCATGGAGCAGATGAGAATTCCATGCTAAATCCCTGCATAAGGACACATGCAGAAGACCGCTGGAGAAGATTGTCTTGCTGCATTTGTGGTGCATTACTTCCTTCTGCCTCTAAACCTATAAGTGCACTGTGGATATCTGATACCTGTTAGAGTACATCATTCATACATTAACCTATTTACAGCTAAATGTTAACTTGGGTGGTTTCAATGAAATGATCCACAGTGTATAAAGTTTCTGGCATTCTGTTTTCTAGGAGCTAGGTATTATACACTATATTGACAGTTTTTTTTAAACTATTATACACCATATTGACAGGTATTATACACTATATTGTAAGTTTTGGGACATCGCTCCAAATCATTGAATTCAGGGGTTGGGCTTGGCCCCTTAGTTTCAGTGAAAGGAACTCTTAATGCTTTAGCATACCAAGACATTTTGGACAATTTTATGCTCCCAATTTTGTGGGAACAGTTTGGGGATGACCCCTTCCTGTTCCAACATGACTGCACACAGTTCAAGGTCCATAAAGACATGGATGAGTGAGTTTGGTGTGGAGGAACTTGACTGGCCTGCACAGAGTCCTGACCTCAACCTGATGGCGCACCTTTGGGATGAATTAGAACGGAGACTGTGATCCAGGCCAAAACTGGGACGTCTGCCGTTACATGCACATGAATGTAATATGGAGTTGGCCCGCCCTTTAAAACTATAACCGGTTCAACTCTTCTGAGAAGGCTTTCCACAAGGATTAGGAGTGTGTTTATGGGAATTTTTGACCATTCCTCTAGAAGCGCATTTGTGAGGTCAGGCACTAATGTTAGACGAGAAGTCCTGGCTCGCAGTCTCTGCTCTAATTCATCCCAAAGGTGTTTTATCGGGTTGAGGTCAAGACTCTGTGAAGTTCCTCCACACCAAACTCACTTATTCATGTCATTATGGACCTTGCATGAACTAGTTTTAGCAGTGTTTTTACACTGCATGATGCCTGACATGTTCTCCCTGAGTTTCTGTGGGTTTCCTCCCACCTCCCAAAAACATGCCAGTACTTGAACTGTGGTGGTTTGCAATGGACTGCCAATGGCCAGGCTGTATTCTTGTAAGATGCCCAGAGTCCCCAGGATACCTAAGCTGGATAGAGATTTGACATAAGGTGAATGAATGAGCAAACCATGTGTTTCAAACACCCAAATCAAGCTAATAACTAAGAGTTTTGTTTAAAATCAAACCATTAAGAATATATTTTGCGATAGTTCTTTAGGCCAACATGAATTTGTGTAATTGTAAAAGACTAGTTGACATCATGAGTAGTTTTGAACACTTTCTGTTATTGGTTTAATGGAGTAAGGTTTAACATGACAAGAAGGACGCATTGTTTAGGTGCGTCTGTTAAGCATGAATAGGCTTTGTCTAGTTTGTGAATTAACAATAACATCCTTAGTCTGGCAAGTCTTGACAAAGACATATGGAGTCTGCGCAGCAGCATCCATTGTAACTCTTCTAAAGTTGAAGGTCAGGTAGACTGCTCATATCAGTGTTAGTCTGTGGGACACCTGCAGCTGAAGTATGATAATCTGTGCATTGTTGAAGCACATCAATAAAGGTTTGGAGAAAATCACATTCACCTACTGTCAAATCTAAAACATGTTCAAAATGCATAAATTAGCTGAGTTTAGAATAATTAAAATGGAAAAGGAACGTGATTCTGGCATAGCCATGATGTCTTCTCTGTTTTATATTAAAGTTGAATTATAATGGGAAATGGAAAATGGAAATGTAGAGTAGAAATTTGTTTGGTAAAGGCCCAAACTTTCTAATAATAAATAGGTGGAGCTATTCTATATTGCCAAAGGTTTTGGGATGTCTGCCTTCACATGAACATGAATGTAATATGGAGTTGGCCTGCCCTTTGTAGCTATAACAGCTTCAACTCTTCTGGGAAGGCTTTCCACAAGGAATTTTTGACCATTCCTCTAGAAGCGCATTTGTGAGGTCAGGCACTGATGTTGGGCGAGAAGGTCTGGCTTGCAGTCTCTGCTCTAATTCATCCTAAAGGTGTTCTAACGGGTTAAGGTCAGGACTCAGGCCAGTCAAGTTCCTCCACACCAAACTCACTTATCCATGTCTTTATGGACCTTGCTTTGTGCACTGGTGTACAGTCATGTTGGAACAGGAAGGGGTCATCCCCAAACTGTTCCCACAAAGTTGGGAGCATGAAATTGTCCAAAATGTCTTAGTATGCTGAAGCATTAAGAGTTCATTTCACTGGAACTAAGGGGCCAAGCCCAACCCCTGAAAAACAACACCTGAATTCAATGATTTGGAGGGGTGTCCCAAAACATTTGGCAATATAGTGTAGTCTGTTTAATGTGGTGGTTGGTGTCAGATAGATTATCTTCGGAAGATTGCACTTTAGATTGATTTTTTTTTTTTTTTTTTACCACAATGTTTATGCCGTCGATCCAAAGCTACATCTAGTTCTATGGCATATGAAAGAAATGTAACTAAAGCATATTGAAGCTTAAAAAAATACACACAACACGGCTTTTATTTTGAAAGTTAGAGAACGTTGGCCACCTTCACAGGCTGTTTTCCGCTTACGCCTTGATCGTAGGCACGTCAACAGAATCCATTTGTACACATTTGATGCATTTGTCGGTTTAGCTCTGTTGTTTTAAGAATGTGAAACTGACGAACAAAACTCCGAGACTTTCCTACATCGAGAGAAAAGATTTGCAGGTTTCAGCTATTGTTTCCAAACATGGACAGCTTCACACTTGTACAGATGTGCATCAGGACAGTGGCTCAGAATATGGATGTGCTGGAGAGTCAAGCTGGGGGTGAGCAATGGCACTGTGTGTGTGTGTGTGTGTGTGTGTGTGTGTGTGTGTGTGTGTGTGTGTGTGTGTGTGTGTGTGAGATTTTTATAATGTGTCAATTCATTCAAATCAACTTTGAGATCTGACTCACACATACACATTGCCAAAAGTTTTGGGACACCCCATCTAAATCATCAATCGTTCCAGTGTAAGGAACTCGTAATGCTTCAGCATACCAAGGCATTTTGGACAATTTTATGCTCATAACAGTTTGGGGATGACCCCTTCCTGTTCCAACTGCGAGCCAGGTCAAAACTGGGACGTCTGCCTTTACATGCACTTGAATGTAATATGGAGTTGGCCCGCCCTTTGCAGCTATAACAGCTTCAACTCTTCTGGGAAGGCTTTCCACAAGGTTTAGGAGTGTGTTTATGGGAATTTTTGAAAATTCCTCTAGAAGTGTATTTGTGAGGTCAGGCACTGATGTTGGATGAGAAGGCCTGGCTCTCAGTCTCCGCTCTAATTCATCCTAAAGGTGTTCTATGGGGTTGAGGTCAGGACTCTGTGCAGGCCAGTGAAGTTCCTCCACACCAAAGTCACTTATCCATGTCTTTATGGACCTTGCTTTGTGCACTGGTGCGCAGTCATGTTGGAACAGGAAGGGGTCATCCCCAAACTGTTCCCACAAAGTTATGAGCATGAAATTGTCCAAAATGTCTTGGTATGCTGAAGCAGTAAGAGTTCCTTTCACTGGAACTAAGGGGTCAAGCCCAACCCCTGAAAAACAACACCTGAATTCAGTGATTTGGAGGGGTGTCCCAAAACTTTTGGCAATGTAGTGTATGTACCAAAGTTTGTACCAAAAATGTGTACTAAAGTTTCAGTCTCTTTTTTCGTTAAGTTGGTGTTGTTGTTCATCTAGATTTGCCGGCCTCTCTTCTTCAAGAATTGATGCCTCACTTGAACATATACTACCTGGACAAGATTGAAAAAGTTGCTCATCTGAAAGGTAATCATGCATAGACAAAACAAAAAGAAGTGCAGAGCAGTTCTTTTATTTCCAGGATAAGCTCTGGATTCCCTGTCACCCTGAACAGGACAAAAAAATTGGTTACTGAAGTTGAATGAATGAAGTTGAACACCCTAACTAAAATGCATGTAATCTATATTAAAAATGCCTGTTATTTTTCTCTTAGTACAAAGTGCACAAAGCCCATGTCTGTCTCTGCATGCAGTGCATCACGCGGTGTCACTGGTGATTAGTCTCCAATCTCTTACAAACTGCACTTGCATTCGAGCTGAACATTCTCCCACTGTTCTTATCTCTCCTTACTCTCCTCTACACAGACATTCCAGAATTGACCAGCTATGAAATATGAAAAACCTGACAGTTTTTTCCTGAAGCAAATATATAAAACTACAAAAATATACAAGATTGTGTACTTAATTTCTTGTACACGGGAATAAACTGCTAATCCCATAAAGCATTCTTTCCATGAACTCTGCACTCACAGATTATATATTTGTATTATTCATTCATTCATTAATTCATTCAGTATTTTGGGGACATACCCTGTATGTGATACCAGTCCTTTCGCACGGTCCTGTGCACATACACATTCACACACTCATTTACTCATCAGGAGTAAATTAGGGGGTGAAACAGAGCACGGTTTGCATGAAAAATTGGTAACGTGAAAGCTGTCATGTGTACTGGGAGGCGCCTCATGGTACCGAACCTGAGACTACCTGTAGGAGGAGGTGTGAGTTCGGTTGCACTAGAACTGTGCTGTGACTCCTGTGACCGTGAAAGCAACTCGTACTCGGGTCCGCATTTCTTTAGGAAGCTGCGCTTGTGTTTTAACTGATCATTGATTCCTACAACATCATATTAGCACCAAAATAATAAAAAAAACAAAATAGGAGTTGTGTTGTGTTCTTCATGTGAAACTGGAGAACCCACACAGGCTCCTCTTTTATCATTGTATTTATTGTAGTTTTGCTTTTGTGTAATGTTTAATATTCTTTTATTGTTGTTTGTTTTTCACATTACAAATTCCCTTATCTTAGGAGTGTCATGTTCGTCAGCTTGGGCAGCAAAATGGAGGGAACTGAATCGCACATGGCGCTGGAAATTAAAGGTACTGGACAGTTTCTCATACAGGTCTAGTTTTCAGACATATTCACTGGCTCAGCTGACTTGACTTTTTTGTCAAAATTTATTTTGTAACCTACTGACTTATTTATTTAAGTTTAGGAGTCTGTTTTGGACAGATCTTGGCATTGTACCTTTTTGTGAATCTGATTTCATTTGTTTTTTGCTCAGATATCAGTAATGTGAACACGTGGAATATTGAATAATTATGTTCGTTTTTATGGGAGTTCAAGTGACTCAGTCATGATTATTTCCAATTTTTATTTTTAGTCATAGCTAAAAGAGTAACAACAGTCTGCACCCACTTTTATTTTATTCTGTCTCAGCAAACACAAATACACTTCGATCTGTTACACTCACTTTCTGAAAGTCACATGTAGACTAGCCGATGCAGTATTATGGTTTATGCCTGAAGTGTAAGATGAAAGTGTGCACTAATTGGATGCTAAATGATCTATTCCAGTTTTTGCAGCCAGAGAAGGAAGACTGGAAGCAGATGTGCTTGGAGAGTTATTTTCACAAGGTGCTTTTCAGAAAGTCGCATGCACATAGCTCTGCGATTGACATGACAGATCTCTCAGTGGCAGCCAAGTACGTGCAGGTTCTCTCTCTCTTTACCCTGCAGGATATGCTGAAGTTAGCCTCAGATGAACTACGGCTCATCCTGTCCAGTCTGGAGACGGTGGTGAGGACACTCAAGTTGCTTGACGCCAATGTGTTGCTCAAACACAGACAGTCAGAGGTCCTCTTTGTTTTGCACCGTCTTCTCGACCACGGCTCAGTTAAAAAACTAGTTCTGAAGAGGACTCCGGATTCACGTGTCTTCAGATGGATTATGTCCAGATGTAAAGGCTCTAGCAGGATTGACGAGGGTCCTGCAGAACCCAAATGTCCTCGGCTGCATCTGCTCCTGGACGAGATAGAATACAGCAAGTTCTGTCCCTCATGTAGCACTAACGTCACATGTCCTGAGGGACAGATACACTCAGCAGACCTGGAGTTTTGTTTGACTGCAGCGGCTCGGCTCCTACCTTCCTGGATTGGTCTCTGCTCACTTCACCTCAGCCCTACTCGTAAGTGCTAAAACAAATTTCTGCTCTGTTTTACTGAGATAGCAAGGATTAAGGAAGACTTTTTAACAGCATGACCTAACTGAATGTTGACCTTTTACTTTTTAGTGCATTTCAGAATAATTTATTAAGAATATATAATAAATGTGTACTAATACTAATCTTACACTAATCTTATACTGATCCTATACTGATATGATACTGATTAGAAACTGATGTGATACAGTTCCGAAACTGATCTGATACTGGTCTGACACCATTGTGATACTGGTACATGATGTGATGTTGACCTGATACTGAGGTGTACTGATCTGATACTAATGTGGTACTAATCTGATACTGATATAATACTGATGTGTTTCTGATGTGGCACTGCTGTGGTACTGATCTGATACTGATGTGTTTCTGATGTGGCACTGCTGTGGTGCTGATGTGGTACTGATCTCACACTGATGTGGTACTGATCTGACGCTGATGTGTTTCAGATGTGTTACTGATCTGACACTGATCTGACACTGATCTGATACTGATATGGTACTGATGTGATACTGATCGGACACTGATGTGGTACTGATCTCACACTGATGTGGTACTGATCTGACGCTGATGTGTTTCAGATGTGTTTCAGATGTGTTTCAGATGTGTTACTGATCTGATACTGATCTGATCTGATACTGATCTGATACTGATATGGTACTGATATGGTACTGATCTGACACTGATGTGGTACTGATCTCACACTGATGTGGTACTGATCTGACGCTGATGTGTTTCAGATGTGTTACTGATCTGACACTGATGTGTTGACAGACAGAGCCACTTTGCAAATTCAAATGTCACATATATCATATTACAAATTACACATTACACATATATCCCATAATATCAGTGTTGCTCTCAAGCTGTATAACTGTATGCTGTTTGTATATTGTGTGTTGTTCATATAGTATACTTGTGTGCAGAGTTTGTTTGTAGGAAGGAAGTGGTCGACTTGGTGGAGTCTCTCAGAAAGCTTTTCCTGAATCCACACTGTGCCCTCAAAGACCTGAGTGTTGGTAACATGTATATTCAGCAATATATAGTCAGCTTGCTAATTTCCTGCCCCACACTGCACAGCCTCTCACTGGAAATCGGCCCACGGTGGGACTACAGCACCACATCCAGTGTGCACTTCACACCAAACTTGCGTAATGCTTCTTTCACTATTATTATTCTTCATTATGTGTTGTATAAAATGTTCTTCTTCGTAGTAGCAGTAGTTTATTATTATTATTATTAGTAGTAGTAGTAGTAGTAGTAGTAGTAGTAGTAGTAGTAATAGTAGCAACAGTAGTATAATATATTTATTTTAAATGTTCAGGGTGGTAAATGATTGTTGTTTGTTATATTCTGATACAGAACTCTCTCTTGAGAAACTCACCTTAAAGGCAGGCGAGATCCAGACGACTCTCGAGTGTTTACCCACCATACTTCAACACGCTCCCAACCTCAGCACTCTTTACATCACAGGAATACGTCAGGCTCAGTCCTTCCTACACACATTGCCAGGTATAAAAAAGTACTTTGTCTACACTGATCAGGTATAACATTATGACCACCTCCCTAATATTTTGTTGGTCCCCCTTTTGCTGCCAAAATAGCCCTGACCCATCATGCACTATGTATTGTGACACCTTTGTATCAGAACCAGCATTAACTTCTTCAGCAATTTGAGCAACAGTAGCTCGTAGCTCATACATATATATAACAGTAGCTCATACATATATATATGTATGTGTGTGTGTGCGTGTGTGTGTAATTAAAGAGTAGTGTAATTAAAGTAGATCTCCAGGTGATCCCTGATCGTCCATTGAATTTAATTCTCCCTTTCCAGAGTCCAATCCATCCCTGAAAGTACTCCTGCTGGAAGACATGAACCTGGCAGACTGCCACCATGAGATTATTTATCTTCTAGAGAACTCCGTATTGGAAGGTAGCATCACTTTTTAAAATGAATAAAAGATAAATCTGACTAATTTAGTCACTTTATTAAGTCAATATACTTTATCACATTCCTGTTATTTTCCTCATGATTTCAGAGCTGTCCTTGAAAGACTGTAGGCTGTTAGAGAAATGCCCAGAGAAGAAAGACTTCCTGATTCCATTTGTAGCAGCTGCAAAGAATCTTTGTTCACTTCACTCCCTGTCTCTGTCTCAGAATCGGCTCGGTGAGACTCGCAGCACTGAAACATTTACACTTATTTGTTCAATCTGGTGGGGGGCACGTTGGCTTAGTGGTTAGCACGTTTGCCTCACACCTCCAGGGTTGGGGGTTCGATTCCCGCCTCCGCCGTGTGTGTGTGTGTGTGTGTGTGTGTGTGTGTGTGTGGTGTGTGGAGTTTGCATGTTCTCCCCGTGCTTGGGGGGTTTTCTCCAGGTACTCCGGTTTCCTCCCCCGGTCCAAAGACATGCATTGTAGGTTGATTGGCATCTCTAAATTGTCCGTAGTGTGTGTTTGCGTGAGTGAATGAGAGTGTGTGTGTGCCTTGTGATGGGTTGGCACTCCGTCCAGGGTGTATCCTGCCTTGATGCCCAATGACGCCTGAGATCTGAGAATAGATCGGATAAGCGGTAGACAATGAATGAATGTTCAATCTGGTCTTATCTTGTTGGAACCAGTAACACCAGGGTTTCGGCAATGTACAAGTCCTTTTTTTTTTTTTGGTGAGAGTACAAGAAACATAGCTTTAAAAATCTGACCTCCCACTAATATGAGAACAATTTAATTTGTTTTGTACCATTTAATACACAGTGTGTATTTACACAGATTTTGGATTTGTTTGTTTTTTATTTTGAGAATTTGAGAGAAGTCTTTAAATGTGTAATGCTTCTTTCACTTATTTTATTATTATTTTTCTTTACATGTTGTGTAAAAGGGTTTACATGTAGTTACTACTAATAAGTAATACTAATCATTTTTGTTCATTAATATCATTCGATCACATTTTTTCACAATTTGTGTATTTGAATTATTATCTTTGGTGGATTAAAAATGGCTCCCCTAATTATTAACTTAGTTTGTTCTATTGGTAGACAATTTAGGTAATTTTAAGCATGTATTTCTTCTTCATCTGTCAATTATCTGTCAATAAAATAAGACAAGTTCAAGCTTAAAACGAATAAATAAAAATGTGATCTTATAATAGGAGAAACTAGATCAGTTTCAGTACACTGATATTTTTACTCGCTCTAGTTTGGAAAAATGTGATATTAATGTGTGCTACAAAAATGGAACTCTCTCACTCTGTCTCTTACTCTCTTTCTCCTTCAGCTTCAAGTGTCATTCAGATTGCAGATCTGTTTTCAGGAGAATATCATGGCAACATAATCAAATTGGACCTCAGGTAATGATGTTAATGTAATGTAGTCTTACGTATATTTCTGTTGAGATGACTAATAAAGTTAGTTTCTTTTGTGCGTTTTGTAAATTCTGACTTGAGTTGTAACTGTACAATCTAGCCATGGGGGTCACAGTCCAGTGACTTCTGTGCCGGTCCCAAGCCCGGATAAATAGAGAGGGTTGCGTCAGGAAGGGCATCCGGTGTAAAACATTGCCAAATTTAACCATGCGAATCGTCAGTACGAATTTCTTACCGGATCGGTCGAGGCCCGGGTTAACAACGGCGTTGACCTACAGGGCAGCGGTGGAAATTGGGCTACTGTTGGTCGAAGAAGTAGAGGAGGGAGGAGAGTGCACAGACAGAGAGAGAAGAGGAAAGGTAAGAGTGTAGGACTGAGAATAGGAACTCTGAATGTTGGTACTATGACAGGGAAAGGTAGAGAGCTGGCTGATATGATGGAGAGAAGGAAGGTGGATATACTGTGTGTACAGGAGACCAGGTGGAAGGGTAGCAAGGCTCGTAGTATAGGAGCAGGATTCAAGCTGTTTTATTATGGTGTGGATAGTAAGAGAAATGGGGTAGGTGTGGTCCTGAAGGAGGAGTTTGTGAGGAATGTCCTGGAGGTGAAGAGAGTGTCAGACAGGGTGATGAGTCTGAAGTTAGAGATTGAAGGGGTGATGTTGAATGTTGTTAGTGGTTATGCCCCACAGGTAGGTTGTGAGTTAGAGGAGAAAGAGAGATTCTGGAGTGAATTAGATGAGGTGATGGAGAGTATTCCCACGGGTGAGAGAGTGGTGATAGGAGCGGATTTTAATGGACATGTTGGTGAGGGGAACGCAGGTGATGAGGAGGTGATGGGCAAGTTTGGAGTTAAGGAAAGGAACCTAGAAGGACAGATGGTAGTGGACTTTGCTAAGAGGATGGACATGGCTGTGCTTAACACTTATTTTCAGAAGAGGGAGGAGCATAGAGTGACTTACAAGAGTGGAGGTAGGAGAACACAGGTAGACTACATCCTATGTAGAAGAGGCAATCTGAAAGAGATTAGTGACTGTAAAGTGGTAGTGGGAGAGAGTGTAGCCAGACAGCATAGGATGGTGGTGTGTAGGATGACTTTGTTGGTCTGTAAGAAGAAGAGGTCAAAGATGGAGGTAGAGAAGAAACCAAGTGGTGGAAGCTGAAAAAGGAGGAATGTTGTGAGGAATTTAGACAGAAGTTGAGGCAGGCTCTGGGTGGTCAGGTAGTGCTGCCAGATGACTGGGAAACTACATCAGAAGTGATCAGGGTGACAGGGAGAAAGGTGCTGGGTGTGTCATCTGGAAGGAGGAAAGAAGATAAGGAGACTTGGTGGTGGAATGAGGAAGTTCAGGATAGTATCCAGAGGAAGAGGTTAGCCAAGAAGAAGTGGGACATGGACAGGACTGAAGAGAATAGACAGGAATACAAGGAGTTACAGCGCAGAGTGAAGAGGGAGGTGTCTAAGGCCAAGCAGAAGGCATATGACGAGTTGTACACTAGGTTAGACACTAGAGAAGGAGAGAAGGACTTGTACAGGTTAGCTAGGCAGAGGGATCGAGATGGGAAGGATGTGCAGCAAGTTAGAGTTATTAAGGATAGAGATGGAAGGGTGCTCACAAGTGAGGAGAGTGTACAGAGGAGATGGAAGGAGTACTTTGAGGAGCTGATGAATGAGGAAAATGAGAGGGAAAAAAGAGTAGAAGGGGTGAACTCTGTGGAACAGAAAGTAGATAAGATTAGAAAGGATGAAGTCAGGAAGGCTTTGAAGAAGATGAAAAGTGGGAAGGCAGTTGGTCCTGACGACATCCCGGTGGAGGTCTGGAAGTGTCTAGGAGAGGCAGCAGTGGAATTTTTAGCTAGTTTGTTCAACAGGGTTTTAGAGAGTGAGAGGATGCCTGAGGAATGGAGAAGAAGTGTGTTAGTGCCGATCTTTAAGAATAAGGGTGACGTGTAGAGTTGCAGCAACTATAGGGGGATAAAGTTGATGAGCCATACAATGAAGGTATGGGAAAGAGTAGTGGAAGCTAGGTTAAGGAAGGTAGTGGAAATTTGTGAGCAGCAGTATGGCTTCATGCCCAGAAAGAGCACAACGGATGCAATTTTTGCTCTGAGAATTTTGATGGAGAAGTATAGGGATGGTCAGAGGGAGTTGCACTGTGTGTTTGTAGACTTGGAGAAAGCATATGACAGGGTGCCTAGAGAAGAGCTGTGGTACTGTATGAGGAAGTCAGGAGTAGCGGAGAAGTATGTCAGAGTGGTGCAGGACATGTATGAGAGGAGCAGGACAGTGGTGAGGTGTGCTGTAGGTCAGACAGAGGAGTTCAAAGTGGAGGTGGGACTGCATCAGGGATCGGCTCTGAGCCCCTTCCTGTTTGCTATAGTGATGGACCAGTTGTCAGAGGAGGTCAGACAGGAGTCTCCTTGGACAATGATGTTTGCAGATGACATTGTGATCTGTAGTGAGAGCAGGGAGCAGGTGGAGGAAAACCTGGAGAAGGGGGAGGTTTGCCCTGGAGAGAAGAGGAATGAAAGGGCAGTCGTAGTAAGACTGAGTACATGTGTGTGAACGAAAGGGAGGGAAGTGGAACAGTAAGGTCACAGGGTGAAGAAGGTACAGGAGTTTAAGTACTTGGGGTCAACAGTCCAGAGTAATGGAGAGTGTGGGAAAGAGGTAAAGAAGCGAGTGCAGGCAGGTTGGAATGGGTGGAGAAAGGTGTCGGGAGTTCTGTGTGATAGGAAAATATCAGCGAGAATCAAGGGGAAGGTGTACAGGACAGTGGTGAGACCGGCCATGCTGTATGGTTTAGAGACTGTCACTGAGGAAGAGACAGGAGTCAGAGCTAGAGGTAGCAGAGCTGAAGATGTTGAGGTTCTCTTTGGGAGTGACAAGATTGGACAGGATTAGGAACGAGTACATCAGAGGGACAGCTCATGTTGGACGTTTGGGGGACAAAGTTAGGGAGGCCAGATTAAGATGGTTTGGACATGTTCAGAGGAGGGAGAGTGAGTATATTGGTAGGAGAATGTTGGACATGGAGCTGCCAAAGGGGAAAAGGAAAGGCCCAAAAAGGAAGGCCAAAGAGGAGGTATATGGATGGAATTAATGAGGCTTTTTGAATTTATGAAGCTAGTGGGTGCAAGTGTTGAGGATGCAGAAGATAGGGATAGGTGGAGAGAGATGATTTGCTGTGGCGACCCCTGAAGGGAAAAAAAAGAAGAAGAAGAGTTGTAACTGTACTCTATCTAACCGTAGTTATCACATAGTTCCTGTTGAACCACAGCCAGTTGAACAATCTGCCCATGTAACACTCTTTCAGACATAAATACTTCTTTTCCACTTGCTACTCAACTGGACTTGCTCAGTGTTTTTATACATGCCACAGAGCATAGTAGGAATGTTACCCACTAACTGTATAATTGCATAAGGCTAAACCTTTTTTCTCAACTTTCCTACAGCTCAAATTTCATCCTTCCCACTGACCTGCTGGAGTTCAGCCAAAAGATTGAAGCGTATCATCCTCTTCACCGATTCACACTGGACCTGCGCTTTAACCCACTAAATCGTGACCCTGTAGTCAAAGGTCAAGCTCTGCGGATGCTGCGCCCGTTCTGTGAAGTTCTGACTGATGAATGGGACTTCAGATCAGCCATGGCAGATCACATTAGTGTGATGTGAAGAGACATTTAATGGTAGAGACATACAGTACCGGATGTGGAACAGGGTAAAAAACAAAACTGTATCCATAAAAGATTGAGTTGCTTACACCACAGCTGTGGCCAAACAAAATAAGGCTTTTTATATCTAAAACACACAACGTAAAGATTTTTGATAAAGCGTTAGCTTGAATGCTGAGGATTTAAGAGATTTGATATCTGACTCTGATTTCACTTTTATAAGTTTAAAAAAATACGTTTGTATTATTTTTTGGAATAAATCCAATATTTCTACCATGCAATAGTTTTGTTCATTTTTAAAAAAATTTTTGTCGTCTTTATTTTTGCTGCTCATTTTGTAAGCTCTGACCGAGAGTATATCAATCATATGTAGCTGCAGAGTGTAATGCTGGTTGGACTCCCATGCAGAGAATCTTTATATGTTTTGCCCCTCCCCTACCGAGTCTCCACTCAATGTGGGTGGAGTTTACCCACGGGAACAGAAAAGGTTCAGATCAAAAGTCATAACAGCTGCATTCCCACACTTTACAGATGAGGTCAAGAGAATAGGGTGTGTGTGTGTGTGTGTGACTGGGGTGAAATAGGTCTCACAGTTGCAAAGCAACAGATTGTATTGGACACTCCTGACCCCCTTTTAGCTTCCACTTTGTCATCTTTGTCACCCGACAGTCAAAGTTTTACTTGAAACTATGGAATTACCTGCTACTGTTTTATTTTTCCTTCTTTCAGTTGCTCTCTTTAGGGGTCGCCACAGCAGATCGTTGAGCCACATATTTGATCAGAGGCAGGATGGCCTTCTTGATGCAACCCTCCTATTTGGTTGACAACTGCATCCATTTGGTTTCCTCTGAGCTGTTCCATTTAACCGATTACGATTACGAGTTTAAATCCCAGGACTTTCATCTTAGTGCAAAATTATGCAGATGTTATATCTAGAATTGATATTCTAGACATGGGAAAATGCAGAGACACTCATTTGGTCTCCAACAAATCATCATAACACTAGAAGAGGCTTTTGTCAGTATTGAAGCTGACAGTAAGAACATCACAGTAAAGTGATTTTGTCTGTCTGTTAGGTTTAAAATCCAATTTCAACAATTCTTTCACCATTTCCAAACACTGGTCGATCTTAGCTCAATCTTTCATATAATTTTAATAAAGACTATGACTTTTCACTTTGTGTATAAGCAACATAGTTTAACAGTCCCGATTTTTCCCACTTGCACTATTGTATATTGTTCTGCTTGAGTGTTGCAACAGGCTGAGAGTCGCAGTCACAAGGATATCAATCAGGTAATGGAGTGCTTATTAGATTTCACTTAAGTGACATTGTATTCATTATGCTAGCTTCTCTTTCCTTTATGCAGGATGTTGGATACACAATATAATTTAACATACAAACATGTTCCCTGAAATGTTCATGCAAAAATATTTTAGTCTTGTTTGTTCTACACATAGTAAAAAGAGACAGACAAAAAAAAAAAGCAGAATTTTATATGACATATTTAATCAACATTAATAAAGACCCTTAGATGTACACAATAAATAAAGAGAAATAAACAGAACAAAAAATAATTACACAGGAATCACCTCGTGTGAATGTATATTTTTTCTTGTTAAGTCTTTCACCTGAGCAGTTCTGATACACAAGTACGGAACGAGTCAGCCACAGCTGCATGTGACGGGTTCGACATGATTACAGTTGTTTAGATGTACGGAGTGTTCAGACGACTCCTCTCTGGTCATGGTGGGAATTCTGGTGGAAGACAAAGGTCACCGCTTTGTCCCAGGAGGCCTGGAGGGACTGCGTCCTTCAGCCCTCGTTTATCTGCACAGTGATGCCAGCACGACAGATTGCTGGTGCAGTCTGAATCGTCAGGAGGAAGGCGAACCTGACGCCCATTTACACAGCGCTGACATCGAAACCTTGAGAGAGAAAGAGAGAAGTTTTTTGCACAATTTTCTGCTGATGAAATACCACTTTAACATTATGGGAGTTCCTTCGTCAGGGAAACAACTAGTTGCCTCCTTATTGCTTAAACTTCTACAACCTCCAGTACTTCTGTTGCATGCATTTATCATCATAAAGGTCATTTATAATTACAAATATACCATTTGGATTGTTACAAAAAATGCATCTGATCAGGTCTGAACTGTTTTGTGCGTGTGCATTGTGTATGTGCACCTGTCATGTGTGTCGCTAATTGTGTCCTCGTTGAGAGTGAACAGCTCCCTCAGCTCCTCCAGAGAAAAATGTCTCTCTACATCCTGCTCCTCATCCACCACACAGCTGCTCAGAGCCTTCTTATGGGCCTGCCTCTGTAGGATCTTCTCCTCTATAGTCCCGGTCTACACACACACACACACACGTCATTATTTTTTACACAATTTGGCTTGGAAAGTAGTTCCAGCTCTAGCATAAACGATTGGTTAATATTCTATTACGTTATTGTTTCTATAGTAGCAGCTCAAACACAGTGACTTGTATGATCCTCAACAATATTTTATTTAATAAAAACATATATATAAATAAATAAATAAAAAAGTGCTGTCTAACAAAGTAAAACCTATAATTGCTGGTGTGATTACACTTTTTTTTGTTAGGAGACATTTATCTAATATTTATGGAAGTTGCCTCTTTGTCTGCTTTGTGAAGTTTGTCAGCACAGGAAAATTTACACTTTCCTATTTCTCTGTAAAATGATAAGCTGCATTTTTAGAGACAGATGGGGGTTGTGTACAGAGAGAGTAACAGTGGTGAGGGAATGACTGAACAGGATCTAATTTGTCTCTCAGACATTTAACCGTAAACCATTAAAATGTGCAAAGTTTCATGCATTAATAAATAAAATATTGTAATCAATAGCAAATCGCTTTGATAAACGGCAAATCGTGGCATAAAACTCCAGTGTGTTTCTATATAAAAACAATGCACTTCCACTTGCATGCTGCATCATATTACAATTTTAACCTATTTATAATGACTCAGTCAGCAGTGAGAGACTTTGGACTTCTGCTTTATGAATACACTCACAGAGAGCAGTCTGTAGATGTAGCATGTTTTTCTCTGGCCATCACGCCACACTCTCGCCATCGCCTGTTCATCATTGGCTGGATTCCAGTCTGGGTCGAACATCACCAACCGATTTGCTCCAATAAGGTTCAGACCGCAGCCACCGGCCTTGCTACTCAACATGAAGATGAACTCTGGACTCTAGAAAAAGAGATAGAGAATGGAAAAATGGCTTATAAAAATGACTAGCACTTACTTTAACCTGCGAGTTTAGGAGATTATATGTGAAAAAAGCTTTTGTGTTTTTAGCAGCTACAGTACATTCTGCATCTACAGCTCCTTTATCAGCTCTATGTTCTGCTTCTGTGGATGGTTTCACAGTTCATGCCCACGACCCTTATTTCAACAGATAATCTCACCTGGATGCTATGGATTTGTACCTTCTAAGAGCTGCTGATGTAGTCATAAAGACTGTACTGTGCTATTCTGTGATTAGGGATCAAAATCAAATTCTGGATTCTGCTTTGTCAGCTTTCTCTGGATAAAAGCATCTGCTGAAACATTAATGTAATTTGAAATCCTTAACTTGAGAGAAAATGAAATTATGACTTACAGAAGGACTGTTAAATCTTTCAACAATCTTGGCTCTCTTCTTTATAGACATTGTTCCATCCAGCCTCACATACAGATATCTAATTTAACAATAAAACACACAGACAGTGGATTAGCTAAACCACATACAGTATGTTGTAGCAGCACAAGTGAATCGATAGGAATGACAACGTGGAACAACTGTAATGACAGTTCTCAAAATGTCTTTGTATACAGAATTTGTAGAAATAATATAAATTCAAATTTTACTGGTCACATACACAGCTATAGAGGTTACCTATAGAATTGAACATATACATTCATTCATTCATTGTCTACCGGTTATCCGATCTATTCTCGGGTCACAGGGAGCCTGTGCCTATCTCAGGCGTCATTGGGCATCAAGGCAGGATACACCCTGGACGGAGTGCCAACCCATAGCAGGGCACACACACACTCTCATTCACTCACACAATCACACACTACGGACAATTTAGAGATGCCAATCAACCTACAATGCATGTCTTTGGACCGGGGGAGGAAACCGGAGTACCTGGAGGAAACTCCCGAGGCACGGGGAGAACATGCAAACTCCATACACACATGGTGGAGGCAGGAAACGAACCCCCAACCTTGGAGGTGTGAGGCAAACGTGCTAACCACCAAGCCAGTGGACTAAAACAGTATGACAGCATCATAAAGTGAAGATGTGTGCAATTTTTCATTAATCATTAAAGTATTAGGAACAGCATCTGGATTTCTTAACATATTGTTCACATGTTATTTAATCTAATTATAGACAAATAAGTATATATTTTCCCATTATATAGAAGTAGTTTTAAAAATCAGAAATACATTTTAATAAATGTAACTAAAGAAACTAAAACTGTATTACATATCTATGCTTATTTCTGAATGAATGAAAAAATGTTTTATAAAAAAAATGAATTAAAATGTAACGGATGGCACAGGTACTGACAATAAAAGAACGAATGTTTCTGTATGTGACTAACTGTTACATTAAAGAAAAATTAAATGAACTTTTTTAAATTACATTTTTTAAAAAAAAAAAACTAAGTGGCTTTCTCACTTGCGAGCACGACACAGCTTCTCAAACAGGTCCAGTGTCTGTGTGTAGTTTGACACCAGCACCACTTTATCACTGGTTGTTGTCCGTGTCATGGCCAGAATGTAGTCGAGCACCAGCATCTTTCCTGGAACCAAATAATAATAATCTTGATCATTTAACATTCAAACGCCATCTACAACACACCCACATGCCCACATGCAAGCACACACTCGTATAACACATAAGACGCACACACACGACACACAGCTGACCTGAAAGCTGTGGTTCAACAGCTTTAGTTGTGTAACCAGGTGGGAAGAGCTCCACTGCCCCAGCAAAGCCCTCCTCCCCTTCCACACACTTCTCATAGATCAGTGAGGGGTCTGAAGAAAGAAGGAAATAACAGTCTATTTAGTTGGAAGTACTGAAAATGAATTAAATCAGCATTTACATTGTTATCATGGTGGAAACAAATGACCTGCACTACCATTCCACATTTACTTAACCACCCAGTTACTCAAAATCAAGCGATCATGAATTATTAATAATTAAGATAAATCTTTGCTGTGCTTTGTTTCTTTTTCCACTACTCATTTCTACTTTATCATAGTAAAAAAAAAATCTATCCCTTAGATAAGTAAGAGGAAAACAACATGAATGTTTATGTAATTTTCTATAAGTCTGTCTCTGGTGAAGAGTTGTTGTGTGAAGCAGCAGAAGCAGAGGTGTTAACACTCACGGTTGCACAGCTTTTTGAGTGAGGTGATAGAAGACAGTGAGGAAACACTTATTTTTCCCTGTTGTAGAGTCTCTACTGGCTTTGCCTGCTTCAGGAACAGCTTGTAGAGTTCCTTCTGCAGAGGGGTTAGTCTGCACAACAGGTGACACACACACACACACACATACACATGAATACTACTACTAGTAGTATTTCATTCAACAACAATAAGAAGAAATGACATGCAAAATTAAAAGCAAAGTAAATCCTTAAATAAAAGAAAACAGTGTTAAAATGATTGTTTAAATAATATGCGTCCAGTTTAATTATAGATAGAGAATGTTGAGGAGGCTGAATTTTATGCCAAAAAGACACTACTTTTCTAGTGGCCGAGTAACAGGCATTACCTGATCTTAAATTCAATGTGAAACACATAATTCATACATATTCCATATAAGCATACATCACTCATTTAAATGATGTAGAGTCACAATCAAAACAAAAATTAATATCTTTATTAAATTAACTTTATTTAATTAAATTAACATTTTACTAAATTCTATTTATTGCTGGTTTGACCAGCCATTTTGTCTTCCACACATGCACATAGAATATTAAACTCATCAATTTGTTTCACACACACACACACACACACACACACACACACACACACACACACACACACACACACACACAGAGCAATCAGCTTATTGCCTTCCATGTCTCATGTATATACAATAATACAGTATTTCCTCTTGAAATATTATAATACAGCGCATCACCTGCAGAAAACGACTTGCTCAACCTTTACAGGGAGATACTTAGAGAGAATATCAGAGGTCCTCCTTATCAGACACCTGCAGAGACAAAAAAGACAATCAACAAACTGATATCTGAAGCATAGGGGGCACAGACACCTGCGTAAACAGAAATAATTAGCACTTCCTTAATTAAAAAAAAAACAAAAAAACAAAACTACACAACTACTACAGGCTGTAGGACTTGTAGGAATCTGGTTATAGAATACAGTCTACTCATGAGATGTTTTTAATGGCATTTGTACTCAGACTGGTTTTGCAAAAATATTATCTTGGACTTGACTCAGAGTTTGCAAAAATAATGTTTGTGTTTTCTTTTCATAGGCACAAAGATTGACAAGTAATTCCTTCTTCCAGAAACATATGATGCATACAATGCAAGTCAACTTCATAAGTAAAGGCCTTGAAAAAGATTTGATTGTTATCCATCATGACCAGTCTTGTGTTCATTTGAATTAGACTTGATTTTGACTTCATCTCTGCTAACATTTTTGACTATAGCCCTAGCTCACACTTACAAGGTTAAAGTTAACTCAACAATACACTGAAATATTTACTTTTGCAGGAAGCTATTCTGTTGGGTTTCCCCTTTTCTTTCCTAATTATATGAAATGAAACGAACAAATTCTATTCTCATTCAGTTTGACTGGAATGCTGTTTCCTAAACGCATTAAAAATCACCCTCTTACTGTTTAAACTAATGCTTATATTTTCAAAAATTAGACCATTAGAAAATTCTGTGGAGCTAGAACAAACAGGAATAGTGTGAGAAAGCATTTGTTTGTAGGAGTGGGTTGAGGGGGAGTGGCCAGAATCTCTCTTAAGGGCAATACACTCTACAAACTATGAGTCACTGCACAGACCTCCTGTGTTTGTCACATGTACAGTGAATTTACTTACTGAGGTTAGAACAGAAAGACATTACCGTGACTAAATATTCTCCTTGTCCTTTAGCTCACCTGTTAACGATGCTGATGAGCTCTTTTAGCTTCTCTTCCCCAACAGCTCGCTCTTTATCACTAGCATCTGCATCACGACCCTTCAAAATGGGAATCTCAAAGCGCTTTTTAAATTCCTGAGCTGTGCCTATAAGAACACGTGACAGGAAACACGTGAAAGGAAATGGATTAGTCTTTTCTGATGTATGCTGTATCGTAAATTGGCGGACTACATGTCGAGAAATGTGTGCACGGACAAGTAAAAGTAAGGTGTGGTGTTTTCTGAGCCACATACCGAGGATGCCAGCGTTGACAAAGTGCACCAGACTGAAGTACTCAAGCAGATCGTTCTGAATGGGAGTGCCGGAAATCAAGACTCTGCGCTGGGCATTCATCGCATTCAGAGCCTGGTACGTCTGATTATCCGAGTTTTTCAGCCTGTGACCCTAAGCAAAGAGGAATAACACCTGAATCCCTGACATTACCCAAACTGACTAATTGTTGCTATGCTCATTAATACTGCAGTTCTTTAATTTACTTAGGAAGCCACTATGATTAACATACAACTAATTCACCCATAATTCATGCAGGAAAGACAATTCATACCTCATCACAAATGACCAATCCGACTTTGCCTTTGTGCAGAACTTCAGCGTGGAGACGGAATGTTTCATATGAAATAATCAGAATGGGAGTGGGAACTCGCAGACCTTGCTGGGAAATGAAGTTCACTGAAATATTTTTTTTAAATTATGTTAATTACGGCAGTATGAGTTTTTCCCCCTCAAACATCTTTAAATATGGCAATTATTTTAGCAATTGGTGCAAATGATACCATGTGTACAATTGCAAGACTTAAAAGACATTAAAGATGGTTGGAAATGTTACACTCTTATAGTGCACACAGTCAACACAATGTGCATGTTGCAGCTGCAGTAGAAATCTCAACAGTTAAAATTTTCAGACATAATAGTGATCACAGAAAAAATACAGTTAAAAATACACATTTTTTATTATTAATATTAAATACCAAGCTTTTTGTCTATCTCTTCCTTGGAGCCACCATCAATTGCCACAGGGTGCACACGTCCTCCGAGCCACTTAGCCACTTCATTATACCAGTTTCTGACAAGGCTGGATGGGGAGACCACAATGGCCTTATCAATCTCAGGTCTGAGATCAGGACTCTGCCTGAGGAGAGTCCACATGAGCGTAATGCACTGCAGTGTCTTCCCCAGTCCCATCTCGTCAGCCATGATGCAGCCGTAGGAGTCAGTGATGCGTCGCCCTGTCACACACTCCCACAGAAACTTCACACCCTGAAAACACCACAACACAATGATAGATTGTCATAATGCACTGAATCTTCCAATGTCACAAAAAAATTACACAGTGAATATTTTAGAGTAATCAAAGGAATCCTTAGTAACTTTAGAACAGTGACCATTTTTAGCAGATGACAAATGATAAAATGACAGCTCTCTAATTGGGTGGGGTCATTTTGCAGGCATGGTTTCGGGGACAAATAATCTGTTTTATGAAATTCACATTAAAGTTTTTCAGCCAGAAATACAAATGTGCCTCAAATGAATTACATATGGATGAACCATTATATTAAGAATGAACATCATGTTTACTGCCTGCAGCAATTTATATAAGAACAATTATTTAACAAATTAAATCATTTTGATAGGTCTACACATACGACATAATTCCTGTTTCTTAATCAGTTTAAAAAATTTGGCCAAGTAACATTCATTCATTGTCTACCGCTTATCCGAACTATTCTCGGGTCACGGGGAGCCTGTGCCTATCTCAGGCGTCATTGGGCATCAAGGCAGGATACACCCTGGACGGAGAGCCAACCCATCGCAGGGCACACACACACTCTCATTCACTCACGCAATCACACAATACGGACAATTTAGAGATGCCAATCAACCTACCATGCATGTCTTTGGACCGGGGGAGGAAACCGGAGTACCCGGAGGAAACGAGGCACGGGGAGAACATGCAAACTCCACACACACGGCGGAGGCAGGAATCGAACCCCCAACCCTGGAGGTGTGAGGCAAACGTGCTAACCACTAAGCCACCGTGCCAAGTAACAGTTTTTTCCAAATAATAAACTTTAAAAATGTTCCACTGCTGTTTAACTGGTGTGTTGTATGTTTCAAAGGTAGCAAAGATGACCTTATAGCACAACTGAAATAAAACATTTCACAATTAAAAAAAGTCTTACAGAACAGGAATATTTAAATATTAATACAAAAATAGTATCTGTGTTACTTTTAAGTTGTATTATGTTAGCTAACTATCAGAACCACATCTATTGATCTATTTACACAAATATAGCTGTTAATACATCAGGTTTAATTATAGCTATTAGATAGATATTGTTAAATGCAGACCTCAGTTAGGGTGACTGCAACTATGTGACCAGCATCCTTGATAACTCACCTCCCTTTGATGGGGTCGAAGAACTTTACTAAGCACCGGATCCACCACAACATGCACAGGCAGCTTGTCCCTGCAAAATGATGAGAGTTGCACAAATACAGAAATAAGAATTGAAGGATATTTGTTTTATAGGAATAATGCTGAGCACTTTATCAAGGCAGAACTGTTAGATGACAAGTGACTGACTTGTCTGTTTTAATGAGGTCATGAGCCCCCAAAGCTGGAGGCTCATAAAGAACCAGAGCGCCATCTTCAAAAGGGTCATGGAGAGCCTTTCTAAGACCTGACCTCTTTAAGCCCAGAGCCCTCAAACCCAGTGGACCTGAAGTGAGAGAATACAGAAATACATACAGACATGAACGTGAAAATTGTATCTAATGGACAACCAGTGGTTAAGGTTTTACCAACATTTCTATTTTAGGGGACTGTACCACTTTTTTTATCAGCAAGTGCAGTTTATGATCAATTGTTTTAATGATTATGTTGTATTATTAATAACCCTCCTTATTAATTTTTAATCTTCCTGTGACATTTGCTGATTAGCTATGATTTACTATTTGTACCAATAAACTGAAAAACCTTCAACTTAATGAAGAGAGAGAGAGAGAGAGAGAGAGAGAGAGAGAGAGAGAGAGAGAGAAGAAAGCTGTATTTTACATGCACCGTATAAGGGAATGCTATGTACCGCATGAAGCAGTCACACAATATGACCAAAGATACAGTATGTGGACAACTGACCATCATACCCATGTGAGCATGGCTGTGGAAATTTCTGTCCATTTAGCTACTATAGCATTAGTGAAGTCACACACAAAGGCTTCACAAGCTGTCTGCAATCCAATTTATCCCAAAAGTGGGATTAAAGTCAGGGCCCTTTGCCGGCCACTTGACTGCTTCCACTAAAATCTTGGCACACCATGTCTACAATTTGATTCTCCCTTTGTGCACATGGGCATTTCCATGCTGGAACAGGTTTGGACCTTTTACATCAAGTGAAGGGAATTGTAATGCTACAGGCATACAGAGACATTCTATACAGTTGTGAGTTTTTAAACTTTGTGGCAGCAGTTTGGGGAAGAACCTCATATCTGTATGATGGTCAGATATCCGCATATCATATAATGTCGAAATGAAACACACTGCACACCTGTGTAATTAGGGATGGGAATCTTGAATGGTCTTGAAAGGATACTTCGAATAAAAGCCTCCTGTTAAAAAGAAGGAAAAAAAAAAGATCACACTTTTGTATGCAATATGTGATGAAAAAACAGATATAGTATTCCACATTTCTAATTTTACTTAAGTACTGTCTTTATGTCAAACTTGATAATGATTTGTTAACTTAAAACTGATAACATGTTTTGTGATGCCTTACATGTTCATTGCCGTCCACACACAGAGGCCAGTTTGTGAGCTGGGTCAGAGGCTTCCTATATGGAGACATGTAACTTTCTCTGCAGTCTTTAATCTTTTTGCTTTTCTGTAAAAGTATATTTAATAATTAAATATGTTTAATAGCAAATAAGTCAGCAAATAATATTTAACTTCAACTATGCTTCAAACATACAGTGTAAACAAAGGTCTGGACATAAAGCACGTGTGATACAAAAACCAGTTTCATGACATATAGCGGGGGCATAGATCTGAGACCGGCAGTAAAAATGCTTCTCTCTGGTATTCTTTTTGAATATAACACAAAGGGTTTCATTACAAATGATATTATCAACAATAACCTGGGTGAAAAGAATCTGGAAATAACATGAATTTCAGAGTTTCTTAGTATTTGGTACATTCCCTTTTACTTTGCTTTAATGACAGTGTGCACATGAGCTGAAAGAGACTCCAGATTGTATAAAAACAGTTGATCTATTTTTAGACCATGTCCACCTGTGTGTTGTATGAACACATGCTTCACTGGAAGAGACGAAGAGACTCACTGAAACTTTTGTACTATGGTACAGATCACAAACTTTGAATATTGAATAGACAAGATGTTGCACATTTCCCTTTTTTGTTTTAGAATTTTACAAATTCTGAAACTTTTTGTTCGCAGTTTTAAATGGGGGAAAAAAAAAACACACAAATTTTTAGATTTTTTAGAAAACTAGCCCAGTTTCAGCTTCCTTTCATAGGTTACCAGTTTATTTAGGGACCCTAGTATTAGCTTCAACTATTTGTTTTTAATTCGCCAAAATGGAATGGGCCTGTCCTACATTTCATAAATACTATGACCGTTAAAGTATGAATCCCAGGTTTCAAGTGGTGTCAAAAGGGTTGGACAACCAAATGACTTCAGAGCCTCAACTACTGACAGTGTGTGCTAATATGTAATTCTTCAGCATCAAGATGGACATGTAGCACTGTAACAGAGTAATACCTCTTTCCAATTAATTTAGATTTCAGAGGAGTGACTTATTTTTATTTTTACAAAGTAATGTCTTCTCCCTAATTCAATATTATAGGATATTCTATGTGAAGCCATGACCTAAATCCATTTCAATTCCAGGCTGTAAATTCAATGATTTGGGGGGGTGTCCCAAAACTTTTGGTAATATAGTGTAAATTCCAAACAGCTCACTACTGAACATGTAGTTTACCAGCTTCACAGTGTCTTCTTTATATAGTGCATCTATATGTGGGGAAATACTTTTATGGATCTATTTACAATTTCAAGATGCCAGTCTTCATCTTCATCATCGTCAGATGAATCGACTCTCTGCTTTCTCTTGGCGAGCTGACTGGGCGCAAAGCTTCTTCTCTGAAACAAAACGTCATGATTTATTTACGTTTATTCAACGGTGGCTATGCTGTGCAAACTATCAATCTATACATTACATGTGTTTACTTACCATTCTGACTTAGAGACGCGGGAGAGTTTGGTGTAATGAGAGCGCAGTGAGCTGAATGAGAAGCTCTCTGATTCTGTTGCTATAGTAAACAGTGCTAGCAAGCTAATGACTCATGCTAAAAGAACCGCCTGGTATTAAGATTTAGAGTTACGGAGTATCATTGTTAACAGAAATACAACATATTTAATTATTCATTTATATGGCAAGTGAATACATCCAAGCTGGACACTTAATTAAATCAGCTGTTTGAATTAAGTAGTTTTGCAAAGCAACAAGGTTTAAGTTCCATGATTTGTTATTAAATATCCCGCGTCCAAACCAGTGACGCAAATATACGGAAAACGAAAAGGACCAAAATCTTCAAACGCGTTGCAGAAAAATGAGAATTGACCGCGGGAATAAAGCATTGACTTCAGTCAGCTCTAGGTTAGCAGTGTGGACCAGGGTATTAAAAATACTTTGAACCAAACGTCCAACTATTTTCCATGCCAAACATAACCGACTCTGAGGGGGAGGGAGGGAGAGAGAGGGAGGAAGGGAGAGAGGGAGGGGGGGGGAGAGAGGGAGGGGGGGAGAGGAGGGAGAGAGAGGGAGAGGGGGAGGGAGGGGGGGAGAGAGGGAGGGAGAGAGGGAGGGAGAGAGGGAGGAAGGGGGAGAGAGGGAGGGAGAGAGGGAGGAAGGGGGAGAGAGGGAGGAAGGGAGAGAGGGGGGGAGGAGGGAGAGAGAGAGAGGGAGGGAGGGGGAGAGAGAGAGGGAGGGAGGGAGGGAGGGAGGAGGGAGGGGGGGGAGAGAGAGGGAGGGAGGAGGGGGGGAGAGAGAGAGAGAGGGAGGGAGGGGGAGAGAGAGGGAGGGAGGGAGGGGGAGAGAGAGGGAGGGAGGGGGGAGAGAGAGGGAGGGAGGGGGGGAGAGAGAGAGAGAGGGGGGGGGAGAGAGAGAGGGAGGGAGGGAGGGGGAGAGAGAGAGAGGGAGGGGGGGAGAGAGAGAGGGAGGGGGAGAGGGAGAGGGAGGGAGGGAGAAAGAGAGAGAGAGAGAGGGAGGGATGCAGAGAGGGAGAGAGAGAGCGCACAGTCACACGATATGAAGCAGTCACACAATATGTCCAGAAATACAGTATGTGGACAATTGACCATCATACCCATGTGAGCATGGCTGTGTGAATTTCTGTCCATTTACCTACTATAGCATTTGTGAAGTGAAACAAAGGCCTTGCAAACTGTCTTCAATCCAATTTATACCAAAAGTGGGTTTGAAGTCAGAGACCTTTGCAGGCCACTTGACTGCTTTCACTACCACCATGCCACACCATGGAAATTGTAATGCTACAGGCATTAAAAAGACTTCATGGCTCTATACAGAGTCTTATTGCAGTAGATATGACTGAGAAGACACTTCATCATGAGGACTGTGAAAACTGCCTGCAACATAAATTGTGGTTAAAATGGTTCAGAAAAACAATACACGAGGTTTACATAGCGTTTTTAAACATCTCCAAGCTATAAACTAGAAGTTAACTACCATTAAAAGAATTCACATGTACCTTCACCATTGTCCAACAGATGGCGCTGTAGCTTTGCATATTTGCGCGTGTTGTAACTAACATGAATTTACTGCTTCATTAAGCTATCTAATGATTAAACATTTAAAGCAACATCGTTAGTCTGATTAGATGCAAATGGTAAAGGAAGTGTCCGTCTAAAGAGTTCTTTATAATCACTTATTATGTGGCATAAAGTGAACACAAAGCAAAAAGAAACTAGTCATAATGGCCATACTACATGAAATAGGTGCTACACAAAATACAGCTCAAAGACTGCCTATTACCCCCCAGGGCACAGGTCTGCTCAGCCTGTAACACTGCAGTGAAAGACTATAATCAAATAATCAGCTCCGTCTGTGTGACTAGTACAGTTTACGCTTTGCTCTGCTGACTGTTCACACACACACACACACACGACACACAGACACACAAAACACACAGACACACAAAACACACAGACACACAGACACACAGACACACACACACACACACACACACACACACACACAGTGCTGCACAAGACTTATGGCCTACAGGAAGAACGAATAGTCTTATCTCATCATCCACTTTAAAAGCAAGCTAATCAGAGGCTGATGGTGTTGTGATAAGTGAACAAAACAGTGTTTGTGTTAGTTTACAGAGACGTGCAGAACTTGGCATGAGCTTCTCGCTTCCTAGGTAGCTTTCACTTAAATTCAGTTACTTGCTGTTAATGAAAAAAATCTGTACATACTTTTCACCTGCTACAGAGTACAGGACCGTCACATGAAGTGCTTCCACAAGATCAGGGGGTCAGAAATAAAATGTAACTATTTAATTAATAATCAATGTTATATGTATATGAGTATTGTCCTCTATATTACTCCTGGATATATCTGGAGAGGTTAAATATTGCAGTAATATTTAGTCTTTCCCTTCTGCTCATATCCCTTATAAGCACACTAGACAGGCATTTTCTCTAGTACAAAACCTTTATTCCTTTACAGGAGAGATGTACAAAAATAGAGTCTATGTGATGCTTTAATTGGACACACAGTTGAATAATAATAATAATAATAATAATAATAATAATAATAATAATAATAATAATAATAATAATAATAATGGCTTTGCATATTTAATTACATTTTGATGTGTTAGAATATAAATTACATTGCATTAACCATATGTTGATGAATTGTTTGTTTTGCATTGTGGTGCTTAAAACCTGATGAGAATACATTGCTCCTTTTCTTAACTGTGTCATTAATAATGTATACATAAAAATTTACAATTCTTAAGGAAACATGAGTAGTAAATACAACAGTCAGCTGATAAATTATAAGCATCCAATCATTATGGGAAGAAACATATGAATACAATGATAAATAGATAAGTTATGTCTAATAAACCTTTCCCTTAAATAAAGCAGGGGATGCATAGCATCCAGTGGGGAAGAGGAGGCCATTATTCAGACAGTTCTGATACAAAAAAACAACACTCAGCTGTGCTCAGAACGGTCCAAAAATAACTAACATGTCAAACACAGTGTCCTTTACATGTTCACAGGATCCAGACTCACCAAAAGTATTTTTTCTTTTTAGAGCACATGAGATTTCCCCCAAAACATGACACGTTTTAAATTGACTTCACTTTCTGTGTTCAGTTAAGGAAAAAATTTCTACATTAGCCATGTAACTCCAGTGTAAAACAAAAGGAGCAAACTTTGGACATGTCTTAGCTAAATGATTAAATAAATGATTATGATCGAAATTAAATTAATTCCTTTAAAATGAGAGGGAGTGATGCAAAAAAGCAAAACAAATTCTAAACTTCGGCATGCAAAAAAAGCTCACACACAAATAAAAGAAATGGATAATTGAGTTTCTTTTCTTTTTATGGACCATATATACCTTTATGCTTTAAGTTTTAATACTGTTTTTAACATACCTTGTTTTAAAAAGGCTAACAAATATGGCATACTATAGAATTACTGATAGAGTTCTTTAGCAAGTTCATATACTTTATGTTTTGTAAAATAATAATAATAATAATAATAATAATAATAATAATAATAATAATAATAACTAATAACCAAGCTGCTGTTTGTTTAGTAACAAATATCTACCCTCATCTGGTTGGTTAACAGATCATTCACATAAATTTGAACTTTGTAAAACTTTCTGTGACTGAACTGTGCCACAACCATCATGCACTACATGGATCTGGCATTTGGAAGTGCACACATACTGTAAGTTGAAACCTACAGTCATGTTGACGTCTCTTAGGTCATCTTACAAACTTCAATTGTAAAACTGAAGCCATGGAACAGGTCACAACATTGTGGCTGTGAGCAAAGGCAAATCGACAAGTGTGTTCAAAACAGTATTAGAATTCTGCCATCTATCATTGTTGTTTGGATATCTCTGATGTGTTTCTTATGTCGGACTTAAGTCTGTCTCCAGCCTGGCATGGTTAGACCACCTCATCACACCATTATTTACGGATTCCCTTCATATAAATACAATTGGTTTATACAGAAATAATGTGCCACAATCCGGAAATAACGTCAAGAGAAAGAAATGACCTGTATAAAAAGGAGTACCTCGTCTATTTGCCTAGTTGTGCGTTCCAATATGAAATGAACAGTGAATATAAAGTACTATCAGTGTGCAGATACTGTTGAAACGAAGTTGGAATTGCTTTCATCAATGAATTTTTCCTGTCATGCTTGCTTTAAACCATAAACTGGTTGATGACTGACCCCTCAATGCTAAGGGTACACCAGTCCAGTACTACAACTGGAGCAGTTTCAAAACATTGAACTGCTATTAGATTTTGATCCATCCAACCATTTTCTGTACCACTTATTGCACACAGTGTCACAGGGAACCTGGAGCCTAATCCAATTGGACGTGAGGCACAAGGCAGGGGAGACCCTGGATGCAGTTCTAGTCTATTGTTGGGCACAACTGTGCACCCATTTGCAAACTACAGACATCTTAGATCCCAGTCAGCCAACATGTCTGATGGAGGAAACCAGAGTACCTGGAGGAAACCTCTGAAGCACAGAGAATGCATGCAAACTTCAGAGCAAGGAGAAAGAGGGAATGTTGACTGACTGTTTTAAGCTGTGTCAAGTAGCTAAGGACAAATCAACTGCCATGCTTCCAATGAGTTCTGAGAAACTAAGCAGTTTCATAAGTGTCCTGGATGAGACACAGTTCCTCTTCTATCAGGAATAACAGGACTGTGAATAATAGAAGTGACAGAAACTGTGCAACAATTATACAAAAGCAGTTTATGTTCAGTTGTGCCCCGCTGTGTCTTCTAACAGACAAGATGCTTTGTTGGCTACATGCAGAGTTTTAAAAAATCTGGTTGTCAGTCTGTGAAGAAAAGGCATCTAAAGGGCAAAAACCTCACCCAATTATGAATTTTATGTCCATTCTGCCATGATAACAGCCTGTCTGAAGTTATTTGAGTGACCTGTTGCTTATAGACATGCAAACTAATCAGGCCACCTCACCTTCAGCTAAATGTAAGACTCAGATTCTGTATATAATGCCCACTGAATGGTTTACGTGAACCTGAAGTCATAGTCCTCAAACATTTGTATAAAGAAGACATAAAAACACAATGCATATCATATTTATATCCCAAAGTGTTATAATAACAAGAAAGCTGTGATTAAATAAAATAGAAAAAAAAATGCAAAGAAGCCAATGAGGTAATGAGGTAAAGAAATAAGTATGTTACTGGTGCTTCAACAAAATGAATGTCATAAATTCACCAGAATCAAGACTGACCTTTTAAAAATTATTAAAAAAAAAAAGAAGCTCCTTATTGTAAAATAGTTGCTAATGTAGCAATACGTGAGCCTATGCTGATGTGCATCCTGGGCTGAGGTGTAGGAGAGGCTGCATGTGTCTTATATAGAGTGCAAGAAGCTGGACTCTGCACCTTTTCTAAGTGTAAACTGCACAGTAATATAACATGCTTATATAGCATACATTGTGTTGCATATGCTGGCATGATAGAACTGTCTTCTAAAGTTCCTGATTTTGGACAAAATATAATAGGTTCTTATTGGGTTATATAATACACTGTAATGTTCCAGGATAAGAAGGTTATGCAATAATCACAATAAATATTTAATATCATGATGAATATTTAAAATCGGCACATGTCTAATGAATACTACACACACCCAAGTGGGGTTTGATAACTTAGTGACAGAGGATGTTACTTTATGCGTGGAAGGTGAAATGTAATATTGTGTGTGTGTTTGTGTGTGTTCATATGTGTGTGTGTATCTGACATATCAGTTCTGCATTTCTACAGTGTAGAAGTGCCGATGGATCCTTCAGGGTTTTGCTACAAATTTCCTGGCTCCAAGCGAGATTGTCCAAGGATCATTCTCTAAGTTAATGTGAACAGTTTTTTCGAATCATTTTTTGATAAATGATGCTTTTCATAATGCATTCTTAGTTTCCTTCTCATATGAACCAGTTCCTGTTCCCTACAGCATCAGAGGAGCATCCTCTCCACTCCCTCTGACAGGAAAGCACAATCGCTTGCCCCTTTATTAATCTTTTCTGCTGCTGTTCCACCCCATTCATGACTCAACAGCTGCAACATTTGCATCTGTCATGTTGCTCCTTATAGAACAACCAGTTGAGTTCTCCATCTGAGGTGCCAGAATAGATACAACTTCAACAAATCCTTGTCTTCGTTTATCCCCAAGCTGAATTTTTTTACTTATTTCTCAATTTTACCAAGCTGCTCTCTCTCCTCCTCTCACCCCACACAGCTGCAGTTGGCTGCTGAAAGCCACCGGATGGTTTGCCAGTTTGTTCGGGTGTCCATGAAAGACACAGCCTCAAAGCGTGTAGGCCTACAGCACGGATGAGTGCTCACATCACGGCCCATGATGCTGCCGTTCTCAGTTAGAATTTTAAGCGCCAAGTCATAGTTCCTCCGTGAGCTCATGCATGTCCCCACACAATACTTAAAGAGCACAATTTCGTCTGAATCATAGCCTAAGCCCAGGTCACGCACACGCATCTGTTTCTTCTCAAGGTGACAGTCCTGGTTCAGATTTTCTCGCTGCCGTTTTCGGTTCTTTCGCTCTTTGCGGGACTTTCGAAAAGCCACAGAAACGTCTGCTAGAGACCGATGCCATCTGGCCCTGTATTCCTCTCCTTCCTCTGCCAAGGATGGATCTGTATGTTAAGAGAGTGAAAAACAAATGGTTTAATGCACCATATATCTTACAGTTTAACACAACAAATATCTTTTTTCTGAACTGAACTGTTTTTTATATATAGCCTTTGTATTTCTGCTGTACCTCTGGGATGTACATATGAGGTTGCACACAATCACTTAAAATCACTTTGTCATCCACCACCATGGGAAAAAAACAACAAACTTACAACACAACAGAAACAAATGGTATTTGATGTACACAAGCCACAGTGTTTTAAGACTGGAGGAGAGGTTATAGTATATGGGTAAGCAGTTACATTACATTATTACATTAAAACTGTAAAGTGTCCTTGTCTGTTTAAACCCAACATGTGCAATCATGTGCAACATCCCTAACTACATCTGCAATCCATTTCAGACTTTTTTTCATTTTATAAACAATGCCAAATATTGTAATGTTTCATTTTTCATACACAGTTTATTGTCATTTACACATATTTGATTATTTTATAACAGACTATAATACATTTTTGTTTTTGAGTAATAGGAACCTTTCTAAATTTGGACATGGTTTTAATCCAGTAATTTCCTGGTACCCATGTGCTCTCAGAACAGCTGAATTCTTCATGGCATGAAACTGATGAATCTCCCATTCTACCACAGAAAAGTTGGTTCAGATTTGGTGAGAGGGAGGCAACTGAAGTACTCCAAAGTCACTGTCATGTTCATGGTAAAGCAGTTTGAGATGATTTGCGCTTTGTGAAATGCTCAGTTATCAACTGGGAGGTAGTCATTATAAAATGGGTAACTACTCAGATAGGCTTTGGCATTTAAGTGATGAATGACTGGTATTAACAGGCTCAAAGTGTGCCAAGAAGGCATTTCCCACACCATTTTATCATTGTCTTGAATTTCTTTACATATGCCAAAGACTTATGCACAATGCTGCATGTAATTAGAAGAGTGAGGAATGTCTGGACTCCTGATGGGTCCTGGGATATTAAGGCATTAATAATTTATGGATAAAAAGGATAAGACAGCAGCAGGGATATAATCAAAGACAAATGGTAAGAGCAAATTGACAAGTGCATGCCACAGACAGGAAATGTGGAATTTGCACAAAACTACCACATAATACCAGACTGAGGAACACATCTGTATCCATATAAATAATTTTATTGAAATGATCCATTCACTTCACTCCATCTGCTTATATTTCCATACATTTAAAACATTTAATATACTCTTTATTTTAATGAAACTAATAGACATTAAAACCGAGAACCATTTGCTGAGAATTTTGAGTTTACCTTCTGTGAGAGACTCACAAGAGATTTCCGTTCAGCGTATATTTTAATTAAATTATATTATGGACCTCAGCAAAACAGAATGAAGGTCCTTTGTTACATAATGGGATGTAATATAATATTTAGTGTTATGACATTCAGAATGCTTGTGAATCAAGCTTCCACAGCTGATGTGTTACACCAACGATTAAAATCAGTGTGAATTCCAGCACTTATCAGCTCTTTCACCGAGGACAACTACCATAATGTAAAATGCTATAAACCACTCTTCATGCCGAGATTGCACATGCTTTGAAAACAAGCCACATCACGCTTCAGCGCCTGATGACAGGAGGTTAAAACATCAGGAGCTAAGGACAAAACAAAAATATGAATCAGAATTCTCCCCAAGGCGAAAATCTGAGTAATTTGCTTTCCAGAAGCAATCCACAGCGCAATTTGCTGTGTCAAAACCTGTCACAAGCAAAATCAAGTCATTCTATTTATGCTTTCTGTGAGCACATTTACAGTCAGATCTTGAAGAAAGTATTTCCTATCATACTTTACACATTAGCTGCTTATTACGTTTGGAATGCATATACAATATCAATGCCACATATTATAAATGTAATGCATAATATATAATCAGGACATTATGTACAATGATAACTTAATCAAGCAGGTTTATTCAAAGCAAAATATAAGTGAGACAGAATAAATACCATCATACTGCAGACTAATAGAGGGTTAAGGATCTAATTTAGCTGCCCACATCATTCAGTTTTAAGTCTGTAGACATTTTCACAAAGCAGCTTTAAAGAAATCTGGATACAGATTTAGATCTATAATGAGCAAGACAAATGTGATAGTGGCAAGAAAAAAGTCACTGAAATGACTTGAGGAAGAAAACAAGACTCAAGATAAATCACAAGTAATTACAGTATGAAGGTGTAGAAGAGTAATGGCTAATTGTGTTTAAAGCATGGTCAATATGATGATATTGTAAAGTGCCTGGGACAAGCTCAGGATAGTCAGGATTAAAAAGTTAAAAGTTAAAGTCCATCCATTTAAACAAGGATGAGAAACTGGTTTTTGGATATGCAAACCTAGCAAACATCAGATAGACTATTTATTGTGTCATTAAAAATGTTAAATAAAGTTGCTAGCAAGCTAGTGAATGTTACGCGAGCTAGTTAAATACTACACATAGCATATCTTCTAAGATTTATTAGACAGTATCTATAGTGATTTATAAGTTAACTAGAAAAGAAAACCATGACGTATATAGTCAAGCATTTATAAGGCGATTAGGCGATTCTTTCTCAAAAGTCTAGTGGCTCTCTGGCCGCCCTGGCAATGTTTCTTGCACTTCTAAAGTAGGCCTGTTTGGAGGACTGGGAGTGGCACAGGGAACGTGGAGCTGCAGTTTGAAAGATTGTGGTTTGGAGGTTTTTGTGTAGGGAGAATTGTCTTTTAAATATACAACTGAGAAAAATAGCACAGTACACAGAGTACTTAACTTCAAACAATTAACAGGAAAGAAGAAGCTTTGACAGGTCATTCAGGTTCTTTCCCTGCTGCTCTGCTCTGCTGTCTCACCGTCCTTCTCCTTCTCTGTCTGCCTCACCCTCTGTCTGACTCCAACCTCAAACTTCATTCATATCAAAGTCAATTTGGAAACAAGGTGTGTTGTTATCTTGCAACAGATTAATAACCAAAATGTAAAAATATTTGGAATCATGATGAAAGGCTTCACTAAAGCGCCTAAGGGAATTTGTCTTTGCTTAAACGTTTCTCTTTGATATCTCCAGTCACATAATCCCGACTCTCATTTGTGAGTCATTTAGTTATCAACTTTGTCACAAATGTTTCTCATAAAATTCACTAGGAGCAAAAGAGACACACACTTTTTCTGAGATTAAAGGAGTCAAAACAAATCCAAGCCTTGCATTAGCAGGATTCGAGCACAAGCTCCTCAATCACAAACACGTTACCACTACAGCCCTTAGGAACATACTGACTGATATTAAAACACATTAAATTTCTCTCTGTATTGTTCATCGAGTTAGTTTATAAAGGATTTTTTTTTAATTATAAATACACAAGTACATATACTTGTGTATTTATATTCAAGTATATGTACAAATGAAAGCATATAAAAAATTTTGAGTAGTGTACGTCAAATATACTTTGACATGACTTTATATCAAAAGTAAATTGCACAACCTTTCAAATATATCCAAATAAACTTGGTAAAGTAGATTTTAGATAATATATTTAAATGGACAGCTCTAAGCACAATGTTGCACTTAGCTGAGATCTCTACTGAAAGAGGAGATATATCTTTTCTTAAGAGAAACTGAAGTCTGAAGTCTTTTCTCTCAGACAGACGGACGTCTCTTTTCTTTCTATTTGTAATTACTGTCTAGAAGAAACTATTCAAATAATAAATACATGCCTATGGGTATAAGCTACTATGTGTGGGAAACATTGCCTTTGGTCTAAACTCATAACTTTCAGACCTTATCAAATGCCTAGTACCTTATCCACATATCCACTAGAGCTACCTATTCCTCGAGTCTTAAAATGGAAATACCACAGAAATGTCTATAAACATAAAACTAATCAACACTGCATTAGAACTAAAATTAGTGTACACCCGCAAACATCTGGGCTTACTCAGAAGGGAACACAATGTTACACTCGTAACGTCTTATCATAATCTGATCATGTTTAAATGATTTTACATATTGGCTAACAGCCCCGAACACTGATGGCGACAAAACAAAAAATGTCAACAGCATCAAAGAACAAGATCCCTCTGAAAGATAACAATCGAGCAGATCAAAACATGGGCTTGTTTACCTGGGACCATCTGGCCTTTTTGCAGGGCTCGTAATGTAACATAACCCATTGTAACCATACTGTAGTGGTTTGTAAGCAGTGTGATTTTCATACAGACAAGCAATTTAAACTACATTTATATTTTACACTGTAGCAGACGTACTTTCTGCTAAGCTGCAGTCTTTACTTAGCTCGATATTCAAACATCAAGTGGCCTTGCTGATAAACAGTCTATATATATAGCATGTTAGTCCTTTTTCCATAAGCAATTACATTGGTGCAGTTTCCACTGCAGAGAGGATAAACATGTTCACACACATTTTAAAACTGTTTTGAAAATGAGCCTCTATCCCCCCACAAAAATCAGAGCACAAGATGATCAGTTACATCAACTACAAGTAGTCAGTTTCTGTACTTAAATGTTTTTTTTTAAGTTTCCGTGCTCGAGTTTGTCTTTCTCCTAATTGATTCGTTTTTTACTTAGATTTCGAGAGAAAAATCTCTACCTTCAACTCGCTGTATGTTCAAAACTAATGAAAACCTAATTCTGTCTGCTCCTATTGAACACTGCATTTATCAAGGCACTTTCTGCTGTTGCAAATAGATATTGGCATCCATCTGGTTTGTATCATCAGAGTCAACAGATTAGTGACCATTTGAGAGATCAGAATATGTCTGTTGTTAGCGGGTCTTAACTAATGTTTTCCCATATTCCTTAGTTCTTTGGTGAAAGGGACTCAAATGTATCATCATTAACTACAATGGTCTTGCAAATGATACTGTAAAAAAAAGATTCAGTAAACTTTCTGGGAAAATCACACATTCATATTTGTTTGAGTATTCCCTGTTTTTATTTCACGTTAAATAATTAATTTTCTAAATGCTTAAAATAGCTTTAAGTTTTCATATTTTTTAAAGAGCTATAACTGTTTTGCTGACACTTTATTAGAAAGCCTCATCAGATATTGTGATGTACATTTTAATAAACAGTTTTTTGCACACCCCAGTCCATGGTGTAAAAAAAAAAATTGTGTATACAATTACAGCATGGGGTGATAAAAGTCTATTGCTGAACATCAACATTTCCATGGTTACACTGGGAGCAATGATTCCTGAGCAGATGCATGCCATGGTGAAGATGAAGAAGCTATTTATTTTAAATACTCAAAGCTATTAATCAACAAACAGACAAAGAAGCTTGTCTGCTTAAACAATATTGTAAACATTAACACCTACCATGTCAGTGTCACTGCCATGTAGAAATTGATGCACCAAAATATTGAGCCCTAAAATATTAAATTGATATGACAGTATGTCCGGAGGTTATGGCTCTGACTTACCGTAGAGTGCAGCCCATGAAGGTCGTCTCTGCTCTTTTTGGGCCATTAGTGTGGTGGAGTGTGAGTCTTCCCTCTTCTCTGCATGTCTTTGCCCAGCCACAATCTCCAGCAGACAGACACTCATTAGGAAAATCACCTGTAACAACATCAAATTACATCATATGAACATGTTGGAAGGAAAAGTCCAAACCATAAATACAAGAAACACAACATAAGACACAGCTGGCATGGTTTTTTAACTGGAAGATGCGTGGTATCATCATGACCCTTCAGTCCCCTCCAAAACAAACACTTGACCATCAGAACCACTGACCAGAGTGAATCACTACCAGAAGTGAAGTTTGCCTGCATTTTTTCATTAGTATGGTAATAGTGCAATTAGTATGATAATAGTGCAATTCAAGTGTGAAGTTAAACTATATAACAGAGTAGAAAAGTAGCATGAATCATTGCTATATTGTTTTCACACCTCCTCAGATAAACTACATCAAGATGGGAAACACTGCCTTACAAACTAGATGTGCTCTTGTGTTTTTTGCCTTTTTTGGAACATGGAACATCTTGGATTTTAGTTGAAGTGCAGCTTGTACTATACAACCAGTACTTATCATAAAGTTTACAGCCAACACAACAGGGCTTGGACTCATTTGCAATAAAGAAATCGGTCCGGCAACCTGTCCAAGATCTTAAAGTCCTACCAAAGGCTGTGAGAACATGCTTGTAAAAAACTATAACAGATATATACAACCCAATGCAAGATAAGGGCTCAGTCCATCATCACGAATGACTCTCACTCAGATTATTGTGGATTAGCTAGATTAGATAAACATATTTGAAAAAAAAAAAGTGTAGTTATTTTTGAGCTCCATATTCCACACATGTGAAGGCAGCTCTCTGGTTACATCACCAGTATGTCTCAGCTTATATCCTGAAAAGCACAGAAATATATAATGGAAATATACACAAAAGCCAGATTAGCTAAACTTCAGGGGAACAAGCAATAACGCCGAACTGCAGGGCAAATGACTTTCCATTAGACATATATCACACTACATCAATAACAAATATATAGAATATATAAAATAAATAAGCTATTAGTTTTTCCTCAATGTAGTGCACATACTGTATGTAGGGAGCAGGAAGACATTTTGGCCTACTCTCTGGATGGTCGCTGTTACCATAGAAATATTCACATATAAGGTATGACTGTATGTGTACAGAGCAATCTTAAAAACAATAATAACAAATAACCCAACAACCTTTTTGCTGTTATCAGAGCCAATAATCACAAACTATTTACACATTTTTGTATATAACATTTTAATATTGATTTCAGATTTGGTGTATGAAATGTCACCTGGTTTATGTTTATGGGTCTTTCCCCATTCAAGTAAATAGAAGCCTGATCTTGTATGGCTGGAAATAACTGTCTAGGAGTGCTGCCAAGGCCACCAAGTGGACAGACTTTACTTCTGCCAAATCACCTTACTAATGTTTACATGACACTTACTGTCTTGTTCTGCAGCAAACATTGCCTATTTTTTCCATTATCATGTACATGCAATATTAGATCATGCAATATTAGACAACACGCATATCTTATTTCATGCCTTATTACTCACTCACTGTATATGGCGTGTCTGCCATGGTAACCGCTTGTGCTCTCAATTTCTATCAATTTGTTTGATTTTTTTCTGACTTTACACATTCTGGTCTGCAGATGTTTGAAAATCTTTTTCTTTTTTAGGATTTGCATGTGTTTATCTGATGTGAAGAATTAAAGCCTGAAAACATCAGCATTGATTCTGTAGCATTTGACCCATCACACTCTACATCTCCATCTGTCTTTATTTGGCCTATATTTTCTTTCTATGGGCAAATCTTCCTGTCCCTCTGTTGATCTTTCCTTGATTATGTTCACCTGTTGCTAATTTCTTCCTTTAGTTTCTTGGATTTATGCCCTCTGTGTTTCCCTGTTTAGTTGTGAAGATGTGCACATTCGTTTGTGTCATGAAGCCATGTGTTTCCTGGTCCTGTATTTGCCCCTATCTCCCTTTGTTTAGCCTTTTCCTGGTTTGATCCTGTTTATCTCTTTTGCTCTGTTTTTGCCAGTGTGTGTGTTCTAGCCCTTCCTGGTGTATTGGAGATGATTATTAGAACAGATCTAATAAACATGTTTTGTGTATGCCCATATGTCCTGCGCCTCTCTCCCACATCCTCCCCATACATGTTACACAATAAAACCGGTCTAACAGACTATATAATTCCTTAATCCTCCTTAAAAAGGATTTAACTCAACTCTGATGCTGTGAATATGATTATTAAACAGAAATGTCTTAAAGGCATGGCTAATACTTTGGCAATTTATTGAATGAATCTTTAAACTGATTTAAAATGATTTAGAGCATTTTCCTTGTAAGTATAAATAATAATTAATTCCTTCATCTTTAAGTGTGATCCGTGTCTGGGCTGTGGTGAAGCTTGTCTTATTGAATGAAATGCTTGGTTGACATGGGACATGTTTTTAGGTTTGGATGGTTGCCACTTTGTGCTGCCTAGGCAAGTACATGAGTAATAACGTAAAGAATAATTATATTATGCTTTATTCATATACCACCTGGAGGATAAAGGAGCGGAAGAAGCTCTTTCCCATCAAGCCACAGGTAACCTGCTAACATATCTGCTTAACAACTGAAATTTTACTGTTGTGTGTAATATAATATAACAATAATATAACAAAAATTTTAAAAGCAATATACACTTCAGTAGGAATGACAGGCGTATAGCACATACTGCTTAAAGTAATGAACTGCACAAAGCTAAACATCATAAAAATGTCTGTAAGCTCAAGTTTCCAGCAAAATATAGTTAAATTAATAACACCACCTGATTGGCCAAGAAAGCCCAGCAGCGACTTTGCTTCCTGTAGAGGATTTGAAGAGCAAACCTCAACCGTCCATCCTCATCACTTTCTACAGGGGGAAGTCAGAGAGTGCCCTGCTCAGCTGTCTCACTGTGTATTGTGGGAACTGCACTCAGACATCAAGATCCAAGAACTGTGGATTATGAGAACAGCTAAGACAATCATCAGGATTTATTTACCAACTATTTACCCCTACAAGGGCAAGTCCACCTTCATTGTAAATGATCCCTGGCAGAATATAATTGAGCATCAATGCCACCATCACCAGAACAGCTCCCTTCCTACAGCTACTTCCCTGATGCAGGCAGTCAGACTACTCAACACACTGCTTCCCAACACTGCGCTGCGAATCATGCCCACCATCACAAAATACACAACCATCACTGCACACCTACACTTAAAATCATGTTTGCATGGACTGTATTTGTGCCCTTAGACACAATCCTATTATGCTATGATGAGACACTTGTTTCACTTTCTGCTATTACACATTTCTCTAAATTGCTGTTAGTAGGACAGGTTTCCTACTGCAACATGATGGCTTTTCCATTTAAATTGCTTGCTATTATCTTAAGCCCACTGGTTTCTAGCCATGCTGCTGTGACTACACAACCATGCAGCAGTTCAACCCTGCTATATATTCATTCATTTATCATTCATGAGTCAGTCATCATGAGTCATGATGGATCCAGATCCTATCATGGAAACACTGGTTGTAATACACCCCAGGTGGACTGCCCATCCACTGCAGGGCACAATGTAGACATAAAGGAAATTTAGTATAGCCAGTCAGCCAACCTGCATGTTTTTGGACAGTGAGAAGAAACCAGAGAACCCCACACAAACATGGAAAAACATGTGAAACTCCACACAGCCAGTAACCCAAGCTCAGAAACAAACTGGGGAGCCTGGAGCCTGTGGTTGTAATACTACCTACTACACCACCATGCCATTCTGCATGTCCTGTGTATTTATTAAATAACCTGTGTATTTATTATACATTTTGCCCTCGTCATGTATTTGCTGTGCTATGTATACAATGGTACTCTATTGTGTATCACACCTTGGCCCTGAAGAAACAACAATTTCTTCCAATAATGTGTTAACCAAAAAGCAAGCATTGTATCTAACACCTATCACTGTGTCGCTTCGTTTCAATGAATGTGTCCATTAATTTTAAAAATCATATTCTTCATTTTACAGATTTTTACAGAGGGCCATTTTAAATCAAACATTACAAACACATTTACATCTGTATAGTTTTATACTGATTCACTGAAATCAAGAGAAGACAGATCAGGGCCACCTTTGTCTAAATGGCACATCTAATAATTATTCTTAAAATCTACACTCCATTTGTCCTATCGATGGAAGATCATGATCCCAACAAAGCCACCAGCAGCTGCCATCCATGGCTGGGAATCCAAGAGAGCAAAACTGGCAAAATGATGATCAGGAAAAATCAGATTTCACATCCCAAATTTCAATGTACAAACAGCAATTTCAGAGCATCCTCTCAGTGTGGCAAGTTAACTTACAGCAACTGTCTCTTTAATGTACATGCAGTAGTTAGCTAACACATTTACTTATCATTTGCTCAAGCTACCTAGCTAGCAACATTTTTTCTTTTTTTTTTTTTTCCCCTAAAACCTTTTCAATTGGATTACGCTGCTCTCTAGATTTGTTGATTTATTTATTTATTTTTTACTTCACAAAACCTTACAGTTGGCTCAGGGAATTAAGACATAACATTGCAAGGTCGTGAGCACAACAGAACTGTTGAATGAACGTGTTGCACACAAGATGTTGTGTTGCTACACTACACCATATGAATCGCAGCATCAGCTCACGTGTGCAACTTTAATTACTTAACCAACACCTAATACCTGTGTGTGTGTGTGTGTGTGTGTGTGTGTGTGTGTGTGTGTGTGTGTGTGTGTGTGTGTGAATGCTGAGTAAATATTTCAGAGACTGTATTGAATGAGCATGAGGCATGTCTGGTCAGGAGGATGTGATATGCTGGGGACAGGAAGCACTCTGACATCAATATAACTAAATGGCCGGCTACTAATGAATGATACAATAATGTGACTTTTCCCCTTTGTGCATCTGTAAATACAAACCTTCCAGTAGGTCAGGTGACACTGGGCAGATGTTGCAATGGGATCCTGCTGATTCCACCACCTCTTGCCATCTGAAAGACATAAACAACAACACGTTACACCATAATGCATGCTGATAATCAGTTCTCTAGTTCTGTGATATTGATTAACCTAGATGCTGTTATAACTAACACTTTAACATATGATCACTAGTCCTGTGCTCCCTGTGACTTTGGATATATATTAAAAACTACATACATGATACAAACCTGTCTATAATTTGTATAGAGCATTTATGTCATTTATGTTATTTTACACGGCATTATTCACATGCTCGCCTGCCTTCTTTTCACACATCTGGAGGCTTAAAAGCTCTGTTCACATGTGTGTTAGTCAGAGCTAAACGATACACCTGCAATACCTTCTTTGATCACTTTTCCTAACATGCATAACGTGGTAAAGAGTGAACATGGTGATGACAAACTTCACTGCATTGCTAGCATTTATTTAGTATTAGAAACCATGCCTTGTTAAATCTTTTTAATGTGCACATTTAAAATGGCAAATGAACACCCAATAGTTCTAACAGCATGCAGAACAGTTAAAAGCATGTATAACTGCTGCCTAACCTCTGAAAATACTGGCTCTTATAAAACTAAAACAAGTGAACTGGACATGATGAAACAAAGCTGTACATAATAATGTAGCAACATGGAACACCAGCTTTCACTGGTGTGACTCACAAGGAGGAGTCTTTAAAGCATGGGACTTTTATTATTCTGCATTAGTTAGTTGTGGTCTCAGAGAAACAAAGCTCTGTGTAGCCCTGGATGTGTTTTTGAATCCTGTGTTTTCAACTTATGAACTAACAGCTGTGGTGATTTCTTTAGCCAGAATTGAAGTAGCTGGGAACGGCTGCAGCAGGGAGTGTGGTGTGCATACTGATTGTGCTCACCAGATTAGTTGTGTATTTGTGATATTGGGTATAAGGTGTACTGTACACATATTTGGCAAATTTGGCACACTTGCCAACATGGCAAAGTGCTCTCAAACACCAGACCAAAGATCTGGGGGAATCCTCCAGTGATATTTTGTGATGAATAGCCTACTTTATTATGCAGTGTTGAATGCACTGTATTGTATGAAAGCATATCAAATCAGGAAACTCACATGGAATAAAAATAAAATATGTTATGTCCTTATAGCCCTAGTAGTTAGTTAAGTTTGTGACACGTGAATGAAAATGCCAGAGAATTCTAATGAGAAACAGAATAAAAATAAACAAAGCTTTAGTAAAGCTGAGTGAACAAATGTGTCAAATAATGAGTCTGGCAGCAGGAATATTACAACTGAAAGGTTGTCTACTGCTTTTCCTGGCCTCTTCACTCTCCAGGAATTTGTTTAAAGATAATTCACAGTTTATGAAACATCCCTTCTGTTTGTTACAAAATTTCTACTATGTGTATTTATGTCATTTGTATATTAGGGCAATACACACATACATAAAGTGTATTCAGGTATGTTTGCGTGTTTATCTATTGTTTGGCATCTTGATGGATTTAAAGCATGCAATAAAACCATTACATAACTTTAACAGGAAGAAACATAAATAGCAGTGTACATCAGGATAGATAAAGTGTGATGATCTATCTCAGGCTTAATTCAGTGTTGCTAAAAATACCATGGCACTACAGAGAGCTGGACAACAATCAAAAGTTTCACTGCTACCAGCATGTAGGATGTTTTATTGCAGATATTTCTGAACACTAAATATTGCTGATAGCTTCATTGCAATTGTGTGGTTAAGGTCCAACTCTCCTAGATGCAGAAACAGTGCCAAACAAAGTAACTGGAGCCGAGGCTGAAGCCTTCACATGGTCACACCAAACTGAAGCCTTGAAAAAAGGTTTTAAAACAAATGATCCAACTGATGGATGCTCTGCTCCTTTGACCTTTTATGGTGATTGAATGGAAAATGGCATCAGTAACTGGTGGATTCCATCTATAAAGCTCCAGGTCAAGTTAATGAGATATAAATGCAATCTGACAGTCAGTGATAGTAGACTATGCCCTCAGCTGGGTGAACAAGAAGTAAGAGGGTCATTCAGCCCATGTGAACCATTTGTAGTTACCTGTATGGCATTTGGCAAACACCATTATCCAGAGCAACTTACCTTTAAACTTACATTTATCTCATTTATACAACTGAGCTATTGAGAGTTAATGGCCTTGCTTAAGAGTGCAGTAGTGGCAGTGTGGCAGTGCCGGGATTTAAACTCACAACTTTCTGAGCAGTACACCAACATCTTAACCACTGACTTTTAAACATTAAACTTATTAAACTAAGATATATTAACTAGCATCACTGCTAATGACATGAGAACATCAGGCACATTTAAATGATTTACTTTCAGTTATTTTTTATTAACGATTTATTTTTACTTATAATTTGGGTAAGAGGGGTGTATATTGAAAATGGCCTCGTCAGACAATATAACAATGCTGAAAATAAGGAAAGAAGAATGTGAGCAGTTTCTTATCATAAATTAATCTTCAGGAAATTCTGGTGATGCAATTTCCTGTTGAACATGAAACTTGGAATATTCACAACAGATTGCAAAAATAATATGATTTTTGAAGACTATATTTCAAGCTATTTCAAAATGTTTTCTAGGTTCTTTTTTTTTTATTTTTATTTCTTTACTGTATTAATCTGAGACATCTGAGATATTTTAAAAGAAATACAAGTGGGACAAAAAAATGACACCAAGTCACAGAATCACCCAGCTAACTGCAAACATTTTGACTAATAGCATAGATAACTTTTAGTTCATCAACCAGCATTAAATTGCTAACACTAGCTAGGCTACAGATCGTTTGTTACCGGACACACTCTGTTAATTACACATTTTTAATACTTATTACTATTTACATCAGTTACTACGTCATTACGTCTCTTCATAGTTCAAACTGCCCAGAGTGTGGTCTTTGTGAGAAGTAGGGCATAGCCATTATCACTTCAGAAAAACATGAAGTCTCTCTTTCTCTCTCTATCTTCTAACAGTCAGTCAGAGCAAGTCTGGTGGGAGAAATAATACTGGAACACAGCTTTAAACACAGCTTAAACAACTAATAAATATAGCGAGAATGTGTTTAAATTTGCTGCTTGCTGCTGCCGTTTAATCTTTTTGCATATATTTCTTTAATGTGTTTTATGTGTGAACAGTCACTAGCACAAACTCCTCTTACAAATAAACTTGTGAGTCAGATTCTGAAAAACACTTCAAAATGAATAATCCTAAACATTATTCTCTTATAAATCTTGGCAAGTTTTATTTTCTCCCAAACAATATTTTTCCCAATAGATTTTTTTTCCATTGTACCCGGCTCCAGTGCTCCAGTACAGCGGCTCAGAGCTAAACAACTGGCGTAAAGGTGAACTGGAGTCTCGTTACAAAACGTGCTGCAATTTAAGCCGTGTGACTGACACGTCAACTGGGCTCATACCATTACAAATACTACACTAACACTGAGATCAGAAAACACACTGAGGCAGGGATACAGTATCATTCCTTCCTAATTACTCTCACACACACACACACACACACACACACACACAAACACACACACATATTTTTACACACCTTAAAGGATGTAAATGGCTTTAGGCATCGTGGGCAAGTCATAATTGACAGTGTTTTGTGCAAGTCAAAACATATAACGAGTGCAGAAGGAAGAAGAAATTAGGAGACGTTAAAGTGATAACAACTGTCATTATCAAAGCCGTGTTCAAACATTTCCGTATAAATGCAAAACCAAAGCAAAATTTTAAATCATCTTAATAGTAATAGTAGTATATTATTTACAGCTTTATCATTTACAATATGAATACATTTTTTAATAATGAACTATTATATCAGTAATCTAAAGAACTAACATAAGAAAGTATTAGTTCTATTATTAATATCTTCTAACATTGTCATTATATGACATTAAAGTACCATGCAGTTCACCATCACTTTAAAAGAAACGTTCATAGCTTTGTGCATAGCGTTCCTTGTGGATTAAATTGAATCTACTAGCACAATTAAAATTTATTTAACATTAAAAATATTAACTAATGCAGCAAACGATGTTTCATCAAAGAATAAAAGGCAAGGCATCCTCAGTGAATGAGTCTGTTTTTCTGTGTAATATTTAACTATATGTTTTACAAGGTGTTTAATTATGGCACCCGCAAAAAAGGTGCATATGTCTGGCTTTAATTAGTTTCTTTACATAGAAGTGTAAGAGACGGAAATGTGCCAGCATATGCTGTTTATTTACCAACAGATGGTCTCCATTAGATTACCCCACCCCGATGTACATAAACAACATAGAGAGAGAGAGAGAGAGAGAGAGAGAGAGAGAGAGAGAGAGAGAGAGAGAGAGAGAGAGAGAAACATGTATGTATAACTCTGTATGCTCATTTGCAGTCTTACAAAGATAAGGCGCATTGCCATTGGTTTTGATTTATTGATTGCATGGTTTATTGCGTTTATTATAGTAATATAATAATGAGCACAACAAATCTGTTTGAGTAAATCTCTACAGCAATGTTTTACAGTATAATGATTGTTAATGATGCATTTTAAATGGAGTTTTACTGTAGCCTTGATCACATACACACACACACACACACACACACACACACACACACACACACACACACGTAGACACACACCTGACTATGACACTCAGCACTCAGCCCCTGGAAGGCTTTTCCTCACTAAATCATCTGAGTTGCAACATGAGTGTGTAAATCATTAAAGCTTGTTCAGTGTGAAGATGTGTGTTATGAATGTACAGTAAGACTATATTATAAAAATAGATTCTGTAGAAATACATTGGGCTAAATAAGTCCTTTACAGTGGCTCTTCCGCCTAAGTGGAAATCTCAACAGTAAACTGCTTAACAGAGCTACCGCTGATCTAAGTGTGTTCTCTACTTCTCCAAATGATGAGGCCTCTGGATTCCTCACTAAGGATCTTCTTTTGCTATGACAGCACAGGACCAGATGTTCAGCCATGCGCTTTTTTTCCTAGAGGAATCTAATATAATCAGTATTAATCTCTCTCCCTTACACTGTTGTTTTTTCTGATTTTTTTTTTCTGATACAGTGAAAGAATCTTCTGTAGACATTGCAGACCAGTTCTGTGATGTGCCTGGATGCAGATATATGTGTGTTTGTGTGATGACATAATCAGTCACTCCTGGTGGAGTGTGTGAGAGTCTGCAGTCTCTGTGATCTGTCAGTGAGACAGAAACGAGCAGAAGAAAAGTGCCCTGTGCTCAGACGCTGTGTGTGTGAGAGAAAGGAAAGAGATTAAGATGCATTCTTGCAGTTGTGTGTGTTTACTCTGATGCGATTCTGGAACATTCCACAGTCTGGTGTTTGTAACTCGCAGACTGAATACGTGCTCCTCTAACTGCGAACCCTTTTGAGCAATAACAAGAAAACAAGGTGCTTCCATACAAAGCTGATAAATCTCCTTTCCAACAACCTGCTTAATGAATGTCTATTGCTCTGTGGATGCGTGAAAGAGTGTGTCCACATGTGGCTCTGTTTAACTCTGATGAATAAAAGCTGCTGTTAAAAGCACTCCACATTTAACTGTCTACTTTGCTAACAAGCCTCCAAATGGTGTTTTGGGTAAAATTGGTAATTACCTGAGAAGTTAAATACCAGGTGGAAATCATGCAGAAATTTGTTTATTAGGCATATTGATCACTATATATTTGTGAAAATATAGGTTAATTCCTCTGAGCTGTAAATTAGTCAGCTTATAAAATCATACATCTTCCTAAACATCTTCCTAAGCATCCCAAACCATGTAGATTCTGTATTTCACATTTCTATACCTTATCATAATATACATATGACTAAATACATAATTCTGGCCAAATAGTTGAAGTAGAAATAGAAAGCTAGGGAGCTAGCTACAGTGCTGATTTGGATGAACTCCCCTGGCTGCTGTAGAGTGTCATGGATTTTGGCACGAATTTTGAGAAGGAATGAATGATTAAAGAAATCTCTCCAGCGTTTTTAGTTCACCTTGTAACAGCTAGAATTGGTCCTAATATATCTTTTAAGTCATAAACTATCTATCTATCTATCTATCTATCTATCTACCTATCTATCTATCTATCTATCTATCTATCTATCTATCTATCTATCTATCTATCTATCTATCTATCTATCTATCTATCTATCTATCTATCTATCTATCGTCCTGTTAAGCTCCTCACTAGACCTCACTTTGGTGAGTGTCACCAAGGATTCTGGTAGATTTCATAAATAAACCTGGCAAAGTGCCACTTACTTTCACAGAAAATGCAATTTGATTGGCATGCCAAATGACCAGCCTCACACCTTTTGCTGTAGCCCATCAGCAAACACATGAGATTCTGTTTATTCACCACTCTGTGTTTCAAACAAAACTCTTTATATTAAATAATATTCAAAAAACCTACTTAAATATGAACTAATGATGAGTTAGAGCATGTACCAATTCCAAACTAATGAATAGCTAACCTTAACTACGACATGACTCATGTCGTAACTAGCACTGCTCGACTCCACTAGCACTGCTCGACTGATCTCACCATCTCTCAGAGTACAAGATAGGTATACATCAAGACTCTTCTCTGTTCTGGCACAGAGGTGGTGGAATGATCTTCCCCTACATGTCCGTACAGCCGGGTCACTGACTGTCTTTAAATGACGGATGAAGACCTACCTCTTCCTGAAGCACTTAAACTATCTCTTATTTTTCCCTGTTTGTTTTATGTATTGTTGTATGTTGTATGTACATCAAAAAAACAAAAAAAACAAAAACAAATCTCTGATGGTATCCTAAGTCTGTGACCTACTGAACCAGTGTTAATGTATTCATTGATAGAGACTTCAAAGCACTTTTGTACTTCACTCCGTATAAGAGCGTCTGCCAGATGCCAGAAATGTAAATGTAAATGTTAAGTATGTTAGTAGATGTTGTTTAGTAAATGTATTAATTAGCATGCAGGGGTAAACTAAATCAAACATTCTCTATCTAAGACTAAAAGACTGGAAAATAATCGTATAGAATAATATTTTAAATGTTCAGATATAATAATGACTGCTAAATCAATAAATATTACTGTATTAATTTTACTCTTGTGTGTAAATAGCAGAGCCTTGGGCCTGAGCCACCCAGAGCATGTACTAGTACTACAGTGGGATTTGAAGAGAAATGGATGGAGAATGCCACAAGAAGGGTTTAGATGAAATTATGGGAGTTTTTTGTTATTAATGCCCCTTTCTTTGTTCGATAATGAAGTTGTACATTACGAAAGTAATTCAGCACCATCCGATGATGTTTGAGTACACAGATGCATATGGCAAATTCAATAAACAATTTCATTTGATGCACATTTAATTCATAATTCTTTGTTATAGAGCAGGTTTGATTTAGTTTACCCCAACATGTTAAGTAATACAATAACTAACAAACATGCAGTTAAGGTGGTTGATATTTATACGTGAAGTAATAAGACTCATGTCGTAGTTAAGGTTAGCTCTTCATTAGTTTGTGATTAGCACAAGCTCAAACTTATCATTAGTTCATATTTCAGTAAGTACTGATATAAGTGCATAATTATTCAAGTGCTGTAATTTTTTACACAGTTACCAATATATTTTTCATACATATTTCTCCAAAATGATGACGATACAATGTTCAAAGCATGTGAGGTTGAGAATAGCTGTGGCATATCTACCTGAATCAGTATAACCCATCCTGAGCGATTCTCACAGAAGTAATCAGATATATTTAGTACACAGTTTCCATTGTTATAAGCACTATACAAATACAATGGATTTGAATCATGCATTCATTCATCTTTAGTATTCAGATCTGGAACCTATCCAAGGAACACTGGATACGAGGCTGGACGAGACACACATTCACACCTACAGGCAGTTTAGTGTAGCCATATACTCTATATGCATGTTTTTGGAAGTTGGAAAGAAAGCACAAAATCCAGACGAAACCCACATAGAAATAATTTGTGAAACAGAATGAAAACGGAGAGTCTGGAGCTGTGAGATGACAAGGCCACCTGCTGTACCACTGTGTCACCCTTAGCAGATTACTGTTAAATGAAATTTTAATCCTAACATGACTTTATTTACATACCTCACTGAGACCTTCATTTATGTGACAGGTAAAATGATCACATTTGATGATCAAACATTATTATATTATTTTAATAAAAGAGGTGTCTGATAATGCATCCAATGTGACTAGGAAAAAAATTAAATGAATCAGGACATTCAAATTAGTTTTATAACTGCATCTGTTTTTATATAATCACCCATCAAAGATCCATTTCCTCCTCAAGGGTTTCCTGTGAAGGCATGAGAGTGGCGCAGTAACAAGCTCCACACCGAATAAACTTCTGAAAGTCTCTTCTAAAGCAGACTTTATTCCGTTAATGCCAGAAGTGTTTAAAGGTTCTCTGTATATGCACACAAAAACGAATAAACACAGCATGTCACAGCGGGTAAAAATTTCTTCCAGAGCAACATCTGCTTGTAAGATCACTATCTGACGGAACTATATTTATCAAACTGGCCTCAATTTAGACATGCCGTCTGCATGATGCTGAAATGCTAGCTATGAGCTTCCCTTACTTGTTAGCAACATTTTTGTCATAGTTCCAGTTCAAAGGGTACTTGGAACTAAGGGGATATCATGTAAATGTTTTTGCCAAACTGTTCCTTGAAAAAATTAAAGGTTAAGTGTACTGTGGCGTTCCTCAATTTAACTGCAGTAAATAATATGATTCCTGGTAGGTAACACACAACTGTTAAAAATAAAACCTCACACTATCACACAAGTGTTACCCATCAAACATTCACTCAAGTGCTCTTTATTGGTTAGTAAACGTCAATGCAGGCACATTAAGTGGCCGTGTATTTATTTTGCACTGACAGCAGCTAAACCACATTTTAGATCTACTATAATAAAATGTGTTGGAGCAGCGCCATCTCTCTTCTTCTGCTTTTCTTCTAACACCTGCACTAATGCTGTTTTAAGGCGTTAACGTATTTCAAAGTGCTCTTTTTTTGAGGCGGCAATACCATATATCCTGTCTACAGCAGTAAAGTTGCTACATAAAGATATTTCTTTCATGCCACTGAACCAAGCTGATGTCATAAACATAGGAGTAGCCTCATGTACACCTGCTACTTACTGTGGCACTATATAATCAAACAAAAGTAGAACACAATTACTGAGCTATTATTAGTGTGGCATGCCCAACAGGATTCCCTAAACACACCCTGACTACGTTAGCTTTATCACAGCCAAATCAGCCGTGAGTTCATAAGAAAGAGGTGAGCTTTGACTAAGAGAGGAAGCACTCAGAGTTATTGGCTCAACCAATAATAATCTGAGATGAGATTAATATGTTCTGTGTTAATAGTTATAAAGGCCATGGCAACCAGAAAACAGATCAACTCATGCAGATAATACACTCATGCCATCCAAATAAAGGAGTCTGATTAATAGGCATTAATATATTACAGAGTATATCTATGGCAATATTAAAAACTCTTTATTATGATATGATGAACTAGTCTAAACATTTAACACAGTTTATGATGCAAGAACTACGACTGTTATTTAAAACAGTAAAGAAAACTTGCACAGTCAGAGGGATAGTTTTTGTCAAGCTTTCACAAAACTCTTGTCTGGGAAGCAGGATTAGCAGATTGCCTCTTTAGAGAAAAACTCTTTCAAATCTGTTCAAAATAATGAGCCTTAGGAGACCGCAGTCTTTATACTTCCTTCCAAATTGGACAGGTGAAATAAAGTGGTTGTGATGATATTTAGACATTTTCAGACCAGTAATATTGCGGATGGTTGAATACTGAGGTATGCTGTAAATGATAATCAAGGCATTGCTGGTACCTACTTTGGCTCAGTGGTGGATAAGTGGTGAAGGTTCTGGGTTAGTGATCAGAAAGTTGCCTGCCAAGCTGCCACTGTTGAACACTTGAGCAAAACCCTTAACGTTTTATACCCCAGGGGTGCTGTATGGTAGCCTATCCTTGCTCTGACCCCAAGTTCCTAACAAGCTGGGATATGCAAAGAGGATTTTTACTGTGCTGTAATGCATATGTGACAAATATAGACTTCTTCTATCTACTTTAGCTGGCAGTAACAATTAAGATTAGCCCAAAATGACTAAACTTTTTAGATGTGGGCTATAGCATCTACACTAAAACTTACATTTAAATGAACAATTTACGTCTCTGAGGCAGAGTGATAGGTAGGTTTTGGGTTCAAGCCCCGGCACTACAAATTGGCCACTGTGGGACGAGTAAGGTTCTAACCCTCTCTGCTCCAAGGGTACCGTATCACGACTGACCCTGCTCTGACGCCAGCTTTTTGGCTAAAGCTTTGGAAAGAATTTCACTCTACCGTACTTGTGCATGTGACAATAAAATCTGTTGAAACAAGCATTTATTTAGGCTGAGGACTTCTACACCTCACATAAAATTCCTCAGTGGAAAATGATGTGCGATGTATCTCACACACGCTATATTGCACTGAGGTCAGTCTACAGTGGACCACTGACCTCTTTTCAAACCGCAAGAACTCCTAAGCACATGTGATTTGAATGGGCTTTTTATGGTCCTTTAAATGGAAAACATCTACCCCAGGTTAAAAGCATGCACATAAAACTCTTGCTTTGCAGAGGGAAAGGTGCCGCTCTGTGTGTGTTGATTTGTTCCAGCTCTGAGAAACCAGGCAGAAAATGAATCAGTGCACCTGGACACCTGGAGTACGAAAAAGCAATTCAGCATAAAATTAGGGTACAGCTTCAGCACTGCTCAACCAGTGCATGCAAAAACACAAGCACAGAGCTTTGATCATCAGAAATAAAACCTCATGTATGACAAAAGTCATATTCATTTAAAACTAAAGGCTTATCTTCAGTCAAGTGGCCAAAAAAAAAAAAAACCCACTCAAACACTAAGCAGACTTCATCTGTTGATTAAGATGTCAAACATGATCACACTACATAATCACAAAGACATCAATAATGCAGTTTTCCTCTTCAAATTCGGAGCTTTTTACTCTGTTTATGGATTAACATATTTTTTTAGTTTTTTCAATTTTCAGAAGCTGGCTTTAGCATCAACCAAGCTTCATTTTAAGGCAGAACAGTAACAGGTGTTATTTATTTATTTATTTATTTTTTTGTTAAACTTCATTACAAACTACAATGAGTTCACACTCTAGACAAAAGACAGAAAGGGGTAGAGAACAAAACTCAGCTATAATGCATTTTACACACTGAGAGTAATGAAGCTGGAGCACAAAACAACAGAGAACAAACCCTTCATACAAATACTTGGATCGTTTAGACACTCTTAGTTTCTCTTTAAAACCTCAACGGGGTGCACATAACATGCCTAAGTTACAAAGGAATAATGGAATGGTTATAAAGGAAAAATAAATAAAACTATACATACATTTGTTTTAGTCCATTTCTAAAAATCCCTCTCGCAAATCTCAATCTGTTGTGAAAGTACTCGTCTATTAGACTCTAATACACTGCTGTATAATTGCGCATTTCACGCAGGTGGAATTTAAACAATGTGTAGACCATAAATATATAAATAAACATAGAATATATCAAATATTAGATAGACATTCCTAGTAATAAAAACACTAAACTCCAGAAAAATTAAGCATGGAGTAAACAGCCTGGGAAATCCCAACTCTAATGTAATAACAATTTAATCAGTCAAGCAATACTATATTCCATCCACTTGTAGTTAAACAAATACTAGTCTCCATATTACTACTAGTAGCATGGTAGTAAAGTATAACTAGTTATATTAGTATGAGTTGTTACCTTTTCTGCGCCCTGCTCGCGCTCCTCTCATGGACCTGTGTGTAAAAACGCACTTCTGCACGAAATGACAGATGCAAACAATCCGGACAAAATGAACTCCAAACACGTTTCCTTTGCCTGATCCGTCTCCACTTCTGCCATGGAATACGGTGGCATAATTTTAAGATCCGAATCCAAACGAGTTTCCAGCGAATCTATGGACCACAGAGTGTGGAAAAGCTCAGTTCATCGCGCGCGCGCACACACACACACACACATGCACACACACACACACACACGCACACACACGCACACACACACACAAGCGCGCAACTACCCAAAGTCCCTAGTGCGGAACAGCACACACTTGCAGCCCCACTCAGTGTCCCTGCAGCAATAATGTGCACCGGGGGACTAGGGTTGCCAAATTAGACCGACATGGTTGCCATATTGGAACCAAATCCACGTTAAATTTGACTTTGTCAAACTGTGACTTCAGCAAATGTAAAAGCATTTCATGAAAGAGATCATTCATTCATTCATTCATTCATTCATTCATTGTCTACCGCTTATCCGATCTATTCTCGGGTCATGGGGAGGCTGTGCCTCAGGCGTCATCGGGCATCAAGGCAGGATACACCCTGGACGGAGTGCCAACCCATTGCAGGGCACACACACACACACACACTCTCATGCACTCACACACTACGGACAATTCAGAGGTGCCAATCGACCTACAATGCATGTCTTTGGACCGAGGGAGAAAACCGGAGTACGCGAAGGAAACCACCGAGAACACACACACACACACACACACACACACACACACACACAGCCAGGAACCGAACCCCTAACCCTGGAGGTCTGAGGCAAATGTGCTAACCACCAAGCTACTGTGCCTCCTGAACGAAAATAAATGATATTAAAAATACTGAAATAATAATCGACTTGTGTAAATAAAACTCTTACTACATGCTTATGTACATATTACTGGTGAATAGTAGAACAACTTGGAACATATTTCCACACGCTGTGAACTCTGCTCTTCTCCAACAGGACAGAACTGTTGTTCATGGTTACAGTAGGTTTTTGCACATTTGGACCTGACAGGATGGTGGAGCAGCAGGTAGCACTGCTGCCTCACAGATCCAGGATCCCGGGTTCGATGTGCATGTTTCCCCTGTGTCTGAGTAAGTTTCCTCCTTCTTCCCAAAAAGATACCAGGTGGATTGGCTATGATAAATTTCTTTTAGGTGTGTGTGTGTGTGTAAATAGTGGGATGACCGGCATTCCATCCAAGGTGTTTTCCCACCTCATGCCCAGTATTCCTGGGATAAGTTCCAGATCCGCCACAACCCCGACCATGATGAAGTGATTACTGAAACTAATCTGAAGCTGAAGTAAATGAGAGGAGGACATAAATCTGTCCACATTTGCACCTCAATCACTTTGTACCAAATCAGTTCTTCCCTTTCTTCTCTTATTTAAGTGTGTTAAGCGTCTAATGAAACACTGAAAGAGATCACTAACTCATTTCGTTGTGCAATCAGTATAATGATAAAGAAGTTTCTACTTAATTCGACGTAGATGATAGCAACAGTCACCAGTTTTACTCTAGCCAAGTTTATATGGTGGAGGGATTGTACGCAATCTGGCAACCGGAGCAGACTCCAGCCTCTTTCTGCGCAGGAGACTTTTTAATTAAATCCCTACCGTAGAGAAAAGAATCGGCGCGATCTTCTCGAAAGTTCTGTAAATGCTTTGCGTTGCCGATTCAAAGTGGGTTTTTTTTTTCATCACGTTATTAAATATATTGAAGCAATATCTGGTAATTATCTGATTTTCAGTCAAAAAGCTGTAAGTACTTTACATTTTCATAAATTAGTAACATGTAGTTATTGACGTGTCCTTTATACAGCATTGTGTATCACTGAGAAGTAATGGGGTTTGGTGATTAGTTAAGAAGTTACAGAAATAAATTCAGTGAATGTTTTCTCTCTCAAAGCTCATGTATTCTTGCTGTCTGAAAACATTTTTGTCTAAAAATTTGGAGTTTGCATGTATTTCTGTTCAGCATTAGTCATTGTCCCTAAAGGATTACATTTTTATTAAAAAGAAATACACATACAGCAACATGACTGAATCAGTGACTTGAACATTAAATACAAAAACCTGACCTTTTTTAGGTTTATTTCCAATAACTGTAAACCAATGATGATTGATGGCGTAATTATTCCATATTGAACACTTATTTTTTAAATATTGCACTGTGGTTTGGGATTAGGGGCACGGTGGCTTGGTGGTTAGCACGTCCGCCGCACACCTCCAGGGTTGGGGGTTTGGTTCCTGCCTTCGCCATGTGTGTGTGGAGTTTGCATGTTCTCCCTGTGCCTTGGGAGTTTCCTCTAGATACTCTGGTTTCCTCCCTCGGTCCAAAGACATGCATTGTAGGCTGATTGGTGTCTCTAAATTGCCCATAGTGTGTGTGCCCTGCGATGGGTTGGCACTTCGTCCAGGGTGTATCCATGCATCACCTCCCCATGACCCAAGGATAGATCGGATAAGTGGTACAGACAATGGGGAAAAAAAATGATTTGGGCTTTTTCATAAGGTTTAGCTCATTAAGAGTGCTTGCTAAGGCCCAGGTGGAATTATTTTGACATACTATAAATGATGATGATGATGATAATGCAAATAAACAGTCAATTTAAACTGTTATGGAAACAAAGAATGGAAGAAACAACTTCTGCCACAAAGGATACCATTAATCATTCATTCATTCATTGTCTACCGCTTATCCGATCTACTCTCGGGTCACGGGGAGCCTGTGCCTATCTCAGGCGTCATTGGGCATCAAGGCAGGATACACCCTGGACGGAGTGCCAACCCATCGCAGGGTACACACACACTCTCATTCACTCACACAATCACACACTACGGGCAATTTAGAGATGCCAATCAACCTACAATGCATGTCTTTGGACATGCATTGTAGGTTGCATGGAGTACCGGAGTACCGGAGGAAACCCCCGAGGCACGGGGAGAACATGCAAACTCCACACACACATGGCGGAGGCAGGAATCAAACCCCCAACCGTAGAGGTGTGAGGCAAACGTGCTAACCACTAAGCCACTGTGCCCCCCTACCATTAACCAATAAAACATTAATCCCATTAATTAATCCAATGTAGTAGTAAGAGTTGATAACATTAAAAAAAATAAATATTTCCCCTAATACCATTGAAATAATTCTTGAGAAGCCTATAATGATCTGGCTGTTTAATGCTCTTTGTGATCCCCTACATTTTCAAACTAAAGTTATGTGTCCCATAATAAGCCTGGGCTTCAGTCTGAAAGCAACTATTATTTTTCTTCTACTTTTTCGGGTTCAGTACTATATAAGGACAGAAAATCATGGGTCAAAAGTTTCATTTTCTAACAGACAGCGTTCCCCACAGGATGCATTAGTGGCCTGGCTAAACTCGGCTCTCGGCTAACCTGCGCTTGTAACTGGAGCCATTTGCACTGGCCACCCTCTCATAAATTGATTATTGGACCTTATAATTCAGATATAAACCAGGTGAGTCACAGAGCATCTACTGGCTGTAGGCTATTAATAGGAAGAATTTTAAACACAGATACAGCAAAAAGAAACGAGGAATTAACTTAGTCATGAATAAAAAAATCAGTAGAGTAATTATTAGCATGAATAATAATAATAAATATAAACAAATAAATAATAATAATAATAATCACAATAATAATAATACTAATAATAACAGTTGACCTCTATAACTCTTATGAGTTATCTACAGTAGTTAACATGCTGAAACAAAGGAAAACAGTTTATGAATAATAATTTTAAAAACATTTCCAAATTAGAAGAACATCCTAAGGAATTCCTCAAAATATTGATTAATTTTAGATTTACCTGACGTTTATATTGAAATTTTATAAGAAGACAAAAAGGTATCATGCTTTGGGAAACAATGAAAGGAATGAGTTTGAGAGAAACTCACAATGCAATACTCACAAGTATTTCTTTTTAGAGAGTCTTCATAGTGAAATATATTCTATTTGTATACATTTTTTGAAAAAGTTCAGACAAAATAAGGAAACACACATGCAATTATTCTGAATAGAAAATATAGCAAAAGAACAGGACATGCTGACATGTCAGAGTTAGAAATAATAATTTTGATGGAAATGATGGATGTTTGCTTCAAACTTTGCCTTCAACAAAACACCTTTTACAGCAATTACAGCCTGGGCATTCTAGCTGTCATTATGTAGCTGTCAATTTTTCAAGATAATCTGATGAGATTTCACCCTGTGCTCCCTGGAGCATCTCCCACAAGATGGATTGGCTGATGGAGACTTCCTCTGTAGCTGAAATCAAGCTGAAATATGCAAGTGATCCCAAACTTTTGAGCGGTAGTGTATATATATATATATATATATATATACACACTACCGCTCAAAAGTTATATGTGTATATATATATGACCCTCAGCCGTTGCATCTAGCCTTAAAAAAAAAAATAAATACAACATATGTAACAGTACTATTATATATGTATATAAAGACTATAGATTGAGCTCAAGCCTGATCAAAACTTTAAAATGCATATAAGGGCTTTTACTGAAACCTTTATTGACTTTAGGTGAGTCATTTTAATAATAGAACAGAACAAAAAACTATGCACCGCGGCCATTGTGTCCATTAGTGAAATCCTGAAATAAACAGCCTGTCAGAGGAAGAGAAATAAAAAGTTGCTATGTGACTTCAAGGTCAAATACTAAAATGTTTGGCCAAATTAAAGCGTCGTCTCCTGTCAGTGATTATGTCCAACAATACGTACCATCGATACTCCCAATTGCTCTATCAAAACCCCTGGTGATGTGAAGGACAAATAAATAAACAGTCCAAGTGAGGGCCGGTGAGATGCTCCAGTGAACGAGTGACGACTTTCCCACTAACACTGTGGAGAAATCTCTGGACTTGTAACTTATCAAGATTGGCAGAGGATCAAGGTGGTTTCAGACCACGATTTTCTTTTATTGTCACTGTGGTGTATCTTTGCCTAAGAGTGCAGAACTTCTGAAGCAGTGTGCCAGAAAGAAGATAAAAAAAAACTCTCACAGGACTACAATGCCTTCTTTGGGCAGAGCTGCTTGAGTGAGTGCCGTTGATGCTTGACCCTCCGTCACGCTCTTGACCGAATGCTGTGGACACGAACTGGCTTAGAAGAAGAGGAGGAGGAGGAGGTGTGTGTGAGTGGAGAAAAGCCTAACCACACAAGGACTGCTGTTGTGAGACAGAAGCTCGTTTCTGAGATATACATGATAAAGTACATATTTGACCAAAGAAAATGCATGTCTGTGTACAATCTTGGATAAGACTACATGTTCTTAACATGTTTTACATTAAATGACATGATACTGTGACTTCTACAGTGAAGTACAGTGTTCACTAATTTTTACATCAACTGTAATATGCCTATTTATTAGTGTTAGAGCCTGACAGCACATATGCTGCTTCTCCCGCACTTATATGCTCATTTGTTAGTGTTTCATTCATTCATTCATTCATTCATTCATTCATTCATTCATTCATTCATTCATTCATTCATCAGTAACAGCTTTATTCTTCTCAGGTTTGTGGTGTTGCCTTTCCCAGGAACACTGAGCATGAGGTGGAAATTCATCCCGGATTAGTCTAGGGGCATCATGCTTACACACGTTCACACCTAGAGAATTTAGAGAGGCCAGTCCACTTACCAGGATGCTTTTTTGAGAGGTGGGAAGAAACCAAAGAGCATGAGAAATGCCAGAATAAAAGTAAACCTTTCAGATTTTCATTCATTCATTCATTCATTCATTGTCTACTGCTTATCTGAACTATTCTCGGGTCACGGGGAGCCTGTGCCTATCTCAGGCATCATTGGCCATCAAGGCAGGATACACCCTGGACGGAGTGCCAACCCATCACAGGGCACACACACTCTCTCATTCGCTCACGCAATCACACACTACAGACAATTTAGAGATGCCAATCAACCTATGATGCATGTCTTTGGATTGGGGGAGGAAACCCCTGAGGCACGGGGAGAACATGCAAACTCCACACACACGGCGGAGGCGGGAATCGAACCCCCAACCCTGGAGGTGTGAGGCAAACGTGCTAACCACTAAGCCACCGTGCCCCCCCTTTCAGATTCAATAAAAAAAAAAAAATTAGAGTGGCATTGATCAGATAAACAAAAGCTCTTTAATAAAAGAATAATAATGTTTCAGCATTCTGTGATGTTGTGTAATGACTTTGTGGTAAGAATGCTTTCCAGGCCTGACAAAATAAAGACAAAAGGAAGAGCATCAGCTTGGGAGTAAAAGTAAAAGTAAACTATATAACATAATACTTCATCCTATGAGGCTCAGAGGTGTTATCTTACCTTCTGAATTGACTTCCAGTACTATAGGCTTTTACCTTTAAAACTCAGGTACAAAAAAAACAAAACAAATTAATAAAATATAGTAAACACAATGTCAAAGAAATTTTGTCTATGACTGACAGGTCAGAATTGAGTTTGGAAGTCTTATATTTCTGAAAAAAACAACAACCTGCAGCCATATTATTCAACCCAGCACTCCCACATGAGGCTTAAGCAGAAACAACATGATATGGTACACTTTCCCCGAGGAACTTGTTTTGGTGCACCACAAAGAAAGGAAGAAGGCAATAAATCACATCTAGGTTAATATTTTATTCATTTGCTGTACTAGGCTGACTTCTATATGAAACACATCCATCCTTTCTCAGATTTCACCGTACCTTTTCTGTCCACCATAATATAATCACCTGGAAATCAAGGCAAGAATCCACATAAAACACAAGAGCCATACACTCTCACACAGTCTCTTTGGGACTGAAAATATGCTCAAGGCGGTGGAGACGTCGTTCATCTGTTTCTCTCACATAGCAGTACACTGTTTGTGTGTGTGTGTGTGTGTGTGTGTGGAGTCTATGAATCTGCTTAGATTTTTCTCATCATTAAATCTCCAAAAATTAAAAACAAAAACAACAACTGGCTGTGAATGATTTTCTATAAGTGGCAGAGAAGGGCTATTGCATTATATAATAGTTTGTTGATGACCACCATCTCTGGTTAGTTTTTAGTTTAGAAAACAGACACCAATATCTGTTTTTCTTTTATAACCTAAAAAGACATTGACGTCTCATTGGTTAGTTTTAGTCTTTTTGTATAAAAAGGTTATACACAATATCTCTTATGATTGTGATATTCTAACTGACTTTCTGATACATAGGTTTTACTTGTCAGTCTATGCTTACTAAATTAGACAAACCTCTATATTGTGCATCTAAAGTCAAATTAGAACATTTTCAGTGGATTTATTATTATTAGTAGTAGTAGTAGTATTATTATTCATTCATTGTCTACCGCTTATCTGATCTATTCTCGGGTCACGGGGAGCCTCATTGATCTCAGGCATCATTGGGCATCAAGGCAGGATACACCCTGGACGGAGTGCCAACCCAGGACACACACACACACTCATTCACTACGGACAATTTAGAGATGCCAATCAACCTACAATGCATGTCTTTGGACCGGGGGAGGAAATCAGAGTACCCGGAGGAAACCCCCGAGGCACGGGGAGAACATGCAAACTCCAATTTTGGAATTGAACCCCCAACCCTGGAGGTGTGAGGCAAACATGCTAGCCACCAAGCCGCCGTGCCCCCTATTATTATTATTATTATTATTATTATTATTATTATTATTATTATTATTATTGATTTGTGCATGTTAAGTGAACATACAGCACAGGGAGTGATGCAAACTGATATTTCAAAGATGAGGAAATGTCACAAGACCCAATAAAAATAAAAGCTGCAAAGTATGCCACAAAAATATCATCCCTGTTTTTGGCACTTATGGAAACTTGTACATTGGGAAATCTGCAGTTCAAGTCGTCTGTGAGTGATTGGATGGTTGGGAGTTCAAACCACAGGGCTGTCAGAAAACACATTATTCTTCCACTGACTAAGAAGGCTCTGCAGCTGAACTGCTCAAACCGACACTGAGAATACATTCTGTTGCTGATTGGATTCTCCCTAAGCTGACTTGGACGAAAATGTGTGCCAACTACATAAATGTAAATGAAACCAAATTTGTGTACTGAGTTCACCAGCAAAACTATTGATTCCAGGGTTTTATTTTAACATTGTAGTTGTTGATACTGAAACCAAAGCCGCCTGTTAACACATCTTCTTAACTGGAACCTTTTCTCGTATTGAAATAGATTGCTAACCAATAAAGCAATTTCAGTTCTTACACTCCAACTGCCCTCTGTCAAAGTGATTTATTTTCAGACATTTAATATTCAGCTGAAATAACAAGCCACTTAGTTCGTAACAGCCTGACATGGTGTGAAGGAAATTTGGTCCCTGAGATTTGATCACTAGCTAAAAGCTGGTCATTGTGTTCAGGCAGCTGTATGGAGGTGACTCGAGTCACCAGACTGATGTGTGCTTGCACAACAACAGCTTTTTATCCCATACAACCCCCTCAGAAAACCAGAAAAAAAAAAAAGATTCATAAAGCCGAACCAATTCGAAAGGTGTTTCCACAAGAACACAGATCTTATAACCAAACACTAAAGCTATTCAAATTATGTAAATTTTGGTAAAATTAGTAACAGTGTTCAGGTTAATAACTTGGTTTAATAATAACTAAGATGGGATTCATTTCTATTCCTCCATCATGATTTAATCATTTAAGATTAATTCCATGTGACTTTTACTTACTCATTATATATGCATGTTTACTTTCTCCGCTCTTGATGTTTTTCTCTTATTTTAGTCTTGAGTATTATCTATATGGTGTTGTGTGTATGTCCTGTTCACGTACACCTTAGTTTAAAAGTTTACAACATGCATTAGACTGTATGGATCGCCCAGGTTTTTGTGCACGAGAAACCTTCTGAGTAAGGCTCTTAGTCTCCTGATTCTTCAGTCATCTCATTCCGGGTGTTTGTAATCAACCAGAAAGATTTGCATACAAAAATATCCTAGTAAATAAATGTCATATAATTAGATGAGATATTCAATATGCTGTGGTAATGGAAGAGCTCAGTTTTCTATTAATCTCTCTGTCAGAGTGTGTCCATGACCTGGGATTTGACCTTCTGCTGCAGGTCTTTCCCACCTAGGGAGATCCATGTGTGTGTCCAGACGTTCCTCTCTGTGTTTTGCCAAAAGTAGACTCTATAATGAGTTAGTGGGTAGTAGTAGTAAAACACAGGATATCTAAATTTAGTTTCATTTAAGAGGAACATAACCCTCACTCAGTTAATTTGTTATGCACATTGAAAAGAATAAAAGAACTAAACCAAATACCTCTGACAAGTACTGTAGCTCAACAACATCAGGATGAAATCTGTAAAGATCAGAAAGACTAGAGTGACAGGCCCAGTACTGGATATAAAACTGTATTACAATTCTTGTTTTAAGATGCACAGTTAGATAAAATAGAACACAAAAATGAACAAACGATATATGAAGTCTGCAAACTGAGCAAAATTTTTTTTTAAAATTGAAATTAAATGCTTTAATTTACTTTACAAGTTTGATGGCAAAACTTAGTCTTAAATTTCTTCTGTAATTATATATTATATACGTTTGTAGATCCTCAGAACTGTCATTCATATTGTAGAACACAGCATACACTCGATTTAAACACAATTTAACACAACAGGTATTATTTCTGAGGCCAAAACAGATTTTATTTCCGAAAGATGATGAACCAAAACAAAACCAGTATCTGTTTTGGACACTTTTCTGTGTTTCCAGTGCTGAAAGATTTTGAAAGTTCTGCAGTACAGCAAGCAGTTCACATTAAAATACCTCTAACTAGATGAAGTATAAATCAGTTATGACACAAAAACTCAACTCGAAATATTTCCAGATATCCTGTATGAATTTTGAACTAGTCAAAATATCCATATATAGCCATAGAGCAAATTTGACAAGTAATAATTCTGAAAGGAAGTGTTGTCTAATCGTACACCACTGACTCCCTTTCTCTTAATTGTAATAATATTTTTAGGAGATAAAGTTGCGCTGAACATCCACACTTTTACAAGTAGAAATGACTGCATCTACATCTACACTACCGTTTTGACTAGTCAACATTCCAGGGCTAGATATGTATGAAAAACGTATTTATTTGTTATTTTTAATGCAATTGATTGTTGCAAATAGGTGTCACAAAGATGCATATTGTTTCTTCATGATCTGCATTCTATTCAATTCAAGCATTCCAGCACTTAATGGGTGTATGGATTCCTCTAGACAAAAAATTAATGCAAGTAATGTCACACATTTCTGGCTTTTTTTTGACTCTTTTGACACTTACATATCTTCATTAGTAGAAATATAATCTTAGATGTGCATGTGCGTCACAAATTAGACTTTCTACTTGTAAAAATAACATTGCAGATACCTTGGCCTTGAGAAATAGGAGGCATTTTAGCCATAGCACAGCATTTGCCGTTCTATCTGATACACTTTATCACACCTGATTACAACTGATCAGTCGATGAATCACCCTGCTGCACAAGCCAGCTCAGTCTGACCAGCTATCAGCTGCTAAAACTCAAGCTGAACTATTCAGTCTGGTAGACTGGATCTTAGTACTGATGGATGGAAATAAGAAACTAACACACCAATAAGGCAGTTAGAAAATCACAAACCTTTATAGATCAGTTTAGTCACATAATCAAGGAAGCTGGAAAATAGATTAGTTGCTATAACATGACCAGTTTTGTGTGTGTTTTGGCAGCTGATAGCTAGTCAGACTTGGTCAAGCTGGGTTTTTCAGCTGTTTAATGTGTTAAAAGAGGCAAAAACACACAACTCAGGTTCCACCAGGACCCAAAATGATGTATTAGAGCATACATTTTTGAGCAGTGTGTAACTGATTATGTTGCAGCTGTGAAACTTTTTCCATTGATCTTAATGTAATTATTTAGTGTTTATTGAAGTGCAAAAAAAGAAGTCCCCCACCCCAAGGAAAGAGCATTGTTCTTTAACACAACATAATTAGTGTTTGTGGGTGGTCAGAGCTGGTCAGCAGCCTCCCTGCAGGCTCCATAGTTCAGATGTTCAGATGTCCTGGTGTGAGGGCCAAACTAGTACAGGATGCGTCTAACACTCTGAATTTCTGCATGAGGGGATACAAATCCCACCTTTATCTATCTACAGATTATTTCAGCATATCCACACAGGTTGAATCATTTTATTTGTATTTATTTGTGCTTTTAAAAGTATATATTGCCACAAAGCAAGTTCACAGGAATATAAATGCAGAATAAAAATTCTAATTTAAATAAATATTTATCCCTAATGAGCAAGTCAGAGGCAATGATTGCAAGGAAAAACTCCCTGAGATGATATGAGGAAGAAACCTTGTAAGGAACCAGACTCAAAAGGGAAACCGTCCTGATTTGGGTGATACCGAATAGAGTGATTATAAATAATTTCCTTCCTATAACTGTGCACTGTATGTTCAACTGCAACTGTATAACCAAGGGGTTACTGTGTTCTAGTACTGTTTTAAAAATATATTTGTTAGCTACCTCACACAAGTCAGAAGTAAGTATCAACCACGTGGCGCGAGTGTGTAATGTAAAGATGTGGTGGGAAAGCTGATGCATTTTCACACAAATTTCTTTCATCTCTTCCTAGCAGAATAAAGTAATTCAGTGCCATCTGCTGTCATCAAGCAGCTCAAATACATTTTCAGACATTTTCCCACCATTAATGAAAACTCCCATGTGTTTTACATGAACATACATGCTTCACAAGTGTGATTGTGTGAGTAATTGACAGTCGTGTGAAAAACGTGTGATGCTGTATTTCACCATGTAATTCATGTAAATTCATGTAAACAGAGCTGGCATCGTGAATACCATGTGCTCACGTGTGAGAATAAATAAAGCATGAGACAAATTACATGTGAAGCATTCGAATTACATGCAACTAAAACACACTACATGTGAAAAATGCATAAAACCCAACATGTGACTTTTCTGCACACTCTTGATACCTTCTGGGAAGTTCTCCAAGGAGCCTGCTTCACATGACCTTCTTGAATTCCTTCCACGATTCCTCTCCTCTAAATCCCCACTGATGTATTAGATCAGTTCTAATAATTATCAGGTCATGCTGGCTCTATAATGATTCTGTCATAGTGTCCTCAAGAAGCTACTCCCTCAGACAGCTCGGCTTCGCTGGATCTTCTGATGTTTCCAGTCTGCACTGTAAAATGGATGGACAGCAAACCCTCATGTATATTTTACCTCAGTGTGATCTGAGTAATGTAATAAAGCTCCACTAATCAAGAAGAGAAAAACATTTTGTGTCTGGTTCCTCTCAATGTTTCTTCCTGTTGCCATTTCAGGGAGTTTTTTCTTGCTGCTCTTGCCTTTAAGCTCACACATTAAGAGTAGATTTCCTTTTCAATACTTTGCATTAAATGCACTCTGCAAATAAAATGAAATTAACTTAGGGGGAACTGAAAATGACTGAATTGGTACAAATTAGGAGGCAATACAAGTTGATCTTAAAATCACCAAAGAAAACAGTTCTGGGATTCAATGATTGGTCTAGATCTATCTCTATGAATAGAGAGAGACAAAAATTCTGGTAATAAAACAATTTGTCTTGATTAATTTCTAGGACTATAAAAATTAAAGCTGTTTGTGTAACCATGGTGATTATGTTACAACGGTATACAAGGCATTTCAGCTAAAGCTCTTTTATAGAAATTTAAATGCCATGAGGCCAAGGACACAGCAGACCTTTCATTACAGTTAGGAACCTCTGTGTGAGTGTGTGTATAAAGAATGTGTCAGGAGAAATCAAGGCATCGAGTGCTGAGCCTGCACAGATACACACACATCTCCAGATAAACCCTGAAGACAGAAACATACCCCTGACTAAAACCAGTTCAACCACTCTCGATAAGCAAAACAAACCATCAAAGCCTTCTGTTGTCACACTGGGCCACCTACATGGACACACACCTGTTGATGGAGAAGTCCCTTCCCCCTGAAATTAAGTCAAAGTTCCCCTATAAGTCACACTGTAGTGTCTTACTGAAGTATTTTTCTGATCACACAGAATAATGAGTCCTTTTGGTAAGCAATGTACATATAGATTAGAACTTCACATATCACAAAGATTTTTTTATTTTTTATTTTTTTTTAAGTATGACAGTATAATCAGAACCGCTGATTAGTGAAGTGAATAACATTGATTATCTCATTGCAATGGTGCCTTTAAAGGGGTGGGATATATAAGGCAACCAGTAAACAGTCAGGTCTCAAAGATGTGCTGAAAGCAGGAATAATGGACAATTGTAATGATCTCAGTTATTTTTTCAAGGGCCAAATCGTGATGGCTAGAAAACTGGGTCAGAGCATCTCCAAAACAGCAGATCTTGTGTGATGTTCATGGCTTTCAGTGGTTAGCACCTATCAAAAGTTGTCCATGTAAGGACAACTGGTGAAGTAGAGACAGGGTTATGGGTGCTGAAAAAGTTGGCTATGACAGAAAGCCATCAGAACATACTGCTTATGGCATCTGATCTGGACCAGCAGCAATGGAAGAAAGTGGCCTTGTATGATGAATTACATTTTCTTTGACATCATGTGGACAGCCGGGTGGACAGCACTTAACTGGGGAAGAGATAGCACCAAGATGCACTATGGTAAGAAGGAAAGCCTATGGAGGAGGTGTGATGCTCAAGGCAATTGTTCTGCTGGGAAACCTCGGGTCCTGGCATTCATGGATGTTAATTTAACATGTACCACCTACCTAAACATTCCAGCAGACCAAGTATACTTCTTCATGGTAACGGTATAACCTAATGACAGTGGCCTCTTTCAACAGCATAATACACTCTGCCACATTGCCATACTGCAAATTTCCTGACATTTGTTAGAAATGGTTTAAGGAACAGGACAAACAGTTCAAGGTGTTCACTTGGCCTCTAAATTCCTCAGATGTCAATCCAATTGAGCATGTGTGGGATGTGCTGGACAAACAAGTACACTCAAAGTCTTGTTTTGCAACTTAAAGGATCTGCTGCTAACATCTTGATGCCAGATAGCTCAGCATACAGCTGTCAGAGCTGTTGTGGTGGTACAAGTGCGACCTACAAAATATTAGGCAGATGGTTTTAATGTTATGGCTGATACATATATTTGAAAAAAAAATTAAAAAATAAATAAAATAAATAAATAAATAAATAATAAAAAAAGCCAGGATCCTGGTTAACTGTACATTTTATAGACTAAATATTTGGCTCATATTATACATGCATACCATACTATGTGTTGCTGTCAGAGAGTTATTTGTTCTTTAAAAGTTCTGACAAACATAACACTATGTTCAAGTTGACATTATTTGTAAGCTTACTGGTTTCCGAGTTATTGAGGTTTGGATTAAAGCTAACACACAGATAGATAAATAAATAAATGGCTAACAACTTAGAAAATATTTAATATCATAACTTTAACAATGGTCAGTTGTGATTTCTTTGAACTGTGACTCAAGGAAAAACAATTTACAGGCCCCCTGCCTCTGTGCTGAAAACCACTGATCTAGAGCACATTTCTTTGTAAAGATATCGCTGGTGTGTTGGGGGTGACATGCTTTACCCTTCCAATAAATAATGTGTAGCAAACACTTTCATTGTACAATGGATGAATATAGATTGTGAACAGGATGTCACAGCTCAATGCCTAAATCAATCATACAGCTCCCCACCTCTCACTCAGGTCAAGGCTCTGTCCTGAAATAGGATCCACCTGCTTGTTGGGTCCATACCTCAACTGTCTCTGATCTCACACCACTTTCTATATCAGTAGTTATTTACTGCAGATGACACTCATAGCACATTAAACGTTTCATCGGCTACAGAGCGTGGAAAACTGAAGGGGAAGAAGAGGCAGGTGGAAACCGAGGCGTTGCGTGGTGTGCATTCTCACGCTCGGGGTTTATGTTCACACCGAACTCTACGCAGATTGTTTTACAGTTTCACATCCCAACATCAAACGGCCCTGGCTTTTATTACCACCACTGCATTTTATAGTAGTTACTTTAAATAATCCGAATAATATGGATCAAGGTGCTGCTGAACGAATAATTCAGCCAGATATTTTCCCCATTACGTGTCTTGTCAATCAGCCAAGACGCCGTTGGTTTTTACAGTTGTTTTAATTTTGCACTGAGCTTCAAGGGCAGTGGCTAACAGCAAAAGGAAGACGAAAGCTATTCATTCATTCATTGTCTACCGCTTATCCGAACTACACTCGGGTCACGGGGAGCCTGTGCCTATCTCAGGCGTCATAGGGCATCAAGGCAGGATACACCCTGGCCGGAGTGCCAACCCATCACAGGGCACACACACACTCTCATTCACTCACGCAATCACACACTACGGACAATTTAGAGATGCCAATCAACCTACCATGCATGTCTTTGGACTGGGGGAGGAAACCGGAGCGCCCGGAGGAAACCCCCGAGGCACGGGGAGAACATGCAAACTCCACACAAACATGGCGGAGGCGGGAATCGAACCCCCAACCCTGGAGGTGTGAGGCAAACGTGCTAACCACTAAGCCACCGTGCCCCCTGAAAGCTATTCAGCATTATGCAAAATGCTCGTTGAGATTATTACACAGCAGCACTTTGTTCAGCATCTCAAACAGACTTGCTTATGTCCTGTGACATGTAGACACTTCATCTGGTCATGTACATGAGTGAGTCAAATGAAAAAAAAAAAATAAAAAAAAAAAACCTTAATTGCACTGTTTATTGCAAATAGGTACCACAAAAGTTAAAGGTAGCAACGGACCTGAAGTATATTTTCTATATTTTTATTGTAACTATGAATATAATGTTCTGTTTCACTAATTGGTGTCTTACTTTTAAGTTTTTCATTTGAGCCAACCTCATACAAATGGTATTAATGAGACAACATAAAGGATAAAATTGCAATGTCCTTTACTTCACACCTCTGGATATTTCTGAGTCACACAGTCACTGTAACATGGGTGGGTGAAGAAAAATAAACAGGGAGGGTGTGTGTGTGAAATTATCCTAAGGTAACACTTGAACATGTAACAAAAAGCAGAAGACGGCATTCAAATATCTGCTCCTACAGTCATGGCCGAAAATATCGGCACTCTTGCAATTTTGTCAAAAAAAATGCAACCCTTCTCTTCGAAAATTGTTGCAGTTGCAAATGTTTTGGTACTCACATGTTTATTGTCTTTGTTTGCATTGGAACACCACAAACGAACAGAAGAAACGTCAAGTCTGATACAATTCCACACAGAACCCCCCCCCCCAAAAAAATGCACTGGACAAAATTATTGGCACCCTTTACTTAATATTTGGTAGCACCCCCTTTGGAAAAAAGAACTGAAATCAGTCACTTCCTGTAACCATGAATAAGTTTCTTATACCTCTCTATTGGAATTCTGGACCACTCTTCCTTTGCAAACTGCTCCAGGTCATTCAGATTTGAAGGATGCCTTTCCCCCAACTGCTGTTTTGAGATCTCTCCACAGGTGTTCTATGGGAGTCAGATCTGGACTCATTGCTGGCCAATGCAGAACTCTCCAGCGCTTTGTTTGTAACCATTTCTGAGTGCTTTTTGAAGTGTGTTTTGGGTCATTGTCTTGCTGGAAGACGCATGACCTCTGGTGGAGACGCAGATTTCCGACACGGGCCACTACGTTGCACCCCATAATTCTTTGGTAATCATCAGATTTCATGATACCGTTCACACAGTCAAGGCATCCAGTGCCAGAAGCAGCAAAGCAACCCCACATCATCTTTGAAGCTCCACCATATTAGACTGAAGGGACGGTGTTCTTTTCTTTGAAGGCCTCATTTCTTTTTCTGTAAACAGTGCCATGATGTCCTTTACCAAAAAGTTCTACTATTGTCTCATCTGTCCACAGTATGTTCTCCCAGAAGGATTGTAGTTTTGCTACATAAGTTTTGGTAAACTCCAGTCTTGCTTTTTTTATGCCTTTGTGTCAGCAGTGGTGTCCTCCTGGGTCTCCTACCATAGCGTCCATTTTCATTCAGATGGTGACAGATATTGCGAGCTGACACTGTTGTACCCTGTGTCTGCAGATGAGCTTGAATTTGTTTGGAAGTTAATCGGGGTTCTTTATCCACCATTCGTACAATCCTTCGTTGTAAGTTTTCATTAACTTTGCTCTTCTGTCCACGTCCAGGGAGGTTAGCTACAGTGCCATGGGCTGTAAAGTTCTTGATATTGCGCACAGTGGACACAGGAACATTAAGATCTCTGGAGATGGACTTGTAGCCTTGAGATTGTCCATGTTTTCCAAATTTTTTCTCTCAAAGCCACAGACCACTCTTTACACTTCGTTCTTTTCTCCATGCTCAGTGTGACACACAACTTTTCTCCATTTTAACTAGTTGCAAGTGTGATTACTATATTCCCCACACCTGTTACTTGCAACGGGTGTGTCTAAATACAAATTACAGGAGCATCACATGCTTGAAAAGCAATTATTTCTTACAATTTTGACAAGGCGCCAATAATTTTGTCCAGTCCATTTTTGAGTTCTTTGTGAAATTTTGACTTTTCTTCTCTGTTCTTCGTTTGCGTTTCGTTCTGCGTTTTCTGACAGAATTGCAAGGGTGCCGATATGTTTGGCCATGACTGTATACACCAATAATTCCTCTACCTTCAGCACATTCCCTATTCCCATTGGTTTAAATCTGTGGGACCACCTGACGAAATATTCTGTTACTTTACCAGCTGGAACAATGTTATAAATGAAGTAGTCCAGTTGAATTTATATGATTGACGGCTCTTCAGTCAATTGAGAAACATCAACTTGAGATTGAGAACCATCCAGCAAAAATTAAACTCCAATTGTCTCCTGAAGAACACACAAATATAAATTTACACATTTCATGATGTACTGATACCACTCCAGATGAACATATCATGATATAAACACTTTGGCTGCATCACTCGGCATCTCTGTATCAGGTCTCTCTGCCAGTCAGTTCTACATAAAAGCTCAAAAACCCACCCACTGCTCTGTCCCTCCCCAGTGCATATTAAAAGAATGAATAGAACATGGTGGATGGATGCAGTTTAGGTGAAAGACACATACATTACAGACAAGAATGTAACAAATTCTGACTATTTTAATGATACTGATTTGTCATACTGTAGCAGACTCACAGGCTGAGTGAGAAAAACATGATTTCAACACTGAAATACAATCCCCTTTAGTCCTGCTAGTGTGTATATAGCAAAACACACTGGGGAAACACAGTCCTGATCATCTTTGCTGCAACACTAAAGACTGCAGAGAAAGCAGCCAGAGGCTGAGGTGAACATTATTAAAGCTCAGAATTGGGTGGAAGTAAAGCACATGATATAAGGAGATGAACTGATCAATGTAACTTAAAAAATGTATAGATAAATACATAAACAAAAACAATACAACAACAAAAATTCAGACACTCCCTCTTGTGCATGTGTATCTTTAAGTGTGGACGGCTACAGGGAAGGCTAAGCGTGCACTGGACCTGCTGCTTCTGACGCTGTGGCCTGTTTCTCTACTACAGCAACAACCCCAGGCTCACCGAGTCAGTATAATGTGAGGTTTATGCAAGTTTAATTTGTTGAATTTTATTTACACCATTTAATGATCTTAATCCATCACTGAACAAAGTGCACATTTTAAAAGAAAATGTAAAAAATCTTTAACCTATAACTGAAGCAGCCTTAAACAAGCTTATACAACAAACTGAAGGTCACTGCAAATTCAAGAGCTAAATATAATTCGAATTATACCATTTACACTATAGTGTCTTGCTTTGCTTTTACGCACCCTTTCACAGCTGGTTAGCTCCACCCATTCACTATACAGCAGGCCCCACCCATTCCACCTTCGTAATCTATTTGATAATTTTACTGCTGGTCTAGTAATCAAGTCGGGGCATTGGTGGCTCAGTGGTAGGTTTCTCGCCACTGGATGCAGTGCCGGTCCCAAGCCCGGAAAAATGGGAGGGTTGCATCAGGAAGGGCACCCAGTGTAAAACATTTGCCAAATTGTTGTGCGGACCAGTTGTGTCGCTGTGGCGACCCCGAACAGGAAGCAGCCGAAAGCAACTTAGTCTAGTAAACAAGTCAATACTGTCAATAACAGTACAATTAACGTACAACCGTTTTTAATAATCATTATAACAGCATTTAATTCACAGATGCTATTATTTGCCTAGCTTTCCACAGGGTTAGGGTTGTGCTGTCATAAAAAAATGATCAAGTGATATTAATTAAGGTTGTTTTCGTAATCAAACTGTTTAGAAGGACTTAAAATTAAATTAAAAAGAAAACAATACAATATAGGATATGGGACCTGTAAAATAATGTTTTTTGCAGTATGCGTAACTTGTAAGAAGGTCTGTTTCACTGTTGTGTTGCAGCTGTGGTGTTGATGCTATTGTGCGGTCCCTGCAGCCGTCAGTGCTTAATGTCAGTAATAATGACTAAATAAAACCAAAGGAGTGTCCCTCACTCTGCCTTTAAAAACATTTGAAAAGAGAGTTTCAGGCAGAATTATATAGTGTTAAAGCACGCCTTTTTGTGTCTAACGTACTACTGTGTTCTCTGACTGGACCTTCAAGAATTGCGATGAATGGAGTCTTTCACAGACCATGCTGAAAAATCAGCCGAGTCAATCTGTGAAGTCTGCACACTCGGATGCTAGGTAGATGAGAGTCAGTAATGGCATTTCCATATTTCTGCAGGTGTGCGAGAGTCTCAGATCCCGTTGGTCAGATCCTGGATTACACCGGCCGTCACCAACTTCCGCAGAAACTCCTTTTCTTTTAATATGTTGTGTGTCCATGACTGCAGAGACACAGAAAGAGAAAAAAGAGAGAGAAGTAAACACAGTCCTAACAGTGTGTCAGACGCTTTAGTCTAAAATGCCTGTCTGTTCACTCAGCTCTGCATTCAGTCTCGTCAGCTGTATTGACATGAGTGTGTACTGTACTACACTGCTGCTCTATAGCTTCAACTGTATACACGTTAACAATGGGAAACTGATCGGCCAATCTAAAGTAAACACGTTACTGGAGCTGGGTAATAACAGAGACAATATGCGCGTCTCTTTGTGCTCTGAGGGCTTTTAATGCTGGACAAGAGAGACAAAAACACATTACAGGATAATGACGTGTAGCGTTACCTCTACTGTGGGAAAAGCTCTCAGCAGATTACAGAAAAAGCTTCCACAATAACACACACACACACAGAGAGAGAGAGAGAGAGAGAGAGAGAGAGAGAGAGAGAGAGAGAGAGAGAGAGAGAGAGAGAGAGTTCAGATATGGAGGGACATATTTTGCCGTTTCTTTATAGAAAAATACAGCTCACTGTGATGCTAGAAATGCTACTTTCCTGTGAAAATTACAGTGTGAGTTTGAGCCATCACACACTGAGATAACTAATGATTAAGACTGAACACCAAACAATAAAATCCTCCAAGAAGCAGAGCTGCAATATGCATTTTAAATGCATACTGGATTTTGGGATGGAAGCTAGAGAGACGACACAGATGACAGGGGATTATTTCAAATTTGGACACTGCAGTGTTGGAGCCAAACCTATAGCCACATCTGTGAGGCTTTGTAAATGTACAGACAAAAGTGTAACACCAAAGGGAAATCTTACTTTACTAATAACACAAACATGCCATCACCTTACGATTAAATGTGTCAAGATGAAGATAACAAGATAACTGCTGTTTCACTTCTAACTGTATATGAATAGTGTATGTTTGTTATCTCAATCATTTAATATAGTACATAATTTTCATAAATCCAGGTCAGTATTAATGTCTTATTAATCTCTACACCAGAATAGCAGCAAAAACTACAGATTATACTGTGTGGTGGGAGAGAGAGAGAGAGAGAGAGAGAGAGAGAGAGAGAGAGAGAGAGAGAGAGAGAGATGCACACACAGCTTCAGAACACCACATCTCTCAATAATAGATGTGTGGGGAGAAAAGCAGAGGGGTAGCAATGTCACTGCAGACTGAAGGGACTGTGACTCATCACTGATTGCTGCTGTGACCCAGCTTAGGAAGGCAGTCACGGTCTCACAAACACACACACAAGCAGAGAGGAGAAAGTGTAGAGTGCATTACATCTTTGATAGCGGACATCTTGAGCTTCTCGTAGTAATGCAGGGGTGCATGAGGGTTGCTCATGTTGTAGCAGAATCCAGCCACCGCCACTTCGTCACAGTTATGCAGTGCCATTGTGATTGCCACTGTCCCCAGCGTTGGGATATTCTGAAAAACATTTGACAGACAACTAGCTCTAGAGGAAAAGCAGAGAGAACAGTCCAAATGCATGGTCTCCTCCTACAGCCCAAGTTATTTTGTTTAAACATGACCTTTAAATTTTTCCTCCTTATAAGAAGGCTTAAAATAATACACAATATATGGCCAAAAGTATGTGGACAGCTGACTATCCCACCCCGTATCTGGTTCTTCCTCCAACTGCTGCCACAATGTCTGAAGTATATAATTGTCTAGAATGTCTTTATAAGATTTCATTCCCTGGATCTAAGAAACCCAAACTTTTTTTCTTCAAGACAATGTCCTTGTGTGCAAAGCAATTGCCAATAATATGTGGTGTGCCGAGGCTAGTGAGGAAGAAGTGGAGAAGTCTGCACAGAGCCCTGACCTCAACCCTACTGAACATTTTTGGATGTATTGGAGCGCCGACTATGCCCCAGGCTTCCTCATATGACATCAGTGCCTGACCTCACCAATGCTCTTGTGGCTGAATGGACAAATCCTCACCGCCATGCTCCAACATCTAATGAAAAGCCCTAGTGGAAGTTAATTTAATGGCAAAGGAGGACTAAATCTAGAATGGGCTTTTAAAAAAGCGCATATGGGTGTGATTAGTTAGGGGTCAAAGTTTTGGCCAAACTGCACATGTTCAAGTCTTGATATATTCAGTGCTTAATTTTGATACTTTGGACAAACATTTCTTTGTATAGAATTATTAAAATAATTACAATTTAAAAAGAAAAAGAAGGCAAAGTAAGCGAATGATTGCTGAGTCTGCCTAGCTCCTTGAATTGAGGGTATTGGATCCGATGTGGCATCAACAATTTCAAATTGTACTCAGTGAACCTAATCAAAAGCTTCAGTTCTTGAAACAATACTTCAAAAACACTGTTAGCCTAATGGATGCTAGACCAATAGGGCAATGGAAAGGCTGCTTTATTTTATAAGTAATACATAGTTTATGTAAACTAAATGCTCTACATCCATCTATTCTTTTCTCTCTAAGCAGACCGGGCACTTTTGCATAAATTTTGTTATGATTTCTTACATACTGTTTCAAAACAGTAGGTAAAATCTAAAATCTGTATGGTTATGCATGATGTGATCTCAAAAAATAGCCTGATGTGTGGCCTTCCCTCACCCCTCGACCCATGAAGCCGTTGTTGTGTGGCAGACCGATGAACTGAAACGCTGCCTCCTGGATGAAATACGGGTTCAATATCCTAATGTCTGCTGCATCCCTGGGCACGACACGCGCCACTGACTTCCAGAATCCATCTGCTCCACGCTGAGACCGTGAGAGAGAGAGAGAGAGAGAGAGAGAGAGAGAGAGAGAGACAGAGACAGAGACAGACAGAGAGAGACAGACAGACAGACAGACAGACAGACAGACAGACAGACAGACAGAGGGAGAGAGGAAGAAGTGAAACGCAATTTTGTGAGCCGTCAAAGAACCGTAAAGCAACCCGGGAGAGAAGGAGGAAAAGAGAGCATCAGAGAGAAAAAGTAAAAAAAGAGGCACACAGCAACAAGGAAATAAGTGAAGGAAAGATGTAAGGAGTGACAGTAAGCAGTTAATAGAAAGAAGTTTGTTCTTTTATTTACCCGTGATACTTGCTATGGCAATAGTATGATTTATAAGATTTGGAAAAGAGGAAAAAAAAAAAAAAAAAAAAAAATCAACATAGAAACATTAAACCAGTTGAGGGAGAGTCAGTGGGGAAAGAGAGAGAGAGAGAGAGAGAGAGAGAGAGAGAGAGAGAGAGAGAGAGAGAGAGAGAGAGAGAGAGAGGGAGAGAGGGAGAGGGAGAGAATGTGAGTTGTTACTGTAATATTATTACAACAATGTTCAATGCTTGTAAAACTAACAGAAATTTGCTATCCAATTATCAATTTCAAATCACAAAACTGTCAAATCACAATTATATATACACCCGACTACTAAATGCCATGCTTACTGTACAAGAACTGCTCTCATGAGTGCCCCCTCGATCACACCTGCCCTTTTATCCCACAGTGAGAGAGAATGAGTGATCTAGATGCCAAAACTCTCAGCTGTGTAAATAAGCCACTCTAAGTGCCTTTGATGAACAGCACTGAGCAGCTCTGACACACCGCCAAAAGCCAGCTCACCTTTCTGTCAAACACGACCTAGTAAACCGTGTTCCTGTTCGTCAAACAGATAATTGAAGTGTGTCCTATAATTGAGAGCTACTTACAACTCCAAACACACATTTCTTACAGGACAACAAACAACCTTAGGACTGATTTACACTGACATGATGAGAAAACAGACAGACTTTAGTGTACCATAGCATGTGCTTTCATTTCAGACATAAATCATCCTAGAATAGAAGAAAGTCTGACAGGAATTTATGTCTTGTGGCTTTATTTAAAAACCTGTGCCTTTATTTAAAAACTAAGAAGCAGACAGTACAAATTAAAATACATTTCTCAATTTTATGGAAATTAGTTATGACGCAGTAACGTGACAAATCCTAATGCTCGCCTCCAGTTAATTGCTCTGATATCAATCTTTGATTCATGCCTGCTTTTGGTTTCTATGCACCCCGCTTCCAATATAATTAAAGAAAACTTGTATATATTGTCTCAGCTTTGTGTTAGGAATCTAGGAATCTAATACATCCTGAATGACGGTAAAGATTTTGCTTGTGTTAGTACAGAACATTTACCCTTCTGATCATACAACTAGCGATCAGGATTTAATCAGAATTGATGAATTATACAGCAGTTCAAACCTCAGCAGTTTTTTAATAAGATTGAATTGCAAATGTGGCACCTTTTTTTTGGTACATGGGTGGAATCTCCATGCAATTTCTCTGGTTATGAATCAAGTTCATGTAATGGACACAAACCACATCCCAGCTACAACGTGATGAATTCCTGGGTGTTAATAATTTCACCTGCACCTCGCCCAACACTACATCAACAACTGTGTTACGACTGTGATTTGGACCAGATGTCCTGTGCCCTGTGAGCTACATCCCCACCAATGAAGCATTCATGTTCACAGTTAAGGAGTGTGCTGTATTTTTTATTTTGTTTTGCACTGGTCCATAACAATCCGTTGCTGTGATTGCCCTAAACACATCTGATCATGTGAGATGTGTCATAGGGATGAGTCAGAATGATCACAGCATACAAACATACATTTAGGAAAGGACTCATGGACTTCTTTCATCTAGAATTTTTTTCAATGACTATATAATGTTTAACAGGCAATATATTGTGCAGCCTGATGAGTGATCCTACACCAGCCTTTTATTAATCCAACACAGTCCTCAAATAAGAGCAACTAGTAGCCTATGCCCCTATGTGCTGCCTTTTATTTATTTATTCCATAATGTACTCCTTGCATTCAGTGTTATCATACATTTCCTTTTCAAAATAGTTCAGCTCTCGCTTTACCATAGCATTGTTTGCACTCATCAGTGGAACTTTAGATACCTTTAAGTGTCTCTAATTAGGCCTCCTAGTGGTCCAGCGGCAAGATCCCGCACTCGATTAGCTCGGGTTCGATTCCTGGGCAGGGCGCCAACCCAGCCACTGAAGGGTTAACTCTCAGTGCCGGTCCCAAGCCCGGATAAAAATGGGAGGGTTGCGACAGGAAGGGTATCCGGCGTAAAACCGGTGCCAAATCATGCGGACCAAATGATCCGCTAAAAACTGTGGACCCTGCCACTGAGCGGGACAAACGCTAAAAAAATCAAATTATTCTTCCCACATTTATCTAAGGCATTTAGATAAACCCTTTATAATCGCCACACATACATTACAGCACAATGGAATTCATTTCCTTGTATATCCCAGCTGAGGAAGTTGGGGTCAGAGCGCAGTGGCAGCTATGATGTAGCACCCCTGGAGCAGGGAGGTTTAAGGGTCTTGCTCAATTGCCCAGCAGTGGAGCTTGGTGGTGCTGGGGCTTGAGCCCCAATCCTCCAATCAACAACCCAGAGCCGTAACCACTTGAGCTACAGTTGCCCCAATATTTTATACATGAGTTATGTATAAAATAGGTAAAGGGTAAATAGGTAGAATAGGTAATACAAGGATAGCTTTATAGAAAAAGCTTTGCAAGTTTTTTTTACATATCTGATGAACGTCACGGACATTGATCTTCGGGAGCGCATGGAGACACTGACCATAATAGAGTGCCACTGTTACTGTAGTCAAAGCACTGGAAATGCCGGAGCTGTACCAAGACGACAAAGGTGTTTGCACAATGAGCTCATGAATGATAAATCTCTAGAGATTTTAAACACTTCACAGTTAGCATATAAGGAATGAAACAACTGGGCATGCTATAATAATAAAAATAATAATAATTGAGGACTATTTGGTTTTATGAGGCCTGATACGAAGCAACGTTGCCAACACTTACAATTTATTAATTAAAGATGAATGTGTGATACTTTGTTCATGCTGTTCCTAACGTTTTAAAAACTGGAAACCATCACCAACCTTTCTTTTTTCCCCCTCTATTAAAGGTAATAAAACAAAATGTGTTTCCAAGAAACCAGAAAACACAAAATCTGCTGTCCTGAAGACCTCCTATTTTGGAAAACTTAAATGAACAACTTTACTTTTGACTGTTACAAAGACCTCACACTGGAGACGCATTCCAAAACCATTAAATAACCATCACTAAAGCTTCACGTCATCAACTGCAGGTTTTTAAATATGTACCTTTTAAATATCTATCTATTAAGTATGTAAATATCAATTGTATGTTTTAAAATCCATTTATGTGGGGTGCAAATACAAGTCCATGTGAATCAACAGATACCACTGGAGAACCATTATCACTAATTATATAACAAAATAATAAAAAGGGAGCTCAAAAAGGCAACAACAGGAACAGCAGACAAACACAACTGGTCACACAAAGCTATGATAGCCAGGTATTTAATTAAGGGTCATTTACAAATTACACATTGTACTAACACACAATTTTACTCCAGGTTATACCAGATGTGTGAGGTTATTGAGGAGACGTGAATGAATAGAAAGCTTGAAAGAACAGGTAAAGGGTTACGAATGGAAAATGTGACTGAGCTGAAATGGATGAAAACAATACCAGCAGCAGTGTGGTGGAGTGGCCTTTTAAAACAGCCGATGAAAAACAAGAAGGGCAAACAAAGTGGTGAAGCACAGGAAGCCCCTGTATCAATATCATTGAGGCCATTAGAGTAATAAGGAGAGGGGGTAATGTGCAAATCTACACTGCTCTATAAAGAGGAGTTACCTGGATACCTCCGCCTGTGCTGCTTTACACAGCCACAACATGATAATGCTGGACTCTAGATAGATAAACATTCAAGAGAAACTAAAAATGTGATAGATGGTTTGCACAAACTGAAGAGATAACTGCATCCTAGCCTAGTGTTATACTGATACTTGCATTGGTCATCTGTGGCTTCTTTGAACACATTAGGTGTTCATCCCTAATGACACTGTGATCAAACATAACTGCAGTCCATGTTAAAATGACACAAGAACACAGAATTTCTGGAAAGCTTAAAGTTTTGTTGGTGGGTGCTATCTATCTATATCTATATCTATATATATATATATATATCTATATATATATATATATATATATATATATCTATATATATATATATATATATATATATATATATATATATATATATATATATATATATATATATATATATATATATATAGAATGAATGAAAAAAATTATTAGGCTATTTTATGCTCCTAGCAAATATACAATGAAAAGTACAATTCTGATGCATCGTCTGTCTGGCTTTGATGCTTTCAGACATGAACCACAGAGTATAACTTAAGTGTGTATGCACATAGTTAATTCATTTGTTATCTTTGGCTTTACTGCTTCTTTACCAGCTCAGATTCCACTCTGTCTTACTTGAAAGATGCTTTGAACAAAAGCGCCACGTGGTTCAACTGTGGATTGGAAGCATACAGAAAGAGAGAAAACTCCTCTCATTCATCCTCACACACTCTTGCCTCAAAGCTCCTCCACTATGCCTTCATTCAGATGTAAAGAATTCTTGCCTTGTCACATTTTTGTGTAATGATGCTGCCCTCTGATCTCCTTGTCTGATGAAGGCGTGGTTTCTCTGCTTACAGAGGAAGCTGCAGATGAGCTGTCTGACCAGTAACAATGATCGCAGTCAGTATGAGTTTATCTCGGTCCGTATCGGCTCACACACGCTGCTGTTCATAGTCAGGGACAGAATCTCTTTATAGTTAGTGGTGGGAAAAAGAGGGATGCTCCTTGTCCCCACCTTTCACCTTATTTTAATTCATTAGCTGATGATGTTCTAAACACTCTCTAAATCAACACACCAAAGTGTATGTACAGTAAATGTTTACTTTCAGTTTGTAAGATAAATGGTAGAAATCAGTACCATCAACTACAGCTATACTGGCATGGAATTATATCCATGGTTATCCACAATATTCCTGTAGTGGGAACAGGAACAAGCATTACAGTAAACTATGACTGATTATACACTATGTGTTAATATAGTAAGCTCTGTGAATGATGACTTGGTTGTAGGTAAAGCTATGTTACTATCTGATGTGACCAACTACATATAGGTGTTCACATTTAGTGCGGTCCCAAAAACACAGCTTTATACAGTGGGTATATGGTGGGATCAGGGTTAGTGTATGCTCACATGAACAGAGTGCAATGGTGGTTAGTGTTGGGGCTCTGAGAAATGAGGTAGGATGGGGTTAGTGCTGGGGCTGACAGTAAAGGGGGTGACATGAAGGTTGGTGTTGGGGCTCAGAGAAAAGGGTGGGATGGGGTTAATGTTGTGATTCATAGGAATAGGAGTAGGGATAGGGGTTAGTATTGTTGCTCACATGAAAGAGATGGAATGGAGTTAGTGTTGGTAAATCACAGGAATGATGTTAGTGTTGGGGCTTTTAGGATTGAGATGAGATAGAGCTTAGTGCTGAAGCTCAGAGAAATGGGGTAATGGGGAAAATGGGGTTATGTTGGGGCTTATAGAAAGGGAAGAAAGGGATTTAATGTTGGGGCTCCCAAGAATGGACGGAATAAGGTTTATTGTTGTGGGGACTGATTGAGATAGAGCAGTGTCAGCATCTGTGAGAGACCGGTGAGAGATGACAGCTATGGTCAAGATGTGGAAGGAATTCTGTTTTAGTGCAGCTCACTATATGAATTATCTTAGTTCTCAAATAGACAACAGATTCTTAAAGTGCCATCTCCACGGAGGTTAGATAGTTCCACTAAATATTACTGCACTGAAAATGTGCCAATGCTTATGTGCACCTGTTCATGTCTTATGTTACTTGTAAGAGAGAGAGAGAGAGAGACAGCAGACCACACAGGAACGTCTCTAAACAACCTGAACCATTCAAACCTTTTATAGATCACCATTTTAAAGTCCGACATAATGCCTGTCCTTGCTTATTTTTCTGAAAGTTTCCAATTGCTCTTTTAGTGAGCTCTTTTATCTTCAAGACAAACATTACTTCTAAACCAGTCAATGTGAACAGCAGTTAAATTAGTGAAATCTTCAGGGAGCAAGGGCCTGTGTAAAGGAGCTTCTGTAGATTATTAAATTCTGATGTCTGCCAAACATTATATCCACATTTAGTTTTTTTTTTTTTTTTTTTTTTTTTTTTTTAAATCTCTTAATTATATTCATCAGTGTTTCAAATCAAAGAAAAAAAATATGTAAAGCTTCCAAGTCGGAATACTTCAAAACTCCTCAATGAAAATGTTCCACTCCATTTCATGCATAAATAAGACTTTTGATTACAGAATGGAGAAAGACATGAATGAACAAAGGTTCAACTAGAAGGGTGAATGAGAGATAGCTTTCTGAAATGGCGAACGGAAAATAGTTATCTCATAAGACCGCTTCATTTATTTTACTTTCTTTCGGTTGCACAAAGTAAATCTTTGTTTAATGATGGCACCTTTAAGAAAAACAACAGCTCATTCCAGTAACTCAACACAATGGATCAAATTTGACATTGGGGGAAACTGATTTTGTATTGATGAATGGTGTACATTTATTGGGCGAGTCCCAAATAAGCAACTACATAATGCACTGAAACACACTTCTCCTCCTCCTCCTCCCTGGACACATGTATGATACATGTAATGGAAAATGCATCAATATAGCCATTTTTGTATTCAGGGTTGCCAGATTAGATCAAGAAGTTAATTGACATCACCTGTAAATCATTCCACACTACAAATAACTGTACATACATTCAATTTACCATCCCAAAACACGAGATATTTTAATCACTTCTGCAGGGAAAAAAACCCACCCAATCTTGAAAACAGCGTGTGTAAGCATTGTGAATGGCTCTTCACTCTATGGGCTAGGGCAACTGGAATACAGACTGCAGCACTGAGTTCTCTCATTACTCCCCTTATTGAAAGAGAGAGCAGTGTCCTATGTGAAGTGTTGTTAAAAACTCAATGAGTCTGGCCCACTAACCTTATCAGATTATAGTGAGCCTCAGTTTGTCCTGCTGCTATTAAAGGCCTTTCTTTGAGCTATGTGTGGGCTTTGTGTGCTCAATATGCTCACTGAAACAGCCCAACCTCTCAGAAAAATTGATCTCCACTCATTCCTTATCTCTGCAAGAATTTTATCTACTAAACTTACACTACTTTATGCCATTTGATGAAATCATTTTCAGGTTTGATCCAAACAAATGTAGACATGCTTCATCAATTAAAAAAAAAAAAAAAGTCTTCTATATTTCTACCATTGTAGCAAAATTAGAAAACCCTTTAGCCAAGCTGCATGGACGCCTACAGTTCCCCTGGGTCACAGTTCGGGAACGATGGACCTAAACACACATGTTGCTCCATTACACATCAATACCATCTCAAAGATTTTCCTATATATTTTGGACCATTATTGTGTATGAATATCAGAGTAGAGAAACAGACAAAGATCATTTAAGGAAGCCAGATTAGAGGTCTTTAGAAGAGGTCTTTTATCATCCACTTGATGATAAAACCTGAATGGAAATAGTGGGAATTTTAACAAAACACTCGGGATATGGAATAAAATGCTGGTCCACTTTTAATGTTTTTTATGCTACATAAGGTTTTTTATTGTGTTCTAATAATAATAATAATAATAATAATAATAATAAATAAATAAAAATAATAAATACATTGCTAAAGCATCTTTTGCTCAATTAGAGAGAGACTGTTCCAACCCCATAAAACTCTGTTCAGTGTAAATTATAGCATTACCTTATCTGAGAAGGAGACAAGCAATGTGGTCTCTATATTCAGCCACTCACCTGTCATTATGTTCCCTTCTGAAGGACGTTATCTATAAAGCCCACTTGTTAGCTAAAATATGCCGACTACAGAGATATATGGCTGAATGGAACACTGAATGGGTAGTGGCGATATCTGAGAGTTTTCATGATGTACGTGCTATTGCAATAACCTGATTATCGGGCCCATGCCTTCTGTCCTTGACTGTCTCAAATTGGCGGGATCTAACTTTTGATGTCATCTCGTTGGACAACCTCAGCACTCTTCAACAGAGCAGCAGCTAATTTGAACACATAACACTACTTATTCCCTTCGAAATAAATACTATGCAGAAACATGCTCATCATTTTAGAAGCCTTTGGACAGATATTTAACTAAATATGTGAAATGTTGTGACTTCGGAGGCCGAAATAGCCCGCAGAAAGCTTCTCTACAAAATCTCCCTGTGACAGATCTGTAATTACTTCATTGTAAGCATGTTGGCACTTGTCCTAGATGTTTGAGTGGAGCCCTGAAGCAGCTCTCAATTAAGTAGCTTCACGTCACCAGGGCCAGGAAAAAAGCTGAAAGGAACATCATTGATCCCACACACAGGAAACCATCTGTCCCACACACTCTCCTCAGAAAAGAGATGCTACACAGGACATTTTTCCCCCCACAATAGCCATGCCTCTGTTCACCAAGCCTTACTATTACAGCCTGATTGAAAATGACATTTCCCCTTCACAGTGACGTGCAAGGACTATACAGAACATCAAACTCAATATTTATGCGATTACGTAGAGTGTCCATCAGTTCCCTGGTACTTATTTCCCCCGTGTATGCTCAGTGCACTGCAAAATGTTAGTAAATATGCCATAAAGAGTGATCTCGACAATTACCACACCTATAATAGCAAACATCACAAACCCTTTTAGAACTGTAATGGTTTACTAAACAGTAAAGAGTTTTCCTTTCAAAACTCAATAACTACAACTAATACTCCACTGCCCTACTGCTGAATAGTGTGCATTTCTACATGCATGTACGTGCATGTCCATCTCCTCGAGTGCCCTGATCAGAATGTGCTGGATTAAAAGGAAAAGCTCCAGATATATCCATGTGCCTTTTCACTTATAAGTACAAGACTGTGATAATAAGCTCCCAAGACAAAAGCATAACCTCATCCATCAACAGCAGCACCTTATTTTATAGTGCTGATAGGTTGTGCAGCTGGAAGGATGTAACTTAATAAATAACAGGGGATGTCGGGTTGAGGTGCGTTTCAGGATGACCACTGAAAGACGATTAATCTACTGCATGATGGGACACTTTGACCTCCAAAACACCTCTAGCATAGGACCCGCAAAATCTAAAGACACTGGCAGCATAGTTATTATGATGTTGTTATTATTACTAAGTATTAGAAAGGATTTGACACGACTCATTTTTCGTCTGAGGAGCTCATCATAAGCGTCATCATAAAAGGTTTAGGTGGTTATTATGATAGAAATATGCAATAGCAGCCCATCTCCCTAACCATTCCCTGATCCTATTACATGACCTACCATTTTCTCCTTGAAGACTACGTGCTTGAGCCATTTGAGGTCAGGTGGTTTGAAGGCAGAGAGGACGAATAGAGAATTCTTCTCATAGAGCTCGGGTTTCTGAATAGCTCCTTCCGGATATGTGATGCGCATGGTGGTCTTAGATCCCACATCCTTCTCATAGCCGCTCACTGGTGCCTCGTTCAGCCTGTAGCAGCAAATCACAGAGTGATGCTCACTATACAACTAATACGAATACAGACATTTTAATTAGTTCATGAAATTTAGATGGCAACAATGAATTCTGCTAAACCCCAGCTATATTCTATCCTCTTGTGGCCAAGTTTCATGTAACAGAACTGCTAGCTAATTGTTAGCCATCTATTCTCTAAACATGCATTTAATGCTACTATAAATAGAGCAGCCAAATCTGGAAAACATGCAAACTGTTAGCTAATTAGCTGTTAATTTATGTATTATTAAAAAAATATATATTTTATTTTGATGCACAAGAGCAATGCAGTGAAGTTTGTTCTGTTGTTTTCCTAGGTATATGTAAATGCCTTACCTTATGACCACATCATACTCATCAATTTTGGAGCCCAGGGACTTGTTGAAAAGGATCCCTCCATTGCCAATGATGATGCACCTCTTACAGCTCAGACTGTGAATAACAAATAGCAGAAAGCAAAAGCATAATATAAAATTTAAAAAAGAGAAAAAACATTTAAATTATCATGCAGATTTATGCATTATAACAAAGAAAAGGAAAACTGAAACCTGTCCAGTTCAGCTCCAAGCCCGTAGTTCTTTGCCTGACCTAAAATGATGTCAATTATCTTTTCTGTGGCGAGAGAAAAATACTGAGAATTACGATCAGAACCATTTATTACACGCCAAGTTACAAGTCCTTGATCTCTGGACTCTCACATTCAAGCCAAATTCAGGCTTGAGTTCTGATCAGCTATGGTATTTAATCATTTACATAGGGTTAGTCATCCAGTGACGTAGCTCTTTCAGAAGAAATTATAGTGTAGGTGAAGATCATTTTCAGATGATTACTGTTGAATTTAACGTGTGTGTGTGTGTGTGTGTGTGTTCGACTTGATTGTAGAAATCATCTTGCGGGAAATTAAAAGCTATAAGGGCAACTCTAGTCTCTAAGAGTCAGGTGGACTACAGGTTATGGGTGTGAATGGCACACTTTGGCATTTAGCTTAGCTGATAGAGAACTTCAAATAATGCTGAGCTCAGAATTGCCGGTTTCACACTACACAGCTTGCATCCCGGAGTCTGGTGCTGCAGAGGTGCTACACTACACAGTCACTTACACACTTAAGATCTTTCACCTGGAGAAATCCCCAAATCCTGCTTTCTCATGAAAACCAACCTGAGATCCGTCTGTCATGTGACTGTCAACATTTTGTATGGAAAGAAAAATAAGAGAAAATGTGGAGGAAATATTCTTAGGCGACACACGAAACAATAGTGAATAGAAATGTAGCTATTTTTTACTGTGTGCCATAAATAATCATGTCGTGTTTGTGTTTATTTTTACTGTTCCTTACAACCATTGGGTTGTAAGGGGGTTGTAACCATGGGTTGTAACCATCTTACACAAGCAATATTACTGTGCGTACATTTTGTCCTCTCTCCCACACAAACAGATGGATAATAAGCCTGATTTTGAGATGTGCAGCGCTTGAGTTGAGCAGATGAATTTGGACTGTATATGTAGCTGGTCATAGAGGGATTCACACGTCGCAATACTTTGTAGAGAAAATCAAACATGCTTAAAATGTTTGTGTGAGAACAGTCGCCAAGCTGTGGGTGTAAACACCAGGTGCCAAAATGATAAATAATCAGGTCTAAAATCCTGTAGCATGCTCTAAGCTTAAAATGAGGAAAACATCCCCATAAAAGTGTTTAACACAATTTTATCTCTTACATAGGGTTTATACAGAGGGACATTTTTAAAGATATATTCCCAGGTACTGATGAACATGTGTGTGTGTGGATATTGAAGTCCCCCGCCCCCCAAATATATTTCTGATGTCATGAAATGTTACACACGTGATTGAAAACAAAAACAAATAATAGATATTTATGCGCACACTCACACCCTTACATATAATTTGTTCTTTATGACTCCTGTCAAACTTAGACTTAGTCGAGTGGTGTTCCAAGAGGGCCTATATTTCCTGTAAAAGCACTGGAATGTTTCTCGGTGTCCATCACTCTGCTCGACTGTGTTCACCATGTAAAATTTCACTCCCTAGTTTGAAATGTTTACTGCACACATTTACGGGAATATATCTTTTGACCTAAAATGATGAAAAAAGAAAATAAAAGAAGGGAAGCAAATTCTACAGGAAGAAGTTGCTTTCGGCTGCTCCCTGTTCGGGGTCGCCACAGTGGACCAGCTGGTCCGCACAACAACTTGGCACAGGTTTTACGCCGGATGCCCTTCCTGAGGCAACCCTCCCATTTTTCCGGGATTGGGACCGGCACTGCATCCAGTGGCTGGGGTTGAGGCATTGGCTGGGAATTAAACCCGGGCCTTCCGCATGATAGACGAGAAACCTACCACTGAGCCACTAATGCCAAGCAAATTCTACAGGAAGCATCATTAATAAGCATTTACAAATCAGTGTGAGCTAGCGAGGGTGGAACACCACAAGGGAGAGAGAAACTCCTTTTTCCTCTATACTCTTTTTTTAATGTTCATAACACTTCCCTAAATTAATATAAATGTGTCTTGCTCGCAGCTCTGAAACTGCTTTTAAATATTTGCATATGTGCATGTGCGTGAAGTAGGGCAAATATGGTTATAGAAAAACAATCTAAATTAAATTGGCAGCCTGTTGGCAGCAAGTGCTATTTCCTGTGTTAGTAATGTGAGGGGAGAAAAAGCCATGTGTGTAGAAGTACATACTCTTACCTTGTGATTTAATCCCAAAGGGTGGTGGGTAGAGGGTGATCTTTGACAGCCGTTTAAAATTTTTATCAAGGAATATCGAGGCCGGTTTCACAAACCTGCAGAGATAAAAAACAGACAGTAAGACAAAGAGAGACAGACAGACAGAAGAGAGAGAGAAGAGAGAGAGACAGAGAGAGAGAGAGAGAGAGAGAGAGAGAGAGAGAGAGAGAGAGAGAGAGAGACAGTAAGACAAAGAAAGAGAGAGAGAGAAAGGGGGGAGCGAGAGGTTATGCAACTCGTATGATGCTCATAACGTCTGTGATGTGTTTAACATCAAATTTGTGCAAAAAAAAAAAAATACTCATTGCATTTTTTTTTTAAGTTTACAGTTATATATAACGTTATAGAATGTCTGTGACACATAATATCAGGAATTAACCTTTTTCAAACAGCAGAAAATAGGTCTTCTCTCATCAGATCTCTCTCTCTCTCCCCCGCTAATAAAACAAAACAAACCAGCTCAGCATGTTGCTGACAAGCTACACAGCCCTGAACCCTTTCTTGTGTCAGGTAACTAACTCTGACTGTTAAGAAGTGCCGACACTGGACGGGAATTTATTTAGCACTCAACACATGATTTTTAGTCTGCTTGTGTGGAACATCTGCCATACAAGTGTCTGCGTATGTCGATAATATAAAGATATTCTAATTAGTGCATTCACAAAAAAATTTTTTTTTTTGAGACAGAATTCAACAGCACTGTGGTAATAACACCATTAATCAATACCTGATTAAGGTACACGCAACCATCACTCCCTCTGCTACTGACTGCTTAAGTATATATATTAAGTATATAATCAGAAAGAGCAGGTATATTTAGAGAATGAAATCCCATAATTCTGTACACGAGAAAAGAGTGAGGGTGAAACAGAGAGAACCGTAGCAGCGAGCGAAGTGTCCGTCCAACTGAGGAATGATTTCAGTTCTGGAGTAATGCAGTCAGCAGTATCAATTGTGATATCAAAATAAGATGCAGATGTTTGATACAAGGCAGTGTTATAAACAGCAAATGTTGTTTGTTACTCGTTATTAGCCTGACAGCCTCTGTGAGTAATTATCACTCTGGCCCTTCTAATCATGGCCGAATCAGTACCGACTGTCCATTTCGCTTAAGCATAAACTCAATTATCTGATGCTGTTATGAAACTAACGACTTGTTGGCCTGGAGAAGTCCTTTCAGCACTTTAGTTATGATCTGCAGAAATCCGGCCTACACATAAAAATGTGGTAATAACGCAGGTGCTCTCCATCCATTCCCACAAACTCTGAGAATAAAACGCCAATGAGCAGCTCTGGAATTCCTCACAGCTCTGTGCTGTAAGTGAGGAGGACATGGGTTCACCAAGCACCCACTGACCCTGAATATCACCTCTACACACACACTTGTACTTATTGCAGAAGGATCTTAGTCCCAGACTACAATCGACTAAGAACGGATGCAAAACTTCTTGAGTGTTGTTCCAAATAAGTGAATGCGTGTGCGTTCTTCAAGTAGGACACGTTTCTGAAACAAGCTTATATTGAACTGGTTACTGCCTGCAGATATTATCAGAGTGCCACATCTACTCCTCTCGTTTCTGAGCTGTTTGGAAATTCCCTCGCCAGTCAGCTCGCAGACAGAAACTCTATTATGTAGAGGGAAAAAAAATAAATAAATAAATAAATAAAATATTGGCACGGCACCACCATAAAAAATGTAAAGAATAACTCTTACTATTTTATAGCAGTGTAAAGAAAAAAAAATAAAGAACTGGAAAATTGGTTCAACAGCCTACGATATATCTGTATCTGTATATACTGGTTGAACATGTTTTTTTGTGTGTGTGTGTGTGTGTGTGTGTGTTACAGAGCGAAAGAGGGCACGAAAGAGCTTACATGTCTTTCAGAACTCGAAGACAAACTGATTCCTGGTTATTCTCATGACCCATCTTTACCTGTAATACTGAGCAAGGACAGCAAAACATTCTGTTATGACTTATGTTATAGGAGTAACAAAAAATCGGCTCAGAGAAATAAATCCTACTTGAAATCCCATTGCCCACATTTACTGTGCAAAATAAATATCTGTGAGGACACAAACCTAAAGCTAGGTTTACCTAAGGTTTTCTTCTTTCTTCTTAGTCTTATATTTTTGTGTATGTATATATACACACACCGATCAGCCATAGCATTATGAGCACTTACAGGTGACGTGAATAACACTGGTTATCTCCTCATCATGACACCTGTTAGTGGGTGGGATATATTAGGCAGCAAGTGAACATTATGTCCTCAAAGTATCTTAAAGCGAAAATAGTTCACAAGTTGAACACAACGAGATGAACCTCAAAGAAAGCAAGCCCACTTTTCTTTACAGGGCTAATTATAGTAAATGTCTGCAACCCACACAGGAGGCTTTAACCACTGACTTCACAGCATTGGTGTAAGCCTGGTGACTTGCTGTATCTAAATAAAACTATGCCTTGCTACTAACCTTAACCTCAACCACCAAAACCAAAATCTTTTCTAAGTCAGTGTTCTTTCATTTCTATTCTATTTATTAATTTTTTCCCCAAGGCACAGGGAAATTTCCCCAACATTTACATTGCATTAAGCTTGCTATCTTTTTCTGTAAGATGCAGGATATCCTCTAGATGTCCTGTTTGGGATACTGTGGCATCCACAGCAAACTATATACATTATTTACCATGTGTATCAGCTTATTATGCTCATTTTATCTAAAACTAAGAAAATGCTCTGCAACTATAGCGAGAGTTCACATACTTAAAAGTTATGGGAAGGTGAACCAATACAGAGAGCTTGCATGAAACTAGCAGAAATTAGCATCATCACAGCAGCAGTGAGTTTATAAATGAGATTAAATATTTTCTAAGCTCAAAACTGATGAGAGTACATCATCTACTCCAGAGAGACATAGAGGGCAGCGATCATGGCGGTGTTGTGCTAACAGTAAAACAACATGCAAAATTAATCTCAAGCTGCAATCTCACTTATTTACAATCAATCTTCTTCTTTCGGCTTTTCCCTTCAGGGGTCGCCACAGCGAATCATCTCTCTCCACCTATCCCTATCTTCTGCATCTTCAACACTTGCACCCACTAGCTTCATATACTTATTTCCAATCAATACTGAAGAATAAAATATACAAATGTTTACAAGTAGTGCGCACTATGCAGTTTAGAGTGCAAGGGTGAAATACTCTTTAATAGTCACGACTCGTCATGCCCTAAAGGCTTTATGGTTAATCCAGTTTGTTTTTCCACGTCCTCGGCTCACGTCTGAAGTCAAACTCAGTTAGAGCGCACTCAGGGCACGTTCAACTACGCGTGTCAGATGTAAATTACATGGCTAACTAAGCTTTGTGGGTTTAGTGTCTCAACAAACATTTAAGATGTAACGGCCTATTTAGTGTTACCATCTGGATCCACTTAAAGGCCCCACACTCGCGTCGACCCGAGTCACACGCATCAGCTCCTGTTTCTCAGCCATCTGACGTCACCTGGCATTTTTATAAACTGTGGGAACGTTTGGCACTTAGTCTAGTTTTTACAAACAGCAACATTCAGGGTTTAAAAAATATAGTATTTAGCAGCGTGCTGAAACAAGTGACATCTAAAGTGGCCTTAAACACTATTTTGGGAAATAAGGACAAGCTTTCTGGCAGCTACAAACTGCCCAATAACAAGAAATGAAAAGTGCTGAAAAGTGCTGCTGTGCTTTTCGTTTTTTGGGTCACCTCAAACCTGGCAGCAAAGGAGCTTGAAATCAGTTCCACTTGTTGTGCCATTATTACTGATGTAATTGATACAGAAAAGTGAAGATGACCAATAACAGCTGTTTGAATGTTAAGCTCACATACAAATGTTCACGGACACAACAGAAGCTTGATAACACAGATAAAAATAAAGCCAAGAAATAATGTCTTCACCTTCAAACAGAGCTGGGAATTCATATACAAAACAGTCTAGACCCAAGAGTTAAAAGAAAAAAGAAAAAGAAAAAATCTCTGGAGAGACCCTCAGAACTTGCCCTTATAATTGAAAATCATCATCAGAGGAGCTATAGCAAGTCTTTACTTATCTAACTATACTGTAGCTGTACCTGACAAAATGGCCAAGGAGTATAGCTAGGCTTCTTCTTTATAATGTATTTCCTGGTGTCATGTTCCAGCTTGGCTTGTACAAGAGCCAGTAGTGTTAGAGATACTCCATACCAGAAATCTATACAAACTTGATACTAGCTCAAAATAGAGAACAGCAAAGACATTAATACTGACAATGATGATTAATGATGAATGACCTGTGGTGCTATTTCCTCAGAAATTCTGCAATAGTGCTCCACACTCTAACATAGTAAGATTTTAAAATCATGATTCAAACTATGACACTCAATATAATAATTCTATGCAATTGTATGATAATGCGTACTAAATGAGATATGATGGGAGTTGTGGTCATATTGCTCAGCCTCTCTAACTTATTTTAACGGTGTTGGCCATGTGTGTGTTTGTGTGCCTCCTGAAAATAGTCTTGTGGATGCTCTCTCATGCACTGAAATCTCTTCAGGCTGGGGAAAGAGATGGGATGCAGTGTAATTTGTGGCCCTTTACAGGCCCTTTCCAAACTCTGTCCAGTCAATTCAAATTGCAGCAGGTGGGATCTAGACACCTCTGAAGAACAATTCATGCAAAGAGGATGTGCTTGACCACAATCTGGGGTGGCACAGCAAAAGCCGATACTTTTGTGAATAGATTTTGGTTCTTGGTTCTAGTTATTATTAGCAATTGTATCCTTAAAATCAATGTAAAAATGATTTGTGTAACGAGTAAAGATGTGATTGCTTTCTGAATCCACTGTATATACAGGTGTTAAATGGTGAGATTGGAGAATAACAAAAACACAAACTTGCTTTGGATAGATTGCAGTCATCTTGGCCTCTGAATAGCCGGGCTTACATTCTCCTTTACTCAGATTCCCATACTTATACTGTAGCTCTAATGGCCTGTAAAAAACAAAATAGAATAAGAATAAGCAAAACACAGAGAAATGTAATGAATAACAAAGTTTGAACATCCTGAAACTACTGCACAAATGATGCATCCTGCTTACTCAGCACTGTGAATGCAAGAAACCTGGCACAACTATTACTGTTTATAAGCATTCATCTTCATCGCCATCTTCCTGACACTACAAATTCATCACAGAACATCACAGTGATATTACGTACCTATTATTAGGCTGATAAACATATTACACATAAACACTGACACTCACTACAGGAAAACTGAAAGGCGTTACTAATTTACTCTGCATCTTGTTTTCATTCATACTCTGCTGGGATTTTTGTGGCAACATTAAAGCTTCTTCCAGACATTTTTAATATTTTAAACTGATGCATGTTCCTGGATTTAAGAATTAAAAAACAAAAACAAGACAAACAAACTAACAAATAAAACAAAACAAAAAAAGTGCACTACACGGTAACTTTTCTAAAGCTACAGTGAAAATTTAAATTTTTTTTGGTATTTACATTTCTGGCATTTGGCAGACACCCTTATCCAGAGCGACTTATATTTTTATCTCATTTTATACAACTGAGCAGTTCAGTGTTAAGGGCCTTGCTCAGGGGCCCAGCAGTAGCAGCTTGTGGGACCTGGGATTTAAATGCACAACCTCCTGATCAGTAGTCCAACACCTTAACCACTAAGCTACCACATTCCCATGGTAATGGTAATGCTTTACCTTAACTTTACTGCATTAGTTAGCAAGAGCAACCCATGAACCTTGACAATGATCAGAATGCAACAAGTGAAGAATAAAACATGACAGGCCATTTAACACTTATATCAGTTGTTCACTCACTTTCTATTGACTGCCCACTTCCTCTCTGATTGGCAGTTATCATATGACCGATATGAGCAGGTGAAGGTAAACATGTACTTCCTGCACATCACAAGCCAGCGTAGCACATTGCGCCATCTGTACAAGCTTAAATGTACTATAAAGGCTTTATTTCAAAGCGTGTCTACTTGCATGAGCTTTAACTGGGACAATAATTGTGTTCTTAAGTGTAGGTGCTAGATTTTAACATTTAAGTGCACAACAAATTACAACGAACAAAGTCATGTTTAGCCTGCACTCTAGTAGAAAGTTTTGTTAAGCAGCTTGAAAAGCCTTAAAACAAATCGAGTCTGAAATGGAAATGATTCATGACTGAACTGCTGACAAGCTTGTATTATTTCCAAAAACATCAACTTGCATAAATTTTTCCTCCTTCTTATGCAGAATTAATGAGGCAATGGTCCACAGTGGAGTCTTGTATTCTGCTGCTGATTCTCTTATTAAATCATTTAAAAAAATCAAACATGTCTTCAGCTTGTCTTATTCTCATACAATATTCAAATTATTTGTAATGAAATATTAAAAAGTTGTAACCAATTCAGGTCATAGCCCTATACACTGTTAAGACGTTGTCACTAGTGGCTTACTAACAGGTTGGAACGATCTAACCAGCAAAAGAGTGTATAAAGACAGATCGACTAATTATATCAAATCTTTCAGTGCATCATTCAAGCGGGACAATCTTTGGAAACAAGAGCACTGGTCAAATCATTACTGAAGTGAAGTGGGGAAAAGGCGATGGGACTGTCAATCATACAATTGTCATTTTAGCTTTAGCGTATTAATTTTAAACTCACTGTACAAATGTACAGAGTTTATCCTACAATGTTTAAGTGCTGCTACGTTAATAAGACATGCTTGAAAACATAACTCATTTCATAGAATTCTGCTTTTTTTCAAAGTGAATTTCACTTGGTCTCCCAAAAAAAAAGACGACAGGAAATAAACATGGTAAGGAAGACGATATGTGCATGAGACCATTTTCTCCTCAATTGTAACCAATGAGTTGTAGCTTTAATACAGAATATGATAACATACATTACAACTTTATTAATTAATCCTGAAGGAAATTCTTTTGCCAGGGACTGCTTCATATTACAAGAAAAAATAACTATACATGAAAAATAAAAATAAATGAAATTCTCTCTCATATATATATATATATATATATATATATATATATATATATATATATATATATATATATATATATATATATATATATATATGCTTATTGGTGCATTTTGAAAAGCATGGTGCTACCAATAGGAAAAGCAGCCCCACTCTCCCTAGATTCCATTATGAACATGGCTTATAGACTTCAAAAACCATGCCTTAAAGCATATAAAGAACATGGCCTATAAGTATGATGAACTTGCCCAATAGGCTACGTAAAAAAGCATTATACATGTCTAATTCAAACCTTCATAGATCTACACCTTCATGTGAGCATCGATTTCTAAAAAGGACACACAGACTATGCACTAAATCTCTAGAGAAATAATAAAAACCGATGCTTTTTTCCCCCTTTTACTCACACGCTAAGGTTTTAGGGTCAGTGAGACCTGAGTACAGAGTTAAATTATCGAGGAACCAGCTGCAACGTGTTCCCACAGTCCCTCTCCTCTAATTGGTACTGTGTCTACAATAATAAAGCCTGAGTGGGTGAGGTACTGTTTATTTTATATTGGCTGACCAGCATGTCTGCTGATTCAAACAAGATCTCTTCATTAATACTCAGCCAAGCCCAGTGCAATAAGACAACTTGTTGATGGACAGCATTTGTACAGGTGGACCTCACAAGGGACATCACATTTTTCTTTAGCCATAAGAGACCTCCCACAGAGGATTGTAAGAAAGAATGCAGAATTAAAATCAGAAATTGAGAGGCTAAAGAAGTAGTAGCTAATTTATCAGCAATGTCATGTGCAAAACATACTCAACTGCACCATTTATAACCTACATAGCTCTGTACTGCTCAAATAAACAAGCAGCCAAGATCTAAAAAGAGATATATTAGGAGTTGTTAGAGGTCATGCTGACTAAAAAAGTACTGGAATTGGTCAGTGGTTCACAGGAATTTTACTTACTCAAACCCCTTTTAAAGGTTAAAGGATTAAGATTAATCAAAGGAATTATGTGAAAGAACAGAAGATGGGTCCTGAAGTTAGATATTACTGTTCAAACTCTGTGCAGACTCCTGACCATCACAGCCATATGTGAGCTTTTCCTCACAAGTTTGAAACACATTTGTCTAAAATTTCCTTCACCGGAAAGAAGAGACCCAAACCTGTTCCAATACTACAATGCCTCTGTGCACAAAGCGATGGCTGTGAAGACATGGTGCGCCGAGGTGGTTGTAGAAAAAGTCAAATGGTCCTGAACTCAACCCCAATAAACACCTTGATGAAGAACTGGAGCTCTGATTGCACACCAGGTTTCCTTACTTCACAACAGTACTTGTACTCACTGATGCTCTTGTGACTGAAAGAACAAATCCCCACAGCTACATTCCAAAATCTAGTGGAAAGCCTTGCCCAAAGAGTGGAGGTTTTTATGACAGTAAAGCAGTTATGTTTAAATATGTTTAGCAAGCACATATTAACGATATGGTCAGGTGTTCACATACTTTTGGCCATACAGTAGTATGCCTAACATACATGGAGGAAAGAGCTATTCATCCCCATTTGTATGCATGAGCTCAGAGACACACATGACTGGCTGGTGTGCTGTGACTGGTAAAGGAGAGAGAGCATGCCACACTTCCACCCTGAGGTTTTGCTCTATTATATTTCCAGCACAGTGGCATCAGAGAGATCTGAATCTGTGATCTGGGGACGATGAGGTCAAAGCTTTTCTGTTGTGCTGATCAAAAGCTCCAAATTTGAGACTTATGTGTAAGAATACATGAAAAAGGTATTTTCTTGCTCAAAGTTTTGAGAGTAAAGCCCTCAGCAAACTTGTGCATATGATGTTATGCAAGCTTCATCAAAAGACATGATAAATGACATGCATGCTACGTGACATACACGTGTGACTGGAACGTCTGAATTAACTACACTGAGGCCTTAACTGACGTTAACTAGCAAGTGTTGATTTCACAGAGCAGAAAGAAGAACCAGTATAGACATGTGGCATCACATATGGAACCAGTTCATTTGTTATCTAGCTCTGTAATTTGAGTCAAACACACACAGTCACACAAAGATTGAAACACACACTTGCTATGTCATCGTTTCAGACGCAATCTGACTCCAACTCTCTTGATCACATCATCTCTTTGTCCACACTTAAACTTACAGTGTTGACCGAAATTATTGTATTAAGAACATTCTTCTTTGTACATTTGAGACACAAAAAGTTGTTACTTACAGTTTCCCATCAGGCTTAATGAGGAATCCCTGCTTGTCATACACTAAAGAGAAAAAAAAAAAAAAAAATCAGCAGAGTATATACTGTACACCTGAAAGAGAAAAAAGATGCAAACTTAAAAAACAAACAAACAAACAAAAACATTATTTCATAGTTAGATTGCCTGAAAAAAAATAAAGCAGGAGCATTATGGGACTTTTTTCCTCGGGTAGTGTGGGGAAGAGGGGAAGGCATGGCACGTGAATGTTTAGTTAGTGCATAGCAAGACATGCAGCTTCATCATGCTTCAATATCTCTGCACAACTTCCCACTGGAGCATTCGGCCTATTCAGCATACTATAGCCATCACATCAAATCATTTTACATCCTGAAATTAAACCAGATTGCTTCCAAAAAAAACCCCAATGAAACAAGACTAAGCTCAGAACAAACAAGTATACTCAGCTTACATTGGAATTTATTCATTTCTTCTGTGAACAATAAAAGTATGCAATAAATTACAGCTTAAGAGGGATGCAGCTCTTAAAGCCAATGTCCACATGAACCAGAGAAACAAAAAGAAGATAAACTATAGTCTACTTGATGTCACTGCACACACACAAAAAAAGTTACAAGAGGGAAATAACAGTCTATAATCCATATGTAATCCTTAGTGTTTATATTGGACCTCCTTAAAGCACAGACAGTATCCTCCTCCTCTTCTTATCATCCAGGTAAAAAATTTAATTATACAGCAGTTAGTTCTGGGCCACTAATTTGCTTGGACAATTCATCGGTGCTGATATTTAGTACACCAGCACTAGGACATTTTACTCCACTTTCTTTTCACCACAAGCAATTCCAAATCTAACACCAGTTCATTACACAGACACGGTCAGTCAGTCTGTGCTTTACATGGCAACACACACCATTATCCAGCTGTGATTTCTTTAGGGCTTTTAACACTGGGTTTCTTCAACCCTGATCTGAATCAGGATTAGCCCAGCTTTTGTGCGTTAACCCCCCATTACAGTGCCAAACATGTGCAGTGTGAAACGTTGCGATGTTACAATGTCACACAAACAGACATCCAACGAGAACCTGAACAGCGTGTGCCTCATATCAAGTGCTTTGTACACTCACAGAAACCCTGCGTGGTGTGTGAACAGTAGTTAAAAAGTTTTGTTTTCTCGTCCTTTCGCCTTCTTGTTCTTTCTTTGTTTTATTTTTTGTTTTGCGCATCTCAGGAGGCTTAGAACAGCCAAGAAGGATTTATGTAGGGACATCTTTTCCTCACCGATGTGAAAGTTTGAGACAAGTTGTTATTTAAAGCGGTTGTGTGTTATAGTTACGCAATCATGGATGTATAACACTTTAAATATGCAAACAAGAATGTTAATCCGGGGTTCAGGAACGTACATCGTGAAATGCCAGATTATGAACACACAGGATTAATAGATTAACTGGTTTTGAATAATATTTAAGGTGAGAAAATCCATTTGGGGAACTATTTTGGTTGATGGTGCAAAAAATAATCGAAATGCTTGGCCATACTGTTTCTGTAATATCATTCATTCATTGTCTACCGCTTATCCGATCTATTCTCGGGTCACGGGGAGTCTGTGCCTATATCAGGCGTCATTGTGCATCAAGGCAGGATACACCCTGGATGGAGTGCCAACTCATCGCAGGGCACACACGCTCATTCACTCACTACGGACAATTTAGAGATGCCAATCAACCTACAATGCATGTCTTTGGACCGGGGGAGGAAACCGGAGTACCCGGAGGAAAGCCCCGAGGCACGGGGAGAACATGCAAACTCCACACACACACACACACACACACACACACACACACACACACACACGGCGGAGGTGGGAATCGAACCCCCAACCCTGGAGGTTTGAGGCAAACATGCTAACCACTAAGCCACCGTGCCCCCTTCTGTAATATCAGTTACTTGATATTAATTTTTTTGTTTGTAGAACTGTTAAATAAAAGCAATATCATACTCACAATCTTGCTTGTGCGCATTGCTTTAGTAGCTAATATTCTTAGAATCTCTTGTGCAACACCCAAAACAATCCCCAAACCCGTGGTACGTAATTTTTTTTGCACAAAATCAGCTTATGTATGTGATAAGAAATGGATAGCTTTATTAGAGGAATAAAACACTTCAGGACATAAGTCAGTCCACATAGAAAAGAGAAACAAACGCAGCAAGAAGGAAGTAAAAAGTGGCGGTGAGAAAGAAATAGAAAGACAAAGCATCAGAAAGAGTGAATGTGTGGATCCAGTAAACTTTTCTGAGCCGCATGCCGATAGTAATACATAATGAAATAGGTAATAATAATAATAGTTGATATTTTCTCCATAAGGCACCAGCATCTTCTTCTTTACCCTTTAAGAAAATAAGGCTTATAAATCCAGAATGCAAATAAAAAAACAAACCAAAGTGTTATTAAGGATGAGGAGAGAAAGACCACACGCATTGTGCTGTGGTGTTTAGAAGGTTAAGCAAATACTCCGTCATATGGACATACAATCACAAGTTAAAGCAGTTTGAGAGTGGGGAGAAAATGAAAATGTGCCATGGGCAAGGGTGGTGGTGGTAGGTTTAGCATTTGTGCACCGCAGATTAGCATCATGGCTAAGAACTTGCAGCAGGTTTTATCTTCTGGTTAAAAGCAGCTCAGTCTGTGCAGCGAGTGTCATTCATTCTTACAAAGGTCACTGTGCTTCTGTCAGCAATCTAGTGAATGAGTAACGGTTGTGAAAAGTCTGTAGCTATGCTATTACATACTTTCTCAATGCACTGCAAAACCCCTGTATTACTTAAGGATAGAGTGGGCAAATGCACTCAAGGTCAACACAGCCAAGAGCTTACACAAAAGCTGATTGAACTGGCTAAATATTTAAAGCCAAATTTCAGCCAAAAAAAGTCCATAATTTCCCTTCATTTATAGATTTCATACCATGAGACACATGTAGCTCACGCCAGTGTCTTTGAACAACTTAAATGTTTTAAAAAGTAGTATTAATACATCACTAGGGAATGGTGATAACTGGGACAGAAGCACTGTAAGCAGCTTTGTAACTGGGAGTGCCGAGCTTGTGTTTCTGGCAGTGTAACATGTCACAGTGTTAAGGGTTGAGAGCAGTTAGCAGGGGCTTAGTGTTAAATCCAAATAAAGTCTAAAATAATTATGATAAGAATAATATGACTGGGTCCAAAAGTCATAGTCAAATGTTTCTAATAACAGGATAAAACAGGATTTCTAATAAAATGAATGCTATTACGTTACTTTAATACTGCAATAGTTACTTTAATACTTACCACTGTGTGTTAGGAGTGGAAATGGTACTGTCTACAAAGTAATATGCAGTCAAAAAATAAATAAATAAATAAAATCCATTAAAAAATGTGATAAATGTGAAATTATTTTTTGATAGTTTTTAACCTACAATACTGTGCAAAAGTCTTAGGCCCTCTATTTTGTAAGCAGACATTTTGTTGTAAATGTTTATCTTATGTGGGCATGGTGGTATAGTGGTTACCACTTTTGCCTCACCCATTCTGGGTTGGGGTTTCGATTCCTGCCACTGCGTGTATGTTCTCCCTTTGGGGGTTTCCTCTCTGTACTCCAATGTCCTCCCTCAGTACGGTCATGTGTTGTAGGCTGATTGGTATCCTTAAACTGTCTGTAAGTAGTGAACGTGTGCGTGTGTGTGTGTGATAGCATCCTGTCTAATCCCAACCTTGTGCCTCGAGTCTCTAGGTACAGACTCAAGATTAGGGTAAGCACTACAGAAGATGGCTGGATGGACACTTATTTTATGACTCAGTATAACAACTATACATTTCCAAACAACTAAAATAAACCGAATGAAGGCTGCTGGGTTTCACATACAAAGAAAAAACAGATTCTTCACGTTATTCAGTAAACAGTAACAGCTAATTTCCTTATAAAACTGCACCGGAGACTATTGGTGGGGTTTTTTTCCTTTTAAAAAGCAAAGGGGTCTCATACCTAATATGGACCTTATTTTATTACTGTTCACTACTCTTTATTGTTTTTTTTTTTTTACACAAAAGGATAAATTTCTCTATTTTTCAAGACTTTTGCACAGTACACGACACATTTCAGGATTTTTTTTAAATAACCCAATAAAGTTGAACAATTAGGTATTATATTCAGATATTATATAGGAGTCAGATTTTTGGACCCGGATTAGATTAGATTAAGGTGGATTTAGATTAGATTAGATGGAGTCTATTTGTATGATTAATGAATGTTAGTCAGCCTGGTTTGATCATCCTGAGGACTCACACACTTCCACTCTGTCCTGCTTGTCTGGTTCTTTGAAGGATATCACATTAAGATACATTACACAGAATATTAGCTTGCTTTAATAGAATTTGGATTAATATTTAGAGATGTAAACAGGTGCTTCATGTCACTTTTATCAGTGACGCCAAGCTTGGTATAGAATTCAACTCACTTTATGTACTCAGTCACAGTATTTGATAAACGTCTTGCCTCTCTCTTGTCATGAACACTCATGTGTGCATGCTAGCTGGATAAAATAACACACCCTGAAAGAAAATTTAGAACTTGCTAGTCACTATACAGACAAAAATTTTACATTTACATTTCTGGCATTTGGCAGATGCCCTTATCCAGAGCCACAATTGAGGGTTAAGGGCCTTGCTCAGGGGCCCAGCAGTGGCAGGTTCGTAGACCTGGGGTTTGAACTCACAACCTTCCGATCAGTAGTCCAACACCTTAAACATTAAATTACTACACACCAAACGGCGATGTGGTTTCAGCTAACTGAAGCTGTCTCGTATCATGTACTCATATCATTATAACATCATATTGTGATAATTACCACAACATAAATCTAAAAATCATATTTGCACATGTCTAGGTGGAAGCCATATTGATGCCAAACTTCAGAGATGTCAAACCAGGCTAGATAAATGTTAGCCAGAACACAATGTGATGAGCAGTTATGCTAACCCCCATCACTGAGACTGCGTTTACCCTAAAGATCTCGAGGAAAATCAGTGTACCTATACCTGCGGCTATTAGCCGTCCCACGGAGGAAGAGCCGTCCACGTCCACTTCTAAAACACATAAATGCATGTTAAGTTCAATCCCAGCGGCAGTCATGCAGTGACACCTGAGCTTTGTGCAAGAAGCAGTGACATCAATGACCCTTTACACACACCACCATCGCCATCCCTAGGTGTAAGCCACTCTGGAGCTCTTGCTGAGCTGCTCCGTCTTAAATGTCATACAAACTGCCCCACTGGCTGAAATGATTCCCTCCTTCAATTACAGTTACTTACACATTTTCACATACTTGAGCAAGACCTTTGCTCTGATTATAAATCTGATTGAGTTGAGATTGCACTAAAGAAAATACAAGACCTTTTAAAGTTTCGCATGGAAAAGGAGGACAGGAAGTGTCTCTAAGCTTGTTAGACATTTTAGGTATCATTTGGAAATAAAACCTGTGTTTGGCAGGAAAAAATGCATTGTTTAAGGGAACATTTTCTGTTTAAAATAAATAATGAAAGAAAGAAAGACAACTTTACAACATCTTTAGGCTCAAACACCACTCTATGCATTTGTTAGTCATTTATTATTGCTCACTTTCACAGAGGGTGCCAATAATTCTGGAGCTTATTATGCAACATTATTGTTTTTCTGAAAATTGTGATTTTTTTATTTTTATTTTTATCATATCCGCCGCCTCTGGTGAATAATCGGGTCAAAAACCTGGTAGATTCCAGCGTCAGTTTCGTTCCTGTAACATGAGGTGAAGGCTTTCTACAACACACACAGACCTCACCATCTCTGAAAACTGTGAGAAAATGTGAGCTAGGGTTAAACTTCAGAAGGTTGATAACCAGGAAATGAAAAAAAACAAAACAATAAAAGCAGAAAAGTAAGCAGGCCTTCAGACTCTTGCCAAATCATGTGACAAGAACTAATTTGTTCAGTGAAAAACTATATTGTTGACTAATTAGAACACATTTCATTTTATAATGAACACTAAATCTTAATCAAAATACAATATTTTCATGGCAAGACAATTGTCTACATTGGAGCAAAGGAAGACGGCATGTTTGCTTTTCATAGCGGCGGCCGATTTCATGATTTAATGAGCTCATGAGTACTGATGTATCGCTCGCGTCCTACCTGCTAACCCTTGCAGACTTTTATAACAGCTTGGGATTGCTTTCCATTGTGTGCCTTAGTAACGAATTACACAATACGCTTAAATGATCTCTATAAAATCATCACCTCTTTGTAACCTACAGTGACTATAAAACTTGTCAAGACTTGATTATGACATGATTATGACAAAGCAACCAGGAATACACTTAGACAGCTAGACGTTGGCTAATCTTTTAATGAAAAGATGTAGAGTATCCAAGCAAGCCAAAAACAAAACACTCCTGAATGGAAACCAAAGGGCCAAATGAAAGCGTGATTCAGTGAAGGAAATGATGATTTGACGTCATGAAAGACTCCAGAGATTCTCCACAAGAACTTTTTAGGTCTGATTCAGGGGTCTGGCTTTTGGAAAGGTTTGCCATGAAGGTTTTTTTTTTTTTTTTCAATATTAGATAGCTGGCTCTAAGAGACCTGGCTTAAGAAGCTTGAGACCAGACCTGGCTTTCATGGGCAGAGCTTCAGCACTGCCTGGCTTTCTGCAATCAGATTTCTGAGAGGCCCAGCTCTCTTTCAGAGGCCAGGCTTTTGGGGTCTGGAGTTTTTGCAGCCTCAAATTAAAAGACCCATCTTTCTCTCTGAATAGAGAGAACTGACTTTTTGTTGTTATTTTAATGTTATTAAAACGGTCATTGTGTAAATAACTTGCACAAGAGAGAGACAATCTTTGGAGGCTTAAAAGGCCTGGCCAAACTTTCCTTTGGAGGACTGCTTGGATCTCTTTTGGTGACCAGTTACTAAAGGTCTGACGTTCACATATACAGCATTTAGCAGACGTCCTTATCCACAATCTTTATCCACTCATGACGTTCACATATACAGCATTTAGCAGACGTCCTTATCCACAGCGACTTACATTCTCGTTTCTACACATGAGCAGTTGAGGGCTAAGGGCTTCGCTCAAGGGCCGAGCAGTGCAGCTTTGTCGTTGTATTTGATCAGTGGAAGTATGCAAAGGGAAGCACAGGATCCTGTTGAGGATCACTTTTAGAGTTGCTTTATAACGTCTGAAAGGCAGTCGGTCATACAAAGACAAGGAAAATGTTTAAAATCCTGTTGCTGTGTCCTGTTTTTAAAAGGGTACAGATCTGAGAAAAGGGTATTTAAATATTGGTTCTAATAACTTGCAGAAAGCCAAGATAGAGCTTTCTAACAAGTCCGGACTGAGACGCGATACAGTGAGCTTCTGATACCATCAATTAACTTATCATACCGTGAATAATTCAGACCGCTCCGGCCCTAGCACGGCTGATTTCTCCTCCATCTCCCAAATAACTTCAAGAGCAGGACAGAGGTTAACAACGCAGCAATCTGTGAGCGTTTTGTGCTCCGTTTTCATATTGACGGGAAGCTGGCAGCCGTTTCAATGCCCAGAGGCTATGAATGCCACAACACAATGCCAACAAACATTACAGTTCTAATTGCAGGCCAATGCTGATCGATGAGCCTCAGTTACAGGAATCACTTCCAGCTTTACCGAAAGCACCTTTTAGAAGGGTTTGTTTTTAAATAGAGCAGAAGAAACGGACTGATCGAGTTACGCACCAGATTTCAAACAATGCAAATTAAATGATTCTTCAAGCCCTACACTGGAGACTAAGGTACGACATCAGCGGCCAATTCAATCAGTTTGAAGTACATTCGAGTCCGTGGCAGGTAGAGACTTGATATTTCTCTTAGGAGAACTAATGCAGAAATACCCTCAGCCCTCCAGGACTCGTATTGCCGTTGCTAACATTACATTATTATTGTATTAAGATCGCCGACTGCTTCATGTGGGTTTCTCTCTCCTCAGTAACTTATCAATTACTCCGACATTCAGAAATCACTTCCAGCTTTACCACAAGCACCTTCTTGAAGTGTTTGTTTTCTTTCTGTGGATTGATAGAGTTATTTTATAGAGGATAATAACCTTTAACCCTCACCTGCACAACTGTGCACTGTGGTTGTATCCCATTACAATTCAAAGTCGTGTTGAATAACTGCTTCTGACAAACAAAATCATGCAAATGTAATGAAAATGCATCTCATGCACTCTCTCGCATTTCTCACAGCTCTGTACTTGGACTGGATTCTACTTCATCGCTTTGAATAAACACATCTGTGCAAATGAATACATTTATTTTGCAGCTGCGTATGAATAAGGATCAGTTCAGCCAAAATAAATCCAATTTGCCCCAATTGCACATGTATGAGTTTTTGAAGTAATGTCATTTGTACATGAATATGTTTTCATAAAATATCAGGATAAATCTATGGTAAAATTGTATTTAATGAATTGCAGTGCAACAGCAAAACTCTAATGGTTACTAGTGAATAAATCTAATGATATTAGATTTTAAAACAAATATATGAATAAATGCATAAGAGAGGTTTATAAATGAGCATTCATAAGTAGGATATCAGGACACCTGGCAACAACATACATGTCTGCCAAGTGTCCTATTATGTAAAACAGCTTAAGTAAGAAACGCATGGAAGGCTTCTTTCAAGAAAAATGTTCGCATTTCCACAAATTCTTGTAATATGGGACTGCACCGAGTTTTTAAACCAATACTGTTGCAGTATCGCATTAGGAAATCATTGCTTATTTCCAACATGACATTCAGAGTTTGGCAAAGTGATTTTCGCCTCTGTGTAACACTTTAGGCATACGGTCAATACACACATACAAAACATATAACACTATATCTTAATTGATATGTTTTACTGACTTGTGCAGTGGTCACTACTTTAAACATCTAAAGAGGATCAGTCCAGTGTTTTAAGAAAGTGCTTCAGTGACTGTCTCTGAGCTCCCTCCTCTGGTCAGCACCAGTAAACCTTTCCTCCATGACTTTTTGAATTCCTAAAATTGGTGAACATTTTAAAAATGACTAAAAGATGTACAGGTTGCTGTGGTCACAACAGCTCCATCAGGTCACTTACACAGTACACAATTTAATTCAAACTGAAACCTACAGCTCAAAAGGTAAGCACATAGATAATATTCCATTTTCTTCCCATTTCGGACTGCTGTAGGAGTTTCAGATTACAAACAAAACTTCTAGCACATGATTATCAGTATTGGAAAATCAAGCTATAGAAAGTACAGCAGTCAATATGTACTACACTATGTGCTAATAATAAGTAACACAAAAGTGTTCGGTTGCCAAGTTGTGAGTAAATGACTAAAGTTGACACTACTCTGTTCCCAGGGAAAACTGATATTTTTAGTTGGTTTGCTATTTTGGTTACACAACTACATACAATTAAACAAACCTACAGCTGAGAGGTATTTATGAACGAAATGTGTTACTCATTCACTGGTCAATAAATACAGTAAACAAACCCTCACCAAGTGCAAACAAAAGCCTGGAAAACACAGAGCTGGCACTGAATTACTTACTAAATAATTAAATACATAACAAAACTATACTTGTGCATCACATCCAGATTTTTGTTTTCTCATTTTAATTCTTCAGGTTAAATATCCACAACACATTATGGCTTCACAGATTTTTTTTCTGTTCAGGTTGCACCTTGAAGCTCAGTTTAGAAGCTTGCATCTACTGGAAAACATGCTTCTTGTTTAATTCGCTTCCTGCAGTTGGGTCAAACCAGGATCAAATTGCTTTTCTCACTGCTATCGATCCAAGCTAAAGGTCACTTGAAAACAGAGCTCAAGACAAACTGACTTAACGCTGCATATGTGAAAGCCTAGCTGATGTGTGTCCATTTCAATTCTGCTAAATTATTGTCCTGTGGGCTGAAAACAATACAATATACAAGCAATTGTTAAGTCACAGCACAAGAAATATAAACTCTGGATAAACAATCACATATGCTTTCAGCTGCTCCCTGTTCGGGGTCGCCACAGCGGACCAACTGGTCCGCACAACAACTTGGCGCAGGTTTTAGAACGGATGCCACGGATTGATGTTCTCAAAACAGCATCAATTCTTTCTGTCATGGATTATATAAGATGTTGGAAACATTCCTTTGAGAGTCTGGTCCATGTTGACATGAATGCATCCCATGATTCCTGCAGATTTTTCAGATGAACTTTCAATCTCTTGTTGTACCACATCCCAGAGGTGTTCGATTGGATTCAGATCTGGTGACTGGGAAGGACACTAAAGAACATCGAGATCATTGTCCTGTTCATGAAACCAGTTTGAGATGACTGTTTTTGTGTCTTCTCACTACACATTTTGTTCCTCATTATTATGCTGGATTAGCCATTAGCACATGGATAAATTGTGGTCATAAACAGATGGACAGTAACAATAATGAAAAAGAGGCTGTGACAATAAATCAATAAATGGTATTAAAAGGGCACAATGTGTGGCAAGAAAACACTGTTTTAATGTATCAGGTTTAAAACTAATAAAACATTTACAGTTAAGCCACTGTTCTGTACATAGCCCCTAACCTTAGCCTGTTTGGTTGCTTAGCAACCAAAGCTACCTTAGTACATTGAGTGATGGAAGAACAGATTATTACAGGTAATTTCTTTTTTTTTGGTTAACAAATTAAATTAAACACTGAATATCTGTCACCATTTTAAAAAACAATAAGCCACATGACCATAAAAAACACCTTCACCAGTTACAGCAACTCACGCCTTCTCACTTCCTCTAAACATCTGCTTTTTTGTCTTCTACAAACATTTTGCAGCAAGAACATAGTTTGTCTTGCAACTGTAGTGTGTAAGAATTTACACTTTCATACCCATGTGTAGAAAATACTAATACACAAACACGCTGAGATTGACACGGAGTTGCTGCTGTGTTCGACAGCTTGACACAAAAAGACAGACTGAACATCAAGTGTAGAAGCTTAAGAATGATTGATGAGCTGATGCACTAAATGGGTGATGACATAGGAGGAAATACAAAAAGAAAGAAAAGAGAAACAGTGAGATGTACTAACGCGATCTTTGGCCCCAGGCACGGAAGTGCAGCCTCCCAGACGAATAATACAAGAAGCCGAGCACCAGCATGGGACAGAGCACCAGCATCGCATTCCTCGTGGGCTTCATCGTCCTCATCTCTCGTTCGCCATCTTCAGATGATTGTCTAGCAGAGAAACACACATATTTCATCTGTCTAACACAAAGACAGATTTTCTCATTTTCCTTTAGGTCACCCAAAGCATTTCATCATGTTCGTGTTCAGGAAGGAAATGCTAAGGAGGATGCAGAGGACAATGCTCTGCAAAAAACAGCATTGAGAGGGAGACACCCATGAGCACTCACTCTCTCACAGAAGCATTTCTTACTGTGCATGGGTGTACAGGCTTGTAGGTGTTTCTGTAAAGAAGTAGCCAAGGCAAAATTTCATCTCAAAATGAAGTGTAATATATATATATATATAAAAGCACATTTATTAACCTGTCATGGCTATCAAATGTATTGCTTTTAAGAGAAAAGTAATGGAAATTAAATCTATTTCAGATCAAGAAAATATCAATATTTTATATATTAGAAAACATCAACATTTCCCCATGTAAACGTTTGCCCAGTTATCGATAGACAAACAGACAGACAGATAATATTGCCAAATGTTTAGGGACACCCCTTCAAATCATTGAATTCAGGTGTTGGGCTTGACCCCTTAGCTACCAGTGAAAGGAACTCAATGCTTCAGCATACCAAGACATTTTGGACAATTTCATGCTCATAACTTTGTGGGAACACTTTGGAGATGGCTTCTTCCTGTTCCAACATGACTGCACACCAGTGCACAAAGCAAGGTCCATAAAGACATGAGCGAGTTTGGTGTGGAGGAACTTCACTGACCTGCACAGAGTCCTGACCTTGACCTGACAGAGCACCTTTGGAATGAATTAGAGCAGAGACTGCGAGCCAGGCCTTCTCGTCTAACATCAGTGCCTGACCTCACAAATGCGCTTCTAGAGGAATGGTCAAAAATTCCCATAAACACACTCCTAAACCTAAAGGTAGACATTCCAAAACTTTTGGTAATATAGTGTAGACAGACAAAATAAAGCCTGACAAAGGCTCAAGCTGTTAAAACAGTCAGTTAACAGCCCATGTGATAACATCACCTCACTATTATCATCCTATTCACAGCATGGGCCATGCAACCTGTCCGTGTTCTGACATGTTCTCCATTGCTCGCTTCACAAAAAGTGCACGCAGGGGAATCAGTGACTCTGTGCTAAATGTCGAACGGTGTGAAGTTGTTTAAAGGGTTTATAAAAGCCAGCACTAATATTTCTGCACTGTTCAGCAACACCTGACACCTTAACAGCTCAGCTGTGTCCTCTCTGCACTGCAAACCAGTTGGAGCAAAGTGTTCAGTCAAATGAACGAATGGAGCTGAACAGTCTCATGTCCATTTATGTAAAACTGAATTTGACAGACATAAACAAAACAAAACAAAACAATACAGTATATTGCCACAGACATGCAGAAGATGGTTGATGATAATAATAATAATAATAATAATAATAATAATAATAACAATAATAGTAACAACAACAACGTGAAGGGGTGGATGACATAATGTAGTTTATAGAAAACAAGAGAAAACAAAAGGTTCATTTAAGATGACTGGAATTTTCTTTTCTTAATACACTTATTTATTTATTTGTTTATTTTATTATGTAGCATTGATTTGACAGCAAACATTTTATGTATAAACGCTCAAGCTAACCTACAACCAATCTCATGAAAATGAATGTTTAGTACAAAATTTGCTTTCAAAGGTCTTCGAGTTACATTTTAATGGCATGTTGTATGTTACAGGAGCAAGCACATGTTCAGCTCCTCTCACTGCCAAACAGAACGGAGGCTGAATACCAAACGACGCCATTCTCCCTATCCAAGTGCACTAGACGGCGTATAAAATAAAGCCTTCTACGCAATATAGCTGCGCAACGGACAGCTTTTTGGTATTTAACCATTTAACCATCCCCCTTTAAATGTAAAGCCACATACAGCCGTCACAAACAGCGCTTTGCATCATCATCCACATCCTAAACCCGTTTTCTACATTGAACTCGTTCATTAATATGTGAACTCCTCCTGGCGCGGTGTGGAAACTGAGACAAATAAGAGAAGTTAAATCAATTTTAGCAGGGGCTGATCGTTTACCTTGCATCGTTTTCCTCCGGAAAAAACCCACACGGAGTAAATGATCAAAAACACACCCAGGAAATGAGAAACACACACATCATCATCATCATCATCATCATGTTCTTTAACGGGTCACGATTCCTGTAAAGAAAAAGCAGAGAACTCCATTTTAAACCGTAGTCTCTGCCTTCAAGCGCAGAAGCCAGACCATGTCCTAACAACAAACCTCCACTTATCCCAATCCGGTACCCCCAAAGCAGTAGTGCGCATGCGTTGAATCAGCAAGCATGCGCAGTGAATATCTCGGAGGGGGGGGCGGGGTGATGAGGAGGGGTTTTATGAAAGCGGTTAACGTTGGTTTAATATGTAAAAGGTTACAGACCTGTTGGGGTTTGTTTTGTTTTAACTAAGCACAGCTCTGTCACATTTCACACAGCCAATTGACGCGTAAGATAGCAATTGTACAAAAATAAAGTAATTTTATGAGTTATAAACATTTATATACACTATATAGGGCCAAACTATTTGATGGAGAAGTATAGGGATGGTCAGAAGGAGTTGCACTGTGTGTTTGTAGACTTGGAGAAAGCGTATGACAGGGTGCCAAGAGAAGAGCTGTGGTACTGTATGAGGAAGTCAGGAGTAGCGGAGAAGTATGTCAGAGTGGTGCAGGACATGTATGAGAGGAGCAGGACAGTGGTGAGGTGTGCTGTAGGTCAGACAGAGGAGTTCAATGTGGAGGTGGGACTGCATCAGGGATCGGCTCTGAGCCCCTTCCTGTTTGCTATAGTGATGGACCAGTTGTCAGTGGAGGTCAGACAGGAGTCTCCTTGGACAATGATGTTTGCAGATGACATTGTGATCTGTAGTGAGAGCAGAGAGCAGGTGGAGGAAAACCTGGAGAGGTGGAGGTTTGCGCTGGAGAGAAGAGGAATGAAGGTCAGTCGTAGTAAGACTGAGTACATGTGTGTGAATGAAAGAGAGGGAAGTGGAACAGTAAGGTTACAGGGTGAAGAGGTGAAGAAGGTACAGGAGTTTAAGTACTTGGGGTCAACAGTCCAGAGTAATGGAGAGTGTGGGAAAGAGGTAAAGAAGCGAGTGCAGGCAGGTTGGAATGGGTGGAGAAAGGTGTCGGGAGTTCTGTGTGATCAGAAAATATCAGCGAGAATCAAGGGGAAGGTGTACAGGACAGTGGTGAGACCGGCCATGCTGTATGGTTTAGAGACAGTGTCACTGAGGAAGAGACAGGAGTCAGAGCTAGAGGTAGCAAAGCTGAAGATGTTGAGGTTCTCTTTGGGAGTGACAAGATTGGACAGGATTAGGAACGAGTACATCAGAGGGACAGCTCATGTTGGACGTTTGGGGGACAAAGTTAGGGAGGCCAGATTAAGATGGTTTGGACATGTTCAGAGGAGGGAGAGTGAGTATATTGGTAGGAGAATGTTGGACATGGGGCTGCCAGGCAGGAGGCAAAGAGGAAGGCCAAAGAGGAGGTATATGGATGGAATTAATGAGGATATGAAGCTAGTGGGTGCAAGGGTTGAGGATGCAGAAGATAGGGATAGGTGGAGAGAGATGATTCGCTGTGGCGACCCCTGAAGGGAAAAGCCGAAAGAAGAAGAAGAAGATATAGGGCCAAACTGATGTAGCTACATGACTAAGTTTCTCCAAAACGTAAACTTCTCCAAACTGAACAGCAGACAGTTGTCTAAGCTGTCTTTGTATGCCATGTAGGTTTTATTTCCATTATTCTGTCACTGGAACTAAGAGAACATGTTCTGGTCTGTTCAACTAAATCAGCTGAATTTTATTGCCTACAACATTGAGTGTTTTATAATTAATGGGAAATTTGACTGGTAACCAAGGTGCATCAGAATTAAATACGAAGAAGTTAATAAGTGTCTAATTTGTCAAATGATCTTTACACATTATTAAGCTGGTATTATTCGCTGAAACATGCAATTGAGTGTCATCAGCATAACAGTGCAACCTAAGACTATATTCAGGAATATTTTTTTTTTTCCAGAGGTAGCATATATGAAGAAAAAAGCAGTGGGCCTAAAGCACAACCTTGCGGAAAACCTTGGTAGTCACCAGTTACATCTACAAATTGATAAAAATCAGTCAAATAAGACCTGCACACAGCCAGGAAAGAGCCATGCCTTTACCCGCAACATTTTCTAGTTTATCAAGGAAAATATTATAATCAGTTGTGTCAAAAGCTGCACTAAGGTCAAGCAACGCGTGCAAGGAGAATCAGCCCTGATCAGAGGTCAGCATTAGGCAGCTATCACTTTAACCGGAGCCGTTATCTAATATCTTCTTCTTCTTCTTTCGGCTTTTCCCTTCAGGGGTCGCCACAGCGAATCATCTCTCTCCACCTATCCCTATCTTCTGCATCCTCAACCCTTGCACCCACTAGCTTCATATCCTCATTAATTCCATCCATATACCTCCTCTTTGGCCTTCCTCTTTGCCTCCTGCCCGGCAGCCCCACGTCCAACACTCTCCTACCAATATACTCACTGTCCCTCCTCTGAACATGTCCAAACCATCTTAATCTGGCCTCCCTAACTTTGTCCCCCAAACGTCCAACATGAGCTGTCCCTCTGATGTACTCATTCCTAATCCTGTCCAATCTTGTCACTCCCAAAGAGAACCTCAACATCTTCAGCTCTGCTACCTCGAGCTCTGACTCCTGTCTCTTCCTCAGTGACACTGTCTCTAAACCATACAGCATGGCCGGTCTCACCACTGTCCTGTACACCTTCCCCTTGATTCTCGCTGATATTTTCCTATCACACAGAACTCCCGACACCTTTCTCCACCCATTCCAACCTGCCTGCACTCGCTTCTTTACCTCTTTCCCACACTCTCCATTACTCTGGACTGTTGACCCCAAGTACTTAAACTCCTGTACCTTCTTCACCTCTTCACCCTGTAACCTTACTGTTCCACTTCCCTCCCTTTCATTCACACACATGTACTCAGTCTTACTACGACTGACCTTCATTCCTCTTCTCTCCAGCGCAAACCTCCACCTCTCCAGGTTTTCCTCCACCTGCTCCCTGCTCTCACTACAGATCACAATGTCATCTGCAAACATCATTGTCCAAGGAGACTCCTGTCTGACCTCCTCTGACAACTGGTCCATCACTATAGCAAACAGGAAGGGGCTCAGAGCCGATCCCTGATGCAGTCCCACCTCCACATTGAACTCCTCTGTCTGACCTACAGCACACCTCACCACTGTCCTGCTCCTCTCATACATGTCCTGCACCACTCTGACATACTTCTCCGCTACTCCTGACTTCCTCATACAGTACCACAGCTCTTCTCTTGGCACCCTGTCATATGCTTTCTCCAAGTCTACAAACACACAGTGCAACTCCTTCTGACCATCCCTATACTTCTCCATCAAAATCCTCAGAGCAAAAATTGCATCCGTTGTGCTCTTTCTGGGCATGAAGCCATACTGCTGCTCACAAATTTCCACTACCTTCCTTAACCTAGCTTCCACTACTCTTTCCCATACCTTCATTGTATGGCTCATCAACTTTATCCCCCTATAGTTACTGCAACTCTGCACGTCACCCTTATTCTTAAAGATTGGCACTAACACACTTCTTCTCCATTCCTCAGGCATCCTCTCACTCTCTAAAACCCTGTTGAACAAATTAGCTAAAAATTCCACTGCTGCCTCTCCCAGACACTTCCATACCACCACCGGAATGTCATCAGGACCAACTGCCTTCCCACTTTTCATCCTCTTCAAAGCCTTCCTGACTTCATCCTTTCTAATCTTATCTACTTTCTGTTCCACAGAGTTCACCCCTTCTACTCTTTTTTCCCTCTCATTTTCCTCATTCATCAGCTCCTCAAAGTATTCCTTCCATCTCCTCTGTACACTCTCCTCACTTGTGAGCACCCTTCCATCTCTATCCTTAATAACTCTAACTTGCTGCACATCCTTCCCATCTCGATCCCTCTGCCTAGCTAACCTGTACAAGTCCTTCTCTCCTTCTCTAGTGTCTAACCTAGTGTACAACTCTTCATATGCCTTCTGCTTGGCCTTAGACACCTCCCTCTTCACTCTGCGCTGTAACTCCTTGTATTCCTGTCTATTCTCTTCAGTCCTGTCCATGTCCCACTTCTTCTTGGCTAACCTCTTCCTCTGGATACTATCCTGAACTTCCTCATTCCACCACCAAGTCTCCTTATCTTCTTTCCTCCTTCCAGATGACACACCCAGCACCTTTCTCCCTGTCTCCCTGATCACTTCTGCTGTAGTTTCCCAGTCATCTGGCAGCACTACCTGACCACCCAGAGCCTGCCTCAACTTCTGTCTAAATTCCCCACAACATTCCTCCTTTTTCAGCTTCCACCACTTGGTTTTCTTCTCTATCTTTGACCTCTTCGTCTTACAGACCATCAAAGTCATCCTACACACCACCATCCTATGCTGTAGTGTGTAGTCTGTAGTAAAATAAGTGTTAACCACACCCATGTCCATCCTCTTAGCAAAGTCCACTACCATCTGTCCTTCAAGGTTCCTTTCCTTAACTCCAAACTTGCCCATCACCTCCTCATCACCTGGGTTCCCCTCGCCAACATGTCCATTAAAATCCGCTCCTATCACCACTCTCTCACCCGTGGGAATACTCTCCATCACCTCATCTAATTCACTCCAGAATCTCTCTTTCTCCTCTAACTCACAACCTACCTGTGGGGCATAACCACTAACAACATTCAACATCAGCCCTTCAATCTCTAACTTCAGACTCATCACCCTGTCTGACACTCTCTTCACCTCCAGGACATTCCTCACAAACTCCTCCTTCAGGACCACACCTACCCCATTTCTCTTATGATCCACACCATAATAAAACAGCTTGAATCCTGCTCCTATACTACGAGCCTTGCTACCCTTCCACCTGGTCTCCTGTAAATTTATATTTGTATGTTAAATTTGGCAATGTTTTACGCCGGATGCCCTTCCTGACGCAACCCTCTCTATTTATCCGGGCTTGGGACCGGCACAGAAGTCACTGGACTGTGACCCCCATGGCTAGATTGGAGCCGTTATCTAATATACTGTATAATATAGCTAACGTTATCTAAAATAGCTAATATTGTTATCTACAGGGTTAGTTATTAAACTGTCTGGTTTAAATTATAATCTGAATTTTCAAGTTCAGGTTTATTTGTTATATATACAGATGCCAGTGACAGTTTGTACAATGGGTTAGGTGAGGCTCAGGCAAACTACAGCAATAATTTAAGCAAAAAAATTAACATTATGACCACCTGCTAAATATTGTGTTTATCTCCCTTTTGCTGCCAAAACAGCCCTGACCCATCAAGCACTGTGTGTTCTGACACCTTTCTATCAGAACCAGCATTAACTTCTTCAGCAATTTGAGCAACAGTAGCTCGTCTGTTGGATCGGACCACACGGGCCAGCCTTCACTCCCCACGTGCATCAATGAGCCTTGGCCGCCCATGACCCTGTCACCGGTTCACCACTGTTCCTTCCTTGGACCACTTTTGATAGATACTGACCACTGCAGACCGGAAACACTCCACAAGAGCTGCAGTGTTGGAGATGCTCTGATCCAGTCGTCTAGCCATCACAATTTGGCCCTTGTCAAACTCACTCAAATCCTTACATCTGCCCATTTTTCCTGCTTCTAACACATCAACTTAATATATCCCACCCACTAACAGGTGCCATGATGAGGAGATAATCAGTGTTATTCACTTCACCTGTCAGTGCTCATAATGTTATGCCTGATCGGTGTATAATAGCAATATTATATACAGTATATGGATATGTGTGTATATCTGTTTACATATTATATATTGAGGTAGTTAATGGAAAGTGCAAAATATACAGTGTGCAAGTAAGATGCAAATAGTACAGAGTATCAGTTGTGCAATCCCAGTATGTAACAGTGTGCAAGTAGGTGTACTGATGATTGTGTGGTCTCAGTATGTTAGCAGATAGTGCAACAATATGTTAAATACAGGTGCATCTCAATAAATTAGAATGTCGTGGAAAAGTTCATTTATTTCAGTAATTCAACTCAAATTGTGAAACTCGTGTATTAAATAAATTCAATGCACACAGACTGAAGTAGTTTAAGTCTTTGGTTCTTTTAATTGTGATGATTTTGGCTCACAAAATCTCAACAAATTAGAATGCTTCATAAGACCAATAAAAAAACATTTTTAGTGAATTGTTGGCCTTCTGTAAAGTATGTTCATTTACTGTACATGTACTCAATACTTGGTAGGGGCTCCTTTTGCTTTAATTACTGCCTCAATTGGGTGTGGCATGGAGGTGATCAGTTTGTGGCACTGCTGAGGTGGTATCGAAGCCCAGGTTTCTTTGACAGTGGCCTTCAGCTCATCTGCATTTTTTGGTGCATCTCAAGTGTCATTGGGCATCAAGGCAGGATACACCCTGGACGGAGTGCCAACCCATCGCAGGGCATACACACACACACACACTACAGACAATTTAGAGATGCCAATCAACCTACCATGCATGTTTTTGGACTGGGGGAGGAAACCGGAGTACCCAGAGGAAACCCCCAAAGCACGGGGAGAACATGCAAACTCCACACACATGGCGGAGGCGGGAATCAAACGCCCAACCCCGGAGGTGTGAGGCAAACGTGCTAACCACTAAGCCACCATGCCCCCTCTGGCCAGTCAATTTATTCTAATTTGTTGAGAAGAACCAAAGACTTAAACTACTTCAGTCTGTGTGCATTGAATTTATTTAATACACGAGTTTCACAATTTGAGTTGAATTACTGAAATAAATGAACTTTTCCACGACATTCTAATTTATTGAGACGCACCTGTATACAGTCTTTTGCGGTTGCCGTTTGCAGTATGTCAGAATGGCAAGCATGATGTGTTGACAGAAGTATTAGAATTAAAGTTGGAAGCCTTGGAAGACCAATGTTTTTTAACGGGGCATATTAATGAGGTGGTGAGTGAGCTGGACAAAATAAAGGACTGAAGCACTGCTGCATCCCTCATGGACTACATCAGCTAAAGATGAAGAAATTGCTAGTACACTCCCACTACCTCCACTATAGGCTTCAGGTTGTTGAACTGCATTAACCAAAGTGAAAATGGACCAGTATATTGATGAAAGAGGTTTCATTTGAAAAAGGCCACTTAGAATTTCAGTATAATTTATAATACTTTATATTATAATACTATTTTTATATATATTATATATATACTATATTTATAACTTTATAATATAAAGTTTAATGTGCAAGTTGTTCATGATGAATTTTTTTGTTTTTGCAATAGAGAACAATAAAGACCAATAAAAATCACCAGAGAAGACTGAACTTAACACACAGCGTCCTTTGAATACTCACTGTCTCTCCATTATTGATATGGAAGCATGTTCTGTCATGCCAGGGTAAGTTGAATAACAGTTATTTGAATAAGAAGAGCGTGTGAATTCCTCTGCTTAGTTTGTATTTGTTTGCATGCCATTGTTGATGCATGTGTTTAATTCACTTCATTATCTATAAATGTATTAATTCTAGTGATCTAGCATGTCTGTGCCAGGTTTTAAACTTGTTAAAAGTCAAAATTTAGCATCATGTTGTGAAGTACTGATGGGTTGGGGGAGATGACAGCAGTGTTATGGTTTCTGATGAAGATGGAGATAAATAAGATCTCAGTCTTGATCATGAGATTGGAACACTGAATGAAAGAGATGATACTGTGGAAATGAGTGGATTTCAGCAACCCCAGTAGAGCTGGTGGTTTCTACCACAATCCAGCGGAATAGGTCAGTTAATGGTCCTTTTAGACCAGACATGCTGGAGCATGGATACCAAGGCTGAAAGCAAAACATCAAATGTTTTAAGACAGCCATGGGCTGGCACTCCTGGAACTGCACATACTTTCGAAATCATTCCTCGTGACCTGTAGATGGTGAGGAGTCTTCCTGGAAGAGATCACTCATCAGGACAGACATGTTTCATCAGGATGAAGGTGATCAGTCAGAAGAACTTTGTATTCATTTGCAAAGAGGGAACAAACACCATGCTACAAACATTTCTCCCCAGCATAACAGAGCAACCTTTTTATTTATTATTTTTCAGTTATAATAAAGAGTTTCTTTCACATCAAATTTCTTTGTTCGAATCTATTTTATGAAGCACTTTTGTGAAAGTAGTAGTGTTTAACGTTTAGCCACGTTACTGATCCACTAGTAGTTTTGAAATAAGTTGCTACTTTGGCTACATTAAAAGAATAATTGTTAAGGATGATAAAACATACACGTAAATCATTTCAAATAGAATACATCCATTTCACACATCCACAAAACAAATCAAACTGAAACTATATTATCATTTGAATATGTTTCAATGTACAATTCTGCCTTAAAACCTTGAGTCGAAAGTGTGACGCTGATTCTGAAAGTGATTCTGTTAGCTGCTACGACTCTCTATTACAGTTTCAACACTGTGCTTATAAACTACATTTCTAGTAACAAGTGAATTACACACTGAATATGAAATGAAGGCTCGCAGAAGAGGTGTGTAAGCCCACATCATTTTACTGACACACTGATAATCTTTACAAAAGACAGGAACAGACATCTCAGAACCTCGGCTCTCAGTGTGACTGAGGCTTAATCTTAAAGAAGCAAGCTGGGAAAATACACTGGCAGTTCTTAAATTAACTACATACAACTCTATTTCTCACAGCATATAAACACTTATTATAAAACAAAGCAATAAAATAGGCTTCTTAATAATAAAAAACATTTGTAATAAGTCATTTTGTAAGTGGTGATATATGTAGATCCCTTTCTGCTGAGTGAAAGGGACTTAAACATCTGATAGCTGTTAATCTCAGACACACACTGCACATCATATCACGGGCTTCAAAAAGCCTTTATGAGCGAGTGTCTGTTTCAGAAACTTGGCTAGAGCAATCAATTTATTAGGAGTACAGAATAGTGCAAAACTAGCGCTTTTTTTATTTTTTTATTTTTATTTTAAAAGCATGGGGGTTAGGCGTATTCTGATAGTCTTGGATATTATATACAAAATATCACAATATTAAACAGGCACCCTATTATCATAGTGGATAATTCAGAATGTTATTATTATGTGCTGCCTTCCATTTGTGAAGAAGCTGCCTAGGTAGGCAGTATAGGCTGGGAAGCATTTGTGCTCTCAAAATCAATTCTGTTCCATTTAGATCATCAAAATAAAGTCAGCATAAAGACAGTGCTATTGCTTCTAATAATTAGCTGATTAATTTGAAAACTGTCTTAGAAGAAGGGAACGCCACAATTCTGTTCACTGATCCACGGACAGAACTGTCGGCCACAGTCCCTCTGATGCCGTCCTTACAAAAGGACCATGGAGGATCTTGTTAGTTAGGCTATTTAGGTAAACTTTTGCTACTAAAATAACAGAATCTTGTTAATGCCAGATTATTTAATACACTGTTCTGTAGATACTTCATTTTATGACGGCGGTGGCGCTAAACTACCAAGCTAGCCATTATGGAGCCATTAGCTACTTGTTCAGCTAAGGTGTTCCAAAGATGGCCCCCAGCTAACTTTATAGCAAGTCAATAGAAGCTAGCTAGCTAGTTTTAGTTACCCAATTTTTTAACGATTAAAAAAATATGGTGCAATATAACTGCCGAATAGCATGTGAGGTTCAGGTAGTGTATATAAGTTTGAATAGTTTATTTTGGGGACTGCCCGGGCTTCCATAACAGTTTAAATGTCAATCAACAACAACACTTATTTTAATGCAACATATCGCAATATTATTGTGCGTGGTGAAGAAGGCTAAAGATTTAGCATGATATGTGAACCTTAGCATCGGCTTAAGCCAACCAGGGTTCTGATGAAGATTGCCAAAGCTGTAAGTAATAAACATAAAACACGTCTGACTGAACAGCAGCGCCAAGCAGATCTTCAAACACCTTGTACAGCAGAGCTAGCTGAGAGGAAGGAAGGAAATCCGTGGCATTTTGAAAGAACCTCCCAGCTGAACACAAAAACAACATTGTCTGCCTAGATGACAATGCTGTTAGAATTCAGTTATATTGCAAAGGCTACTTTCAAAAAGCACCATCTAATAAATAGACTGGTAAAAAAACAAAAAAAAAAAAAAAACAATAAACAAAATCACACAAAATAAGAAGAACAAAACAAATCTAAATTCATTATGTTGCAAATAATCTACAATATTCAGGAATGCAGCTGTACAATTTGACAACAGTGTGGATTAAAAAAGGAGGTGTTCATGTTGATAAAATGGCAATGTTTCCTCCGTTCCATAAAAATATATGGGCAAGTATTAGCACCCTGAACTTGGAGGGAATAAATTAATGCAAACTGAACAACAGGAGGAAACAACGAAGATCTGTATAAAACTAATACAAACTCTAATGCTTTCTGGCCAAAGTGTATGCATAAGTGGCTCAATTTCCAATAAGGATATAAAAACCACATCATATCTGAAAGGATGTGGCACAGGCGCGTGTTTGTCTGTGTGTGTATTTTAAAATGCCTTCACTAAAAGCTTTTTAGAGATCAGAGTGATGGCAATGCTCTTGGAGCGATTAAAACTTGTTAAAAAAGTAGATGTATACAATGTCACACACAGAAAGAAACAATCTCACTTCATGTTGTGAGACTAGTGGGTGGGAGCTTTGCTCAATCAATGCTGGTGCTGTGAGGAGGAAGATGCTGCTGCTGCTGGTTACTCCATGATGGTTCGGTAGATGACCGGCTCGATGTAATCGCCTCTGTATCTGGAGTTTATCACACGCTGCCTCTTGCTGTCCTGCAGCTTCTTCTCTCCAAAGATACCGTCGAAACGCATGTCTGATGCCTTCGACTGGATGAAAGCACACATCGAGAAGAAAAAAATTCAGCACAGCACAGAAATTTCAGTTCCAGCTTTCAGTTCTTGAAAGGAGACACACCTGTTGCCGTTGATATACCACCTGTTTTTCTGCTTTTACCCAACGTCTTTTTATCTTTTATATACTTGTCCACCCTACTGATGAACTGACACCCCCTCTGAGTTCACTGGTTAAACACTAGCTGTGTGTGTCATGAGTGACTGTTAAATGTCAGAGCCTCAGTGAGATAACTCCCCGTTTGTGAGGCTTTAAAAAGGCCCCAAAATTTTCCAGAGGGTTAGACAATACATTCACAACATGCAGTTACTGTAAGAGGAAAGCCACACTTTATAGTACAAGCACAGTTTATATTACACATTGCCATTAGTAATCCACGGAGCATTATTAGTTCTAACAATTGTAGGAAATTGCTTTTTATAGCTGAATGTGTAGCTCACCAGTCTGGATTTCACCCTTTTGGGCAGTTCTTCGTCTAATGTGTAGACATCATCTCTCTTGGCTGTGAGCTGTGATCCATCCTCAAATTCCACCTATGAAGAAGCAAATCAGTTAGTCTTAGTTCATTGCAAAACAAAATCTCATGGTGTGCTGTGATATCTGGCCCCAAGATGTTAGCACCAGATCCTTTAAGTCCTTTTAGTTGTAAGGTGAGGCCCCTGTGGATCGGATTTGTTTGTCCAGCACATGCCACAGATACTCCATCAGACGGAGATCTGAGGAATTTGGAGGCCAAGTGAACACCTGGAACTCTATGTCCTGTTCCTCACATCATACTTGAACTAATTTTGCAGTGTGTCTGGGTGCAGTATCCTGTTGAAAATGGCCACTAACAATAGGCAATACTGTTGCTGTGAAGGGTGTACTTGGTCTGCAACAATATTTAGAGAAGTGGTTATGTGTTACATCCAAATGAATGCCATGAACCTTGGTTTCCCAGCAGAACATTGCACAGAACATCACATTTTCCATCATCACCTATGCCTTGTTCCCATAATGCATCTTGGTGCAATCTCTTCCCCAGGTAAATGACACACATGCACTCAGCCATGATGTAAATGAAAACATGATTCATCAGTCCAATCCATTGGTCCAGTTTTGATGCTCATATACCCCATTGTAGGTAGTGGATAGGGATCCCTATAGGCACTCTGACTGGTCTGCGACTACGCAGCCCCATACACACAGGAAACTGTGATACACTGTGTGTTCTGACACTTTTCGATCATAACCAGCATTAACATTTACAGCAATTTGTACTACAGTTGCTCTTCTGTGGTATCGAAAAAGATGGGTTCTCCACACACATCAATGAGCCTTGGACACCCATGACCCTGATGCTGGTTCACTGGTTATACTTCCTTGGAAAAATTTTGTTAGGTACTAACCACCGCGTACAGGGAACACCCCATAAGACTTGCCATTTTGGAGACGCTCTGACCCAGCTGTTTAGCCATCACAATTTGGCCCTTCTCAATGACACTCAGATCCCTTACGCTTGCCCATTATTTCCAACACATCAACTATGAGAACTGACTGTTCCCTTGCTGCCTAATATATGTATTGTAATGAGAATCAGTGCTATTCATGTCACCTCTCAGTGGTTTTAATGTTATTGCTGAGTGGTGTTTGGAAAGCTGTTCTGGACAAATTGCAAGAAAGAAGCCCTTGCTCAGAGCATTGTTTTGTAGCTTCTGAACTTGACTAAGTGTCATACAAACTGCAGTTGGTATCATATGACCAGCATTAACATATTCTGCAGAAAAGGATCTGAAGCCTAGTCATAAATATGTTGTTGGATCAGTGATGCTTTGATGTAGCCCTGCTCCAAGAAATATTCAATTAAATTTTTTTTGTATTGTGCTTTTAACAAAGAGCATTGTCTCAAAGCAGCTTTACAGAACATAAGAAACAACAAACAGTCCTAAATGTTAGACAAAAGTTTCCCTAGTGAGCAAGCCTGAAATGACTGAGGTGACTGTGGAAAGGAAAAACTCCCTTAGATGGTATTAGAAATATGGATAAAATACACCAAAAACAGCCGTCTGTATGATAAGGCATGTAAAATAATCCAAGCTGAAATACATCACTCTATCCAATATCTGTATGATAGTAAAGTATATACATGATATATACACACACACACACACACTTTGTCTAAATCTTTTTAAAGTATATTATTATTATTGTTATTATTGTTGTACTGGAACATTAACAGACACATGAGACAGACATATGAGCTAAGCTGACATAAGCATATTCCATTCAAATGTAAATAAGGAGGTACATTTTCTAAATCTTATGTATTCTGCACTCATGACTATGTCACATTCAGAGCATGCTGGGGTTTTTGGCTTACCTGGTACATTTGAATGACGTGAGCTGCCACAAACTTGGCTCCATAAATGATTCCGTCTGTCCAACGCACTTGCACCACCTCTCCTATGGGTGGAGGACCCAGCTGGGCACAGTCACGGCTCTGGGCACACAAACCAATTACAAATTAAAAACACCAGAGTTACAAATAGTCACTCATGCTTGTATTGCAGCTGATTGTTTGGTTTGCTGGACACAAAAGTCGCACTTCAACCCTCTACTAGGCAGTCTTGTACATTTAATCATTAAACCTGGTCAAGAACAGCTTACTTTCATTTTTTGGAGTGTATCCAAGTTTACTCTGTTGTTTACTCATCAATATCTGCTTCAAACAACTTCATTTAAGACTCTGGGTTGTTGATCAGGAGGTCTGAATTCAAGCCCTAGCACTGTTGGGCCCTTGAGCAAGGTCCTTAACCCTCTCCACTCCAGGGCTTCATGCATCATGGCTGACCCTGCACTCTTGTTGGAACTCAGAAGCCCTGAGTGGACATACCGCAGGGTGAAAGTTAAGTTTGTATCTATTGCCCCTTAGTTTTCCATGATCAATTAACTTCAATTAACAGTAAACTATTAACAATTAACAGTAAACTATTAACAATAAACAATTAACAGTAAACTATCAAATGAAACTTAGTAAACTATCAAAAACTTAGTCAAAATAATAAGAGGTCAGTCAGCAGATGAGAAGAAGCAGGTTTATTCAGTAATGCACATCAGTCACATGCATTCCTGAAGAGATCAGCTGGTCTGAAAACCCCCGAAAGTTCCCCTTGTATTTATACACGTTCATTCTAATTCAGTTTTAACATTTCACCCCCTCGTTTGGGCCCCTCCTTACCTAATTTACATACATACATATCTGTGGCCTTCTTCAGCATCTCTACAGAATGTCTCGACCTCTCACCTTGTTTTTCAACACGATGTTCTTTTCACCTCCTTGTGACTTAAGACATAGTATTGACCTTTTCTAGACATTTGCAAGTTTTTTTAACCACACGTTGCAAATTCGGCATTACGGTTCCATGTTCTTCTGCATTTCATTTGCCTAGCACGGTGCAAAGCAAGCATTGCAGTTATACTGTTTCGCGTCCTCACAATATTTGTGTTTTGTTTACCATCTGTTCAAATGTCCCAGTAACCACACTGTCTATCCACCTGTCTGGTTTTTGGTCCTCCTTTTCAATCTTGGTGCAAATCTTGGGCACTAAGCCTTTAAGCGTTTCATAACCTGCATTTTAAGATTAAATAATCTGCGTTTTAAGATTAAATAGTCGCATGATATGCACCTTACTCATCCAATTTCCCATTAGCGCAATCGGCCGGTTGTGCAATCCTGCTGATCCCATTGGATAGGCTGACTGACTAACCTGTAATCTCTAATGCTTCTAATAGATTTCTTTTTCCTCTTTCCAATCTCAGTGTGGTTATTACACTAGCACACTAATATTAATGGTTATACATGATTCTCATTAGTTTGCCTCAAGCAAAGCCTGCTCTTAAGTTATAGTTGAATACTTTTGATAGATAAACACTATTTTAGGCAGAGTATTATTATGTTAAATGTAAGCATAAAAGTAAGCATAAAATGTCTCTGACACTCTGACCCCAACTTCCTAAGTTGGGATATGTGAAAATAATAAATGCTTCCACTTCTTCAACACCCAAATAAATTATGTTTTAGTGCGCTTTGTATAACATTCTTGGGATTGCAAAAACAAATAATTCAGTACATACATACTCCTCCAAAACGTTATCTTGCCTCAAACAAGTACATCACTGTAAAAACATTGTGGAGTCTGTATGTGTGTGTGAGAAAGAGAAAGTGAGACAGAAAGAGAGAGGGAGCGAGAGAGAGAGAGAGAGAGAGAGAGAGAGAGAGAGAGAGAGAGAGAGAGAGAGAATTTTAAAGTAAGCTTGTTTATGTATACTTCATTATTTTACTGCTTCATGTTAAATGTAAGTTTTTTCCCTCAACCTCAGGGGAGGCCTGCTCTCACTGCTGTGAGGAAGATGTACAATAAATTTTGCAGGATGGCAAACAAGTGAGCCAAAGCCTGAAACACAGTGACAGGAAGTGTATGTGTTAGGATACTAAATATGTCCGTCACAATGTGGAAGTGAGAACTCCTACATAGTTGAAAACAAACTGTCTTGTATCCCTCAGCTGCATTATCTAGCAGCTTACTTTAGTACTTTATCTCAGACTTCAGCATAGAGTCAGCTCACACTATCATGCGTCTTCATGGGTACTTAAACAATGCAGAAGAATGAAGATTGTGGGCAGAAAAGCAAACAAAAAACGCTTCATGCATTCTGAGACCAATCAGCAGAAAATCTGAGGCTAGACCTGACTTGAGTTACCTCACTGATTTTGTGGTTCAGCACATCAACTGAAGCTCTGAACATGGAAGTGTAAAATGTGTTGGTTCACACTTAAGCCCTCTCACCACAATGTCCTCAGGAAAGAGGTTGTCACTAAAGGTGCCATCATCAAAGTTGACTTCATAGAATGTTTCTTTTGTCAGCTGAACCACATCACACTGGTAGTAGCGTCCATTTTTGTGCTTGCAGATTACTCTCTGGCCTGTGCTGATTTCTCTCATGGCCTCCTTTTTCCTCTGTTGGAGAAAACAAGAGAAAGAGTCATATTTTCACAACAAACACCCATATCACATTTACCCAAGTTACTACTAGCTATAGCCCACATAAACAAAATGCCAGCAGCACTGAACCATAAACCATAAAGAATGTGGAGGAACATTTGGGCATGAAAAGATATGACACACAAGCATGTGGTTTTATCAGCGTTTTATGCAGAGCGTTTGGCATGGAAATAATTTACCATCTAAATGTCAAGAGCACAGAAACCTTATATCCTAGTGATGTTTGTCTTATACAATCCTAACAGTGATTATTACTAAAAAAAAATATGTTGGCCTAATTTTACTATTCCAACTTATTTAGAGTATTTACGGTCGGTAAACCAATAGCTTGAGCATGACATGAAATGCACTCAACACTTTTGCTGTTCATTTCCCGAGCAACTGGATCAAAGAGCAAGCATGTGCTGTTTATTAAGTGTATTAGGGCTTGATTGTGCAATGACAGCATGAAATAGTTGTCTCTTCAAATTAAATGCAATCTGTTATTTTAAAAAAATTACGAGTTATTATTATAAGCTATTAAGATTTCTTCCACCTCACAGTAACAGGCTGGGAGGTTGAGTGGCTATGCTAAACTAAAAATAAGTGTGTGAATGTTGCCCTGTGATGGACTGTCATGCCATTCGGGATGTATTCTTGCCTCACGCCCAGAGTTCTCAGGAAGGGATGAAATCTACTTGGACCCTGATATTTAATGATTTGTTTTCACTAGGCAAATAGACTTTCAAAGTGATTTTTGTGCCTGTTACTATTACAAGAGAGAAAGGTGCAGGTGTGTAGTTATTTTTTATGCAAAGAACATGAAGAAAAATGTGGCACAACATACTATACAACTAAATGTATGGATGTACTAAACATGAATAATTAAAAAAGTGAAAAACCATGTAGCCATAATTAAAATCAGCCACAACACAAGTCTGGGTTTGTGCTCTGTCGGTGTTTCACTCAAACTCACATCAACAAATTTTACTACAAAGAAGAAAACATTTTCTGGATTCTAAGATGTGTTTTTCTACAACTTATAAAAGTGAAATGATGTATAGGAGCCATTCGCCAAATTTAGCAAAATGGGATGCTACCACCCCAGTCAGTTGCTTTCGGCTGCTCCCTGTTCGGGGTCGCCACAGCGGACCAACTGGTCCGCACAACAACTTGGCACAGGTTTTACGCCGGATGCCCTTCCTGCCGCAAGGGATGCTACCACCCCATTTTATGTTATTACTGTTAGCACATAAACACATAAATCACTTGCATTTTGTATTGAAAAACTATTTCCCCATTGTGGGATGAATAAAGGATTATCTTATTAGCCGTGGTACTAATATACTCATTTCCTAACAAAAATCCCAAAGCAGTGCTATCTCTGCACCTTGGAAATATGGATTTTTCCGGGCAGGAAAACTATGCCAATATTAACTACAAAAACAACAATAACAACAAAGGCTATACAAGTTGTGTATGAAATGAATGTTGGTTTTATCAAGCTTGTTGACAAAAAACAAGTACTGTACTTTAGTTAAGTACCTCGAACAATGAAAGCATACTCACCGCTGCTCTATTTATGTACATTTGATTGGACAGTGAAAACATGAGTACTTCTAATTTTGTACCTCCGATTGGACAGGGCCTTTGTGACGGCAGCAGGTGACATGGACGATGAAAGGCCAGTCATCTGGCTGCATAAGGACACCTGCAGCCTGGGCACACGTAGGGTGGTACGAGGTGGGGCAGCGGCCATGAGAGCACTGCACACAGCAGCCGGTTGTTTTCTTCATCCGCCTCTTACAATAGTAACATTTCTATAAAACATACAGTCACGGTGAGTGATACATTTGCCTTTAGATGACAAAGAGGAAATAAGGTGAACTCCATACTCTGAATGTGTTAGAATGAGAGCATTAGCCTTCAAAACTCTAAAGATTCCATTTGCTTCACTGTAATTGTTATAATCTTAAATATTTCTTTTTAAGGCTAACAAACATAAATGCCTTAACTCTTAAAGAGGAAGTTAATAAAGAAAAAAAAGACTTTTTCAAAAAGAAGTTTTGAGAAACGCACCACTGGCTGGAAAAGTAGAAAGGTATTTTGATTCATATAAGATTTTGATTATATAAGAAAGGCAATTTGACATTTTGAATATAATTTACTGCCATTTACCCAATATAACCACCTATATGCTTTGCTAACGTCTTGTATCTATGAGAACGCTGTCAGAAAAACTTAGGGTTATGAATCTATATGTATTTTTTTTTTTCTGCTTCTGGTGTAGCTGCTTTATTATCTGGTTATATTTGCACACAAGTACAGATTTAGAAAACAAATAAAAATTCTATTAGGTTAAAAGCACACATGCACTAAAGATCTTTGTTACTTGATAAAAACCTATGTCTATTAATGCCCAATTCAGAGAATTTACTGATGTGTGGCTGGTTATTAGTGTTTTGGCCTCATATTAGCTAAGAAAGACAACATTCTGATAAAGGAATGTGATTAGATAAAAATGCAAAACACTATCTTCAAAGTAAAAAGGAAATGGCAAAGTAATAAGTTATATAGCTCAGTTATATTACCAGCTTAAATCTCTGTAAGGGAATGCCACTGAGATCCACTGGAGATCTCTCTGTGATGTTTACGAAGCGAGCCTCTAAAACCGCTACTGCACACAGCACATGCACCCACCTGCAAGATCAGAGGTATCTAAGTGTTACACACAGATTCAGAGAGAAGTTGACAATGCTGAGATATAATAGCTCATAAGTATCAGTGCTGGTCTGCTGGACAGTTTAAGAGGGACCGCTCACTTGTCATTGTTGGCTCTGTGTAAGGCTCCACCTCTTAATGAGCACAGGCAACAACTCTGTAAAATAAAGAAAGACACTAAAGTGAGACATACACTGACCTTATGAATGAATCATTGAGGCTGAGAATCTAGGTAAGTGTAGCCATGGAGAAAGACCCAGATGCAGGATTCGATGAAGCACTGCTTTATTAACGTGAACACAAGACATTGGGCAGACTAACCTAACACTAGACATAACAAGGCGTAGAACTGAAACAGAAACCTAAATCTAAAACCTGGCCAAAACATGAACATGACATGACATGAACAAAACAAAACGTGAACAAAAACCATGGAGCAGATAATGACCGACAAGGACAGGAACACAAGGATCCCTATTTATAGGGCTAGACATTAAGGTTAATGGGGAACAGATGATACCATGGGAACGAGAACAATAGGAAAGGCATGACACGAAAAAACAGGCTTCCGAGATTCGCCTGCCAGCACCTTCTGGCAGGGCAGGGAACTGTCCATCTGTTCCTGACAGTAAGTTCTCACAACATTTACATTGCTGGCAGACACCCTTATCCATAGCGACTTACACTTTATCTCATTTTAAACAACTGAGCACTCGAGGGTTAAGGGCCTTGCTCAAGGGCCCAGCAGTGGCAGCTTGGTGGACCTGGAATTTGAACTCACAACCTTCTGACCAGAGGTCCACCACCTTAACCACTAAGCTTCCACATTCCAAATAGCAGTTCTACTTAGACAGACCTGGAACTGTTATTAATGAAAATTTATATTAGACAGAAGTGACCGTAGTGATGGGAAAACCAGATTTCTCATGACAATGTTTATTTTGTCCAGTGGAAAGTTGTGATGACATGTTTTATGGTGACATGATGGTACTGTCACTATTACTCAACACTTCCTTATTCACTTCATCCACCGTTTTCAACATTTCCTCACATTGTAAAAGAAATCGGGACAGAAGACTTGTGGCTGCTACTAAGTTCTGCTACTAAAGTCCACAGTGATTGTGTGATCTCAGCATTTGTCATCTATCAAACTTTCTGGCTGATGAAGTAATAAGCTAGAAGTTACAGGTGAGTATAAGTATAAGTATTCAGCCAAGCTACAACAGGGCTTTTATTTAGAGTTATTTAGAGGTTATTTAGAGTCAATAAAATAATTTCTTTCTTTAGCCAGAAAGAATTTGTATATGTTAGCATTCATTTCTAAATAATTTTACAGAGACCATTTTCAAAAAGGTATACACACTGACCTCCGTGAGGGCGTTGGCTTTGCAACGGGCACATTTCCAGTCTTTTGTAACTTTCTCAGGTGAAACGCCATAGCAACCTAGGTGAACACAAGCACAAACAGACTTTAAACAGTAAAACCACTAAAGGTGGTTTTACACTGTGGAACTTCAGCTGACTTTTATGATTATTACTTGAACAGGATGATCCCAATATCATTAATAGACCGTGACAAAGTTATTTATGCTGGATTAAATGATGATGATAATTTCTGTGTTTTGAAATATTTGGTACGCAACGACGGACACAGGTTTGTAGCTCTTTAACTGGAAAAAATACACATAGTTTTGTTAGTGTGTCAGAGTTAATCAGCATTATGATCTTGTTAGCATGTGAGTGTTAATCAGCAGTACTACCTTTTTAGTTTTGTAAGTAAGCAGCATGAGTTTGTTGGTGCATGAACCTGTTAATCAGCAGTATGAGCTTGTTGGTGCGTGAGCATGTTAGTCAGCAGTATGAGCTTGTTGGTGTGTGAGCATGTTAGTCAGCAGTGTGAGCTTGTTGGTGTGTGAGCATGTTAGTCAGCAGTATGAGCTTGTTGGTGTGTGAGCATGTTAGTCAGCAGTATGAGCTTGTTGGTGTGTGAGCATGTTAGTCAGCAGTATGAGCGAGCATGTTAGTCAGCAGTATGAGCATGCATGTTTGTGAGTGTTAACCAGTAGTGAAATCGGTACTCACTGGCATGGACACGCACGCAGCACTGGGAGCAGCTAACGAGCAGGCTGGTTCCATCCTGATCCAAGTGTGGAGTAATCAGTTGAAGTTTAGTGCACTCTTCTGTGTTTGTGCTGAAACACATCTCAGGGATCAGTGGTTTTGTCCTCATTTGACGTCCAGCCTGAACTGTAGTCTGCTCACAGTCTTCAGACTAGACAGGAGACAAGTATGGGGTGATGTGGATATCTGTCAGGAATGCCACAGCTACAGCTGCATTAATCTACAGAAGTACGGCTGAATGATATCTCATGTCACCATCAACAGTGGCTGTGACAGTCAAGTTCAGCTGAGACAAGTTTGCATGTATTAGAAAATAAAAAAACAGTACTTTTTCACAAATCACTTATCTAAGGTACAGAAAGGAGTATGCATATATTGGTTGATAGATAGAGATATGAGCGTTTTACAGTAAAACCACTTTTCTAGTGTCTAAATCTTGAAATGACATCATTATATAAAAATGTTCTGCTTTCTTGTTTGTGCACAAATGAGTACACAACAGTGCATCCAGTGAGCTGCTGAGGGTCCATTAGTAAGAAAACAGGTGTTTAACAATTCTAGTGTTCAATGTTGGGATTGGGGATGTAGGTGAGCAGTCAGAAAATCCTGCAGGTGTATTGTGTTGCTTTGTCTGTCTTAAATCTTGTACAATGCAAACAATACATTAAAAAAAATTTAATCATATAACTATGCAAAAACATATCTAATGTTGGTTACATACCCGCTGGTGTGTCTGGAAGATCATACAGACGGCACAGTATGGTGGTTGGAGGCCAATCTCTCTGTTGTACTCTCTCTCTCGCTGTCCATTGTAAGGTCTGTTTTGCCACAGCTGAGCCAGAGGCTTAGCCCACAGCTCACCCTCTAAACCATCCTCCTCAATCAAGGCCTGGTCCTGAAGCTCTGTAACACACACAAACACAAACACAGGTAAGCCACTTTTTTGTACTCTGAAAGCAGGTCACATCAAGATCCGGAAATTGAATAGACAGATATCAGCACATTGACATGAAACTCCTCACCCTCGTCACTGATGCTGTCCTTTATTAAAGGATGATGTCTGGGCAGCCTCACTAGACTGTTTAGCGCCTCATAAGAGTCGTCTTCTGCCCCCTGCTGGATAAAAAGAAAACCCACACATTTAATACAATACCATGAGCTACATTTTCATTTAATTCCTGTTAACTCATCATATATGTTGATAGACTGCACTTTGTCCTTGTTTCCCAATCTCCTTATTTGGTCACAGATACATTTTCTCATGACCTTTCTAGCTATGTGTGTTTCAAATATCAGAGTGCTGGACGTCTTGATGCCTTGTCTCGCGACTCATATCTAACTTTCATTCCTTTTCCCCATATTAAGAGTGTAAACATTTTTGTAGAGTTCCCAGTCGACAAATCATTTGCAGTGAATAGTGAACTATATTATTATCCACAGTATACTGTAAATTCAGTGAGGTGTAAAACTAATGTACACTACCTCTGCGCTATATAAACTACACTGCATAGTGGGCTCTTTCAGCTTAAAACTCAGAGCATAGATCAATGTGTAAATTAAACAGCCATTAAAGCCAACAGGTACAGATAATCACTGGTAAGTTGTTTGGTGTCTGAACCTGTATGCACAAAATACTACTATAGTAGAATACCCCCTACAGCCTAAATACATTTGACTGATATATACATCAAAAAGTCTGACCAGTTCATTGCACTTCATTTGTCCTAATCAGTGAGTTGTTATTGACTTAACACAGTTAAGATGAAACAATGCTTTTAGAGGCATTCTCTATTTCAAAGTCCATTCATGAGACATCTCCTTTAGTAGCTGCATCATTTAAGAGTATGCTTCCTAATATACCTCTTGTTTGGCACACCTTTATCATGCATCAAAATACTGCACTTATAACACTTTTAATTATGATTACTCACTAGAAAATGGTTGTTTAGACTTGTGACTATATTTTTATCATTACTCCATGTTTACAGAAAAACAGAGCTAGGTACCTAGCTAACAAAGACTAGCAAGTTATAGCTAAATTATCACAACACAATGTATGAGACTCAAGGCTATCTAGAACCAACCTCTAAATGTGTCTGGCATCTAAAACACAAAATGTCTGTAAGCTAGCTAAGCGACAAGCACTGACATCGGTAAACATATTTCTTGGTTAGAGTGACAGTTTAGCCTACCATGTTTCCTAAAAATATCATAGAAATCTGATCTGGATTTATGTGATGATTGCTCTAAAATGTGGCTAAAATAAGGTACTTCAGATTGCAACATAATGCATGTTTACAGCATTTCAGTTTAACACGTGTTTTCTGTACACAGCTAAACATTCTCAGGACTTGTAAGAGTATAATGTGTTTTTGTGTTTACAAAGACCTTGGTCGTGCACTCACTGTTTTGAACTCTAAAATTAATATGTAAATGTACGTGACCTGTCCGTTCTCCTGTGTCTCTGTGTCTGTGTCACTGTCCCTTTGCTCTCTGTCCAGATCGCTGTAGTCTCCTTTAGCATAGCTGTGGACGTGTAGCACCTCAGCAGGACTGAGTGTCCGTTGGAAAAGCCGCTGAGCCGAGCTCCCTCCGTAGGTAGCCTTGGTCTCATCATTGACCTTGTTCGGTACAGAGCTGCCATGACTCTCCCTGGGTTTGGCTTCATGTTTCGGGCTGGTTTTCCTGCGTTTTGGTGTGATATCGCCACGATGTCTTGAGTTATTGGTGGGTTTAGCCTGAATGCTGAGGTCACTGGGGTCTGCAGTGATGTCTCTAGATGGAGATTTAATGGTGGTTTTGTTGTTTTTGGCGATAACGGCACGCCGAGACGGAGAGGTGGTGGTGTTAGGCTGAGGGCGCTTAGTTCTAGTATCACAGCATGGAGTGGTTTCTTTGGGCCGAGAGGGGATGTTGCGAGGCTGGGAAGACGTAGTAGTGATATGGCAGGAGGGAGTGCTATGGCTTCGGTTAGGAGTTTTAGGAGTGATGGTGTTTGGCTGTTTATTTGATGAAAGATGAGGAGGTGGAGTCTCTATGTGGGAGTGGTCTGTCTTCTTTTCTTGTTTCAGTGCTGGAGTGCCTACTTCCATGCTCTCCTCATTGTCACTCTCATCTGCAGGAAATAAATATCATAAGGGCAGGGAAGAGGAAAGAAGAAGAGAGAAGATGACTGGACTGCATGGTTCTCACCTTGGCCTGTTGAATCTGGCTGTTTTGCCTCATGCTTTGCTTCAGGTTGACTGAGCCTCGTTCTCTTTCGCTTGACATGCTCTGCAACCTCAGCAGAACCAGCACTGGCTCCTCTCTGCCTTTTCATCCTCACCTTTGGCTGGGAAGTGCTTCTGGTGAATCAAGAGAAGAGAAGAGAAGAGAAGAGAAGAGAAGAGAAGGTAAGAGGAGAGAAGAGAAGAGAAAAGAAGGTAAGAGGAGAGAAGAGAAGAGAAAAGAAGGTAAGAGAAGAGAAGGTAAGAGAAGAGAAGAGAAGAGAAGAGAAGAGAAGAGAAGAGAAAAGAAGAGAATGTAAGAGAAGAGAAGAGAAGAGAAGAGAAAAGAAGAGAAGGTAAGAGGAGAGAAGAGAAAAGAAGAGAATGTAAGAGAAGAGAAGAGAAAAAAAGAGAAGGTAAGAGGAGAGAAGAGAAGAGAAGAGAAGAGAATGTAAGAGAAGAGAAGAGAAGAGAAGAGAAAAGAAGAGAAGGTAAGAGGAGAGAAGAGAAGAGAATGTAAGAGAAGAGAAGAGAAAAGAAGAGAAGGTAAGAGGAGAGAAGAGAAGAGATGAGAAGAGAATGTAAGAGAAGAGAAAAGAAGAGAAGAGAAAAGAAGAGGAGGTAAGAGGAGAGAAGAGAAGAGATGAGAAGAGAATGTAAGAGAAGAGAAAAGAAGAGAAGAGAAAAGAAGAGGAGGTAAGAGGAGAGAAGGTAAGAGAAGGTAAGAGGAGAGAAGAGAAGAGAAGAGAAGAATAAAGCAGTTCAGACAGTTACAGAGCTCATTATAACACAGATACTCCTGATCCTCACAGTTCAACACAGTGCCAGTGAAATTTCTTAAGAATCAAGGTGGAGGGTTTAATAAGGCACGTAGCATAAGTGTGGGGAATTGCATGAGCTGTACTTCAGTGGCACTGGTAGCATGGCTTACTCTCTAATGTCAGCATCTATACACAGTACACAGATAGATTTATTGCGCACAAAGTTTTGTGGCAACTCAGTATGTTTTATGTGACATGTTCTCACCTTTTGCTCTGAACAGAAGAACTGCTTGTCTTAGTCTCTTCTGTTTCCATCACCACATTCTCCAGAACCTCGCTTTCTTTTTCTGTTAATTCTTCCTTTGGATTTGCTGAAACAGTCTCTTCTTTTACGGTATCTGCAATTTCTATTTTTCTCTCTTCATCAGCCTTTTTTGACACTGCCTCCACTCTCCCTACGCCACTCTCTGTTTCTTCCTTCAGTGTTATACTCTGTACCTCCCCTCTCCCTGTCTCACTCTCCATGTCTTCTTTTCCTGTTACACACTGTACCTCCCCTCTCCCTGTCTCACTCTCCATGCCTTCCTTCCCTGTTACACACTGTACCTCCCCTCTCCCTGTCTCACTCTCCATGCCTTCCTTCCCTGTTACACACTGTACCTCCCCTCTCCCTGTCTCACTCTCCATGTCTTCCTTCCCTGTTACACACTGTACCTCCCCTCTCCCTGTCTCACTCTCCATGTCTTCCTTCCCTGTTAAACTCTCTACCTCCCCTCTCCGTGTCTCACTCTCCATGTCCTCCTTCCCTGTTACACTCTCTACCTCCCCTCTCCGTGTCTCACTCTCCATGTCCTCCTTCCCTGTTAAACTCTCTACCTCCCCTCTCCCTGTCTCACTCTCCATGTCTTCCTTCCCTGTTACACTCTCTACCTCCCCTCTCCCTGTCTCACTCTCCATGTCCTCCTTCCCTGTTAAACTCTCTACCTCCCCTCTCCCTGTCTCACTCTCCATGTCCTCCTTCCCTGTTATACTCTCTACCTCCCCTCTCCCTGTCTCACTCTCCATGTCTTCCTTCCCTGTTACACTCTCTACCTCCCCTCTCCCTGTCTCACTCTCCAGGTCTTCCTTCCCTGTTACTCTCTCTACCTCCCCTCTCAGTGTCTCACTATCCAGGTCTTCCTTCCCTGTTACTCTCTCCATCTCCTCTATCCCTCTCTCTCCTATCTCATTCTCCATCGCTTCTTTCCCTGTTATGCTCTCTGTCTCTCCTCTCTCGGTCTTCACCTCTCCTCTTGCTGTCTCGTTCTCCACCACCCCTACCTTTGTGTCCATCTCTAGCTCCACCTTTTCTGTATCTCCTGCCTCACTGCCCACCTCTCCTCCCCTTGTCTCACTATCCAGGTCTTCCTTCCCTGTTACTCTCTCCATCTCCTCTATCCCTCTCTCTCCTATCTCATTCTCCATCGCTTCTTTCCCTGTTATGCTCTCTGTCTCTCCTCTCTCGGTCTTCACCTCTCCTCTTGCTGTCTCGTTCTCCACCACCCCTACCTTTGTGTCCATCTCTAGCTCCACCTTTTCTGTATCTCCTGCCTCACTGCCCACCTCTCCTCCCCTTGTCTCACTCTCTGTATCTCCTCTACTTCTCTGTCCTGACTCACTCTCCACCTCTTCTGTGCTAGGTTCTCTCTCAGTATTTACTGCTGTCTTGTTCTCTATTGCCCTTCTTGCTGCCTCTCCTGTCTCAATCTCTACCCCAATTTTGCCTGTGTCTTCTGTCTTGCTGACCACTTCTTCTCGCTTTCCTATCTCATGCTCCATTTCGCCCCTGCTTTTTTCACTCTTCATCTCTCTGCCTGTTTCTAGTGTCTCACTATGTATCTCTCCACTCTCTATCTCCCCTGTTCCACTCTCCATTTCTTCTCCACCTTTCTCTCTTGTCTCACTCTCTATCTGTTCCCTCCTTGTCTCACTCTCCATCTCTCCTCTCCCAGTCTCTCCTGTCATACTTTCTATCTCTTCACAGCTTGTCTTGCTCTCCATTTCTCCTATCCCTGTCTCATTCTCCAGCTTTCCACACTGTGTTTCTCTTTCCAGTTCTTCCCTCTCTATCACACTCTCCATCTCTCCTCTCCCTGTCTCACTCTCTATACTACCACTCTCTGTCTTGCTCTCCAGCTTTCCTATCCCTGTCTCTTCTGTCTCAATCTCCATCTTCCCTATCCCTGTCTCTCCTGTGTCACTCTCCATCTTGTCACTCTCTGTCTTGCTGTCCATCTCTTCTCTTGCTGTTTCACCTGTCTCACACTCCATCTTTCCACACTCTGCCTCACTCTCAATTTCCCCTTTTTCTGAACTAGCCATCTCTGCCTCTCCTGTCTCTCTGTCTTCTTTTTCATTTTCTTTATCTTCGCTATCGGTCTCTTGACTGTCCATTCCATTCTTCTGTGTTTTCATCTCGGTCACAGATGTGTCAGTCTCTTGTGCCACAGACAGATTCTCTTTTTCAGTCCCCAACTCTCCACTATCTGCCTCACCCATGTCTTGCTTCATCTCACTGCTGTCCACCTCTTCCTTTCCAGTTCCCATCTCTCTCCTTGCTGTCTCTGTTTCAGTCTTTGGCTGGTTTATTTCTTCAATTTCCATTTCTACTGTGTCTGTCTCTTCTTTTCTTCCATCAGTCTTATCCTTCTCTCTGTTCTCAGTGACGTTATTTTCTGTCTCTCTCTCTATTTCCTGTATTTCTCTTTCAGATTTGTGTGTCTCTGTCAGACCTGCCTCTTGATCTGGTATGTCCACCTCTGACTCTTTTCTTTCTGTTTGGACTCTCTCTTCATCAGTTGGTTCTTTCTCTATGTCTATTTTCTCTGTCTTGTCTGTTTCAGTCTGTGACTTCTCTACTTCACCATCTGCTTGTAGCTGAGTGTTTCTGGTCTCTGTTTCTTCTTCCTTTGTATATGCCTCTTGTGTTTCTGTCTTTTCTTGCTGTGCACCTGCATTTTGTATCACTTGGTCTTCTATATTGGTATCTGTCTTGTTTTGTGCTGTAGGCAACTTCTCTGTCTTTCTCTCCCCTCCACTGTCGTCTGCTTTTTCTTTCTCCCTCTCTTCTCTGGTATCAGCAAGGCTGCTGTTGCTGAGCTCTCCTGCTTCTCCTGGTGTCTTTCCATCCTCCAGGAACTCTGCTGCTTCTGGTGTGGGTTTGGAGTGGTCAATTACCAAGCTGTCCTTTCCTGCCTTCCACAGTTTATATCGATCTGGCTGGAACTTTCGCACAAACAAGTCCATAGAAATCTTCACCATATCTTTACGACATGAACACTTGACAGGAAAGAAGAAAACAAGCATTTTATTTTAATTTCACTTCACCACACATACAATACACAATTGATGTTCAAGTTCTGTATTTTTACTTGTGATGCAAAAAGAACACACCACGACATTTTTGTCGCAAACAATGATGTGCAGCATCAAAGAATTTATCAGGAGACAATAATAACTATAAACACTACACAACTATATATCACCCTTTCCACCCTTTTACATCCTTTTTATGGACTTTCTTCTGTGCCACTGTAGCCCTTTGCTTGCTCCCTAAGGGTTAAACTCTCAAGCAGCTGTGAGATAATCTGTGTCCCAGTGTGCAGTGTAATCTACTGTGGTCTAGTTTAGGTTATTATTCAGTATGAGTCACAAGCGAAGGAATACGGAGGATACTAACATGTCTGTTCAAAATATTCTTTCTTATCTCCGTCCCCACTTTCTCAGAGAATTTAAAAACCTTTAAATACACTTAGACAGACTGACAGACCAGTGACTTGTCTAGCTTTCAGAATTAGCCTTTGAGCAAATTTCTCACAATTCTAACGTTAAAGAGATGCTTAAATCATAAGCACTGCTAAAGCTTGACCAACTGCACATAGCAACAGTTGCTGAGGAGTGTTTGGAGGTCCAAGCAAATAAGCTGAAAGATGACATTGATGAGATTGATCATGGTGTGAATTTTTGAAGCAATTCCTCACACTTACTAATGCTGCCTGCTTGCCGTAGTCAATCCAGCGCTGAGTGGCGAAGTTTGTGGACTCTGCACAGTTGAATCCGTGATTGAATCCAGCGTGATAGGCGTAGGGGAAGGTCACAATAAACTGACCAGCTTCCTGTGCAACCTGACAGAAACAAGAGATAAGACTTCAGGCCTGAGTCTCAAACATTAGAATTAATTTTCCTTTCCCCCGAATGTAAGAAATTTTAAGAAAGACATTATTTTATTATCTGTTATTCAGGATGAAGCATACCTCAGGGGTAATGCATGGCAACTACCAACATGTGTGTTTACAAACACATCATTCCTACATATGTTAAATAGTTCAAGTGTTTAAAATCTGTGTTGATGATTAATGGCTAATTTGCCAACAACCAAACAAGCTATTCTGACACATTCTATTCTATCACAGCTTTCACAGCTTGTTTTGTTCATAATGCAGTATGTCTGCACACCGTACTGAGGCATGACTGACATCCCTCTGTTTCGAGATGTAGAAATATTTAATCCTATATCATTACAGAATTATCTCGGTTGGCTCTTCTTCTTCTTTCGGCTTTTCCCTTCAGGGGTCGCCACAGCGAATCATCTCTCTCCACCTATCCCTATCTTCTGCATCCTCAATACTTGCACCCACTAGCTTCATATCCTCAATTATTACATCCATAATTATCTCGGTAGGCTACACTTGCTAATTTAGTTTTTAAGTTTTGTTTGCTTGACAGGTGTGTGCAGGATGAGAGTGCTGAGGGTGGAGCTTATGCAAACTTTAAGCAAAATTAAGGCATTTTACTTCTTTTTTTTTTTTTACTACAAATTTTTTTTGCAGTCACCAATTATTTATGCCTTTCCTTGAAAGTTTTGTGCATAACATTACATTCACTTATATTCTCACAATAAATTTTTTTAGGTTGTTACATCAAACATATTTAAAGTACTTCATGTTCCACAAAATAAAATCAGAGAGCTCTCTAATAGATGAGGGATACATAAATAACATCACAAACTGAGTTAACATTTTGAAGTTGTTCTAAGATTTATTTCATGGTTTTGTCATGTCACACCTCACTCACTGTCTAGCTTTTGTCTTATGTTGTTATATTGCTATGTTTTGTTCTCTAGTCCATGTATGCCTTTCCAGCTCGGGATCCTAGTTCACGTCTTTTCTTGTCTAGTTTATGGGTTCTGTATGGTTTATGTTTCATTAAAATGCAAAGCCACACTTGCGTCTACCCCTCCTACAAATCCTTGACACAAACACTCCAAATACATTCACAACACAAACACCAATTGACTAAAGGATGTAGTTACCAGCAGCCAGAAATACCTTAAAACCATAAAATCTCTTTCGCTGTACATCACATAAATTCATTCATTGTCTACCGCTTATCCGATCTACTCTCGGGTCACGGGGGGCCTGTGGCTATCTCAGGGGTCATTGGGCATCAAGGCAGGATACACCCTGGATGGAGAGCCAACCCATCGCAGGGCACACACACACTCTCATTCACACACTACGGACAATTTAGAGATGCCAATCAACCTACAATGCATGTCTTTGGACTGGGGGAGGAAACCGGAGTACCCAGAGGAAACCCCTGAGGCACGGGGAGAACATGCAAACTCCACATACACGTGGCGGAGGCGGGAATTGAACCCCCAACCCTGGAGGTGTGAGGCAAACGTGCTAACCACCAAGCCACTGTGCCCCCCCTCATCACACAAATAATAACATGTCGTATCTATGCCGTGTATTTACAATCACTGCTCAGACAAATAAAGTTTGTGTCTGCAATTATGACTTTTTTTAAAGCTCTATGGAGGAAAAAAAGAAAAAGTTCTAGAGTCAGTATTTACACAATTGATTGTGTTTCTTTAATTCGTATGCCAAATCCATAAACATTTAAGAAGTAAAAATGGCATTTGTCTTGCGATTGCCAGTAGTAACTGAGAGTTTGAGAGTTGTTTAAAGCAGCATTTAGATACACATAAACCAACCTTCTGAAGAGGGATGCCGTACTTTCTTAGTATTGACGGGGAAATCAAAGTCATTTTGTGTCGCAGGAAGGCTTCACAACTTTGGGCACTTCCTGGAAAAAAACCTGTAAAAGCACAAGATAAAAAAAATCAGTATGCCACATGTCTCAAAACTCATATAAACAGTACACAATTAAAAGTATTCATTGTTTTCTTTAGATAGATAGATAGATAGATAGATAGATAGATAGATAGATAGATAGATAGATAGATAGATAGATAGATAGATAGATAGATAGATAGATAGATAGATAGATAGATAGATAGATAGATAGATAGATAGATAGATAGATAGATAGATAGATAGATAGATAGATAGATAGATAGATAGATAGATAGATAGATAGATAGATAGATAGATAGATAGATAGATAGATAGATAGATAGATAGATAGATAGATAGATAGATAGATAGATAGATAGATAGATAGATAGATAGATAGATAGATAGATAGATAGATAGATAGATAGATAGATAGATAGATAGATAGATAGATAGATAGATAGATAGATAGACTTTATTGATCCCATGAGGGAAATTCTTCTGTTACAGCAGCTTAGCCAGTTAGAAGATATAACACACAGAAATATTAAATGTAAAATTTTACACCAAAACCCTAAATATATGGTGTCACAGTCTTGCTTCTTAAGTTTTGTCTTGAAGCAATTCTACTAACAAAAAAAGAGGAGCTTAGAGCTGACAGTAATATCACTGTTCAAACTGTATGTCTAAATCACCACATCATGACTTTACTATCTCAAATTGACTTACTCTTGTTTTTTTCCATGTGTGAGCCCCTTATCTATAATATGGCCAAAATGATGTTAAACCCTGTAGTAGTATAGTAGTACACAAGCAGCAGATTCAGGAATTGATATGAGGCTGTAAGTTTTGAGATGGAGATAGAAATCCTGTAGCTTCTATACAAAATTAAAGCAGCAAAAGAATCAACCACATGTTGGCTAATTGACTGCATTTGAGATTTTTTCATTGTAAAATGTCCCTTTAATTATAGTGTGAGAGAGAGAGAGAGAGAGAGAGAGAGAGAGAGAGAGAGAGAGAGAGAGAAAATATTACATGTAAATGAGCTCATTTTAATATGTGACCAAACACTTGTGACATTTCAGAAAAGTGCAGATTTATTCCTACCTTTAGCAAGACGTTCTAGTCGCTTCCCATGTTCAGGAGGCACAACATACCTGCACAGATGTGTACAGTTAGTCAGTAAGTATCTAGTTGCCTCTTTAAATACAATGTCTAAAAAACTCTAGGAACTTCAGTTTTATCAAACTGCATTTGATAAAATATATCAAATATTTGTCATACGTTAGAGAAAATCATTGGGCTTTAGTGACAAAGCTAACAAAGTTAAAAAAAGAAAATTCCATTTTGATTTCAGATGGGCAGCAGCAAGACCTTGCTACTGTAGATGTTTTCCTGCAATCAGACCACTCTAAACACAGGTAAATGTGCTGATGTGTTTATGTGCTTATCTGATTTTTTCCTATTATCAGATTGTATTTTACATGAGAATGGACTCATTGTCACTACTAAGGGGTCTAGAGGCCATTAACATTGATGACGTAAGAACATTACTTAATGTTTTTCAGAAATCCTTAAGGAAGAAATAGAAATAAGAAATCTTCTTCTTCTTCTTTCGGCTGCTTCCTTTAGGGGTCACCACAGCGGATCATATTTCTCCATCTCAATCTGTCCTCTGCATCCCCCTCTGTCACACCAATCCCCTGCATGGCTTCCCTCACCACGTCCATAAACCTCCTCCTTGGTCTTCCTCTTCTCCTCTTTCCCGGTGGTTCCATCCTCAGCATTTTTTCCCCAATATAATCCATATCCCTCCTCTGCACATGCCCAAACCATCTCAATCTTGTCTCTCTTACTTTGTCTCCAAACCGCCCCACCTGCGCTGTCCCTCTAATACACTCATTTCTAATCCTCTCCATCCTCGTCACTCCCAACGCAAATCTTCAACTCTGCCACCTCCAGCTCTGCCTCCTGTCTTTTTGTAAGCGCCATGGTCTCCAGGCCATACAATATAACTGGTCTCACCACAGTCTTGTAAATTTTCCCTTTTACTTTTGCAGACATCCTTCTATCACAAATCGCTCCTGCCAATCTTCTCCACCCATCCAACCTGCCTATACCCTCTTCTTCACTTCTCTACCACACTCTCCATTAACCTGAACAGTTGATCCCAAGTATTTAAACTCATCCACCTTCCTCACCTCTACTCCTTGCGGCTGCACTATTCTGCAGCCCTCCCTCTCATTCACCTGCATGTACTCTGTCTTGTCCCTACTGACTTTCATTCCCCTCCTTTTCAGTGCAGACCTCCACCTCTCCAGGCTCATCTCTTCTCTACTCTCACTACAGATCACAATGTCATCTGCATATATTGTGGTCCATGGGGGCTCCTGTCTGATCTCATCCATCAACATGTCCATCAGCATTGCAAACAAGAAAGGGCTAAGAGCTGATCCTTGGTGCAATCCTATTTCCACCTTGAACCAGTCCTCATACATATCCTGCACCACCCTAACATACTTTTTGGCCACTCCTGACTTCCTCATGCAATACCACAACTCTACCCTTCGGCACCCTGTCGTACGCTTTCTCCAAATCCACAAACACACAATGTAACTCCTTCTGACCTTACCTATACTTCTCCATCAACATTCTCAAAGCAAACATAGCATCTGTAGTGCTCTTCCTCGGCATAAAACCATATTGCTGCTCACAGTTCGTCACCTCTCCTTTTAGCATAGCCTCCACTATTCTTTCCCGTATCTTCATGGTGTGACTGATCAACTTTATCCCTCTGTAGTTAGCGCAGGTCTGCACATCTCACTTATTCTTAAAAATCGGTACCAGTAAACTTCCTTTCCACTCCTCCGGCATCCTCTCACTTTCCAAGGTTTTGTTAAACAACTTAGTTAAAAATTCCACTGCCATCTCTCCTAAACATCTCCATGCCTCCACTGGTATGTCATCTGGGCCAACAGCCTTTCCACTCTTTATCCTCCTAATAGCTGTCCTCACTTCATCCTTACTAATCCCTTTTACTTCCTGATGCACTATTTCCACATCATCCAGCCTTCTCCCTCTCTCATTTTCCTCATTCATCAGCTCCTCGAAATACCCCTTCCACCTTCTCAACACACTCTCCTTGCTTGTCAGCACATTTCCATTTGCATCCTTTATCACCCTAACCTGCAACACATCCTTCCCAGCTAGGTCCCTATGTCTAGCCAATTGGTACAAGTTCTTTTCTCCTTCCTTAGTATCCAACTTGTCATACAGCTCTCCATACATCTTTTCCTCCATCTTTTCAGTCAACAAAAACACATTATTTTGTGCTAGTCTTGATGGAAAAATATTCTTCACGTTCTGTTAGTGTACTCAGCCTAATGGATGTGACTAAATTAAGACTGTACCAGGACTTGGGTTCTCCGAAATGCAGATAGTTGATGCTGTAGAGATCCATGTCCTCAGTGTGCCAGGCAAACGTGCTCTTCCACATCCCGAAATACAGATACGGTGTGTTCACCCCTTTAATCTTGATGCCACTCTCTCTCTCCACTGTATCCAGGATAGAGTTCAGATGCCCGATGTTCCACTCGTTTACATCCTGCATAGAAATGTAAAACAATTCAGACACATGTATGAGGCACACACAACCAGCAGGGAGCCTGTGCTTTAATCAATCTTATTCTAATTACTCTACTTGCTTCTTTAATTTATTTAACATGATATAACACTCAGTATTTTATTTAAATTGACCCACTCTCTATTTCCAAAACACACAAAATTTTTATTCTACACCTGTAATAATCCAGCATGCTGATGTACCATGCCATATATTAAAAATAATATATATTTTAAGTCTTATATTAACTTTTGAAAGAAACACTAAGTCATCAACTATGACTAAGGAACTGTCTAAGTGCTATTTTTGATCATTTTTATTTTCTTCCAATTTCATTTTAATCATTCACAATACATGTCCAGTCTGTGACAAACCGCATAAAGACTAGTTACTCACTGGATCGTAGAGAGTTCCATTGACATCGGCTCCATAGAGTGGAGGATTAAATGTAAGATTCTTCCAGTACTTCCTCTCCAGCTCATCAATATCTACATATCGGGGACTGCAGAACCTGCAGAGAGAGATTCAGTGAGCATCTGACTGGAGGGAAGAAGACTCTTAAAAGATCAGTATTGTGACAAATATATCTTGGATGACTGTAATAATCTAACTGTAAACTTTCTGTAATCAAAGAAAATCCAGAACAGCTGGAGATGATAAAAGTTAGTATATGACACCTGTATTTAAGAAATATTTGAGGTAAATAATGACTGTGTGCCTGGAATATCTGAATAAATAATGACTTTATGAGTAAAATATCAGGGATGGATAATGACTAGTTGAATAGTTGAGATAGATAACAGCAGCATGCCTGAAATATATAAGATAAATAATAAATTTGTGTCTGAAATATCTGGGATTAATAATGACTTTTTGATTAAAACATTTGAGTTGAATAATGATTAAATATCAACTTTTTGACAAAAATATCTAAGAAAAATAATGACTGTGTAACTGCGAAATTGATCACCTGTCTGTGTTTGCGATCTTGCGGAACTCGCGGACAGTCATGGGTTTCTTCTGGATGTTGTACTGTGTGAAAAGCCCAGACTGACCCGTCACCACTTGCTGAATAGGAGCAGGAATGACCAGGTCATCAATGTCATCATATGTGCGACGAGGCTTCCAGTCTTTTGGAGGCACAACCTATGGCAGAACAACAATCTGTCCGTGCTCTGTTCCAACCGGCTGTGAATATGCGCTATTCACAATGCTGATACTGTTTAGTGTCAATTAACCGTAACTAATTTCTTACAATGACACTGTGTCCAGAAATATACAACCCGTTTAAGGATAAAGAGAATGCCTTAAGACCAAATTAGACTTGAAAAAAATAAATAATATTGCGTAAACTGTAAAAAAAATTTAAGCAGCATTTACAAATTTTAAACCGTAGTTTATTTATAAGAGCAATATGTGACTACAAAGTCTGTCAGCAGCATTTTTAGTCAAAGAACATGTAACTACAGGCTGAAAGTGCTTGGGATACAGTCTCGTAAGAATCACACATGGCTGTATTTTAAATCACAACTTTCTAGGATACAATGGATAATGAGTTCATTTAAAACTTTCACTGTCTGAAAATTATAGTCTGTGTGTAAAAGTCTTTCCACGATATTAATGTGTGGGTTCAGGGTCTCCCAGAGCTGTGCTGGGAAACATGGTTGTGAGGAAAAAAAACTCATGGTGTCTTTAGAGCTTGGAGCAGCACTAACCTTTACCATGCCAGCTAAGTGAGCACCCTTTGACTCCATGTAAGCAATGTAGCGGCTGAAGTCTTTGAATTCCTCCTTGGTCGGGTGGAAGGTCATGATTCTCGACCCAGGAGCCTGAGCTACTGAGTCGGAGGCCATTCTGCTCCTGAGAGTGCAAAGAAAGATTTCCATAAGAAAGGAAATCAATACAAGTACAAGATCACACAGGATTGTTGTGGCTGTTAATATGGAAAACTAATTTCTTACAACACACTACAAATGCAAACTGGGTGTAATTACAATGTTTATCAATGACACTATAAACTTTAAATTCATATACTTGGATTTGTACACTGTGGTCATAACAACAGTGCTAAGAATTAATATAGACTGTCTTAACTGAACATTGTCCTAATACAGCAGTAATTACAACGTTATAACACTGAGAATTTATTCATTACAATAACACGTAATACAAGAATAGTTTCTTTTTTTCTTCAATTTTTGCGTTAAAATGCACTCCCTTATTGCACTTTATTTGGCATTATTAATAAACCACATATATGTTTAGAACAGAGTTATATATGGGTTGTCTGGTTTAATTCTCTTACTAACATTAACTCCATTAAGTGACGTAAGTCCGAATGTAGTGTATTGAATGTTCAAAGTCTTCAAACTCGAATTAATTAGACAAACTAGTAACGAATAGCGGAATAATTGTGTTAAAATACATTTATAAAGTACTCTGTTCAATTTCAGTCATTAACAAACGCTGTCATTTAGCTGTCAAGGAAAGTAGCTAGCATGCGTGCTACCAACGCCATCGCTGACCTAATAAGCCCCACCCTCTGCTCATGATTGGACAAAATCCCGTTTAACGCTACACTCCTGTGTCTCTAATTGGTCCAATTGCAAGTCAGTCAAATAGAAGTTTAATTCCCGGATAAATTCATCATGGTTAGCTGGTTGACTTCAACAACAAACTTTAAGTTCCAAGAAACAAACGAACTAGTAACTGATAAGTTGCGTTACATTAGCATGCTACAGTGCTCTAAGTTTTCACAGGAAGGATTAAACAACTTGTAAAGGAGTTTTACTTCCTACACTTGACATTTGCGATAGAAAACAGTACTACTGCAATGCTAGTTAGGCTAGCTAGCAAAACAGTGCAGTGTTCATATATGCGATGTACATGCACTTTTGTGGCAAAACTAAACTTTCTCTAAAGGGAAAATGTACATGCTCTTACGTGTTTTTCAACACTCAGCTGCACGTCGCTTGGTCCAAATTCTCCAAATGAACACGGTGGTTGGGTTCACAACGGTTGGAAAAGATTGTCACCCATTATTGTGACACACGAACGCGCATGCGCACTGTGGAGTTGTTTACAAAGATGGAAGAAGGCGTTCCCCCATGCTTTCCTATCGCAATGTTGTTCTTCTCCACCGCATCTCGGTCGTGGACACGCCCACAGCAAATTCTCTGCGTGGTGATTGGTCAGTAAAAATGAACAGGGTCTGATTACATCACGTTTTCATACTAATTATTTAACAGGAGAGGAACAAAATATCAAGGAGCAATGAGCTGAATAGATGAAGATCAGAGGCTTTGCTTAAGGGCTGAGATCACTTATATTAGCTCGGACACGGTGTTGCCAAATGTTGCATTTACAATCATGTGTAATAAGCATATAATATAATGTAATAAAGCATAACGGCATGCTGTTATAGCAGCAATGGGACTGTGTAATGTAGCCCAAGTGCAGATTATTTTCCTTTATTCCATAGTGATTTGCTAACAATTACACATTTTAATTTATTCACCTATGAATCTAGCCATGGGGGTCACAGTCCAGTGACTTCTGTGCCGGTCCCAAGCCCGGATAAATAGAGAGGGTTGCGTCAGGAAGGGCATCCGGCGTAAAACATTGCCAAATTTAACCATGCGAATCGTCAGTACGAATTTCATACCGGATCGGTCGAGGCCCGGGTTAACAACGACCGCCATCGGTGCCGTTGACCTACAGGGCGCCGGTGGAAATTGGGCTACTGTTGGTTGAAGAAATAGAGGAGGGAGGAGAGTGCACAGACAGAGAGAGAAGAGGAAAGGTAAGAGTGTAGGACTGAGAATAGGAACTCTGAATGTTGGTACTATGACAGGGAAAGGTAGAGAGCTGGCTGATATGATGGAGAGAAGGAAGGTGGATATACTGTGTGTACAGGAGACCAGGTGGAAGGGTAGCAAGGCTCGTAGTATAGGAGCAGGATTCAAGCTGTTTTATTATGGTGTGGATAGTAAGAGAAATGGGGTAGGTGTGGTCCTGAAGGAGGAGTTTGTGAGGAATGTTCTGGAGGTGAAGAGAGTGTCAGACAGGGTGATGAGTCTGAAGTTAGAGATTGAAGGGCTGATGTTGAATGTTGTTAGTGGTTATGCCCCACAGGTAGGTTGTGAGTTAGAGGAGAAAGAGAGATTCTGGAGTGAATTAAATGAGGTGATGGAGAGTATTCCCACGGGTGAGAGAGTGGTGATAGGAGCGGATTTTAATGGACATGTTGGTGAGGGGAACCCAGGTGATGAGGAGGTGATGGGCAAGTTTGGAGTTAAGGAAAGGAACCTTGAAGGACAGATGGTAGTGGACTTTGCTAAGAGGATGGACATGGCTGTGGTTAACACTTATTTTCAGAAGAGGGAGGAGCATAGAGTGACTTACAAGAGTGGAGGTAGGAGAACACAGGTAGACTACATCCTATGTAGAAGAGGCAATCTGAAAGAGATTAGTGACTGTAAAGTGGCAGTGGGGGAGAGTGTAGCCAGACAGCATAGGATGGTGGTGTGTAGGATGACTCTGATGGTCTGTAAGAAGAAGACGTCAAAGATAGAGAAGAAAACCAAGTGGTGGAAGCTGAAAAAGGAGGAATGTTGTGAGGAATTTAGACAGAAGTTGAGGCAGGCTCTGGGTGGTCAGGTAGTGCTGCCAGATGACTGGGAAACTACAGCAGAAGTGATCAGGGAGACAGGGAGAAAGGTGCTGGGTGTGTCATCTGGAAGGAGGAAAGAAGATAAGGAGACTTGGTGGTGGAATGAGGAAGTTCAGGATAGTATCCAGAGGAAGAGGTTAGCCAAGAAGAAGTGGGACATGGACAGGACTGAAGAGAATAGACAGGAATACAAGGAGTTACAGCGCAGAGTGAAGAGGGAGGTGTCTAAGGCCAAGCAGAAGGCATATGAAGAGTTGTACACTAGGTTAGACACTAGAGAAGGAGAGAAGGACTTGTACAGGTTAGCTAGGCAGAGGGATCGAGATGGGAAGGATGTGCAGCAAGTTAGAGTTATTAAGGATAGAGATGGAAGGGTGCTCACAAGTGAGGAGAGTGTACAGAGGAGATGGAAGGAGTGCTTTGAGGAGCTGATGAGTGAGGAAAATGAGAGGGAAAAAAGAGTAGAAGGGGTGAACTCTGTGGAACAGAAAGTAGATAAGATTAGAAAGGATGAAGTCAGGAAGGCTTTGAAGAGGATGAAAAGTGGAAAGGCAGTTGGTCCTGACGACATCCCGGTGGAGGTCTGGAAGTGTCTAGGAGAGGCAGCAGTGGAATTTTTAACTAGTTTGTTCAACAGGGTTTTAGAGAGTGAGAGGATGCCTGAGGAATGGAGAAGAAGTGTGTTAGTGCCGATCTTTAAGAATAAGGGTGACGTGCAGAGTTGCAGCAACTATAGGGCGATAAAGTTGATGAGCCATACAATGAAGCTATGGGAAAGAGTAGTGGAAGCTAGGTTAAGGAAGGTAGTGGAAATTTGTGAGCAGCAGTATGGCTTCATGCCCAGAAAGAGCACAAGGGATGCAATTTTTGCTCTGAGAATTTTGATGGAGAAGTATAGGGATGGTCAGAGGGAGTTGCACTGTGTGTTTGTAGACTTGGAGAAAGCGTATGACAGGGTGCCAAGAGAAGAGCTGTGGTACTGTATGAGGAAGTCAGGAGTAGCAGAGAAGTATGTCAGAGTGGTGCAGGACATGTATGAGAGGAGCAGGACAGTGGTAAGGTGTGCTGTAGGTCAGACAGAGGAGTTCAAAGTTTAGGTGGGACTGCATCAGGGATCGGCTCTGAGCCCCTTCCTGTTTGCTATAGTGATGGACCAGTTGTCAGAGGAGGTCAGACAGGAGTCTCCTTGGCCGATGATGTTTGCAGATGACATTGTGATCTGTAGTGAGAGCAGGGAGCAGGTGCAGGAAAACCTGGAGAGGTGGAGGTTTGCGCTGGAGAGAAGAGGAATGAAAGTCAGTCGTAGTAAGACTGAATACCTGTGTGTGAATGAAAGGGAGGGAAGTGGAACAGTAAGGTTACAGGGTGAAGAGGTGAAGAAGGTACAGGAGTTTAAGTACTTGGGGTCAACAGTCCAGAGTAATGGAGAGAGTGGGAAGGGTTAGAAGAAGCGAGTGCAGGCAGGTTGGAATGGGTGGAGAAAGGTGTCAGGAGTTCTGTGTGATAGGAAAATATCAGCGAGAATCAAGGGGAAGGTGTACAGGACAGTGGTGAGACCGGCCATGCTGTATGGTTTAGAGACAGTGTCACTGAGGAAGAGACAGGAGTCAGAGCTAGAGGTAGCAGAGCTGAAGATGTTGAGGTTCTCTTTGGGAGTGACAAGGTTGGACAGGATTAGGAACGAGTACATCAGAGGGACAGCTCATGTTGGATGTTTGGGGGACAAAGTTAGGGAGGCCAGATTAAGATGGTTTGGACATGTTCAGAGGAGGGAGAGTGAGTATATTGGTAGGAGAATGTTGGACATGGAGCTGCCAGGCAGGAGGCAAAGAGGAAGGCCAAAGAGGAGGTATATGGATGGAATTAACGAGGATATGAAGCTAGTGGGAGCAAGTGTTGAGGATGCAGAAGATAGGGATAGGTGGAGAGAGATGATTCGCTGTGGCGACCCCTGAAGGGAAAAGCCGAAAGAAGAAGAAGAAGGAGAAGAATTTATTCACCTATGACACATGCCTTTAAACAGTTTATAGTTCCCTTTAATGTCAAGATACATCCGTGAGACTCTAAGTTAGTCCCTGTTATCACTTGAGCTATAGCAGGTGCAAACAATTAATCCAGCCTTTTTTGTCTTTCTGTTGAAGTTAATAACAGAAAGAAAGAAAGAAAGAAAGAAAGAAAGAAAGAAAGAAAGAAAGAAAGAAAGAAAGAAAGAAAAACAGGCTATGCCAACATGTAATAAAATTCTCTGTCCTGACTACTCTGCTGTGGTGCAATGTATTACTAACCATTACAGATAGCTGATATCCAAGACTTCATTCAGAGATGTTAAAAAATATTTAAAACCTGTTAATTATTTCTTTTTTTATGTGTTTATTAGCCTTAGATTATGCACATTGCCCACCATGCAAGTATGCAAGTATCTGTGAATAAGCTGTTACTTAAGAAACAAAAATATAATAGCATGAGCACATGAATAAGCTGTGGTTTACCTTGCAGCCAGCACTACTGCCAGAGCTGCTGTTACAGAAAATTAATCAACAGATTCTGATTCAGCAGAGAATTCAACAGCGCTGTGCAATAAACGTGCTAAACTAATAAAAGGGTTATTTTTAGGGTTTTATTACTGCTGCTCAGTGGGTAAGCTAAGTTGCGCTCAGGGCTTAGTGTGTTAAATGATTTGAAGTACTGAATAAATTATTCAAAGCCAGAGGTTATTAAAACATGTGTGTTGGAAAAGGAGGGCAAAAGACATTTCTCTAACCAGTCTTCAAATGATTCTGAAAATGAGGGGACACACCAGGGTGCATCGTCAGCAAATGTAATCAGTCAGCTATGACATGAGTGCTGTCTTTTGCTTGTTTCTGTAGCTTCACACTAGAGTTTCAAGCTAAAGTAGATGCCAAATAATGGAAGTCTATCTCATCTAAGATCCTTTCCCTGAAAATCACACACTGAGGTAACCTTCCATGAGATTAAAATAAATCCATATTTACTTTTAAGTAATATTTTGGTGTAAAATCAGATATTCTGTGGCATAACATAACTCATAATTCATTCATTCATTGTCTACCGCTTATCCGATCTATTCTTGGGTCATGGCGAGCCTCAAGCCTTCGCAGGGCACACACACACTCTCATTTACTCACGCAATCACACACTACAGACAATTTAGAGACGCCAATCAACCTACAATGCATGTCTTTGGACTGGGAGAGGAAACCCCCGAGGCACGGGGAGAACATGCAAACTCCACACACTGTATATTTCTCTACTCTCAACATTACTGAACACTAAAAATTTGGGAAATTAATTTTCTAGTACTGCGTCCTCCCAAATTCATTGTTCTGATTTTCTTTTGAATTCTTCTGAATTATAACTAATTAATTACATAATAATCCATCTCTAGCATGTGCAGATATCAGATGATCTTATCACACCATTCCATCCGTGTTTATGATATAAAAATAGGAAATTAATTGATTTATAAAAGCACTAATCCTTGTTTAGAGTGACACTTCTGTCTGCTATGTTTGTTAAATGCAGAGGTGGACAAAGTACACAACTTCCTTACTTGAGTGAAAGTACAGATACTACTGGTCAAACATTACTCCATTACAAATAAAAGTTGGAAAGACAGATTTTTATTTAAGTAAAAGTACAGAAGTACCTGTTTTTAAAAGTACTTAAGTATCAAAAGTAAAAAGCAAATGTCAGTGCATTGCCTTACAATTGTTGCATATATATATATATATATATATATATATATATATATATATATATATATATATATATATATATATATGGAACTGTGCAAAAGTCTTAGGCCACCATCAGTTTTGTTGTTTTAGCAATGTTTTAATGACCAGTCTCTTTACTAATATACAAGGCCTTCCAGTCCATGCAGTGCAGAATCAGACAGGGTGTACTGTAGACTACTGCTGCGTAATTCGCCTACTTATACTACGCACTAAAAGTATGAAAAAGCTATGGAAAACTGTGTAGCAAAAGAGTATGCACGTTCTGGGTCATACTACAATGACGTCCTATAATGGAAGTTGTTGCCTAGCTACACACACTCATCATAAACAAAGCATTTCACATTTTATTTATTCATTGTACGCAGCATATGTTTTTGCTTGTTAACTAACGTCATGCGACATGCGTTGGTGATGTATATGCAAATCTATGGCAACTAGGCAAACAAATACATAAAAAAAAAAATTCGTTTTTGTAGGCTGCGATGTGGTTTGTTTTCGGTAAGCAAAGCAAACATTTAAAACAAAAAGAATCTTTACTCTTTTCTAAAAACTGTAATATACTGTCTAAGTATGGCCATGGATGCATGCACTGTGCTGATGATCTATCTTCGTTCATTTTGCCAAAATTCAAAAATTTTGAGTTCAAAAAATGACAGAAAACCACAACTTCACGACACGTGACGCTACCAGAGTGAAAAAAAAATCATCCTCTGCTTCACATAACTACTTTCTACTCAATGACCTTGACAGAAATGTAGTGGAGTAAAAAGTAGAATATTTGTCTTTCAAATGTATTAAAGTTAAAGTAACAAGTTTCCAGAAAAAAATAATACTAGATTAAGTAATAAAGTAAAGTACAGATACTCAAAAAGTGTACTTAAGTACAGTACTCAAGTAAATGTACTTCGTTACTGTCCACCTCTGGTTAAATGTTCACTCACTGTTCATGGACATGTCTTGTAATTCAGAGGTACTGGATTTATGTACTGAGCAAAATGCTAAAGATCCTGAGCAAAACCTGAGAGTAAAATCCTTTGCTATTAGTATTCAGTTGGCCCAGTGTGGTCAGATAAACTCTGCAGGTAATTTAAACGGTTATTCAACATTAAGACTTTTTTGTATAAGGAAGAATATCCTTATACAGTGGACTAGTGATGAGCTCCCTTCTGTGAAACTCTGGCAAAAAGTATTAATAGATTCAATACCATTAAGAAACCTTAGATATACTTCTCACTCCAAAAACTGATCATATTTATAAAGTACAGTAGCCATTGTAATTGCAACCGGATGTATCAGATATTATGTTGCGTAGATTTCAGTGATTGGGACCATTTATACCAAGAGTTATACTAGTATGCAGTATGTGTTTGTATTGTGACACTGCATTTTATGTTTTAAACATTCATTCATTGTCTGCCGCTTATCCGATCTACTCTCGGGTCACGGGGAGCCTGTGCCTATCTCAGGCGTCATTGGGCATCAAGGCAGGATACACCCTGGACGGAGTGCCAACCCATCGCAGGACACACACACACACACACACACACAGGACAATGGACAATTTAGAGATGCCAATCAACCTACAATGCATGTCTTTGGACTGGGGGAGAAAACCGGAGTACTCGGAGGAAACCCCCGAGGCACGGGGAGAACATGCAAACTCCACACACATGGCGGAGGCAGGAATCGAACCCCCAACCCTGGAGGTGTGAGGCAAACGTGCTAACCACCAAGCCACCATGCCCCCCTGTATATTTATTTTTCTTTTTGCCCCTCTGCCTTCTTAACTTTGATACGGTTATCTCTTTATTTTGTTGTTGTTGTTGGTTAAGTGGTAAAAATCCAATAAATAAACTACCAACAAAAAAATTTAGTTATGAAATTCACATAGCCAGAATACAGGTGATGAGTATTCAGTTGTGTCCAGCATATCGAACCTGAGGAGACTGGCATGTTTAGAGCGATCTGGTGAGAATGTTGGGTTTTTTCACAATGGTTACGGTGTTGTTCATGTGTGCTTCCCATGTTATCTGGACTTGGTGATTAAACCTGTTGTGTTTCTTTGATCTGACTATCTTGCTCCAGCATATTTTGCGGTCATTGTTTTCCCCTCATGTCCATTGTGTAAAATCCAGCACTTCATACATCTTTTTCAAGCAACTCCTCAGCCATGTTAACACTAAACAAACCGAGGAGGAAGTGAGGAAACACCTGCTCTTGGTTATTATTGCTTGTTTGTGTGTCTGTCACTAAACATGAGGTGGACTGGCCAACTATAGAGTAAAATCTGGTTTGTTAAGCAAATTGGGGTGCCATGTCTGAGTGTTCTTGCTCTGAAATATTTGATATAGTTTTTTTTTCCATTTGAGACAAAGCTGTTGCGGATGTTAAATATTGAGACTATGTCCAAAAGAGGGCATATTTCTAGAAGTGGAGAATAGAGAAAGCACACAGTAATCGTACTGGACAGAAAAATGCTGTCTCAAGGATTTTTAGGGCAGAAAAAAAACACACACACACACACACACACACACACACACACACACACACACACACACACACACACACACACACACACATTCCTGGGCTGAGGGGTACCAGATTACTGACAAGAGCACACACAAACACACACACACACACCATTTGTTCCCCTGGCAACAGGCGGAATGTGCAAGTGTGTTTGCCTTGTAGGGGTCATGAAGTGCCACTTTACACCATGCCACACAGTCACAAGAAGAGTCACAATCAACAATATACAAAACCCAATTATTCAACTTTATTAACATCAAGGTATTTGGGAACATATTTCCTCTCTTTATCCTGTTTTTTTTAATTTTATTGACAAATAGAAAATAAACAGCATGTCCAACAGATCGAACGAAGCCTCTCACATCTCGACGCAAATGATGAGTGGTCCAGTCTGTTTCAATCCACCTCTCTTTTAGCCTTCCGAGAAGGGAAACGCTCGAGCTTCTCTAGCCGGTGATTATTCTTGGTTATGTTGTGATATCGTCCTTCCGAGCCACAGTGACATATGCTCACATGATGATTACAGTATGTGAAAATACCATGTGTAGGGACATCAGGATCAGTAGTTTCAGCAAACTGTTCCATGCTGTGGCTTATAATCGACCATGAAATAATCCTGATAAAAGCACAGTATTAAACATTGTATTACCCTGCTAACATTTTGCACACTCTAAGACATACGGAACATAGTGTCATGTCTTGCTGTAAAATATCGTGTTTATTATGTGTTTTATTAATTGTGTATACTCTTTTGTTTTGGATCACTGCACTCCTTTGGTGTGTGTGTTTGTGGCTTTGTAGTGTATGTAGTGAAGACTTCGTGTTTGACCTGCACATGGCGTCTCAGTTATGATGCTCGTTTCAGAAGCCTGGTTGTTTTCTTGGATATTTTTATCTGTTTTTTAAAGGTATAGTCAGCGATTTTTGTAGAAGTTTGTGTAACAAGGACATTCCCTTCCCAGTGGAGGTTTTGTGCTCGTTGGAATACTAGTGCGACTTCTAACAGTCAGTTCCAGATCACTTCCTGGTTTTAGTATTATATAAAAAAAAGTTCATGGACATTTACTTATTGTGAAGTCTTGCCTTTCTGTACAACTGTGTGCAAGTTCAGAGCCTTGTTTGTTCTGCTTGCCGTATTGTATTTGAGCCCTTGCCTTGGATATTTATGTTTATGATCAATTGTGCTTTAAAATTTTGTCTGACTATGTGTATATTTCTGCTCTTTTTGTCCACAACTTTATGGACATGGATCCTCAACAGCTAGCTAATGCTACTTGTTATGAAACTTAAAATCCAAATGAACACAGCCCAAGCACAGCCCAAGTACAGCCTATCCGCTGGTTATTCCCTCCAAAGTATTTCATAAGCAGCTGCTTGGATGTGAGAAGGGTTTTACTGAATATTACAAAATGTGTTCTGACTTTAAAAATCGCTGATCTAACCTTTAAAGAATAAAATGGTACATGTCTGGTACATGTACGTGTCTGATCCGTTTTGGCCTAGTTCCCTGCACACTCACAGTTTATACACTGCATCATTCCTGGATCTCATGTATCACTGTTCAGTGACTCTGGATTCACATCATTTAATATCATGTTGAACTCACATAATTTGTTCTAAAAAGGTGCCAGAAGAAAAAGGTGTACAGAAGATCTTCCCCTCTCCCGCTGAATAATTGCAGTCTCATTAAAATAACAATGATATTAACAGAGAAACGATCAGCAGCTCAGTGTATTCAGGTCGTGTTAAAATACACGCCTGTGTACTAAACATAGAAGACCATATGGTGATAACAATAACATCAAATAATACATGATTATTTTAAAATATGCATATAAAAAAATAAAAAGGATAAAAAAAAAAGAATAAAAATAGACCCATTACAGATACCAGTATAAATGACAACAATTACATAGTTGTTTTGTATATTGTATGCGCATGATAATAATTAATAATAATAATGGTAATGTTGATTAATATGACAACAATGATTAAAAAAATTAGTAAGATTTTCAGTCTCAGCAGGATTCGGAGATATTATAACGCTATAACAGGTTTTATAGTAATATTGACACCAGAGCGGCACTTTTGTGTTTGGAAAGAGGAATGGATGCAGGACTAGAATGCTTGTAGGCGTCCTGCTTGCCATTCACATTTTCCTGTATTTTTTTCTTCTCTCTCTCTCTCTCTCTCTCTCTCTCTCTCTCTCTCTCTCTCTTTCTCTCCCTCTCTTTCTCTCTCTTTCTCTCCCTCTCTTTCTCTCTCTTTCTCTCCCTCTCTCTGAACCCCTAAACTGAATCAGTGGAGTGTGTGTTGTTGCTCAGAATGATCCGCCTGCTCTCCTGAGGGGCGTTTCAGGGCTTTCCGGAGGTTTTCAGACGAGTGGTTATGTTGCATAGTGATCAAAGCTGCCCAGGTACTCAAGAGCTGCTCGGTAGCACAGCTGATACTGGTCCTGCACACACACACACACACACACATAGACTTGATGTCAGATCTATGTTACAGGAACAGGTTCTTTTCATCAGTGGAAGCTTAAACAAATAAGCACAACTTAAGAAAAAGCAAATAAAACTGCACACTGCTCCTTGTCTTTCAGCCTGACTGACATCACTGACTGCATGTTTTCATAAATGGTGCCAATTGCTCATTATCATAAAATAATTCTGGAGTTGAGCACACGTGTGTCTCGGGTTCGGGAAGTTCAACACATGGACATCTTTCTCAGAACGTATGCAACCTCTCACTCGCCTTACCTCGGTCTGTACCATGGCTGGCCTCTGAGTACGCAGTGTTTTGATGGTTTGGAACAGATCCACCACTCCCTCATATCTCATCCTCTCCAGTACGATACTCAGAGTAATGAACACTCCTGTACGACCCACGCCGGCACTGCAGAATGCAAGTGAAGGTCAACACACACATTTACTCATAGACACAGTTACAGACACACACATATACACACATGCACACACATACCTGCAGTGAACAGTAATTGGTCCATCCTGGCCAAACTGCTCCTTGGTTTTGTGCACCTGGCCAATAAAATCGATAAATCCCTCCCCCGTCTTTGGCACACCCTGCTCTGGCCAATCTGTGAACTGGAACTGTCGGATGGTCCTGGATTGGCCATCCTGAGAGCAAAGGGGAATGCTAGATTTTAATGGAACTGTAAACCCCACATACAACCTGTACAACTCACTCAGAAAACTCACTCAAACAAAACCCCAATCAGGATTTTAAATAACTTTAATTCATATTTCAATTAGAATTTCTAGGAGAACTGCAGAAATGAATCTTAACTGCAATATAAACTCTAATCTGAACTCCAGGCAAAACCTCAATATGAACACCGATCTTAAATCTATTGAGAACTGCATTATGGAGTGTAATCTAAATCTAAGCCTGAATTTCAAAATGAACTCCAATGTAAACGTCAATTTAAATTCCAATGTGAACTCTGAGATTCAAGAAACACTCCAATCTCAACATTAATTAGGACTCTAATTCAAGCTCCAAACTGAAATTAAATAAAAAAGTCCAAACTCTAATCTGAATTCCAATCTGAACTCCAACAAGAAATCCAGTCTGAACTATAATTTTACTGTAAAGCTGTATTCCAGTCTGAACTCTAATCTGAACTGAACTCTAATCTGTTCTTAAATCTGAACTCCAATCTGAGCTATAATATGAACTAGAGTATGAACTCTAATCTGAATTGAACTCTAATCTGTTCTTAAATCTGAACTCCAATCTGAGCTATAATATGAACTAGAGTATGAACTCTAATCTGAACTCCAATAAGAATCCCAATCTGAAGTATAACCTTATTTAACTCTGAATTCTAATCTGACCTCAAATCAACGTGAACACCAATCAAAAATTGCTACAAAATGTCTTAGCTAACAATCCTGTCAATAAGCATTATTATCTAGTTAATATTAGCTAAACAGTTGTCCGTAATTTGATATAATCTGCAATTTGATATAATCCTGAAGCATTAAATATAGTAAAATGATTTTTTATCCAGTGTATTTAAAAAAACTCTACTTTGCAGAATCTTGACAACAATAAACTAAAATAGCTATTAAAATGCTTTTACAGGATGCCGAGACATAATACTTTGGCTATAATAGAATGCTGGTGAACTCTGCAGGGAAACAAATTGATTTAACATTCAAATTTCTATAAGTTGCAGTCTACAAAAGTCCAATTAAAACTTTTCCAACTATGTAGGTGTTTAGTATCCAGGCAGCTCTGTAGATACTGGAGCACCAGGTCATGAATACATGCTTGGAGTGTTTAACATTACAAAAGAAATGCTGTACCCTGGCATCAGTGACTTTGAACTCTCGCAGTATGTACTGTGGCATGTTGTATTCAGCCATGGGGTCCACCACAAAGTACTGATAGCGTGCAGAGCGCTCAGCTGGCCAGTACTGATGGCACTTCTCCTGCAGGGCAAACACAAACACACACAGATTATAACTGCGTAGGATTAGGTGTGTGTATATTAGCTGAAGACATGATATTTGTACTTGGCTTAAAATAAGGCATGCCTATGTAGCTCTGCACCCCAAATTTCTATACACTGGTCTCAAATAGGTGCTTCTTATTGGAACTGTAAGCTGATTACAGTGAGGGAAAAAATGATTTGATCCCCTGCTGACTTTGTACGTTTTTCCATTGACAAAGAAATGATCAGTCTATAATTTTAATGGTAGGTTTATTTTACAGTGAAAATCCAGAAAAACGCATTTCAAAAAAGTTATAAATTGATTTGCATTTTAATGAGTGAAATAAGTATTTGATCCCCTATCAATCAGCAAGATTTCTGGCTCCCAGGTGACGTTTATACAGGTAACAAGCTGAGACTCTCTTAAAGAGGTTCTCAGCTTGTTACCTGTATAAAAGACACCTGTCCACAGAAGCAATCAATCAATCCTATTCCAAACTCTCCACCATGGCCAAGACCGAAGAGCTGTCCAAGGATGTCAGGGACAAGATTGTAGACCTACACAAGGCTGGAATGGGCTACAAGACCATCGCCAAGCAGCTTAGTGAGAAGAAAATAACTGTAAATCTCCCTTGGTCTGGGGCTCCATGCAAGATCTCACCTTGTGGAGTTTCAATGATCATGAGAATGGTGAGGAATCAGCTCAGAACCACACAGGAGGATCTTGTCAATGATCTCAAGGGAGCTGGGACCATAGTCACCAAGAAAACAATTGGTAACGCAATACGCCGTGAAGGACTGAAATCCTGCAGCGCCCGCAAGTTCCCCCTGCTCAAGAAAGCATATTTACAGGCCCTTCTGAAGTTTGCCAATGACCATCTGAATGATTCAGAGAAGAACTGGGTGAAAGTGTTGTGGTCAGATGAGACCAAAATAGAGCTCTTTGGCATCAACTCAACTCGCTGTGTTTTCTTGGGTGAGAACCTCCTTCCCTCAGCCAGGGCATTGAAAATGCGTTGTGGATGGGTATTCCAGCATGACAGTGACCCAAAACACACGGCCAAGGCAACAAAAAAGTGGCTCAAGAAGAAGCACATTAAAGTCCTGGAGTGGCCTAGCCAGTCTCCAGACCTTAATCCCATAGAAAATCTGTGGAGGGAGCTGAAGGTTCGAGTTGCCAAATGTCAGCCTCGAAACCTTAATGACTTGGAGAGGATCTGCAAAGAGGAGTGGGACAAAATCCCTCTTGAGATGTGTGCAAACCTGGTGACCAACTTACAAGAAACATCTGACCTCTGTGATTGCCAACAAGGGTTTTGCCACCAAGTACTAAGTCATGTTTTGCGAAGGGGTCAAATACTTATTTCACTCATTAAAATCATTCATTTTTGAAATGTGTTTTTTTTGGATTTTTTTTGTTTTTGTTCTGTCAGCAGGGGATCAGATCATTTTTTCCCTCACTGTATCTTCACTAACAATCTTGCTGGGGTGATACAGTGTATAATAAATGTACACAGCTAACAATAAATGAGATTTAATCTTAGAATGGCCAAAATAACTCATATTCCACATCACATGACCCGCCCACTTTGCTTTGCTAATTATTGCTTTGTTTATGCCTTCGTAATGGTACATGTCCACATTGATTTTATTGCCTGGTGACATTTCTATTGATTAGGTTATGGAACTATTGTTATGGAAACAAAACAAACAACCATGAATTATATGGAACGCCTAGGGAAAGTTGGTACAACATTTGTTATTTTATATTTTTATTCAGTACCAAAGCTTATGATGATGACAGCACTATGTGAAATCTTCAGGCACTATGTGAAATCTTAGTGTCTGTGAAAAAAAAGATCCTTCCAAATAAATGATATTTGGAAGTAATTTAAGAGTAAGCTTTTTTTTTTATGGAAAGCTACTGCTTTTACGCTAAAGAGCAGGCAATTAAAACAACAACGAAAAAAAAATCAATATATGGTGTAAACCTCTTTGCCTTTAAAAGTGCACCAGTTTTCTTAGCTTACATCATCAGTGTTAATGCTTATGATGGAATTATACTGTTTGCACTTTAGGATTTAGTTAGTGTTTGTAAATTGCTGTGGTATGAAGAAAAGATTCCAGGGCATGAAATTATCCGAAAATCATCAACTTTTGTTTGTGGACATCATGCTACATCATACCACCATGTTGATTATTTTCATATCAACACACCCTGAGATTTTGTTCCCTACTTAAGCAAACTACCAAGCTACAGGCTTCATGTCATTTCAGTTCTGTAATGCTGATCTGACAGAACATTACGAAAACAACTAGGGCTTTCCAGTTTCACTGATTTCCCAAGAGGACTCCTCGTGGCAATCTTTAACTTTTGTTGGAAACAAATAGAAGTCAGCTGCTTTGTTGCATGATGTCACTGCCATGTGAGACTTACCCTTCCCATCTCCCGGAGTTTAGTCAGCATGACTACGATGGTGGAATTGTGCTCCCAAAGCATTCTCCAGAAGTCCTCTGTGGTCTCCACCAGAGGACCCTGTGTTGCTATGTACGCCTTCTGCTGCCTAAATACACACACAGAACACAAAACACAAAGAGAGGCAGCTAATGAGGGAGAAAGAAGAAGTAGAAAAAGAGGGAATGAAAATAATGGATTAAGAGGAATAAAATGGGAAGGAGAGTGTAGAGGAAAGAAGGAAAGAAAGAGAGGGAGAGGATAGGGAGGAAAAAAGAAAGAGAACGAGAGATTTCCACGTAAAAAAAGAAGAAAAAAGCAAGAATTGCAATCGAATTGCAATCGAGTTTCCTGGCACTGTGTGTCTTTTGAATTAGTTGCTTTGTATTTGCTTTGAATGAACAGCAGAGGGAGATGTAACACTGCAGCACAAAGCACACACGGTCAGAACTGCTACATCTTAGGATCGGTGAGGCGTTTCATTATAGCTGAGGTCATCAGTTCTGTAAGAGGTAGGATGGAGAGAACACACTGTTGTATCATACAGTGTTTGAAACACAAGAGCTACTACCATGACCGGGTAAGTGTGTGTTACTTACGATATAGTAATTTTCAAGACTCTGAAAACTAACTGCACTGAAATGTCAGCACGTTTCAACCATTAAGCAATTATGTTTGCAGTAGAAAGTCTATTTATCCTGACACACACAGCAAAGAAAGAAACATCAAGCTGTCTCCTCCCACAGGGGAAAGAAAGATAGATGAAGGGTCAGAGTGAAAAAAAGAAAGACATGGAGAGAGAGAGAGAGAGAGAGAGAGAGAGAGAGAGAGAGAGAGAGAGAGGGATGTAGTGAGATAGATTTGTATGTAGTAAGGGATGGAGAGAGAGGAACGAGGAAGACAGACAGAAAGAAAAGAGACATGGGGACAGAGATGTGAGAGAGAAAGGGTGGCATGAGATACAGCAAAGAGAGAGAGAGAGAGAGAGAGAGAGAGCAGATTCCTTCTTTTAAGCCTCTGTGCTAGTTCATCGATTTCTCTAGATGTCACTTGCTCTCTTCACCCTGTGCTGCATGCCATTTCTCACCTGTGACATCAAATCATCCATTTCTGTCTCTCTACATCTGTCTGTGCCTCTCTGTCTTTATCAGTGTCTCCATCGCATTCTCTTGTTTGAGACCTCAGCTGTCTGTAACATGATTTGAAATAGTGCTCTCTGTTCCAATAACACACCTTTGTGACTTTTGCTAAGAATGTGGAAGTCTATTAGTAGCTGGTAAACCACTCACCAAGAAACCTTGAGAGGAACCAGACTTAAAATGGCTCTCAGCCCCTTCTGGGTGATGCCAGACAGTGGGAAATTGAAATTTATAAACGGTATTGTATTAAATTGTAGAAAGTACATTGTGAAATGGTCCAAACCAGCTATGTCTTTGTAGTTCAAGTTTAGGTCCATATAATCCCTATGCTACAGTATACACCAAAAGTATGTGGACACCTGACCACCATACCCAAAACATACAATTGTCTTGTATGCTGTAGATAAGATTCCCTTCAGTGGAACTAAGGGGCTTAAACCTGTCCAGCATGACAAGTGAGCACTGAACATCTTTGGGATGAACTGGAATGCTGACTGCACTCCAGGCCTCCTTACCTAACATCCTCATAGCCACACTTATTAATCTAGTGTAAATCCTTAGCAGAACAGTGGAAGCTGTTATAGCAGAAAGGAGGCGGGGGATTTTGGAACGGGATGTTCAACAAGCACATACAGGCATGATGGTCAGGTGTCCACATACATTTGACCATATAGGTTATGTACTGTGTTCCAGCTACCAGGCACTTTAGATGAAAGATGTCCCCAAGCCCTTTTTAGAGCTTCCGTATTTTAGTCAAATTTGCTTGCATCCATCTCTTTGTATATACAGAATTCTCTTTACTATTCCATTACAAACTTTAATATACCCGGTAGACCGAACTGTCCCTCTGACCAAGATGCTACTGAGATATTACATTCACAAATGTAAGTGAATTACTTGCCTCACACTCTCAGAAATAAAAAAAATAAAAAACCTAAGTGTGACATTCCTAGTCACTGAGGTGGTACACTCTGGACTCCAGCATTTTTGGAACAATAATTTAAAAGTACACTTCATACCCATTTACAGGTAAAGATACACACTAAGGGTATAAAGGGACAAGGAATGGAATGTTTCAGCAGAGTATATTCATGCTCAACTAACTAGTTTATGGGGCTAACATGCTTGTTGTTGTATTCAGCACTGTTATTTAGTTGTGTTCATCACCAGAATATTAGGCTTCGTTCTCAGGAAGAGTAATAAACCTGTGAGCAATAGTGACTAAACAAGCCTTAATATATTTGAAGTTACACACCTATATCCATCGATAAAGCTGGCATTGATGTAGTCGGATCCATCCACTCCTCTGATGGGCTGCAGACACACTCGGCTCGACTCGTACGGCATGATGTTGACGAGCCTGTTTTTGAACTTGTTGAACGGCAGGGTGGCGCTGATGAAGCGGGAGGTGTGTGCTTTGGAGTTGGCAAGTTTCTATGGCGGGAGCAAACAGAGAGGGTTATAAAACATCTTTACAACATCACAACGTCAGCAAGCATTCGCAGTATACACTCCATCACAGGAGGACAGCTATCACACTGTAACAATGCTTCAGTTCTGCTCAGAGACACTAGCACTGAAGGATGCCCTGAAAGTGGTGAGTGTGCAGGGTGCCGATTGGGATGATGCCTCAGGGTCACATGCAGGGTCATGGTCTAGCATTTTTACAGCCTGAGAGATTAGATGTCTGATTTGATGTGTTAGTGAGGTTTTCATAATGTTATGTGTCTGCATTTTATAGTGTTTGCTAGTTTAATAGTGCGTGTCTGTTAGTGATTCTGACAAATTTATTTGCTATGTTATTAATATGCATTTTAAACATTTGAGAGTTAAATGATTAAAAGCTTTTTCTCTGTATATATGGCGTTATTATTATAATCGTAATATCAGTGTCAGAGTTATGCTTTCGCTACCGGTACTCTAGGCCGTGTTCTGGCAGTGTATGTTTTTTTATTGTGTCATGTGCTTTTGTTTATGTTTCATGTTCACGTGTGCCCCGGCCCAGCCTCTATCCCTTCCCGCTTCTTCACACATGTTCCTTATGTGGTTGGAAGGTTGTGTGAGCGAATCCCAGGTCCGCCAAGCTGCAACTACTGGGCCCCTGAGCAAGGCCCTTAACCCCAAAAATGCTCAGTTGTATAAAAAAAATGGAGATGAAAATGTAAGTCGCTCTGGATAAGGGCATCTGCTAAATGCCAGAAATATAAATGTAAATGTTTCCCCTATTTATCCTTGCATTTTGCAGCACAGAATCCTGGTCTTCGAGTTCTTGTTATCTGTTCCCTCCAGACTGTGCATTTAGTTATGTAGTTTTGAGTTCCGGTTTCATTTCTAGTCCAGTTATTTTTTGCCCGTTTTTTCCCCCAGTATTTTCTGTCCTTGTTATCCTTGTTATTTTGTTAATAAATCTTGTTTGTTTGTTATCCCTGCATTTGGTTCTGGCTTTTACCCTGAGAGGCACCCCACAGTCCTGACAATTAGTGTATTTGGGGACCAACAACATTTATTGTCTTTGGCTTTATGTGTATATGTGTGCATTGTTGACAGTGAGTCCATTCATCCGTGCATTATCTGTTCGGCTTATCCTACACAGGGTCGTGGGGAACCTGGAGACTATCCCAAGGGACACAATCAGGGGGACACCCTGGAGAGGGTGCCAACCCATCACATGGCACAATCACACACAGACACACACACACACAATCATTCACAATATACTACAGACAATTTAAAGATGCCAGTCAGCCTTCAGTGTATGTCTTGGACTGGGTGGAGGAAACTGAGTAAACCCCTAAATCAAGAGAAGCACGTGCTGAATCCACAAACATATAGTGGAAGCAGTAAGGCAAATGTGCTAACAACTAAGCCAGAATACATAATAAAACTCAGAACATGTGTATATGTGTCTGAATCCCTATGAAGTGCGTGTCTGTGTGCATCCTAGACTGACCTTGAACTCCAGCTCCATGGCGGTGACGGTTTCCCCTGGAGGTGTGTTTGTGAGTTTCTGGAGGTGTGAGTAAAGGCTGCGTGCTGGGACCTCGGTGTGAGCGCAGACGGCTGCCTCCAGTAGCGCGTCATGGATGAAGACATACTGATCCTCCGTCTGTACCATGTAGTTCCTCTGAGATCGCATCAGGGTCACATGACCATACACGTCCACTGTTTGCTCATGCTTCATGCGCTCCAGCATGGCATCGATCACGATGAAGCAGCCTGTCCGGCCCACGCCCGCACTGGCACAAAGACACAGATTAACTCAGATGTGTGTGTGTGTGTGTGTGTGTGTCAGAGAGTGTGTATGAGGGCTGAGGGACTGCATAAATTAGATATATGCAATTTCCATCGTACTTGCATTTTTAAAATATGAATAAAAAATCTGGATGAAAAAACACATATTTCTTTAAAACACATATTGAACTCTGAAATTACGACCTCAAAGAAATTTCCTTCCTTAACACGCCACTCAATTCCTACTTGGAAAATCAGGAAGGTCTGTTCTACCTTAAGACCACCATGTGGCATCAAGTCAAGATGGCTGCTCACAGCACCTACAGTAAACATAGTAGCCAATCTTACGGGGTATATACTAGTATTTGCTTCTGAATAATCAACATACAGGCATATTAGTTTGGTAAATCAGTAACAGTGACTATACAGTTCACTGTATTGAGGAGAGAAATATACACATCACTCTAACAAAGAACCTAGAAGAAGCCAAGTTTTTTTCCCACACTTCTTAGCTCGAATGCATATATATATATATATATTGAACATGATTTGCGATTTAAGTCAAACATAGCATGAGCCACTGAGCTCCATCAAACACACCCATGTGATCCTGAGGCATCAAGCCAGACATCAGATAATTTCAGAGCTGATGCTGGAATCACTGCTGACATAATAAATACTGTGTTTAATGTGGACCAGACTGTTTGCTAAAGGCTTTTAACTTGCTGTTAATAACAAATAAGGTGCTGTTATTGGAGTATCTAACTGTTAACTCATCTAAATGAAATATTCCAGGAGGATATTGTCCTTTTTATCCATGAAGAAATTAATTTAACAGATACAGTGCTTCTAAAATGCTTAAAGTTTAACTACAAATGATAGTGATAACGATATGAATGCAGAGTAGAATATTTGAAATGTTTATATGAACTGAAAAGTTTTGGCATGATCCTTTTTTGCTTAATGACATTGTAGTCTCAGATTTATGTACCCCATTTACCACTAATTAAAATAGACAAAATACACAATTGTGTAGATTTCTTTTGCGAAAGGAATACACCTAAGGTGTATAAGGTGTACCTGCAGTGCACCAACATGGGTCCTGCGTCTGGTGGGTTGCAAGCTTTAACTCTACGCATGAAGGCCAGGATGGGAGTAGGATACTCTGGCACGCCATGATCTGGCCACACCATGAACTGGAACTGCCTCACCTCCCTTTTTTCACTGGATCCACTCTGTCGCACACACACAAGCACACACAGACACACCACACAAACGTTATAATGAGTACGGATGACCACAAGTGATTTACAATTTCATTCCTAAGTAATTCAGGAGTGTAGTGTTCACCTTGTACATAGTAAAGGTTCTGACGCTGTATGTGGCGAGCTCCACCGTGTCCAGCAGCGTGACCTGAATCATGCCATATGTCTCTGTCCCTCGACTCGGCCAGTACTGATCACACTTCACCTACGACGGAAAAATGCACACATACACACGAGACCAGAAATAAACAGCTGCAGGTGGAGAAGTTCAAAAGCGTTATCTTTGGTGTGTGTGCACGTGTTTAAGTATGTATATGTTTTTTACTCACTCTTGACTTCTCCTCCAGTCGAGTCATCATGACGATGGTGCTGCTCCTCTGTTCCCACAGCATCCTCCAGAAATCACTGACAGTCTCAGGCAGGGGGCCCTGTGTAGCAATGTAGGCATTCTGCTTCCTGTATCCGTCTATGTAGTTTGCATTAATGTAGTCGCTCCCGGGTATAGCTACACATACACACAGGTGTGACATTTAGAATCAAAACACATGGCATTGAAATACAAAACAATACAATACATACAAATCCTCACAGGTAATTCATTTCTAACCATTACACCACGACTCTGTTAAATATTTCAATCTGGAACTTATCAGAAAATCATGAAGGTTCCTTTATTCATTCATCTTTAGTAAATGCTCTGTCGAGGTTGTAGTAGATTGGATTGTATCCCAGGAAGTCTGGGCACAAAACTATGATGTGTCATTTTTTAATCAAAATTGCTGTATTATAAGAGGAATTTTGGAGCATATTTTATTTAAAATAATGTTCAGTAGAAATATTCAATCATTGATTATTTAATATACTTTAATACACCTAAACTATAAATAAACTATGAAACTTCCTACACAAGGATCTATAACATACACAGATATGCAGTTAAGAAGGTAGCAAGTATGTACTGATCATCAAAATCTGAAATCACAGGTTTTAGTTTGTGAGTTATTTGTGACTTGTTTCTTATTGTCATGTTATCAGTGTAGTGTAGTGCAGTGTACTTAGTTCTGTGTTGCTATATGTAGCTCTGTATTTATGTAACACTGGTAGGAACATTGTTTCTTTACACTGTGTACTGCAGCAGCTCTACAGTAGTATAGTTGAAATGACAATAAAAGTTTCTTGACTTGACTTGACTTAATAACTTACTCAGTCACTCCATGACTGATCACTAAATCGTTCTTACTCTTGCTACCATCATTCCAACTCTATCACTCAACCATTTATACATATACACACCTCACTCACTGACTGATTTACTATTTCACTTAGTAAATCACAGTCAGTTAGTGATCACTCTCTCCATCATTCAATTCCCTATTCATTACGCTCTCTCACACACACACGGGTAATAAAAACCCTCAAGGTACAAACCATCGATGGGTGACAGAACAACTCTGGAGTGATCGTAGGCGATGACATTAGCGTAGCGGTTTTTTGGCTTGTTCACTTCGAGGTTGGAGTGTTCCCAGGTGAACTGCTGCCCAGGATCAATTGACTGGGAAGAGAAGGATGAAAAATGATCTTTAGTGTAACCTAGCTTTACACTTGGCATTTAAAAACCTTCCTCTGACAGTCATGTTAGCAAAAGACTAATCTGCTTATGTGGCATCATACAATAATAAGATTAATAGTTATGATAATAATAACCATCAGTAGAGCATCTATTATATTAAAACCTTGTTGGATTAATACCAATATAAGAAAAAAGGCAATATTAATGGTAATATACACAGTGATATTAAACAATAAAAATAGATTGACTACAACATTTAAAAAGAAAAAAACAAAAACAAGAAAACAGGACCTGATAAAATATTAGACTCAAAAAGGAAAAAATTACAGGGTAAATAAATAAGTGTTCATCTAGTGCCTTAATGATAGTAATAATTGGATTTGATAAATATCAAGGTTTAATGAGTTTCAACTTAGAATAGAACCTAAACTACAAACTTAGCAAACATTAATATATACAAATATAAAATATAAAATATAAATATAAAAATATAAAATATGTACACAAATCTACCACAAATGTACACAAATCTAAACTAAACTAATTAATTAATAAAAAGGTTTATGTCTAAGTTGTGTGTGTTACCTACAGCTGAGTACAGATAAACAGCATAAGATCAAGAGTTAGAGTGCTACAAAACTTGTACAAAGCTTGAATTCTCTCATATAAAAAGAGATGACTGAGTAATACTTGCAATATCATGCTTGTGATATATGCTAAGTCATTATATTTCAGTTATGAAGTCGTAATTGTGTGTAGTTACACAAATTTAACTGGCATAGATAGATAGATAGATAGATAGATAGATAGATAGATAGATAGATAGATAGATAGATAGATAGATAGATAGATAGATAGATAGAAAGAATCCATTTGATCTGAAGGTGTTAATTAACTTCTAAAACAGCATACCTCTAATATGTTTAATATGTTATTGTGTCTCTAGTAGCAACTAACACATGAGACTGGTATAATGGATGCTCCACACAAATGGATTTTAAAATGCGTCACCTTTGATAATGTAGGTGTGAAGAAGTTTATTTAGCATTTTTCAAAGGAGTCTCCAGTGTCAGCTCTTTGTAACACATTATTTTCTGATGTAGGAGGCTTTTAGTTCAAAATGTTTAGAAGTTTCTTGCAACTTTCTTGGTTTCTTGTTCTTTTTAATCATAATTATAATAATTTATAGGAAAATAAGTTACTTCAGGGTAATAACAAGTAACTTTGCTTTGCTTCAGGCATCACAGTTGATTATTTTTCAAGCATAACACATGGAGTGAAAATGCTTTTTGCGAAGTGTTCGAGGTACAGTAATGAGGTGACAAGAGAAGTGAAGTTCTGCACCAGTGAGTCAGTGGGGTTCTTCATTTGACTTTTTTTTTTAAAAAACTGCATCTAAGGAGCTCATTAGCACTGCACTGGCTGTGCTGGACCTCACACACTGAAGCCACATTATGTTTCATCTGCTGCAGGCTAGAAAGTATTCCTGTTGCATCCAGTCCATATTTTCAGAATAAGAACAACTTCTATCTTCAGGCGGTTAAGCTTCCCACGCCTGAACACACCAAGGGGACGGTGGGAGCTTGCAGACCTCCATGAAAGTACACAAACTAACACTAGACTGTCACATACACACAGAACCCTAAGCCTACCTCATTACACTGCTGTACACATTGCACTCATACATTATCTCAACATAATGTGATTCTTGTTTACTGCTGCACCACTTCACTAACGCTTGAGCCTTTCATTGATTGACTGAACTGTTTTTGCCTCAAGGAATTCCTTTTGCGTGATCTTTACTTATAATAAACAAGAATACATTGAACTGCATACTCAGTGAACATAATACATAATACACACATATACAAAATGAACATGTCGTCTTCTTTCGGCTTTTCCCTTCAGGGGTCGCCACAGCGAATCATCTCTCTCCACCTATCCCTATCTTCTGCATCCTCAACACTTGTACCAACTAGCTTCATATCCTCATTAATTCCATCCATATACCTCCTCTTTGGCCTTCCTCTTTGCCTCCTGCCTGACAGCTCCATGTCCAACATTCTCCTACCAATATACTCACTCTCCCTCCTCTGAACATGTCCAAACCATCTTAATCTGGCCTCCCTAACTTTGTCCCCCAAAACGTCCAACATGGGCTGTCCCACTGATGTACTCGTTCCTAATCCTGTCCAATCTTGTCACTCCCAAAGAGAACCTCAACATCTTCAGCTCTGCTACCTCTAGCTCTGACTCCTGTCTCTTCCTCAGTGACACTGTCTCTAAACCATACAGCATGGCCGGTCAGCCACACAGCCGATTCTCGCTGATATTTTTCTATCACACAGAACTCCCGACACCATTCCCACACTCTCCATTACTCTGGACTGTTGACCCCAAGTACCTAAACTCCTGTACCTTCTTCACCTCTTCACCCTGTAATCTTAATACAAAATGAACATGTAAGGTTTGAAATATTTGTTCATTAATCAGATGCTACAAGGAATAAATACAATAGTGTTATCCTACATATTTTCTGAAAAGACAGAGGTTTGGACTTTTGCTGAAGGAAGTGAGACACTGATCCATTTGGAGTGTAGGGACAGGTTCATTCCACCATGGAAGAACTATGACAGTGATCTAGCAAGCCCTAGCATTGAACATAAAGAAAGACATGGTTGTTGCCTTGAGGCTGAAAACCTGAGCTGGTTGTTGTGCTTTAGAGACACAACAGGACTGGGTAAAAGTAAAGCAAGGATGCTCTGGATATACGTTTTGTAATTTAAGCCTTGTAAAGCACACAACCCTTAAGGGTTCTTCGGTTGTACCTTTAATTTGAGGTAGAACATATCAAAAAAGGTTCTCAGTACTTCCTAACCCTCTATATTAGGAGAATAAGAATCTTTAACAATCCACTAAACCCATATAATTTTTCCAAATCATTTCTCCAACCGATATTAAAATCTACATCCATATCCTTAAGAAGTGCAAGCTTTGATAAACATCAGGGTACTATGCTTTAGTATTTGACAAGCAGTTTAACAGTTATCAGTAGTAAGATATTTCATTATTACAGGAATTCCACTTGTTCAATTGAATTCTATTTTATTTGTCAGGCACTTATAACAATAGATATTGCCATAAAGCTGCTTTTAGTACACTGCTATAATAATAGTAATGATTTATTCCTCCACTATCGAATTGTGCACTCATTTATTTTTACCTAAGTTGGTCAAAAAAAAGTATTTTATTACACCAGTAGACCTGTAGAATATGTAGAAAGACAATAAAGTTTAATTAAATCCTAGGTTATGAGTGTTGGAGAAAACACGACTGATTACATACACATAAAATAGAAACAATATTAAAAGCGGCTAAATCCAGATTAATTTTTCATTTTCATTCAAAAAGAGTAATTAGCGAAACGATCACAGCACAGCTCTGGTTAATGGGATGTTGATTGGATCCTGCAACAACACTTCAATTACAAAAAAAAGTCCAACAAAAAAAAAACCTTGCTTTGTTTGTGGATGTAAGGGGTCTTTGGACTTCAACTGATGCATTACCTCCATTTTATAGTCCATTGTGTTTTTGACTTTGCTAATGACTTTACTGTTATACCAATTGATACACCATCTCCTTTTAATGCTTACAGGATCACATCCAACACCATAAAAACCCATCATCTTATCAGCAACATCTCTGTAAACACTGGGTATTTTTCCTTTATGCTCATCTCCCCTAGGCCACCTCCACATTTAGCTCTCTCGAGCTCCCTCTCTGTGCTGCTCTGAGTGTGTGTCTTGTCTGATATAATGCCAGTGTTTGAGAGAGGAGGAGCTGCATATCTTATTTAACAGCCCGTTAGATACAGCTTCCTGCATTTCACATTGACAAATCACACCCATTATTGCTAATGGATTTGTCTTTCTCCCTCTCTATTTCTCCCCTACCCCTCATCCTTTTCATCCCTCCATTTTCTCCTTTCATTTAATTTTCCTCAATTTTCCAATTTCTCTACTGGATTTTGGACATTTGTACATTTTTAGTTCTCAAATACACCTGATTCAACTTCCTGAGTTGAAGTGTCCTTCCTTCCTTAAGTCTCTCCATTTCCCCATTACCATATCCACTTATTAACCTAGTATTAACCCATTCCCTCATGTTTTTACCCCTTTAGTCTTCTGCAATCCCTATCATTTTATCTCATACACTCTTATATCCTTTAATCCATTCACTCCCACATCCCCACATCCTTTCCTCTTTCAACCTGTCCTTATTTCTAATCCATTAATCTGCCCCCACTGACCAACATTCCATCTCTCCATTCTCCCCATTGCCATTCCTTCTCATTCCTTCATCTTTTGTATCTCTCCAGCATCCCGATCTGTATTACTTCTCCCTTTCATTCTGCACCCATTTACCATCCATTCAACTGTTCATTCACATTTCCTATTCGTTCATGCCTTCTGCTTACTTCATTCTCCATCCCCCATTCCTCCATTCTTCAATCTCTTCATCTGCTATTCCTCATCTCACCATTATTCCAGCTCTTAAACCTCCACATTCCTCCATCCCTCCACTCCATTCCAATCTAGCATTGACCGCTTCATCTCTATACATTCTCTTGTCCTTCCTCTATCTCTCTCAATTTCCAATTCCTCCATTCTTCTATTCTTCCCATTTATCTCCAAATATTCATCTCTTCAGATTCCATCTCTTCCTTTTGTCTCATTACCTATCATTTTCACCCGCTGCTCTTACCCTTCCCTAAACCCTTTTACTATGAATATACTTATTCCAGATTGTTCTATCCCTGTCTATTCTCCCACCCTTCAAATTTTTCCCTATTCCCAATCCTTTTAATTTAACGTATACCATGTCCTCATTTCTCCTTAATTCCCTTGATCAAGTCCAAATAGCTAGATGGTGACCCCCCACCACACACACACACACACACACACACACACACACACACACATATACTCTTATTTTTTCATTGGCTATTCTGTTGTGTTTATGCTTGGTGAGTGTACGACTGAAAGTTTCAAAACTCTGACTCATCCTGAAATCAGCTTAAGTTTATTTTTAGCTAATAATAAAACGACTATTTTCTGAATATTACTGTACTGTGTTGTCTAAACTTATTATTTACTCACTTCCTCCCCAAGAGATCCAGTAAAAAAGTGCTGAGATATCCTTCCCGCACCGTTCTTAGATTTCATCACAAATAAAACTGTCAAAAATGAACACATTTATTTGGAATCAGTCTTTGCAGGTCTCTATAACACCACTAAACCTCTACTAGCAAGTTTGCTAGGAAAGAATACTGATAGAAAAGCTGTTTGCCCTTTGGGTCCACCAGGAGGCAGCATGCTAATATAAATGTTATGTCTCCCCAAGGGGAAAACAAGCTAATAACATGTAAAGGAGATGTCATATTGCTGTCATAACCACACATAACCTAGAGAACATGCACAGTGGTGCTTGCAGCAGCGGGGGCAGGGTTATGCGTGATGAATTCATCTGTGTCTTATTATCGCCAGCCTACTTATGTGTATCTCTTCGTGGTTTCAGTGACTGATGTGAGCCAGAGAGAGAGAGAGTGGCAAAGATAGCAGAGCACACACACACATGCCCATGCACAGACTGTGATCTTAACCATGAATGACGTGAAAGCCCTGAGAGAGTGATGGCTACTTTTGAGGGTTTTTTTTTTAGTTTTTGGAAGTCTGCTGAAATAAAAATTGCGTCTCGAGCTCTGCTGAAATTCTGCCTGCCACCTGAGTCTTCCTCCATACCCATATGCACCTGGTGCCACCTTGCTCTCACTAGAGTGATCCTAACCAATAAGAAATACATAACCAGGAGCTCATCACTCTATTCTGAGCAACAAGACATGAACAATAACTTAAGTGTTTCGTAGGTTCCTTTCCTTCAATTTCCCAGGCTATGTAGTTATAGGAAAACTATAGGCATCCATGGACCTGTATCAACAAGAAAACAGTTGAAAATAGAGCTGCAATCCATTTTCCCATTAAAATTGTTCAGCAGCTGAGTTTATGGCCCTGAGTTTATTGCTCTATTTTGCTCCCTTAATGGAATAACAGGGAGCAGTTATTTTTTGAATCTTTCAATTCAGTTAAGAGTTTAATGAGGCTTAATTAATTTAGAACACATATGTTAAATTCATTCTCTGTGCCAGATTTCAACCTTTATTGGATCTAGGCTTGACACCTCGATTTTTAGACAGTCAGTTAGAACTACATGGCAGTGATTAACACTGGACTTCAACTGAATAAAAGTCTTAAAGAGATGCTCTTTGACATGTAGAAAAATGTTATGCATTTGAAAAGGAAAAATCATCCTTTCATGAAATGATACGGGGGGCATGGTGACTTAGTGGTTAGCACGTTTGCCTCACACCTCAACGGTTGGGGGTTCGATTCCCACCTCCGCCGTGTGTGTGTGTGGAGTTTGCATGTTCTCCCCGTGCCTCGGGGGTTTCCTCCGGGTACTCCGGTTTCCTCCCCTGGTCCAAAGACATGCATTGTAGGTTGATTGGCATCTCTAAATTGTCCGTGTGTGTGTGTGTGTGTGTGTGTGCGCGTGTGTGTGTGTGTGTGCACCTTGTGATGGGTTGGCACTCTGTCCAGGGTGTATGCTGCCTTGATGCCCAATGATGCCTGAGATAGGCACAGGCTCCCCGTGACCCAAGTATAGATCGGATTAGCGGTAGACAATGAATGAATGAAATGATACTGTAATACTCGCCCAGGTTTATTTCAGACTGCTTCCTAGATTTACATCCTTGTTTAGAGTGAACGGTGAACTCACACCCAGCTCAAGATTTGGCTTTCCTTACTTAATACATCATGTATTGCGGTCCAGCTTGCAACATCCAAGCAAGTAACTTTATGCCTGCTCATTCCGATTACAAAACACTTATGATTAAGCTTTTGGCTTGGACCATAATACTGCTTTTAAATCTCACCCACTTTCTACTGCTCTTTTAAAAATGGTTAAATACACTGTGTGGATTATATTTCCCACCAGCTCATCTTTTCTACTCTCATTGGGGACAGGAATGAAGAAACTCTGGTTTAGGAAATGCTTTTTACATCCAACAGGCATCCTTATTTTATTTACCAACAGGAATTTTCCTCCATATTTGTATCAACGCTGTGTTGCAATGAATTATTCATTTAAATTGTTTCATCAGGGATCTGAGCTCGGATGTGAAGGTGCTTATTAGAAGGCTCCCCTTGTGTAGTGTTTATATTGAGACTGTTCTCGGAAAAGAATAACAAAAAACTCCACAATCCACACACACATACAACACACTGTCTATCTATCTATCTATCTATCTATCTATCTATCTATCTATCTATCTATCTATCTATCTATCTATCTATCTATCTATCTATCTATCTATCTACCCCCCCCAATTATCATAATTTAAGATTTTGTTGCACTGGGGTGAGTTAGAGTATGCCCATCTCAACCTGCTGAGCTACAGATGGAGTCTCTGTGAGCCATAATTTCAAGCTTTTATATACCAAGAAACCTCCAAACCCATGATGAGAGGAAATTGTGTCTTGTCACACAGTTATCTTGTGACAGCATTCTTGTCCTCCAATATCGCAGTGCCTGAAATAGCTTCTCCCCTGTTGCATAAATGCACACTCTGGGTTTTTTCTGTAGTAAACTTTCTGGAGCCACAGTACATACTCATTTTTTATACCACTTTAGGAGCATGCAAGGCCGGTTATAGGAAGATATAGCCCCAATAAATCTTCTATATCTTCCCAAATAAATGTACACTGTTAACTTAAATCAGTGATAGTTTTCATTATTTAATTGAGGACATTCCCAATTTTACAATATACAGAGCTAGCAAACACTGGAATCTGGGAGAGGCAGCTGCTGCTGTAATTCTGTGCAATACTTGCTTTGATAAGCGAGGCATTGGTGGCTCAGTGGTAGGTTGCTCGCCTATCATGCGGAAAGCCCGGGTTTGATTCCCAGCCAATACCTCTACCCCAGCCACTGGATGCAGTGCCGGTCCCAAGCCCGGAAAAATGGGAGGGTTGTGGCAGGAAGGGCATCCGGCGTAAAACCTGTGCCAAGTTGTTGTGCGGACCAGTTGGTACGCTGTGGCGACCCTGAACAGGGAGCAGCCGAAAGCAACTTCTACTCGCTTTGATAAGCATTTAGTGAATTTAATGTCACTCATCAACCGCTTAACTTGTGTAAGGATGTTGGATTAAAACTTACTAAGATTAACATTAGGGCTTATTAGGGATTATTATTAGCTAACTAGATGTAGCCTGCTAACTTTAGCTAGCAAAGTAAAGAATTTAACTTTGCTGTAATGTAGATGTGACAAATAAAGGCTGCTGCTTTAGGTTTATGTGAAGTATAGAAAATGGGTTAGACTGTAATATAATAAGCACCTACTCTCAGCCTTAACAGTCATTAAAAAAAAAAAAAACTCCACAAAGAGACTGAAGGAATAAATTTTATTGACAGCTCTTTATATTCTTCACTTTTTATATTTCTTCAGTATATCAATAGTCACCTCGGTAGCCCTAGATTGTTTTTCAGAATACGTTACTGTCAATGAAATGGTCATGTAAACGTAATTTTAAATCCCTCAATCCCTGGAAGACGGTTATATTAAATTTCTTTAGGAGAAGCAGAAACTCTGTGGTAGCTTTAGTCAGATAAGAAGATTTTGACAGTTTAAATTAAAAGCTTGAATTTATACATCTCTGTCTTGAGATATTCAAAATCTATGATTAATTTAGAAATGTACTACTTATAAAAGACAAAGAGGAAGAGAAGAAGCAGAATGAGACTGTGAGTAGGTGTTTAAGCTTTCACACTGAATTTCCTGACGTAGGAATATTACTCATACCAGGAATAAATTATTGAGCAAACTCTTTTATACTCTTTCTGACTGCACCAATACAAATCTATATTCTGAGTGTTTGAATAATACAGTATATTTAACTCCTGAAACCATTTCCTCCCACCACTAATTGTATTGGCCACTGACTATGACTGTGTGTGTGTGTGTGTGTGTGTGTGTGTGTGTGTGTGTGTGAAAGCTGTCCCATTGAGAGCCTAGGGTTTCCAGTATAGACTCTGAATACACTGTCCAGGATAAAGCAGCAACTGAAAATGAATGAATGTATCCAAGAGAGAAAGGAGAAAGAATTTCAAATTAAAGATACTATGAAAATGCCATCACTGTTTCACAGAGCCTTCTCCTTCTTTGTTGCAGTGGCAGAAACATGCAGGTATGAGTACGGGTGTCTCTTAAACATACAGCAGCCTCCTCACGGGCATGTAGGCGTAGTTAATAACTTTAGAGTGCAAATGACATTTTAGCACACACTTGAAAGACTTGCTCACACTCAAAAACTGCAACTGGCTTCCTTTATTAGCTGCCTAAAATCATTTAGTACAAAGATGGAAAAAAGTTGCATCTCTGTCTACTTGAGCTGATTATGTCATTTTTGAGAAATGTTCAATTCTGTGAGGTTTTGACCTGAGAATTAGCTTTATGAGTCTGAGTTCTTTGTTATTTTTGCCTCACTGTCATGGGTCTTACTTACATGGGTCTTACGGGGATGTGGTAGCTTAGTGGTTAAGGCATTGGACTACTGATTGGAAGGTTGTGTGTTCGAATCCCAGGTCCACCAAGCTGCAACTACTGGGCCCCTGAGCAAGGCCCTTAACCCCAAAAAAATGCTCAGTTGTATAAAAAGTGAGATGAAAATTGTAAGTCGCTCTGGATAAGGGCGTCTGCTAAATGCCAGAAATGTAAATGTACTTACTAGGGGTCAGCTTTGTGATAATGATGCTGCTGTTAAAGGTTTGTTTTCAATGGATTACTGAAAATGATAACAAATTCTATTAAAAAAGTCACTTTGATTCACCATGTGAGTATGAGTCTTATTCCCTTTGTGACTTGCATTTGGAGGTCTGTGTCACTGTCAGACTACAGATACCGAACCTTTAATACAAATGAACCCTTCTTCTACCAAAGTTTTGATTTATTCTCACACAAAAACACCACTTTACATGACCATCTGAAGTATTAATGTGTCCTCAGTGGCTTCCACAATAGATGAAGGTAGTAGAAAAAACTTTTTCTGGTTGCTACATTTATTTACAATTATCGACTCTTTTCTTCAGGATCAAACTTTCATATAATTAAATAAACGTGTCTATAGGGTATATGTTTTAACTATTCCGAGACAATTGTATAGTTTAATAATATTTGTATTTACCTCATATTCCTGAGAGAAGCGGAGGTTGTCATTGGCTTTGAGCCGCTCAGTATGCTCGGCCAGGTCACAGACGGAGATGGGCGGGTGCTCTCTCATCCCTACAGGACATGACAAAACAAGGCATTATGGGAGTTCAGTCAAAACAGCAATCTGTAATCTCCTGTGATGCTGCATGGTGGTTTGCAAAGCTGTGTGCTGCACACACACACACACACACACTCTAAAACCTGAAGCATACTTTATCAAAGAGATGAAGGCAACGAGAATGTGATACTTAAGAAAGCAGGAAGATAGATAGATAGATAGATAGATAGATAGATAGATAGATAGATAGATAGATAGACAGCATGCATACTTATGGAATCCCCACTCTCAACAGTTTACGTATTGGTTTAAACATAAAGCCCATATCCAGCTGCTGCCCATCCAACCAAGCACTATGCACTGTGCATATGACACGCGAGATGACATAAGCTTCAGCCAGTAAGGGGCGTGACACACAAAGCTCGAATGATCAGCCGGGGAAAGAGAATGGCTGAAAAATCAGGACAGTGGAGTGTAACTCTGTGTTCCAGTAATGTTTTCAACATACCCTTACCCACTTCCCCTATACCCTATAAGTGTGTAGAACCTGTGCCAAACAAGTGCACCAAACTGTCACAAGAGGTAGAGTGTGAGTGTAGCAGACTTTCAGTATAGTCTTTGTCCATTCACATGGTCTGTTTTTGTACATTGTACATCAAGATATTAAGCAGCTAGCTAACCAGGTCTAGTGCTTATGCGTTAGTTTACTAATTATCTAGCAAAGTGAAGTAGTATGGAAACTGTAGTTGTAACAATTTGTTTCTCCATTGGCGTAGTCTGTTCCTTTCAAAACAGGCTGCTAACCAGTAATAGTGGTTAAAAATAAGCAGGTTGCTAAGCAGTAATAGTGGTTAAAATGATTTTGCTAGTTAGCTATGAAAGCAGAGTCAAAGACTGTAGTTGTTTTCTCTAAGCAATATACAGCATTATGCCAGTGTTTATTAACTAGTTTCTGACTAAAATGAAGAATATAGTATCAGTGTAAGATTTAGTGGAAACTATTTTGTACAGTCTGTTTCCCTTGAATTGTATGCATGGTAATATCAGCTTGCTCACCGGCTAGTAGATTTTCTAGCTAATGAGGTAAGGTAAGTATTGAAGTTTCATCCATGTTTTTGTAACTCTAAAATATAATATTGCCCTAGTTTGCACATATCATCACATTCACATCTTGTCTCTTTTTTCTGTATGTACTTTTCACATCTGGTTAATTATTCATGTGTTTTTTGAGCTTTTAATTTCCAGCAGGAATTTTCTGAATCCTATTTGGAGGATTTATCAGTTAGCTGTCAAAGAAATATTTATCAGTTTGCCATAGAAACAATTCCTGAATACAAGGATCTTATTATTATTATTATTATTATTATTATTATTATTATTACTCTTATTCTTATTCTTATTATTGTTGTTGTTGTTGAAATATATTTATTTATTTATATTTTTATCAGATTGCACAAGTATCTTCTGCTACACTAGAATGGACTCAATCCATCATCTTGCAAACTTCACTTGTGCTGCTAAACTAATGGAAATGGCCTCAGGGATTTAAGTGAAGAGAAGTGGAAGGGGAAGGTAATGAGCATATGTTAAAAATGATACTGAAACACAGCATGAGACAAAAGTGTAAGTGACACAGGAAGAACGGATGGACACTAACTTGGAGTGTCTGGACAACTTGGGTCACTGGAACCTGTGGAGAAAAGATGGGGGAAGGAAATGTAACAGCCATGAAGAACCCCACACACTGCTTAGATTTAGAAAAAGAGGAGAGTTAAGAAAAGAGGAGAAAGTTTAGGAAGATGAATTCAACTTGGAAGATGAATTCTACTTTTGGTGATCCAACTAAAGATGGAATTCATATTTTAGGTATCAATATCAGTGTTCAGTGTATTATGTTCTCATGTTGTCCTGCACTAATATTCTGATTGAACCCATTTGTATAGGCACAGTGGGGTCCAAACATCTGTGACCCTTCATGACAATGCTTCAATCTTGCATTATTTCCTCATTTAATGCAAAAGTTTTCATTACACATGATATTATTGACAACAACTTGAGTGAAAAAAAGAATCCTTGAGATATTTAGCTTAAGAGTTATAGAGAGTTGCTACGTCCCCTTTTTGCTTGAATGACAGTGTGCACTTGAGCCCACATGGACTCCACAAGTTTATGCAAAACCTGGTCCATATTAGATCAATCTATCAGCATGTCATCTGAACACATGCTTCAGTAGTAGCGATTAGATATAAGGAAAATCTGACCTTTGATACATGGTCAGTTTACATGGTCAATGTCACAAAACTGCTTTATATTTAAATAGGGAGATAGAAATAGTTCATAATATACAAGATATTGAACATTTACTTTCTTGGTTTTAAATAATTAAAAATTCTTAAACCCTCAGTTGGTTTCCCTCTAAAAATCCCGGATTTTCAGTGTGGTGTCAGACGTTTGGACCCCATATTAGAGTGGATAGCTAATGACTATTATCTACACACTATGCATTCAAACAAATTTCCCTACACTGATGCTTCCATTTCTTACATCCGTGTACTGAGAAATTTCATTTGGAAGTGTCCCTGTAAAGTGATCTATCTCTTGATAGATTTTGTATGTTTTATCTAGTGACACTTGAAGTGTCATTACTTCAGTTAGCTAGCTAGTTTTCCCTGCACACATTAGCTTGATACATATGCTTGTTAGATTAGATCATTTATTTGACCTTTTTCAGTTTGTACAGAGTTTGTACTTTAGCAGCAGTGGAGTCATCAACATATGGCTCTAACATACGCATCTATAGGTTATATATTTACGCAGTATACCTGTGTGTGCATATGTGTAACAACACATCTGTCGGTGGTTTAATCACAAAAATGTGTGTGAGTATGTGTGTGTGTGTGTGTGTAGTACCCTGAGTTTGGTAGTTCAGTCTCCTCATCTCTACGGGATCAGACGAGTGGGCCAGCAGATGGTCCTTCACTCCAGCTGTGTGTTCATCCTTCACTGAGGGAGATGCTCGCTTCCTACACACACATACGTACATGTTTACATACACAAACACAACCCACAGCAAGGGGACTAATTAGAGCACAACTCTACACATTCACATACATTTTATGCCATAACAAAAACAAATACACACAGCTAGAGAACTGCACAGTTTCATTTACACCCCTACACACCTATTGTGTATAACAAAAATGTGTACACAAACAGGTACACACATGTACAGTATGTGTTAATATAATATATAGACTCAAATAGTACACACCGATATACATGTGTGGAGAAGTGACGTAGTGAGCGAACGGATGAGTGAGAAGGTGGAAGAGTGAGAGAGGAAAGAACTGACACAGTGGATAAGTAGAACAATGGAGGAAGGAGAGTGTGAGAGAATGGATACATGTGAGAAAGGGGAAGAATGAGACAATAAGAGCATTGAAGAATGAGGAGAGTGGATAAGATAAGATTGAGATTGGAGGAGTGAGAGAGGGGAGGAGCAGAGTATACAAGTGGCACTGTGTAAAACGAAAGTAAACGAGTGAGAGAGTGAATCAGTGTGAGATTGGAGTACTGAAAGAAAGGACACAGTGGATTAGAGAGAGAGAGAGAGAGAGAGAGAGAGAGAGAGAGAGAGAGAGAGAGAAGACTTACCTCTCCTGTTTGCTACAGCCGTTTCCATGTAGGAAAGAGCAGAAGGAAGACAGATACATCAGAAGATCAGAACAGACAGATATACATAATTGCCCACGGGCAAGTAGTCCTGCCTTCCTCTGGGACAAGTATAGTGTGTTGTGACAAATATAAACTGTATTGTGCCTAATATAGTGTATTGTCATTAAAATAAAACACATTGTGTGATCCTGAAGATGAACAGGGAGGGAAAAAATGTCCCAGAACACATAAACACAACTGTGCTCCAATACCGACATAGACCAAGAGCCAGCAGCATTAGTACAATGACCACAGGACAACGAGGGATTACAACCGTAACATTTCAGTGATACAGAGGAAAGACTGGAGGAGACAGCAGCACACTTCTGCTGTATTAAGCTTCACAGCATGTGCTTAACCTCACAACACGCCTTTTTCTCAGAACACTGCGTCTTACATGAGTACATTATGTCCTTTAAACAACATAACACAAATACACCAACATGAATACTGATATCAGTGACAAAAGAACTGTTATACTCCACAATGCAGTCATGTCACAGAGTCTCCTGCCAATGTTGTGATTTGCTTGCTTCTTTTAGAAACCCAAAACTGCACATAAGGCGCAGAGTTGTATTTTTTGTCTGATGCTAGGCAACAAGTCTTAGAAACATAAATGATGCCTCCGCAAGTATGCTATTACTATTAATAACCGATTATAGAAATGATAAGATTGTATTTTTTGAAAGGAAGGTGACACATACAGTATGACGTATTAGTAGTATTTAATTAGCATTGAAAGAAAAAAGCTGTAGAGGTGCGTGATCCACATAAAGAATGCTGCATTCGAATAAAACATCAAATTTCTGACCAGTGAATAAAGCCCTGTCTACTGTCAAATTAAGTACTAATTGTGACTAATATAGGATATATTGTGATTAATTTGAGATTGTGACTAATATAGCATGTAATGTGACTAATATGAGACATGACTAATATAAAGTGTATCGTGATTGAATGGACATAAAAAATGATTGATGATTGATGAACATAAAAAAATGTGACTAAAATAGAGTGTATTGTGATTAATATGAGACAATTGTTTTATTAGTAGTATTTAATTTGCATTAAAATAAAATAAAAAAGGCGTAGTGGTGCGTGATCCACAAAAACAAAGCTGCGATCGAACATGGAAACATGGAATTTCTGACCTCCGGAAAAAAAAGACCCTTCTACTCTAAAATTAAATACTGAGAACTGTGATTAATATATGATGTGTTGTGATTAATATGAGATGTGATTATTATAAAGTGTATTGCGATTAATAGGAAATGTGACTATAATAGAGTGTATTGTGATTGATATGTGATGTGTGAGCAATATTGAAATGTCTTATGAATAATATTTTAAAAAGATATTGTTACCAATAGAATATACAGTGTTGTGACTAATAAAGAGTAAGTGTAGCCAGTATTTGGTGGTTAGCACATTTGCCTCACACCTCCAGCCTCTGCCATGTGTGTGTGGAGTTTGCATGTTCTCCCTGTGCCTCGGGGGTTTCCTCCGGGTACTCCGGTTTCCTCCCCCGGTCCAAAGACATGCATTGTAGGCTGATTGGTATCTCTAAATTGTCCGTAGTGTGTGATTGCGTGAGTGAATGAGAGTGTATATGTGTGCCCTGCGATGGGTTGGCACTCAGTCCAGGGAGTATCCTGCCTTGATGCCCAATGACACCTGAGGCACAGGCTCCCCGTGACCCGAGAATAGATCGGATAAGCGGTAGACAATGAATGAATGAATGTAGCCAGTATAGAATAATTTGTGAGAAATATATAATATGTATAATAATTGATAGAATATATTTCTATATCCAATAACCTATATAGAGTGTATTGTGCCTGATGTAGAGAGTATTATGGCTAATATGTGTATAATATATATATATAATGCTGGTATCCTTTGTGCATTCTGACTTATATTCGTGGGGTTTGTTTTGTTTTTTGCATTAATATGCTAATCTCTTCTGCTATTGTATCTTGGTTATGCCTATTGCATTAGGTTCTTCTTGTTTGCCCTTCATTGTTGGAGTGGGTATCATTCTGAACTCGCTGAGCTGGACAGAATGGGTTTAATTATGCGTGCCATTACTCTCCCATCTCCCCATGGATGCAATATTTTTAACTCCACTTTAATGGACCTGTCTGCTACTGGGTGTGTGACTCAGCTCTTCTGCTGTGTTAGAGTAAGTCAGTGCTTTTGAAAACGACACAGGCTATTTATACTTTACAGTGGGAACGGTATGGAGCTGACTCAACATACAATACTTAACACACCTGTCTTGGGCTACTGGCCAACCAAACACCAGCTATTTATGACTGTGCAGCAGAGACAGAGTGAGGGAAGGGAAGAGCAAGACAGATAGGCAGAAAGAGATACAATGAAAGCCTGAGAATGACATTCTAAGAGAGAGTGTGTGTGTGTGAGAGAAAATGTGGTAACGCTGACGGATAAAGAAAGTGGAGAAGAGAAAGACAGAAAGTGTAAGGGATCTGTGTGTCTCACCTCTTGAAGAGTAGGATGGCGATGACGATAATGATGATGAGGACGACAGCCAGCACCGGCCCCATCACCCAAAGCATCTCGGGATCTTCTGCATGTCGGGACATGTGCACCTGCACCATGATGGGGTCTGAAAATGGGCTTGTAGCAAAGGTTTTCTACAGCACACACACACACACACACACACACACACACACACACACAGAGAGACAGATATTTTATGGCAAGTCGCCATCATTTCTAAAACAGTCACATCTGTATGAATAAGTTAAAATACCAGGATTACTTTTATCATCAAACACAATTTCACCAAGACCTCATTGTGTTTCAAAGGTAAATCAAGAACACTGGGTTCTTACTGGCTGATAGCAGGAAAATAACACCCAATGTACTTATGTAGTAAATATCAGCTAGCATTAAGAGTCGACGGCACAGAGTGTGTGAACATGATATTTCAGTTTTAGACTTAAGATTTGATGAAACCCCAAGACACAACAATATCACTGTTTCTAGTTCTGTAGCCAAGTAGGTAACACTTTGTAAAGCAGGGAGTTTTCAACCATTTGTTTTGCCAGTGACCCCATTTTAAAAGCATAAAATACTTGTGCTGTACATGGTGCTACTGTGTTTTGGTGTAAAATGGGCTTAAGAGGAGCTCCGGATTGAATGAAGGTTAAAGAAACTTTAATACATAATTTCAAAGTTTTGATTATTATTTGTATAGATTTAAAAAAATGTGCACAGGGCTACACAATATGGCTATAAAGTATGTGGACACTTGACCATAACAATCATGTGCATGCGCATAATTGAATCCTTGTGCATTTTGAATATCCCTTCCCAGATTTAGTTTCCTCTTTGCTGTTATAATAACCTCCAATCTTTTGGAAAAGCTTTAAACTATATTTTGGAGTAAGGCTGTGAAGGTTTGGCTCATTAAGGCTTAAGAGCATTAGTCAGTTCAGGCACTGATGTTAGGTGAGGAGACTTGGGGTTTAGTTAGCATTCCAGTTTATTTCAAATGTGTGCAGCGGGGTTTAAATCAGTGCTGTGTGAAGGCCACTTCACGCCAACCTTTTTGCACAGCGGTAATATCAGACTGATCACGTTTGGGACGTTTCCAGTGAAGGGAAATTCATCCTGCGTTTGGGGAAGACCCACATCTGGGTGTGATGGTCAGATGTCCACAAACTTTGGCCATATAGTGTACGTTATAAATAATGTTTGGTAAAAATCTCAGGTGACACCACATGGGGTTGCAACACCAAGGCTAAGAGCCTGTGTTGTAGGGTGAGAGGGCAGTGACAAGACGATGTGTCCATTTAATTATTCTAATTATAATATTAAATACAAAGTTCCTGTTTCTGGCACAATGTAATTAAAAGTAAAGATTTGCTCACACCTGCTTATAGTACAGAAAAGACTGTGTCTTGCAATGCTGCATTGCTTCCTAGTCATAAGAGATCTCTGTCAGATCTGTGTGGTGATCTATGGTTTATTGTGTCTCAAAATAAAGTTTATGTAAATGTAAATGAGTGTGACTTATGACTTATATCAAGCAATGGCTTTGTGAAAGGGAAACAATCAATTAATGCTGAGTTTCTTTTTTGCTATAATCAAATTAATTAAATTGGCATTACAATGCTCACTACACAAAATGTGGACACACTGGAGTCTACAACTGTTAAATCAGTTGTCCGCTTCAGTACATGCTAGTGGCCAAAGGAATTCTCACTGAGGCCATCACAACCCCTCTGGGCATGAGCAAATCCTTCTAAACTGTTATCTATAACGTTATAGCTTTATATCTCAGCCATTTTTGACCAAAGGAAAAGGTGAGAAGAAGCACTGTCTTTTCTGAAACAGCTAAAAGCTTTTTTCACGTCCACTGATGGTTTGGCTACCCTTAATAGCAGATAGCTGTGAGCTGCTGACTGAACACACACGTACTGAAAGAGCTCTATTACAGCAAGTTACTCTGCAGAGGAAGTCAGACCCAGCAAATCTTCAAAGCTGCAGAGCGACCAGCGAACTCTCTCTACACTAATCGCTTTAGAAACGCCTCTTAGAAGCAGAGAAAGATGGAGAGGAACAGCGGGAAAGAGTGTGTCGAGGGCGGCGTTGACTCCTCCACCCTGCTGAGCGCAGGAGGATACGCATCAGTGACCCATTGTGGATGAATCCCATCAGCGCGACACCTTCTCTATTCCCTCTGGAAACATCAGCAGGAACCCCCCCAAAAAAATAACTTAAAGAAATCCCATCTCTGCAGAGGCATGTGAATCATTAGAGTGCAGCCTGCAGGCTTGGAGCACTGGGGCGATTTAGAGAGACGGTGAAAAAGAGAGAGAGAGAGAGAGAGAGAGAGAGAGAGAGAGAGAGAGAGAGAGAGAGTTCCTCCTCCGGTGAGAGCTTTCCATTGAGACGCAAACTGAGCAGCTCTGCAGAAGATTGCGGTGTGCTTTTACAAACACCTACACATCAATGTTTCTATATATTGTTTTAAGTAGGGATGCACTCCATTCTTCTATTTTTAAAATAATATAAATATCGGCTACTTTCACAAAAGCCATGAGTAAGGATACCGTGCTTTGCTGATATACACTTTCAGTTTAAAATGGAAATAATAGCCCAGGCTTGTGCTAGGGTGCTGATTGTTAATGTTAATTAAACTTAAATAGCTACTCTAGCTAATAGTGCCACACAATAAAGTTTTAAATATAGCTAGCTGATTAGCTTTATATTTGAAGTTTCTTTTAGAGTATGCAAAAACCTGAATTGCTGTGTGAATAATAATTGCTAATAGCACCATAAACAAAATACTAGCTATATCTAGCTAATGTGGAGAATGGGTAAGGGCCAAAGAAAATGACCCCAACACCTCTACTCTCTCATTATAATGCTCTGCCTGTTCTCTTTTATCTAAAATAATAACAATTATATCCAGTCATTTATACGATTGCATTCAAATGCAGTGCACAGGGAGGCACAGTGAACTCTAGTTCTTCTCTCAGCTACAGCAGTCATTAAGAAACCATCACACACACACCATTCTGTCAAAAAGTGAGTCTGAGCCTGCCCAGGAGGACACATTTAATTTTCACCTTGATAAATTTGTTTGTTATGACTCATGTTGATCCACGTGTCACATAAAATTAAGTGGATCAATTTGCTGAGTGTAATTCCCTTTAAACATCCACATGCATAGTGGCTTTGTGCTCCCTCAGATAGCCCATTAGACAGCAGGGCTTTAAATAGCATTCTGTTCCAGCTGTGCTGCTAACATTGGCACTAACTTTGAAATAATGATTCTTTAAAGAAAATATCAGAATAACATTGGACTGATGTCAGACAAACACTGAGCTACTGCTAGACTAATGTTGTGCAAATACTGGCCCAATATTGACTGTATTTGCAGTTATTCACTTCTGCTGTAAGACTTATATCAGCCTAATGTGAGAATAATGTTGGGCTAATGCCAGTCTAATGTTGGAATCATGTTGGTCTAATGTCATCCTAATGTTAGACTAATGTCAGACCAATGTTCATCTAATGTCAGACTAATGTCAAAATAATGCTGGACCAGTGTTGGACTAATGCCAGGCTAATGTCACTCTTGGGTAAATGTCAGACCCATAACTTTTCATAACCACTGTATTCTTAGGGCCAGTGTGAATCTCAGAAACACTGGGCAAGAGGCAGGAATACACCTTAGATGGGTTGTTAATCCATTGCAGTGACTAAGATCAGACTAATATTGGGCTAATGTCAGTCTAATTTCAGATCAGTGTTATACTAATTTCAGCTTAATGTCAGTTTAATGCCAACCAAAAGTTAGCTGAAAGTCAGTGTAATGTCAGCCTAATGTGAATCTAATAGTTGCTTTCGGCTGCTCCCTGTTCGGGGTCGCCACAGCGGACCAACTTGTCCGCACAACAACTTTTTTTAATGTTTTACGCCGGATGCCCTTCCTGACGCAACCCTCCCACTTTTCCGGGCTTGGGACTGGCACTGCATCCAGTGGCTGGGAATCGAACCCAGCCCTTCTGCATGATAGGCAAGAAACCTACCACTGAGCCACCAACTCCCCATCTAAAGTAAATCTAATGTCAGTCTTAATTGTAGACCAGTATTAGACTAATGTCAACCAAATGTCAGTCTAATGTCAAACTAAACTTAGTCTAATGTCAGCCAAATGTCAGACCAATGACAGCCTAAAGTTAGTGTAATTTTGGTCTAATGGCAAGCTAACAGACTCAGTCTAATAGACTACTGTTAATTACTAACATTGGTCTAACAAGCTCATTTCAGACTAATGTTTTGCTAAAGCTGATCTATTGTCAGGCTAATATCTAAACATTGCTTTTGCTGAGATCTGACAAATCAGCAGTCTAATACTGTGCAAACACTGCTTTAACATCAGACCGATATGCGATTAACGTTGTATTTAGACTGCTCTATCAATGGTCTAACACTGGACTAAAATCAGCATAAAGTTGGGCTAAACACAAACTAATGTTGAGCTAGCATCAGCCCACTGACAGACTAGCCATGTACTAGTGTTGTTCTATTTCTGGGCTAATCTTCATCTAACAGTAGACTCATTTTATGCTAACATCAAAGTTTGTCCTAGTCCTGCATAAATGTGAGTCTAACTGTATGTCAAAAAAAGATTATTTCCTCTAATCCAAAAAGCACTTAAATATGTTCTAAGCACTTAAATATTGCCAAGTAAATCTCCCTAACACTCTCGCTAACCTCAACCTCCATACCGAAGCTGTGAGTGATGGCAGCTGAAAGCCATGCGATTTTCTCCGAGGAGAGCATTCACGCTGATCGATTTCATCTGCTCTATCTGATGGAAATGCGTCCCACTGAGTGACTAATGCATGCCTTTTCACTAAAGTCCCATACTTACTGAACCAGCTTCAACACTGTGTGTGTGTGTGTGTGTGTGTGTGTGTGTGTGTGCGCGCATGTGTATATATGAGCAAGACAGAGACAAAGCATGAGAAACATACCATGAAGCAGAAATTGAAAACAGTGATGAGGTTAACAGAATAGTCATACAGTAACTACACTGATTTTCTCCACCTTCACACACTTGATCTGTCCTTTTCTTTCTCTTCTACCATCTTCTCTGAATCATGCTCATGTTTACACCCCTATCCCCAGCATTTTTAGTGTCTTCAAATACTAAAAATGGTTTCCAGCATGAGCGTTCCATCGCGTTTCACAGCAAACTGTTTAACAGCTTTCTTTCTCCTCGTTCTTCTGTAAAGGTTGGATGCAGTTATTCTGAGCCGAATGTTTGATTTCCGCTCTGCTCTGTTGTTGTTCATCCCAGGAGCTTGTTTTGATAAATGCTGCTAATTTACAGTGATGTTGTGTCTTTATTACGTGACAGTATAATTTATCTGAGTAAAATGTGCACATGTAGATGGCCTTCCAATGTCTCAACCTGACCTTTAAAAAATGATTAAGCTAAACATTGCCAAGTGTTTAGTTTAATGTGTAATTTAGAGGATGTGGTAGCTTTGTGGTTAAGGTGTTGGACTACTACGTGGAAGGTTGTGAGTTCAAATTCCAGGTCTACCAAGCTGCCACTGCTGGGCCCCTGAGCAAGGCCCTTAACCCTCAATTGCTCAGTTGCATACAATGAGAGAAAAATGTAAGTCACTCTGGATAAGGGTGTATGCTGTAAATGTTTAATTCTGGCTAAAAATAAATTAAAGGTTTTTTCTGAGAGCTGTGTGATTTTCAGATGTTTTTGATCGTCCAATAAAAAAAGCTCTTAGGTGTTAACAAGAAGGTGAAACTGGACAAATACATTGTATAGATATAGATATAAGTTTAAAGACACAGCTATATACATACATACATGTGGGGTGTGTGTGTGTGTGTGTGTGTGTGTGTGTGTGTGTGTGTGTGTGTGTGTGTGTGTGTGTGAGAGAGACGTACAGAGTCGTGCTCCTGGAGTGCAGCCATGATGAAGGTATGGTACTGAGTCTGAGCAAGCAGTGGTTTGTTGTAGAAGCCACTATAATACCGCTCATCTCCCAGTGTGAAGCTCTCTGGCAGTGTCTGCAGCCTCGCAGCAATGTATGGCTTCAGGGAGTTGTCACTTTGCCTCCTCTTCCTCTTCATTACAGTTGTATCGCCACCAGCCTCTAACAACTAACAAACACACACACAAACACACACACAAACACACACACAGTCGTTAAAGTACATATAAAAGCTGACCAAAAAAATAGTCACACAATGCTGTGTACAGAAATACAGAAGGAATTCATTTTCAGACACACTCAACCATGTGGGAAGACAAACACACAAAATAACAGATACATTATATGCACAGACGCACAGTTACTTAGAGTCCCAGAGAGAAACACACATCCATGCAAACACACACTATTAGCAACTTTGCCTCCTCTCCTATTTGCAACCTCTCTCCACCCTTCTCTCTCTCACACACAAATTAACTTTGGTTCTAACAAATATATGTCTATTCTAATTTAGCCACTCCATTTTTTTTATTATGCATTATTCATCTCCCACCTCAACATGACAACTTAAAACATGAAACTTACACAATTTTCCTCAACCCTATTTTAAATATAGATAATCAGCTAAGACGTGAAGTTTGCTTCTCCAGTTAAAAATATACGTCAGATCTATGTGTAATGAACGTATTGTGCATGAGAAGCATTCAGATTCTTCATTATTAGCTCTTCTGTGAGACACTGGTCTATATACTGTTTGTGTGTGTATGAGTGTGTGCATGTGTGTGAGTCGTGATTAAGGAGCTCCTGAAGCCCTGCATACAATCATGCCATATTTATTTCACAAGCTTGACACTCATTTATATTCAAAACCCCAGACAGTTCAGCTCTGAGAGAAAGTGAGCTCAGGAGAAAAACAGAGTGTGTATGGGCTTCAAACTGTCTGTATTAATAACACAAATGAAATAAAAATGAAGAGTTCTGTAGTGACACAGAGAGCAAGGAAGAGGCAGAACAGTTAAAGAAAAGCTACAACGTCAGCACTGAAGAAATTCATTTGGCATTGAGCTACAGAGAGAGAGAGAGAGAGAGAGAGAGAGAGAGAGAGAGAGTGCAAAAGACAGACATAGAGTCTCCATCTATCTGTTGGTTTTTACATACTACATACTCACATTGGCCAAGAAGTGCAAAACAAAATAACAAATCAGAAAACACAATAACAAATCCGAAACCCCCCCCCCCCCCCCCCAAAAAAAAAAAATAAAAAAATAAAAAAATCCAAAAACACTATGACAATTCAGACAAACCAGAAAAGGTAGGTACAGTTTGCAAATGGAATTCTTACCGCTGATCGGAAGAGACATCTGTCACTCAAGATATTCAGGAAGTACAACAGGCTGCAGCAGTAGAAAGTGGATTGGTGTGTGTATGAACACAGTTCTGCTCTTACAGCATTCATTTCATCGTTTAATCTGGAATAGTTTTGTTTTAGAAACATACCTGCATTCTTCAGGTGTGTTTTTAGACATCGCAAACTAATCTTTATGCCAAGATACGCAATCAGTATATTCAAAATCACACCATATGAATGTCCTTCCTCAAAATAGCATTGAATGAATTTCATTCATTCATTCATTCATTGTCTACCGCTTATCCAAACTATTCTCGGGTCACGGGGAGCCTGTGCCTATCTTAGGCGTCATTGGGCACCAAGGCAGGATACACCCTGGACGGAGTGCCAACCCATCACAGGGCACACCCACACACTCTCATTCACTCACGCAATCACACACTACGGACAATTTAGAGATGCCAATCAACCTACCATGCATGTTTTTGGACTGGGGGAGGAAACCGGAGCACCTGGAGGAAACTCCCGAGGCATGGGGAGAACATGCAAACTCCACACACACACACGACAGAGGCGGGAATCAAACCCCCAACCCTGGAGGTGTGAGGCAAACGTGCTAACCACTAAGCCACTGTGCCCCCCCGAATGAATTTCATTTTCTTCTAAATATAAATATATTATGTTATATGTTATTTTCTTGAAAAGATTTAAAGTTTAAAGTGAATCTCAGAACTCCACACATGTACAAGAAATAATGTTAAATAAACAATTTCCTACTGCTTGTATATCTTGAGTGACAGATATCTCGTTCAGTCAGCGGTAAGAATTCTGTTCGCAAAGTATATCTACCTTTTCTGGTTTGTCTGATTTGTTGTTGTGTTTTCGGTTTTGTTATTTTGTTTTCAGATATATTTTGTTTTCAGATTTGTTATTTTGTTTTCAGATATATTTTGTTTTCAGATTTGTTATTTTGTTTTCAGATATATTTTGTTTTCAGATTTGTTATTTTGTTTTCAGATATATTTTGTTTTCAGATTTGTTATTTTGTTTTCAGATTATTTTGTTTTCAGATTTTTTTTTTAATTTTTTTCGTTTTTTTGGTTTTTTGGTTATTTTTTTTTTTTTTTTCAGATATATTTTGTTTTCAGATTTGTTATTTTGTTTTCAGATATATTTTGTTTTCAGATTTGATATTTTGTTTTCGGATTTATTTTGTTTTCAGATATATTTTGTTTTTAGATTTGTTATTTTGTTTTCAGATATATTTTGTTTTCAGATTTATTATTTTGTTTTCGGATATATTATTTTGTTTTCGGATTTATTCTGTTTTCGGATTTATTATTTTGTTTTCGGATTTATTTTGTTTTTGGATTTGTTATTTTGTTTTCAGATATATTTTGTTTTCAGATTTGATATTTTGTTTTTGGATTTATTTTGTTTTTGGATTTGTTATTTTGTTTTGCACTTCTCGGCCACTGTACATACACATGCAAAAATAATTCACAAAAAAAAGAAAAAGAAAAAAAAGCACACTTGGATGCACATAAACATGTCCCTGTGCTCACACACCTCGTCCAGGTCGATGTCCTCTGGACTTTCCCACTGGCGTGATGTAGCTTGACTCATGGGCACCACCACTATGTAGTACCACCTGCAGGACACATACATTAGGATACACAGGCTGTAAGTGTCAGTCCCACTGACTGAGGCTATGATTCATTCAGGAAAGAGTGAATACACAGAGTGAATCTTTATCCAAAGTAAAAATCTGGATAATTTAAATCCTTTTATGAGATTAGTAATGTTTTACATCAGGGAAAAAAATAAAATGGCCTCTATTACTCAGGTTCCAACAACAAGACCAAGAACAACTCTCTTTTTCCGTGTGTGTGTGTAATTCAGCTGCCTGCAGCAGCTACACCTGGATAAAAATTACATGCCATTTTACAGGCTGAGCTACCAAACGAGACTTATTGATTTTGCATTTGTAAGAGATATTTCTTGCACTCTGCATTCGTTTTGCAACTTTTCTGACTTGGAGCTAATAAGATATTTAACAAACTATTACAAAAAAAAAAAAACTTAGCTTATTTACTTCAGCTTTTGCATTAGTAGCACAAGGCTTTTGTCCTTTCAAACTAAACAGCAAACAGCATCAGGCTGCTTTCGACTGATCAACAGCCAGGGCAGTAAACGCATTTTAAATCTGACTTTAACTTAGCATTGCACTATAAGTTGTAAATTACTCAATGGTTTATACAAGGCTCTAAAATTCGTTGGATTTTTCCCACTGCTTTTGGTTTTATTCAGTGCTGGATGACTAACAGGATGAGCTGAGCGATGGTGCTGCAAAAATCGTTGGAATATTTTTGTGCCATGAATTTTGCAGTTAAGATCCAAACCATGTTCATTTCCATATTTCTATCTAAAAAACATTTTTATGCCATAATTCTGTGATTCTGTTCATGTTTTTCGAATCCCAGAGGTTATAGGGCTCCGGCTTTGTGAGCCACAAACAAGTGAGGTTACTTTAGATTCTGTTGCCGTCTCTCAGTGTCCAGAACCACTGCATTATCTCAAATCCCTGCACTGCTCTAGACAAAAAGCTCTGAGCACACGCTGTGAAAGTAGAGGAAAGTGACTTGTGTAAGAACTTGGAATGAGCATGGAACAAATGCAAATAAAGGAAGAGATGAAGGCTTTGAGGATGGCCCAGAAGTGGACAGTAATACACACTAAAGCAATATTCGACTCCAGTGAAACCACATGCTCATCTTGCCTGTATAAAATCTCTGAGTGTGTGAACACGACACACAGGGCTAAATAACTTAAGCCAGTGTGAGATCTACACCTTTTCTCCTTGTATCTAGATGGCTAGGAATTAAAACAAGATGAGTTTCAGAGTTCCTCTCCTTCCAAACTGGCTGTTTGTGTCACTCCACACTATTGCTGCCTTTGAATGCACTAATACCAAATATAAACCGAGCCAATGCCTCATGTTTTTTCTTCTTCTTTTTTTTTTTTTTTAAATTCTTTATATGCGTCAATCTAAGATCTGTGTTTGTTGTAATTTTTTGGGCTGTTTGTCTCAATGGTGTGGATACAGAGAATATTACAAGCTCATTCACTTATGAAATAACCCTATGAACAGATTTATTTGTAAACCATTCATTGGTGCATTTACACATGAAATATAAGATTCATGAAAATACAGCCATTGTGTCATTAGAGAGCTCCTGGGCTTATATTATTTATATATAAGGTGATAACGTGAGCCTCTAACCGAATTGCTATACTGCAAATGAATATATGGCTTAATTTAAATATCTTCATTATTTCAATTCACAAAACGTGTTCATAAATGCAAATGAAGCAAAAGAAAAAAATTAAAACAAGAAAAAAAGTCCCCCTATATAGACGGAGGAGGAGTCAGTGTGTGTCTTTAGTAGCTGACATGCTGCGATGGCTGAGCTGCATTATTGGAAGTTTTAGCGCAGCATTTTGTCATCAGGTTGTCATTTACAGCTCTGTAAGCTTTGCCTTTTATCACTCAATGTAAATCAGGCTGTGCCATGAACAAGCTTAATAATTTATAGGCCACTGGTGTTTATCATCACATGCACATAAGTTAAATCAGTTCTACTGAAATACATATGTAAATCTGCTACATTTACACAGCTTTATTAACAGGCCCCTTTTGAATCTTCCATTGCCCTATGTGAATATAAAATTAAGCTTTATACCCATGGCTGTCATTATAACAGCCTGCTCTTATAATAGGCTTAATTTTCTTTTACCTTCTAATGAGTTCCCATCGAAGAGGTTCGAGAGAATCTTTCACTTCACCTATAGTCTTTTGACTGCGGGAAGCATTTAAAAGTACAACTAAACACAGCGGGAAGCATCAGACAACAAAAATGTTTCCCAGTGCAAGAGACAACATCTGCGCATAAAATGTGTATCTACACAAGACTAAGAAGAGTATCAGGCCACTGGAGAGAGGGAGAAACACAAACACTGCTGATTGTCATGGAAATAAAATCACCTGTAATAGATCCCTCTGTGAAGAGATTAATCTCAATGGGATTCAGTGGAATTGTGCAGCAATGCTATAAGATAAGCATTTATTTGTGAGTCAGGTTATTTTGGATTCTGCTGCCGTCTCTTAGTGTCCAGACCACTACATCATCCCTAATCTCTGCACTGCCCTAGACGTCTGATCTCAGGGTGTGGCAGACATAATACACTGGTTTAAATCATTTGAAATAAAGCTCTGTGTACAAACTCTTTAAAAAGTCACTGTCTGCACACTGTATGCCAACCTGTGTGTGTGTGTGTGTGTGTGGTTGTGTGGCACAGACCTGATACGTGTGGCGGCGCTGGCCATCACCGTGGGCAATGTAAGCGTGACTCGTCCACCCACAGCAGACTCGTGGGCCGAGCGGCTAGGCTTTTTGTCCAGTAAGTCCGGCGCTGTACGGATGGACACTTGCTGTTGCAGTCCTCCGGCACTGCTGCCTCTGTTCATCAGCACAAATGAATACTCGGTGTCGGGCTGAAGACGGGTGATCAGTTTCCTTCGCAGATCACCCTGTACCTCCACGCTCTGCTGGTTATACAGGATCTGCCAGGGGAGGGCGCTCATGTTTACACAGAGATCCACAAGCTCATCACAACGCTGAGGGTGATGTGACCAAGCAGCCAATGATGTGACTACAAGGGCAGTTGGGTTAAACATTTGTGCTTAAATTGTTACTACTGCTGGAATGTGTCTTGGACGCAGATCCTGGAGCAGATAAAATAAATCTGGACTGAGGCCACACTGAGGGTGTGAGAAGGAGGTGTATTTGGCTTTACTGTGACTATTAATCCATCTGTATATATTTGTTTTGTAATTAACGCACCCAAGGTTACTGGTTAGCTAAATACCTGATACTGTAAATACATGTCATGGTCCAAAGCCAGACATTTAAACTGAGGCAGAGGGGCAAATAAATGGGGGAATTACAGGTAAATAATTAAAAATAAAATGAAAGAAATATTAATTAAGTCTTCCCTTTGTCTTTCTGTCTGGCTGTCTGTTTCTTTCTTCTTCCCTGCCTTTATTTGCCTTTCCCTTTCATTTCACTTCAATGTAATTACCTGCCTTTTCCCTTTTCTCTTCTATATTTTTTTCACACCTCCGTTCTGCTTCTGCCTTTCCCTTTCTCCAATCATCACCTAGCTGGTTACACAGGATCAAGCAGAAGAGGGCGCTCACATTAACACATGGAGTCAGGGTTGGACATGCATGCTGGGAAAAGAGAGGAGTATGCTCTTCTCTCTCTCTCTCTCTCTCTCTCTCTCTCTCTCTCTCTCTCTCTCTCTCTCTCTCACTCTCATTCTGACCTTGGGTATACAATATGTACCTCTGCATTCACACACACACACACACACACACACACACACACACACACACACACACTTGTTCTTTGACAAGTGTATGTGGGAGTGTTACATGTTATTCACACTTTTAAGTATGTTTGTGTGTGTGTGTGTGTGTGTGTGTGTGTGTGTGTGTGTGGGCTTCATTCTCAGTCGAGGGCTTTGTCATGTTGTTTTCTTGTGTCTTGGTTGTTAGTGTACCTGATGTGTGTCTGCAGAGCACAGACTGGATGTGGTGCTTGATTGCTTTTGCTGTGTGAGCTTTGCAGTTCTGAGGATTTCCTCCGCTCTGGTTATTAAAGCCATTTATCAAACGTGTCTGCCTATATGTATGTTATTGATGCAGCTCTGTCTGTTTGATGTGTGTGTGTGTGTGTGTTTGTGTGTATGTCAGTCACCTTAAAAGGCACTTGAGGCTTGTAGGTTTCGGGCACCTCCCATGTAAGCAGTACTGAGGTCTTTGTTGCTGCTTTCACCCCAAAGTTTTTGGCAAATTCTGTTAAATAGATGAAGGAGATATGAGTATATGCTGGAACTCTCTCTCCCTCTCTTACACACACACACACACACACACACATACACACACACATTCATTTTGAGTAGGTGATTTAAATATTAGATAAAATAGGTGTTTAATGCCATCATGCCTTGTTTTATTTGAAAAGGGCACCTTACATTTTACAGCACATTGTTATACAACATTCAGGCAAATTATTTAAACATACGGCAACATTACAGCTGTTTTTTCAGCCAAGCGTAAAATGTGACATCAGCATCCGCCGGTCTCTGTGCAGTTTCTTGGTCTCAAGCTTAGTTTCTAGTGTTTAGTGTAATGAGGTCCCTAGTCTGCTGGTCCTACTTCGGTGTTATTACGATTATGTGTATTATAACCATAACACCGGAAAACCACTTTATAAGGCTGGTTTATTAAAGGCTAAAGATTTGTAGTCACCCAGTCCAGGGGGAAAGTCACTGCCTGTGGCATAAGACATACTCAGACTAAGACTTAACACAAACCAAAGAACTCCATGAAATAAATGGATGACTCTCGTCCCTGGAGCTTGTGGTGTGGCGATCTTCTGTGATATTCAATTTACTTGTTATCGTTTTTCAATTAGTGGACTGTTACCTCGGTTTTATTCTACTTGTTTTACTTTCCTCTTTTTATTGTGCTTTTTATCCTTTCACTCTCTATAACATACTCTATTTATTTATTTATTTGTTTGTTTATTTATTTATTTATCAACCCATCTGCTCATAGCACACATCACTCCAATCCTCCTCCACCATGAGATGTTAACTATAGCAGAGGTTACAGTCATAATTGCTCAATTCCTCTTCAGTGAAGTACATACATCCCAAGACAATAGTACTTCAGTATCTTATACCACATACAAGCGATAATGCACAGTGAAGTGTCCTGATATCAGATGAGTAGGATCAGCCTGAGTTGAAGAATGCCACAAAGCTTCAGCATGCCTTCTCGTTTTTATTTCATGGCTGCTTCAGCATCTTTTAACACTTTCTCGATTTACTTTCTTATATCTTAAAAGAGTAAACGTCAGAGTCATTTTTATTTTTGCCAGCTTGATAGCCCCGACATATCAATAAGCTATCATTATATGATTATAGGTGCTTATATAGTATGATGGCTTTATTCTAAATGTTTTTTTTTTTTTTTGTTTTTTTTTACAAATATTCATCTAAGCACTGTGACATGTAAATTATTCGTTTCTGTGCACATTCATGGAACTTGTCATCACATTGGCCATGGCATAATGATTAAAGGACACAGCAGTAGTCTTTTCATAGCTGTCTGTCCTTTAGGCTGTGTACAGGTGTGTATGTGTGTTTTTGTGTGTGTGTATCTATGTGTATGTGCGTGGGTGTCTGTAAGCACAAGCCGTGCCTGACCTGCCACAGTGTTTCAGCTAGCGCCATCTGTTCTGCTCAGTATTAATAACTGTGTGTGTGTGTGTGTGTGTGTCTCACCAGGCACAGATGTGGCCATGGTCCTGCTCTGAATGCTGGGGCTGAAAGGTCCTGGTCCTTTCCTGGTATAGGCTCTCACTCTGATATCGTAGGTTGTGTCGGGTTTCAGGCCACCGATGCTCATACGTGTCTCTGTTGTACTGTTGGTTTGATTCTTTACATTGTTGATGTCACGGTACACAATATCGTAGCGCACGATTTTGCCATTTCTCTGCACCAGTGGTGGTGGTGCCCATGCTAGAGTGGTTGAGGTGGAGCTCAATCCCACCACACTGAGGTTTTGTGGGTAACCACTAGGTATGTCGTCAGGAGTCGTGATCTAAAGTGAAAAAATATGGAAGGTAAAACATTACATTTCCTAAATCTAATAATCATATATATATATATATATATATATTAAGTGTGATTCCATGTATGGTATGGTTTTGTCCAGACGATAAAACTTAATTTGTGCTTTTTAGCAGATGCTGCTATTTATACAGCAAGGCCAGACATGTTAGAATCGTGCATTGTATATATTATAATATTTTTAACAGAGGTATAATCAAAAGAGTAACCCCTGCAGTTCAGAACAAAGGCTTCTGCAAGCCACAGCTTCAACAAAGCACACTACATTGACAGCACATATGCCTGGGAGAGTGGCATCTGCACCCAGAAGGGGTGTTCCAGATCTGGGAAAAATGTGGCAGGATGCAGATGGACCTCTTCAGCAATGCCAAATTGACTCACTGTCTAATCTGCTTTTCCCTGGCAGGACAGTACAGCGCGTTAGGTCAGGGTGCACTGGCTCATGACTGGCCTCACTGTCTACTGCATGAATTTTTAACACTGATCCTTCTCACAATTCAGCAATCAAACTACAGATCAGACCAGCTTTCAGCCATTGCAGTGCATCATAACAGCATGGATAGCATCTCACTGGAGTCTCATAAACTCACAGCCTCCTGAAGGCAGCTTCGTCCACCACGTTCCCGCAAATATCCGACCTAGGCTTGTACTGAAGTCATGTCAGACCTCCCTTTACAAGCACTGCCTTTATAAGACTTTATAATTCAAACTGAAATGAGTCCCTCTAACTACTGCTTTTTTGCTCGCAATTACCTCAGCAAAAAGAATGAAGAACTATTTACCTGGGTGAAAAGCTCACCTTGCATGTATTGGCTGGTGTGAACTTGTGGATAAATGAGAAATTTCTGTCTAAAGTCATATCACCCACTTTTGTTAAGTGAATTTCGTTCATCTATTGCCCTTGAAGGGGAAGCTGCAGCTTACTCCCAGCTCTTCCCAGTACTGTCACCTTATAGTACTGTTTAGTTCATGCTACCAAGTAAAAAAGCAACAGGTGTCCATACATTTTCTATTTACATGCCCAATACAGAGACACAATATCAGCTACAGCAGCAAATATCAGGAGATACTTGAATCAAGATGTTCTTCATTCCCTGCAAATTGGGTATGACACAATAAAGCGACAAACTGAACAGCTTATTTCAGTCCTAGTCACAACTTTAGTTGCTACCTGCAACGATATGACTTTTAATGTCTGGCATGCAAAAATAGCACAAAAACGTATATCTACAGTATGGTTTATTCCTAACCTGTCATTCTGCCCTGAAGCAAAATAGAGTGCGGAAGAAGTAGCTGATATTGTTGGTGCTTGGAGTGAGAGCACATAATGACTACATTTAGCTTGCGCTCCTAATGAGCTTGGTAGAAGCCAGTTTTATCACTGATTTGTATTTAATTTGTGTTTTAGCTTATTTATTTTAATGTTGCTTCACATCAGAACTAAAAATCATGAATAGATGGCCAAGTGGAAATCGGCAGGACAAGTTAACATAAAGTTATAATAACATTATTGAAATGCATTGGCACTCAAAGCCAGTGTTCACTGCGAGACCTCTTTAACATGCTCCTCTCCATGGCCGGCTCGGTTCTTGGCACTCAGTCTGAAGCTATAAGTGGAGCCCTTGAGCAGCCCGGTGACGGTGAAATGGTCATCGGTGCGCATGAAGTGGCGCGTGATGAATGAGTCTTCATCATTGTCATCTTTGTCATCATTATCATCGTCGTCCTGGCATTTATACTGCAGTCTGAAGCCCAACAGCTCGCCAAACGTCTCTTTTGGAGGCTGCCACTGGATCAGAGCTGTGTTACCCACTGTAGTGCTGATGATCATAGTGGGCTTACCTGGCACTGAGAGAAAGAGACAAAAAGACAGACACAGTTGAGCTGTATATACACTATACATACACATCCGTATACTAGCTTAATCTAGCTAATGTCACATCTTACTTCTTCAGACAATGCCAAACAATACATGCACATGTGAGCATATAAAGACAAAATAAAGAAGTAATAAAATAAAACTTTCACATTCATTTCAAGTAGCTAAAGATCATTATATTCATTAACATTACATAAGTAAATACCTATGTTATCTTCCAGGAGCAATCCTCCTTATGACTGTAATGCCATTGCAATAATGTAACGCCACGCCAGCAGAGGGAGCCCTCTCCCGAGTACTGACTGTTTGCCGCTCCCTCTGCTTCATTGGTTACTTCCTGTTTGGTGGACATTTAAGCAGGGCTAGGCTCTCAGACCATCGTGAAGTATTGCCAGTTTACCTGCCTTACCGAGCGTTCCCATTACCATTGTTTTGCTGTCCTGTGTATGACCATTGCCTGTTTACTCTGTTTTTGCCTCTTGGATTACCCTTTGTGTTGTTGCCTGGTTTTGGACTGCTTTATTGTGTTTCTACCTCTGCCTGCCTCATGTTTACGTCTATTGCTTGCCGATTTGGATTTGTTTGCTGTGGATTGCATTAAACAACTGCACATGGATTCTAACGCCGCCTCAGCGTCTTTACAGAATACTTCGCCACCGATGAATCCAGCAGAAGTTTCCAATCTGCAGGCCGCGTTTGCTTATCAAAGCGGCGTTCTCAGGGAATACCAAGACCAACTGACCAAAGCACAAGTGGCCAACGAATATCTCACTCAGCATTTACAATCGCTACCACCGCCTGTGCCCAGGAAGGTAAGCTTTGCGCTACCTGATAAATTTGATGGTTCAGCGGAGCAATGTAAAGGTTTTCTCCATCAAGTAGAGATCTTTTTCGTGCATCAAGGAACTGATTTTGAGTCTGAGGAGAAGAAGTGTGCGTTTCTCATGTCATTGCTAACTGGTAAAGCGATCGAGTGGGCCGCGGCAGTTTGGGAAATTGATCGCTTGTTCCAAACATCCTACACATATTTCGTGAAGCAACTCAGAGATGTGTTTGAATATCCAGCAGGGGATACTGCAGCTATCCCAGGGCCGCAGGTTAGCAGCTGAGTACGCCATCGAGTTCAGAACGCTCGCTGCCCAGAGTGGTTGGAATGATGTTGCACTCAAGGCCGTGTTTCAACGCAGTTTGAATATGGAGCTGCAGGCAGAGCTCGCTTGTAAGGGTGTGGACCACTCTTTCTCCGAATATGTAACGCTAGCTATCCAGATCGATAATCTCATGCGTAGTACTCATGCTCGAATCAAGTCAGCATCTATGAGAAACATACCTACCCAGCCAATAACACCAAGTTCCAACTCTACCTCATCCGTTGATCCTGCTAATCCAGAACCCATGGAGCTAGGAGCTACGAGGCTATCTCCTGCGGAGCGATCACAACGGTTAATTCATAATCTGTGCTTCTACTGTGGAGGGACAGGTCACCGAAATTCAGGATGCCCACTCAAAACCCGAGGAAGCATCAATGATAACAACCGGGTGAGTGTTGACCATCTTCTTCGAGTCAATGAATCGCTCACTGCTTTGGTTAAGATTACTACTGACCAGGACTCTTTTGACTTCACAGCGTTGATTGACTCTGGTTCTGCACTGAATTTGATACACCAAGATCTCATAAAGACATGCAACATCCCCATCCAACCCTGCAATCCTCCACGTAAGGTTAACGCCGTTAACAACAAGCCTATTGGAGACGGCATCCGCCACCAAACACTGCCCGTGCAACTTCAAGTGGGACTATTTCATTGGGAGACCATCACATTCTACGTAATCGACTCTCCACACCATGAAATCATCCTAGGGTACCCCTGGTTATCTGTTCACGACCCAGTCATCTCTTGGTATCAGGATGAGATCACACATTGGTCACAATTCTGTTTCTCCCACTGCCTGAACAACACAATTATCAAGCCATGTCTAACCACCAGCGTAGAGAGTCCCGAGTGTAAACCAGTCACCATCCCATCATGCTACCATGACCTACAGGAGGTCTTCAGTAAGACCAAAGCTACCCAGCTACCACCTCATCGTCCCTGGGATTGTACTATCGACCTCCTGCCCAATGCCATGCCTCCCAAGAGTAAGGTATATCCTCTTTCATGTCCTGAGACCCAAGCCATGGAGGACTACATCAAGGAAGCCCTCAGTTCTGGTTTCATTCGTCCATCCACTTCCCCAGCAGCTGCAGGTTTCTTCTTCCTGGAAAAGAAGGATGGAGGACTTCGTCCGTGTATCGATTACAGAGGGTTGAATAATGTCACAGTGAAGTTTCGATACTCACTACCATTAGTACCGGCAGCACTTGAGCAGCTCAGGGAAGCCAAGATCTACACTAAGTTAGATCTTAGGAGTGCCTACAACCTCATTAGAATCAAAGAAGGTGATGAGTGGAAAATTGCCTTTCTGACCACGAGGGGGCACTACGAATACCGGGTTATGCCATATGGACTAGCCAATGCACCTGCCGTCTTCCAGTCGTTCATTAACGAGATCTTCAGGGACATCATGAACAAGTATGTAGTTGCTTACATCAATGACATTTTAATTTACTCCAAGTCAGAAGAGGAGCACCAGGGTCATGTCTGAACTGTACTCACCAGACTACTAGAGAATCAACTGTATGTGAAAGCTGAAAAATGTGAATTCCATGTCCAGCGAACGTCATTCCTGGGATAAAATGTTAGCTATCAGGGTGTGGAGATGGATAACTCTAAGATCACAGCAGTTACTGAATGGCCACGACCCACCACAGTTAAAGAACTTCAGCGTTTCCTGGGATTTGCAAATTTCTACCGCCGCTTCATCCACAACTACAGCATCACCACTGACATCTTTGCTGAAAGGTAAACCTTCAAGATTAAAATGGACTGAAAATGCCACTCAAGCATTCACCAACCTTAAGAACAGCTTCACGACTGCACCCATCCTTAAACATCCAGAGCCCAACCTACCGTTCGTTGTAGAAGTTGATGCTTCTAATAGTGGAATAGGTGCAGTGCTCTGTCAGCGCCACGGACAACCAGGCAAGCTCTTCCCCTGTGCCTACTTCTCCAGAAATCTAACGGATGCCGAACGCAACTATGATGTGGGCAACAAGGAACTTTTAGCCATGAAAGCGGCAATCGAAGAATGGAGACACTGGCTGGAGGGCTCCACTTACCCCTTCCAGGTAATCACGGATCACAAGAATCTTGAATACATCAAGAGTGCCAAGAGACTAAACCCTCGCCAAGCACGCTGGTCATTATTCTTTACTAGATTTCAGTTCACTGTAACTTACCGTCCTGGCAGCAAGAACAGCAAGGCGGATGCACTCCCCAGAAGACATGATCCCCCACAAGCAGCATCCAAACCTGACCCTATCCTACCACCATCCATTATCATCGCACCAGTTACATGGGATTTGATGGACGAGATCCAGAGAGAACAGCAGAGTGAACCAACACCACCAGGTTGTCCTCCCACAAAGCACTATGTTCCCTCAAATCTTCGAATCAGAGTCTTGCAATGGGTCCACACATCACTTTGCTCAGGTCACCCAGGTATTTCAAGAACACTTCGTCTCACACAGAACTCATTCTGGTGGCCGTCCATGGTGAAGGATGTAGCAACCTATGTCAAGTCTTGTTCAGTTTGTGCCCAGTCCAAAACACCCAAGGAACTACCATCTGGTTTGTTACAACCATTGCCCATACCCCAAAGACCTTGGTCACATCTCTCTATAGACTTTGTCACTGACCTGCCCCCATCAAACGGATTTACTACGATTCTGGTAATCATTGATCGCTTCTCTAAAGCCTGCCAATTAATCCCTCTGAAGGGTCTCCCCACGGCCATGGAAACCGCGCAATCCCTGTTCCATCATGTCTTCAGGGTCTATGGCATACCTGAAGACATCGTCTCTGACAGGGGAACACAGTTCACGTCACAGGTGTGGAAAGCTTTCTGTAAGCAGCTGGACATCAACGTTAGTTTGACCTCAGGCTACCATCCTCAATCTAACGGGCAAGTGGAGAGGCTGAACCAAGAAATTGGCAGGTATCTCAGGTCATATTGTGGTCGTGAACAGCATCGTTGGTCTGAGTTTCTACCATGGGCAGAGTATGCACAGAATTCGTTAAGGCATTCATCTACTGGTCTCACGCCGTTTCAATGCGTGTTAGGATACCAACCCCCCATGTTCCCGTGGTCTGGTGAACCCTCTCTGGTATCTGCAGTCGATGACTGGATTCGGCGTAGTGAGAGGGTGTGGGACAGTGCTGACACTGCAAAGGGCTGTCAGGAGTCAGGTGATCCAGGCCAATAGACGACGTCGCCCACATCCTCCCTACCAACCTGGACAGAGGGTCTGGCTCTCAACACGGGACCTCAAGTTACGGCTACCCAGCAGGAAGCTGAGTCCAAGGTATGTAGGCCCATTTAAAATCTTGAAACAGATTAATGAGGTCACTTACCAGTTGGAGCTTCCTGCTAATTATCATGTCTCTCCCTCCTTCCATGTTTCCCTCCTCAAACTGGTCCACCCGGATGCTGACCCCAACGTCGAGAACCGGGAGCCACCCCCACCGCTGGACATTGACGGTACCCCGGCATATGCGGTAAGGGAGTTGGTGGACTCCAGACGGAGGGGGGGTCAGCTCCAATATTTGGTGGACTGGGAGGGATACGGACCTGAGGAGAGATCATGGGTAGCCGCTCACGACATCCTGGACCCGTCGCTGATCGAGGACTTTCATCGAGCCAGACCTGATCGTCCAGCACCGCGACCACGGGGACGTCCTCGTAGAGCGCCAGGAGTCGCTCCTGGTGGGGGGGGGGGGGGGGATTCTGTAACGCCACGCCAGCAGAGGGAGCCCTCTCCCGAGTACTGACTGTTTGCCGCTCCCTCTGCTTCATTGGTTACTTCCTGTTTGGTGGACATTTAAGCAGAGCTAGGCTCTCAGACCATCACGAAGTATTGCCAGTTTACCTGCCTTACCGAGCGTTCCCATTACCATTGTTTTGCTATCCTGTGTATGACCATTGCCTGTTTACTCTGTTTTTGCCTCTTGGATTACCCTTTGTATTGTTGCCTGGTTTTGGACTGCTTTATTGTGTTTCTACCTCTGGCTGCCTCACGTTTACGTCTATTGCTTGCCGATTTGGATTTGTTTGCTGTGGATTGCATTAAACAACTGCACATGGATTCTAACGCCGCCTCAGCGTCTTTACAAATAACTAGCTGTTAGACAGTGAGGGATGTAAACCTATTAAATATTAATTAAATAAATTGCCACAAATGAGCAATGTGCTTAATGACAAATTGTAAATACTACATCCACTGCTTTACAGTAGCTCCAGCTTAATATGGGGGAGTTTAAATATGTGCAACAAATCACTTATTAAGATATCCATGTTACATGTTACACCAGCACACCCATACCTGCCCCTGTAGTGGTCACCACCTTGGCTTTACTCCGAGCTCCATCACCTTTAGTTGTGTACGCTGCCACGGTAACGGAGTATGATGTCTCAGCTTGCAACCCTGTGATGTAGGCCTCCTGAGGAAGAAGAGCAGAGAAAATATCAGTCTGAAACACTTTGTGTGTTCATCAGCAAATATTTCATTATTTTCCTGCGTGTGAACATTAAAAGACACCTTTGTGTTAACTTGGTTAACCATACATGAACATACTGGGGGAATATGATGGGACAAAAAGCTAACATCTTTCATTTCTATTGACTAAAACAGTTCGTAACACAGTTCAATTTCAGTTTACTAAAATGTCTGTAGATTTTTGTCAAGCACATCTGTAATAAAAGGTACTAAATACTACATGACAAATACAATGACAAAAATGTGTTTTCATCAGGATATTAAGAGAAAATCTAAACGAGCTGGTAAAATTAACATGAGGGGCAAGTAGGAATTGCACTACGTTGATTTTTTTTGCCAAGTCTAAGATGGCTGCGTGGTTCATCTAAAGGACTAAAGACACATTGCACACATATTAATCCATTACTGGAAGACATATTGTGGTGTTTGTGTTTAGTCTGGAGATTCCTGTATAAGGAAAAATAGACATTCATTATATTGCCAGCCTCCTGATTAATATGTCTCGCTTCTCTCATTGACTCTGAGTGTGTCTCAAATATAACAAATTCGACAACATTTCCAGTCGCTTCCAGCTGCCTGATGTTATAGCATGCAGAGACAGAGTGTGGAGCCATCATGCTGAGTCTACAGAGGAAATGGGTTGGAAGAAATAGAGATATGAATTATCTGGCATCTTTAAGAGGCAGATAAAGCAGGAGAAAGTCTGTGTCTCATTTAACACTTAGGGGCGTCTCCTCCCTCTAATTAGTTTTTTGGAGTTAAACAGTCTCTTTCATCTTAGGCAGATTGAGCAAGACGAGTCAGATTGGGACAAGGCCGATACGGAGAGACTCTAACCAGCATGGAGTTAACCACAGCCACCATGTGTGAGAGAGGAGCCTCTTTATCTGCCTGGAGTGATATCACAGTCACAGCTCATTAATCTCCATATCACAGGGAGGGATAGAGAGAGAGAGAGAGAGAGAGGGAGGGGGGGAGGGGGGAGGGATAGAATGATAGTACTGTACTGCCTACATCTTGGCAATGATGAACTTCTTTTGGTCATGTCAGTAAATATATCTGGAGAGCAGGATAAGGCATGTACCATGATTATTTTTTCAAACCCATTGGAAAGAATCTTTCTTTGCATTGTGAATTGAGCTTGTACTTATAAACTATGAACACCAGTAAAACCAGAGGTTGGATAAAAATCTTTTGTATTTCTTTGGTGAATATCTTTGAGATTAGCCCTCGGGTGCTATATAAATTAAACTTCTTCTTATTTATTTATCTATTAGAGCTCTCAGAAAAACTGATTAAATACAGAAACATATTGCACAAATTCTTCTCATTTTATTCCTTTCCAAATGATAATAATTACAAAGTACAAGAGATCCAAGGACTTATTGGGGCAGGTGTCACATCAATTCAGTTATATAAAGGACATTAACTATTTAGTATAAAATATAAGTAGGCAATAAAGGAAGAAAGTTACAATATAATTACTAGGGCACAGATACAAATTTCTAGAGTTAACTACATGTACTATAGGTGCTATTTTTATATATTCGTTAATGGGTTGATTTAAATATGCATAATGAGGATATATTAGCGAAACTGTGCATATTATTCAAACTTCAGATTTATTGAAGGGCTATTCAGAAATAACAGGAGAGGAGGGTTGTGTTTAACTGAAAAGGGAGTTCACAATCACAGTATGTCCCACTGAAATAATAAATAAGGCCAAGATGAAATACATAAATATACCTTTTTGTACAGAGGACATCAGAGGAGACATCATTTTAATCAGAGGCATAAGCAGAGAATTAAATTAAAGTAAATTGCAAATCGGAGATCAGCATAATTGATGAGTGCTTGGTCAGCTTCTCCTTCAAACTGTCAGCATGTTTAATTTACAGGGAATCACACCAAATGAACATAAATATAACTCAAAATAGCTAATTAAAAGCAAGATATATACACGCACACACATATTACATTAATATGACCTTGATTTCTTAGCTTCATTAAGTTTTGTGCACAATTATTTGTCAGGGCACAATGTAAGTAAATAAAATACAAAATAATATCATTGCAATATAATGAGGGTAGAAGCCATATTGTTAAATTAAACCAATGATTAATGCGATAATTAGAACTTGGACTAGTCATGCAGTAAATCTGTATACTGACAATATGCTACCGTTTCGCTCATTCATATATCATCCTATTAGTCTTGTTATTTGAGTTCATTTAAATGTACATGTTATTTAAGATTTAAATTAGTTTTATGTTACAGTGACATTTGACAGCAAAAAAAAAAAAAATCCTTCTTCAGTCTGCATTTTCTATCCCTTTTTGGGGCATAAAGGCAGTGGTTTATGTGCCACTGAAAAATGCTTCCTCTAACACTTCTACTCAAAAAAAGGCTGTCTCCATGCATGTCATTTAAATAATCTGAATGTGGAGTCCAGAAAATTGCAGCATCTGTGTAGCTCATCTCTAAATACACACCATTTTCCCATGCAAATATTGATGTCAATTTTGGACTTAATTGGTTGATATGCCATATGTGTACAGCCATATCTATCTATCTATCTATCTATCTATCTATCTATCTATCTATCTATCTATCTATCTATCTATCTATCTATCTATCTATCTATCTGTCTGTCTGTCTGTCTCTCTGTCTGCCTGTCTCTCTGTCTCTCTGTCTATCTATTCGTTCAATATACGCCTAAGGCTTCATCTTAGCAACTTGGTTAGCAAACAATAGTTAGTCAACACTCACAGCATCACTGTCTCTGTTGCCATGAATGCAATTCTCATGAATCTAAACATGGTCATTGGTAGTTTACAAAGACAACAAAAGGATCCACCCATCTCCATATTTCCTTTACCATTAGGTCAACAGGTATGGGTTAGTCCTAGGTTTTAACGCTCTAACCCCCAGTTTTAACTAAGCTCTAACTTTAGGTTATAGTCAGTGACGCAGTGACTCTCTAAATTCAATATAGTGTGAATGTACAACTGTAGGGGGCACGGTGGCTTAGTGGTTAGCACGTTTGCCTCACACCTCCAGGGTTGGCGGTTCGATTCCTGCCTCTGCCATGTGTGTGTGGAGCATGTTCTCCCCGTGCCTCAGGGGTTTCCTCCGGGTACTCCGGTTTCCTCCCAAAGACATGCATGGTAGGTTGATTGGCATCTCTAAATTGTCCGTAGTGTGTGATTGTGTGAGTGAATGAGAGAGTGTGTGTGCCCTGCGATGGGTTGGCACTCTGTCCAGGGTGTATCCTGCCTTGATGCCCAATGACGCACAGGCTCCCTGTGACCCGAGAATAGTTCGGATAAGCGGTAGACAATGAATGAATGAATGTACAACTGTAAAGTGAGGCGTGAAAGAAGGAAAGTTAAAGGAATGTTAACTTGAACTTTCATAACACCATTTAGATCCAGTTTCTAGGGCTCAAACCCATGAGTAATAATAGCTATTAAGCCTCCAACACCAAGACTTCTTAGTAAATAGTGGTTTTTAACCAAAGCCCTAGAAATTGTTTACCAGTCATTACCAAGCTCTAAATCTAGTTTATTTTAGTTAAATTTAGTTCCAGTTTTAGTCTCAGGTCAATAAAGGTCTAAATCACGGTTACTCTTTCACTTGTGGAAGCACTGAAAGAAAGAATTTTCTCGAAGATATATTTGGATCAGCCATGATTTGCACTCTTTTCTTTCTCATTCTTAATGCAGGTCTGCAGCCCGGTGATTTCTCTGTGGTGTAATTTACCCTTAGAATCTGACAATGCAGAACTGAAGCAGATGGAAAGAGGATGGCGGATATAACAGCAATTTTACCCATATATTTTCATCCATTCTCAGAAGAATTACAGAGCGTATATGTAAAACTACTCAAAACTCTATGGTGAAGAGTCTGTTATGTTCAGATCGAACTGTTCCATCTGTTCTTAATAGACTGAGCAGGATGACTTAACATGTCTGTTAAAAAGAAACTGTCTGTATCAGGGTGAATGGCTGTGAGGGACTTTACCCAGAAGTATCCGTAATAAAACGCATCCTTTACTTCTATTCCAATTTTAGGTTTAGTTTCTGTTTTAGAGTTTGTGAACAAAGTGACATGATCTGTACTATTCATGGGGGAAGGTTTGGCAGAAAAAAAACTGGATTCTAGTTACTTCTCTTCTACTAGACAAGGACACCAACCTGACAAAACAGGCCACTCAAAATGATTCAGCACCACACACATGACATACCCAATCCATCACACAGATTTGTGACACAGGCCGTCCCAAATTGATCTCATCTCTCCATCACTCTCTCTTACTTGCTCTCTCTCTCTCTCTCTCTCTCTCTCTCTCTCTCTCTCACACACACACACACACACACACACACACACACAAAGCACAGTTCATTTGGCTTTTCAATACAGACAACAGAATGCTTCTATTCATTGATTCATATGCAGGCAGAAAGAATGAAAAAGTACCTATTAAGTCACAGTGACATTGGGAACAGAACCAAGTATATGAGCAAGAGAGAGAAAGCAAGAGAGAGAGAGAAACCAAAGAGATAATGAATAAACAATTCTGAGCGCTGGAACAGGGAAAGAAACAGAAAAGTATATAGAGCGAGTGAGAACGACACATTCCACTCCTTTCTCCTTCACTGAGAGAAAGCTCAAATCTACATGAGATCAATTACCAAGAAATGAGAGACCAAGAGAGAGAGAGAGCGAGAGAGAGAGAGAGAGAGAGAGAGAGAGAGAGAGAGAGAGAGAGAGAGAGAGAGAGCAAAATAACAAAAAAAAAAAAAATAGCGATATACAGAGGAATATAAACATACAGAAATAGACAAAGAGAAAAAGGGATGAACAGAAAAAGATTGAGGCTAAAAGTTATTAAGAGAAATGAGGGTGTGAGATAGACATTAGAGAAAGAAAGATAGAGAATCCAGAGAGAGGTTTAAGAACCAATGTAGATTGATGGGGACAGTAAAAAAAGTGCAGAGGTGTACGCGCGTGTGTGTGTGTGTGTGTGTGTGTGTGTGTGTGTGTGTGTGTGTGTGTGTGTGTGTGTGTGTGTGTGTGTGTGTGTTGTGTTTGTAGGTGTGCAAAGGGTTCTCTTTGCATGCACAGATAAGACAGGAATGCAGATGATGGTAGAAATGGGAGGTGAGAGTTTTATCTGCTGCAGTAAGATGGGAAAACAAAATGAGACGAGCAGAACGGCACACTGATGACTAGCATGACCTTTCAGAGAGATAGATAGAGAGAAAGAGAGCGAGAGAGAGAGAGAGGGAAGATGAAGGTGAAGACAATAAACATAAAAGAATCACAGCTGGCTGTTTCTCGGACTGTATATCGCTAGTTATTTCATTTGGCATTTTTAGGTTTTTTAAAAATTGGGTTCATTTATTTTAAATGCTAACTTTTTTTGTAATGGAGTTAGTCATAGTTGAAATGCACAGCATGTAAAGAATACTGCTGGACTGAGACATGAGAGAAGGAAAATTCAGTAAACTGTTCTGTACTGAAGAGAAATTATGTTAAAGATGACAGTGATGGATTGTGTTTAGTGCAAGATGACTTAACCAGCAGTGTTATTGTTGCTCCCCAAATAAGCCTCGGTGCATCCGTCATCTTGAAAATTTCACATCACAATAGACGTCGATTGTTAAGCAAGCCAAGACTACTAAGGGGAATTTTCGTTTTCATTGGCTCGAGGACGTAAAATACATCTCAATGAATTTCTCAGTGTGAACAAGCTACCTGCACTGAAAGAGGCTAGTGCAATAGATTAAATTGTTAGTCAGGCAAACGCTTCTGCAGTCTGATGGCTAGAACTGAGAAGCTCAAGAGGAGTTTCTTCCCTCAGGCTTCGGACTCCTGAACACGGACATGCCCATTTCACCATCTCTGAGGATTCTGTAAAGACTCATCGACTCCATTGTAATTCTACACACTGCACTTTACTGTTACTGCATGTAGCTGACCTGCACATTAAATATATCACTTTCCATTCTGTAATGTTTGCAAATTCTGTACTATTATTACATGTGACATAAAGGGGGCATTGGTGGCTCAGTGGTAGGTTTCTCGTCTATCATGCGGAAGGCCCGGGTTGGATTCCCAGCCAATGCCTCAACCCCAGCCACTGGATGCAGTGCCGGTCCCAAGCCCGGAAAAATGGGAGGGTTGCGTCAGGAAGGGCATCCAGCGTAAAACATTTGCCAAGTTGTTGTGCGGACCAGTTGGTCCGCTGTGGCGACCCCGAACAGGGAGCAGCCGAAAGCTTATTACATGTGACATAACTGTACATCATGCTACTACGTGTAACATATAAACATGTTCTACCTTACATCCCCTTACCTTATTTATTATTATTTCTCCTTATTACTTCAATTCATTCTTTTTTAACTTGGTTCTTAATTTATTTATATGCACAGTCTAGGAGGAGTGCCCAGATTTTCATTCCACAGCAAGTTGTATACTGTATATAACTGTGTATATGACCAATAAAATGCCTGAATCAACCTGATGTTTGACTACAGTGATGGACTCCCATAAAACTGTGTGCAAATACTGAATATACGAATTACTGATAATCACAAAAGTCTCACCATTTCTCCATTGTGTCCCAAACCACTAATCATATAACCTGCATAGGCCTAAACACTTTCAAAAATGCCTCATGATAATGAGTCCACTATGAACATGTTCTACTGTACTACATTATCATCTCACGTCTCATCAGCATCAAAATGATGGCTACACAAGACTCGTACTATTTCATGCTACGATACGTCATATTGGACTGCAGTAAGGCCAGCTGACTTTTGTGTTTATTACCTGAGCATCGGGAAGTGCTACGTCCAGGATAGTGGGCTGTCCTCGAGGTTCTCCGTCCTCCACACGGGAGTAAATCACCTGATAACCACGGATCTCTCCATGCTGCTTCTGCACCAGTGGAGATTTCCAGGTCACGTGGAGTGCTGTAGAGTTCACTGCGTCCACTTCCACCCTGCGTGGCGGAGCTCCAGGCACTGCAAGAAAGACAGAACGTTACACACACATCTATCTATCTAACTCTCGGTCTGTTCGTCCATGTACAGTATAGAGCTTTTTATTTGCTGCCTGTCTGTCTGCCGTCGACTCAGATTACTGACCAACAATGATTTTGGAAAATAAATACTACACACAATAATATGACCATTTCCTGTTTGCCTGGGGCAGAAATACTGTATGATGCTAAAAACTTACATTTCTGTCATCTAACACCATGAGGAACTCTAAAGGTCATTGCTTTTTTTGTGTTTATATACAATGGGGTCCAAAAGTGTTATAGCACTTATGAAAATGCTTCTATTTTGTTATTTTAAACGACATTACCACCAAGAAAAATGAGTGAAAAGTCGAACCTCAATTATGACAGCATACACTCAAGATTCAACAAGTTTGTGTAAAATCTGACAATCCATGTTTGATCAAATCCACTGGAGTGTCGACTGAACACGTGCTGCACTGGAAGAGATAAGACTCATGGAAAATCTGACCTTTTGTACAAAAGAGCTAACATGATAAGTATCCCAAATGTGCTTTCATCAAGATTGGGACCTAGAAATAGAGCAGAATCTTGAAGAAATGTTGAAAAATGAAACTTTAGTAAGTAATTTTTTTCTGTTTATTTCCAGAAATGTATGAAAATAAAAATATTTATATTTGCTGATTTTTATGAAGGGTGTCAATAATTCTGGAAGTGACAGTGTATCTATGTATGTATGTATGCTTCTATCTATCTATCTATCTATCTATCTATCTATCTATCTATCTATCTATCTATCTATCTATCTATCTATCTATCTATCTATCTATCTATCTATCTATCTATCTATCTATCTATCTATCTATCTATCTATCTATCTATCTATCTATCTAGCTAGCTAGCTATAGCTGCCATTTTATTTGTGGGTGCGAGTAGGAGGAGAGCTCACATTCCCACACACACACACATCAGGCAAGTGTGGACAGGCGAGCTTGTGACCCCCCCCCCCACATTCTCTCTCTCTCTCTCACACAAACACACACACGCACACACGCTTACTCACTCGTTCACTCACTCGCCCACTCAATCACTCGCTCACTCAATTGCTCACTCACTCACTCACTCAATGGCTCACTCACTCCCTCGCTCACTAACTCAATTGCTCACTCACTCGCTCACTCACTCGCTCGCTCACTTGCTCTCTTGCTCACTCACTTGCTCACTTGCTCTCTCGCTCACTCACTCGCTCAATTGCTCGCTCAATTGCTCACTCACTCACTCACTCGCTCACTTACTCACTCACTTACTCGCTCGCTCACTTGCTCACTCACTCACTCACTCAATGGCTCACTCACTCCCTCGCTCACTAACTCAATTGCTCACTCACTCACTCAATTGCTCACTCACTCGCTCACTCACTCACTCAATCGTTCACTCACTCAACCGATCACTCGCTCACTCACTCGCTCGTTTGCTCACTCACGAGCTCACTCGCTCGCTCACTCACGAGCTCACTCGCTCGCTCACTCACGAGCTCACTCGCTCGCTCACTCACGAGCTCACTCGCTCGCTCACTCACTCGCCCACTTACTCAATCGATCACTCGCTCACTCACTCACTCAAATGCTCTCTCGCTCACTCACTCGCTCACTCACTCAATTGCTCGCTCAATTGCTCACTCACTCACTCGCTCACTCACTCAATTGATCACTCGCTCACTCACTCGCTCGTTCACTCACTCACTCGCTCACTCGCTCGCTCACTCGCTCGCTCACTCACTCGCTCACTCACTCAATCGATCACTCGCTCACTTGCTCACTCACTCACTCAAATGCTCACTCACTCACTCACTCACTCGCTCACTCACTCAAATGCTCACTCACTCACTCACTCACTCGCTCACTCACTCGCTCACTTGCAGCTCCTGTGAGACTTGGAGACGGATACAGATCTGTTGTTGATAAGGCGGATCAGCAGCAATGTAGATGTTAATGCTGGTCAATAGAAGAGGAGAAGGCAGAGCAAGCAGCATGAGAGGTTAAAGAGCTTAGTGCTTTGAGATCACCATGGCATTAACACTCAGACTGCAGTTGTGTGTGTGTGTGTGTGTGTGTGTCTGTATGCTTCTTTAAATTGGAATGATTTAGCTTGATGTGTGCTCCTGGCGGTGGTAGTCAGTGTTTGGCCTTCATGGGAAGGATTGGGTGGGGCTTGTGCACAAACACACACTAATATGACCTGTGTGCAGGCAATCAAGAGAACTCTTATTTTATCTAGTTTATTTCAATTACCTAGCTATTAGTCTGAGAGATGCATAAAGCAGACACACACAACCCCACTTCTCTCTTTTTTTCTTTCTTTCCTTTTCTACCAATATGTTTTTTTTTCCATCAGCTAATTGACTTTTGATATGAAATATTACTTTTCCATCATTCCTGGCTAATATAAGTGCTGTGTGCTTTTGCTGAGTAAAACCAATAATAGAGGAGAGAAGAATACATGATAACAGTTGTAGATGTTATCATAGATGTTAAAATGACAGCCTCTAGAAAAATAAGGAGTGACAGTGTTTGACAAATAACACTACTGAAAGAATCACAGATGGCCCAAGTGATAGAGGAAAAGTGACATACTGCAGGCAAAGAGTGAGGCAGGATGAATCAACGCAGGTGTGTGTTTAAGCAGCTCAGCCTCATTGCTCCACCGGTGTGAAAAATGCTTTGCCTGCAGGATATGCATCGAGAATCAAGGAGAAGTGTAAGGAGCAAAGAATGAAAGCGAGAAAGAAAAGGGGGTGTGGCCAGACAGAGGAAGTGGAGCTCATGCTTCGCCATCCGTTGAGCTGTCAGTCAAAGTACTGAGCACACACAGCAGAGGCAGCAATAACACACACACACACACGCTTGCACCTGATGTAGTCCACATGACAGTGAGTGCTTTCACCCTTTGCTCACTAATCCCAGACATTTTGCACAACAAGACACAGCTGCAGTCCTGCAGTTTGATTGTCACACCACATAAGACATCTCTCTCTCTCTCTCTCTCTCTCTCTCTCTCTCTCTCTCTCTCTCTCTCTCTCTCTCTCTCTCTCTCTCTCAGTACTTACCATTTCTTTCTGTCTCATTATTTCTTTTTTCAGCTGTTATTTGAATAATATTCTATTTATTTTTAGTAACCATTTTATCCGGGAGAGGGTTAAAACACACACTCACTTACACTTGGTGGCAATTTAGACCGATCTATCAACAGACATATATTTTGGGGAGTTGGAGGAAATCTGAGAACCCAGAGGATTCTGTGACTCCACACAGACAGTAACCCAAGTGTAGGATCAAACCTGGGACCCTGGAGCTGTGAGTCAGAAACACTACCCTCATATCCCCTCAGGCTCCATACCAGATACCTAAGAAGAGCATAAGAGCGTTTCTAGAGAGTGACAGAGGGTGAACTACCCTGTTACTATAAACAGCTTTCACTGCAGCTTTTTTTCTGTTTAATCTGGAATCAGCTGCATCATGTTCTGCAGCAAGGCTAATAACATGCTAATGAAACGTTCAGAAGGACTTGAAAGAAAGATAAGCATCTTAAAGCCACTCTGGAAAAAGAAGGAGGTTTCTGAAAGATCTTGAAGAGAGCAGACAACATTTTGGGGTCTCTGGAGCAACTGGAAAATGTATTGAATGATTTTGTGTAAAGATTTTTTGTGCAGAATTTGAAGGGAATAAAAATCAGGAGATCAGAGAGATTTCAAGCCAGGAAACCAGGATATGAAGCAAATAGGAGACTTTACAAGAGGCTGGAAGGAGTTCAGAAGTATCAACAGGATAAGAGGTGCTCTGGAATTTAGAAGAAGCTCTACTGAGTTCAAGAGAAACTGGAAAGATTAAAAGACACTTTAGTGACATAAGGTGTTATGGAGTAAACAGAAACATTTAAAAGAATTGGGGGAGGTTAGAATAAGCTGGCGCGCGGTTCAAGGGAATGAAGAAGAAAGGTTTTCTGAAAAATCGATAAAAGAAGCTTGAGATTAGAATAAGTTCTATAACAAGTCTGAAGCAATCAGAAGTTCTGGGCATATTCATCATAAAAAAACTGCAGAGGATTTGGAGTGATTGGAAGGGTACAGAAAGATTTTTGAAAAAAAGAAAAACTTTTGAAAAACTTCAGGAACAGTTGGAAGATTTGTAACGGAATATAGGGAATATAAATGGTAAAGAGATCTTGAGCAGCTGGGAGGTTTCTGAAGGAGTTAGAAATTTTGAAGGAGGTGGAGAGATTTTTGAGGCGGTTAAGGAAGCGTACCATCCTCTTGGGTCCGAATACAGGTGCTGCTGCTCTCAGGACCCGCCCCGACGTCTGTATGGGCTTTAACCCAGACATGGTACAATGTCCATTTCTCCAGTCCCTCAAGCACATAGCTGGTGGCATCAGCAGGGATGTCAATCACCTCGTGACGCTCTTGGTCCTCCCCTGAGGGCGCCTGATAGGCCAGGGAGTAGCGCACAATGTTCCCATGGCGACTGGCAACAGGAGGTGCCACCCAACTCACCTTGATGCTGGTAGAAGAGAGACTGAGCAGGTGCACGTCCTGAGGCGGGGCGGATGGGACTGTGGGTGTGGAGGTCAGAAATCATACATCAAGAAGGAATGGACAAGTTTATGTACATTAGTAAGCAGAAATACAAAATAGAAAATTCTGGTTCATCTTATGTCTTGAATCAGGGCCATTAAGGCAGATTTGTAGCTGTGTACTGACACTCTAATGATGTCTTCTGCATTATTTTTAATGATTGCATGTCAAATAGATGTGATAACTACAGGTCAGCACTTATTTATTACACCTTATGATTCCCTCATTTGAAATCTGCTGTCACATTTATCACCATGATTTAATTCTATGAGAAGAACCGGCTGAACACATTAGATAAATCCTACACATTCTAAGTTGTTCTACTTGTGCACCCCCAAATCACCATATACACTAAAGAACTTAAAGTGCAATTTATGGTTATGCATGTGCAATCCACTGGCTCAATTATATTCGGAAAACCTACAATGATGTGAAAAAATCCCTCATTATTATCATCTTTGCCACCACTGTGTTCCACTGTAGTCTCTTCCACTGTAATGTGTTGCGGTAAGATCAGTGTGAATTTGTCCTGTAAGACATGTCATTATTCGGCTGAAAGTTGGTTGGGAAATTCCCGGCCTGTCTCAATTTCTCAGTGAAATGTGCCCGTGGCTAGAGAAGAAAGGATTTGAGTGTGTACAGGGGTGCTATTTATGTGCTATGTTGGCGTTCCAGTGGAAAGTGGAGCGAGTTGCTGGCAGACATTGACTAAAACTGCACAAATGAATTCAACTGATGAGTCTCACATATCAATCAATGAACTGTTATTTTTTCCCCTACTTTACATTTTATCTGTGCACCATGTTTTGAGCTCTATAGTCAGTGATTACTCTGTCAGTTATTCTGACCTGATTGACAGTTGACTAGTGAGTTTTGAGCAGCTTCTCATAAATCACTTTACAACTGCCACTATTGTACTTTTCTAAAAATAATACACACGCTCGGGGCTAGTTGTGTTGGTCCCCCTTTTGCTGCCTAAACAGCCGTGAACCTTCATGCTGTGTATTCTGACACCTTTCTATCAGAACCAGCATTAACTTCTTCGGTAATTTGAACAACAGTAGCTCGTCTGTTGGATCAGATCACAAGAACCAGCCTTTGCTCCCAACGTGCATCATTGAGCCTTGGCCGCCCATGACCCTGTTGCCGGTTCACCACTGTTCCTTCCTTGGACCACTTTTGATAGATACTGACCACTGCAGACCGGGAACACCCCACAAGAGCTGCAGTTTTGGAGATGCTCTGATCCAGTGGTCTAGCCATCACAATTTGGCCCTCGTCAAACTCGCTGAAATCCTTACTCTTGCCCATTTTTCCTGCTTCTAACACATCAACTTTGAGGACAAAATGTTCACTTGCTGCCTAATATATCCCACCCACTGACAGTTATTCACTTCACCTGTCTCCATTCATGCCTGTTATGCATATATATATATATATATATATATATATATATATATATATATATATATATATATATATATATATATATATATATATATATATATATATGTATATATATATATATATATACACATATATATGCATGGCCTCGATCAATCCCTTTCTGTGTTTAAAAAATGTTTATGATTTACATATTCGTATGCACAGCTGATAAATGATAAACCTTGTCTTTCACTAAATACAGAGCCACTTTTAATTCACCATGGCAGACTTAACCTATGCCTGGACACACTTTAATCTACAGCAGCTTGGCCTCCTGTGTCCTGAGGAGCAGAACTACACTAAAAAGCGACAAAGGCTTTGATAGGAAACATCAGGAGAGAAGAACACACCATCGGGCCTGGAGGATAAACAATCCCACATATGATAGGCAGACATGGAAAAGTCAGCTGCTTCTCCTGAGTGTATTTGGATGATCTCGCCGAACTTTCTGGGAGTTGCCATGAGGCTTGCCATAGGTGCTTTTTATTTTTTCATATTTTTCATAACAAATACCAGTTGCATATCCTGGATTGTTTGTTGAGTTATTTGTCTTAGACAGTGTCTAGCATTAATGTTGTTTTTTATTAATACAGTTAGACTCTACTATATTTTATTTATACAGTAGGGCGCACAATTCCCAGGTTCCATCAGATGATCCAACACTGTATGTAGCTATTTTTCAAGAATTCATTATTTAAAACTGAGATTGTTTAGTTTCCTGTGGGAAAAATCCTAATATAAATCTGAATGTCTTCTTTATACTCAACGACTTGGGAAGTAGCGGTGCTGAGGCTGCTGCAGCCCTGACTTCCTACATTTCTAAACTGCAACTGCTCAATAATAATAATAATAATAATAATAATAATAATAATAATAATAATAATAATAATAATGTAAAAGTATATTAGTATCACGAAATATTTATTATTATTATTATTATTATTATTATTATTATTATTATTATTATTATTATAACACGTTTTTTTTGTATTTCTTGTGGACTAAAATCCTTTTTCTGTGGAAAACTACTTATCTGGCAAAATTGCAAGCACAGGTATTTTAAGTAGTTTTTGTAGTTTCAGATCGTATTCCTCTTATACTAAAGTGATTTTCCAGTGACACTTGAAACAAATATTATCTAGATCGTTTGGGATTGAAATAAAGACAATAGATGCAAAGATCTTTTATGTTTTTTTTAGTGCTTTTAAAAGCCCAATAATGTCCTGGGTCAGTTTGACCTAAACAGACCTAAAGGGTCCAAGGATTAAACAAGGGGTACAAGGGTTAAACAGCCCATGCCAGCGGATTTGTGTGATTAAGCCAATGGCTAGTTTGTATAAGATTGAGAAAATGTTACACATAGTCAGCCTGTTGTTAGCTAGGTTTGAATGCAGGGTAACACCTGACATATGCCTTTTCCTGCTTCCCTTTATATGTCATTAACTCTGCCGCTTTTTTTTACCAATAAGAAGACAATTTTGCATTTCTGTTAGTGATGAGAGGTGGATTCTAGTTCCAGCTTTTGATAAGCGAATGAATAAAAGCGACTCTGTGGTGCTCTCAGTGCACTTTGTCCCTGACTCTGCAGGTAACCAGTGATTCTGCTCAGATGATAATCATCAACCGGGATTGATGGTGGTTTAACTCCAGACAAAGTGCTAAAACACGTCTCCTGATGTGCTCCTGTGAGCATGAGGGGCCATGATGGTAACCCACTGAAAAGGTAAAGGAAAAAGAGAAAGGAAGAAAGTGTGAAGGAATGCGGGAGAAAAGGCACCCGAGAAAGATAAGGGCGAGAGAGATAAAACTGAGAAATGATTGAGGGGCATACCTGGAAATGGAGAGCAATACAGAGAGAGAGAGAGAGAGAGGAGAGAGAGAGAGAGAGAGAGGAGAGAGAGAGAGAGAGAGAGAGAGAGAGAGAGAGAGAGAGAGAGAGAGAGGAGAGAGAGAGAGAGAGAGAGAGAGAGAGAGAGAGAGAGAGAGAGAGAGAGAGAGAGAGAGAGAGAGAGAGAGATGTGGGAAAGAAAATAAGCATGAGAGACAAATAGAGTATGACGAGATGATGAGATGATAGATAATAAGTGAGACAGAAAAAATATGAGAGTGAACAAATGGGAAAATGAGAGAAGAGGAGAAAAAAAATCATGGATGAATAAGATAAATGAATAAATAGGAGAAAATTAGACAGAAAGTTGGAGTGAGAAATTTGACGTTGAGGTCATGCCTCTTTTTCAGCTGCCAGTCAACACATGCACAAGCATGCACCCATGCACGCACACACACACTCCCCAAGCTGTCATAAACACTTCAGTGTGAGTGATGGAGGATTGGAGGAGTGAGATTAGAGTGAGCACACCCGTCACTCTGACATCACTGATAAAAAACAAACAAACAAAAAAAAAAAGTGCCACAGTAACACAATAACAGTGACTGGAAGGCATGAAAAGATGAAGCGTCTGGAAAAAAACTAACTGTAGATAAAAATCTGAAGTGTGCCATTCTTTACACGGCAACTTTTTATATCTGTGATGCTTTTTTGAGCATGACTGTACTGAAGTAAAAAGGATGAATAAATGAAAAAGAATGAAAGTGCAAACAACAGACAGACGCTAGCACAATATCATAAGCATTCACTCAGTCATTTGCATGTGGTATGAAAGCAGTGAAAAACAGAGTTAAAGCTTTTCTGTCATTTCAAGAAAAAAGATATTGGATTGTGTTGTGTGTATGGAGTGTGTGTAAAATGTAGGTGGAATATGTGTGTGCATGTGTGTATGAGTGAGTGTGTGTGTGTGAGGTACTTACTGGACTGGGCTGTGCGAGCCTCAATGGGCTGTGTGTACAAGCCTAAACCCATTCTAGAGCGTGCAGCCAGTGTGAATTTATACAGAGTGTCAGGCTTCAGGCCCTCCACAGCGTACGAACCAGCTGGGTCAAAGGTCACGTGGTTCTGTAAGAGATATACAAAATTAACAACACAGTTATTGCCATTAATAGTATTACTCATGTTAAAATAACAGCTCAGGCAAAAAGGTAATGTAGCTTTGAGAAAGCTCGTAATAAATTTTATTCACAAATTGTGATACTGTATGATGTTAGGAATCCCAAAAGCATGTCTATTTGAAATACATGAAATACATGATGTTATTTATTAAGGTGTGTGTGTGTGTGTGTGTGTGTGTTAGACATGTGTGTTTAGACATGCAAATCTCTCCTGTTATACTATACTAACATAACAAAATGTGGAAAAAGTGAAGCGCTGTGAATACTTTCCGGATGCACTGTACACTAGCGATGCAATTCTAGTGCAAAGAGACATGCACCAGACATGACCTGCTGTCTGAGTACAATGTGTGTGTGTGTGTGTGTGTGTGTGTGTGTGTGTACCTTGTGTTCAGAGTCACCTTCCCAGTAGGTGAGCTCATATTTAATAATTTGTTCCTGAACAGGCCAAAGCCAACGCAGCATGATCCGAGTGTCAAGCTCCGCCTCTGCCTCCAGTTCACTTGGCTGTGCTGGAACTGCAGAAACCCACAGTCAGTCTCACACCTTACACACACACCTGAGCTCTTAGGGTCCTGACACACTAATCCAGTTGCAAGCTGTTAGGTGCCTTCAACACACTTACACACTCACTCTCACACACCCATACACTCTCTCACACACTCTTTCACACACACACATATTCTCATTTATCTTCACACTATCTTACACTCTCTCACTCACTCTCTTACACTCTCACTCACGCTTACAGTCTCACACACTTACCACACTCTCACACCCTCTCTTACGCGCTCATACGCCCTTACACATGCTCACACAAATTCACACACCCTCACACTCGTTCACTCACACACACACACCCTCACACTCTCTTACATACTCGCTCACACACTCTCACTTATCTTCATACTCTCTTACACTTCCTTACTGACCCTCACACACACTTTCACTCACCCTCACACTCTCTCACACACTTACCACACTCTCACACCTTCTCTTATGCCCTCATACTCCCTTACACATGCTCTTACAAATTCACCCACCCTCACTCAGCCGTGTCTGTCTTACCTCCCTGTAGTGTTTTAATCTGCAGTGTCTGGGATGGTGGTCCGTCTCCCACAGCTGTGAAAGCTAGCACACGCAGGCTGTAGGTGGTGCCAGGCACCAGGTTCGAGATTGTGGCCAACTGTGCAGCGTCAGCTGTGTTGTGCTTGTACCAGGCACTGAGTGGCGTGTATGAATGTGTATCGTGTGTGTAATATACTCTGTAGCCCCTGATGAGGCCATTTGGCTCCTCAGGTGGCTCCCACTGCACCAGCGCTGTGCTTGAGCTCAGCATCCTGGCCCGCACCTTCAGTGGAGGAGAGGATGGTGCTTGCTCACCAGTCCGCGTTTCCACAGAAGTGCTAGGCAGGCCACGCCCCACGTTGTTCACTGCCATGACACGGAACTCGTATGGAGAGAATGGACTCAAGCCACCAATGCTGTAGCGTGTCGATGCCACACCATCCACTTCCTGGAAACCACCATTGTCAGTGTGTTTGGCACGATACTGGATGACATAATATGAGACTGGCTCTGGGTTCCCAGAATCCCATGTCAGAGTCACGCTGGTCGCTGTGGTTTCAGTCACCATTAGAGAGATGGGAGGGCGAGGGAGGGCTGGAACACACATACACACAGTGAATTAGAATGGTGTTATGGAGTGTACAAATATTACAACCATTAAAGTCTGACTCTTATAATGATTTATTATTTTTGCATATAGGATAGAACATCTTGAACGTTTAGACCCTGCAACCCTGTCACAATAAATCCTTTTTATGGAGTTTATCTCAATCTAAAAGGTCTTCCCTCACAAATGATGATAAATTATTTATACTAATACTGATTTTAAACAGCAAACACTTCAGCTTTTCAGTATTTTTTTTTCAAATGCACTTAAAGGTCCTTTGAACTTCTGTACCTTACAGTAGAAAAAATGTGCTCCAAGTTGGTTTAATTGCAATGTTTTTAATGCCATTATCTGCCACTGAAGTGCAGCCACTGCGGTCTCTGTCTGCAGGTCATCCACTGTGCATTTGACATGAAATGCAGAGGCATTACTCTAAAAAACGTCTGGTAAACACGGCCATTATCATCACTTTGGCTCGGGGTAATGGACTGCAGCTCAGAATACTGTGTTTCCACAGGAGAGCAGTAAAGTGCCTCTATTGTAATAAAATTGCAGGAGAAAATGACTCTAAAGCGTTGTTTTTTCATGCTGCATGTGATTGTGCTGCTGTCAGAGGCCCGGATGGATGTGTAAGTGTACAAGGTAATGGCGTTAAAAAAGGGTGGGAGAAAAATGCTGGAAATGCCTAGGTTTATAGAGCTTAGGTCTCTTCTCTATGTAGAAAAATGCACCAATTCCATCTGCTGCCTGCGAGAGGTGAATGAGGAGAGCAGGATGAAAAAAAATAATAAAACAGCACAGACTGGATTAGCTGTGTGCTAAGTGATGCCTAACTAAACCTGCAAGATTTATAGTGAATCATTTACTTTTTTCGCATGAAACCCTTCCTGGCTTTTTTCCATAGAAAGTATAACCATGTCTTAAAGTCCAACAAGGGTCCACAACAAAGGTTATGTTTTATTCACACTGGAAAATCCTCATATAAAACTACCAAAATAACCTTATAACGCATCATTTACCAAATGTTCTTGATTATAAGTTGCTAAGAAAATAAGACACCCCTAACAAATTATGTCTGCTTAGAAGAAAATGAAATGCTGCTTCGTTGTATTGATTTTTATTTATAGTGTGTGGTTTATTTTGTGGGTTATGCCTCTGAGACATCATCCATACTGCATTCAATAAACAGAAACACACTACTTGAGGACACACTGCATTAGTGAAGAATGATGAGGTTTAGATGAGGTACTAGAGGTTCACCATATCTTAAAAATAAATAAACACTTTTCAAAATTTGGATTAAATAAACAAGATGTCTGACTCAGACATCCGACTTTGACAGAGCTCAGCTAATCTGTTTCTAACTGTTCTAACCTAGTTGTGTAACTGCAGAATGCACAGTATAGTGTGTGTTGATCACCGCGATCCGCTGGTTGAACGTGATCATGTGACCAGCATGCACTCTATATATTATAAATGTATGGGCTTCACAGATTGGGACCTCAGCTGCTCAAACACTGCTACTGCATTACAGGCATCACTAGCAGAATTTCCACAACGTGAATTGTACATTTCCACAATCATCACATTTTTCCATTGTAATGCATTGTTACAGAGATTTAAGGGTTTTCGTATCATTACAGTACAGAGGCACTGCTTTATTTGGCTTCACATAATACATCATAGAGAAAAATCAAGACGTGATCGAAATATAGTGTTAAAAAGCAGCATCAGTGATGATAGATTGGATTCAGCATTAAATATTAAGACATTTGAGAAATGCAATTCAACAAAATTGCATTTCTGATTACTGCTTTCTTCTAAAAAGACTGATGTCAGTCTTTTGATCGGAATACATTAGAGTATCTTCATATAAAAAGAATTTCATTTATTAAAAAAAAAATCACTCCTTTACTGAACTTGCATTTCTTATTTTCTGAAATTCCCGAGCTTCACGATGGCCTCTTGTTTGACAATTTCCACCATTTTCCACTGTCTTTAAACTCCGTTGCTTTATGCAGAGCCATTTATTAGGCAGCACCAGGCCACTGTGTATTATGGCTGCATCAAGCCGCATCTGTCTGCGTCTCCTCATTTACAAACATCTGGGTGTAAATCTTTTCATCCCTACTGTAGCTGTAACAATAATCCAGCTCTTTGAATCCCAAAATGATTATAAAAACCAGATGTCTAATGCCAACATGTGACCCAAATTTCAGCACGCTCTCTTGTTTTGGTGTTTAAACCTCAGAGGCAAGAACGAGCATGTCTGTGCCACGATCCAATATTGTTTCCATGAGATAAACAATGCAATAAGTTCGGCTCGTTCTCATCAAGGACCAGATTTAAATAACACCTTTAATTTGGCCGGGCAGCTTCACTTTGATTCAGGGTGAAAAACTATGCTCAAAGAAGGAGGCAGCAAAATTATTCAGTTATTCATCACTCTGAAATGATATTCCTCATATTTCAACACTGATGAAAGATTGATGAGCTGATAGCACGTGCTGTGTGGTAGGGAGCTGTGGGAATCATACAGCCTCCATTATTAACAAGACATTTGTGCAGTATCGCAGCTTCAGCTTGGAGAGAACAACATCAGAGCTTAGAGAGCAGATCGGGTCATCTTTCCCATCACAGTCGGATGAACAAGTACGTGCTTAATCAAATGTTGTGTTAAGTCAGTGGCAGGTGTGTCTGATATGTCTTCTCTCCTATTCAACCTATGCCCCAAAAATTCTTATTTAAACTTCTGACTACAACTGAACATCACTTTTACAAACAAGTTTGTCTAACAATGCTTCACATAAATTCATAATTTGCATTTAAAATAAGTTGAGTGTGGTCTTTTTGAATGAAAAAGAGAAAAGGATGATAAGGCAAACCTCATTATTTTGGCAAATGAGAGGACTCACAATGCCTCAGGCCACCAGTGAGACTGTAATATAGCAGCAATATAGTTAGTTAGTGTTAACTAAGTACCACAGCAACTCACCAACCTGTCATGTCTGCTACTAAGGTAAACACTCTAAGTGAACAATGTTTATGAGCTCAGTTGTGTGAGTTAGAGTTATAGGTTACTGGCTTTTTATGAAGCGACATTTTCTAGACTGGTGTTTATGTTGTTTCTTTGAGTACAAGGAATGCCTTGTTTGATCAAAAGTATTCATGTCTATGCATTTTTATATATATATATATATATATATATATATATTCTGACTGTTGCCCGCAGGCTTGCTCATTAGGATAAAATAGGGATAAAATAGTTTAATAATTTAATTTAATAGATCTTTTTTCTCCTTTCTCTGTTTCTGCTTTGAGACAATGTCCATTGTAAAAGGTGCTATACAAATAAACTGAATCGAGAAATTTAATTGAATTGAATACTTTTGATCAAACAAGGCTTCCTCATATGACTTCCATACATATATGAATGGAATTATACTATTATCATTCATTGTCTACCGCTTATCCGGACTATTCTCAGGTCACGGGGAGCCTGTGCCTATCTCAGGCGTCATTGGGCATCAAGGCAGGATACACCCTGGACGGAGTGCCAACCCATCGCAGGGCACACACACTCTCATTCACTCACACAATCACACACTACAGACAATTTAGAGATGCCAATCAACCTACCACGCATGTTTTTGGACTGGGGGAGGAAACCGGAGTACCCGGAGGAAACCCCCGAGGCACGGGGAGAACATGCAAACTCCACACACACGGCGGAGGTGTGTGTGGAGTTTGCATGTTTGCATCGAACCCCCAACCCTGGAGGTGTGAGGCAAACGTGCTAACCACTAAGCCACCGTGCCCCCCATACTATTATCAGAGTTATTATATTATATTATAATAGTATATTAATCCTGTTTGTGTGTTTTGTGTTTGTGACTTTTACCTTTTACGATGATTTGCGCCGTGGTCTCGATCATGCCCAGCGAGGACATAGCCACACAGGTGTAGTTTGCTGACTGGCGGATGTTGGTGAGCTCCAGTACGTTGCGTCCAATGGGCATCTCCTCTTCTTTGGTCAGCTCTGTTTCACCTTTCATCCACTTGACAAAAGGCATTGGGGCGCCGACTGCGACGCATGTGAGGTTGATACTGCCACCAGGCATCACCTCATGATTGGTGGGGGGAATGGAGAAGCGTGGTGGAACTCGCCTGACTGTTGGAGGAGGACAAGAGGAAGTGAACACAGCAAACAGTATACAGGACATGCAGCCTTACTGTGGCATGGCTCTGACATGCTAAGACAAGTAGCCTTTTTTTTATTTTTACTGTTACTATTTTAATAACATTATAGGAAGCCTGTATTTAAGTTAAAAACAAGTTGTTTAGTGATGAAGAAACTGATATTGTGCTTTTTAATATAAAATGATGTCTCCTGGAAAGCATTAGAATAAAATTTTTTCAAGTTATGACTGATGATAGCTATGTCAATTCCATCACGCTAGGTTTTTTTTTTTTTTTTTTTTTAACAGTACAGAGCTTAATCTTCCCATTAGACTTTTATGAACTTTGTCCCATTAGGCATATTGCTCCATTTTAAAAACTCACTAATGAACATCCAAATACAAAGAGCAAACGTTAACTGGACTAAACAATAATGTAAAATGCAAGGTTCTGCAGTTCCCTGAACGCTGAGTGGATCTTGTTAGCTCCCCAGAGTTTCTGTAAAATACTGCCAAGGTTTACACATTCTAGGTGTTTCTGAATGGACATACTGCACTCTGTGGTTCTCCTGAGACACTGTATTGCTTTCTGTATTACGAGATTCAGTATCTTATCTTCGGAGATTGAACTCAGGACTGTACTTGCTTTGGGATACATGTCGGATTATGATTAATGAGTATTTCTGGCTATTTGGTTTGAAAGATTTTTTTTAATCACTGGGTTTTTTCAATGCATAAGAAGCCCAAATAGTCAGCTTGAGCATGACAACATGAGCCATTCTGGCATTAAAGAAATTCCTCTGTATTCCAAAAAACATGCCAATAGGTACATTACTGACTCTGAGGTACATTTCAATACATCCTATTCAACACACTGCATCAGTCTACCACTACAGTCTAATCTCTGCGGATGATTTAACATATTTGATACAGCATGTGGTCATAAGTATGTGGACAACCGAACCATGGGCATTGGAGTTGGCCCCTCCTTTTGCTGTTATATTAACCTCCATTCATCTGGGAAGGCTTTACACTAGATTTTGTAGTGTAGCTGTAGGGATTCAGAAACAGAACATTAGAGAGGTCAGTTAAGTAAGAATGCCTGGCATTGCAGTTCATCCTAAAGCTATTTGGTGGAGTTAAGATCAGGGCTTGAGTCGCTTGATTTCCTACACTCCATCTTTGTTAAACCATTTATTTACTGTCCTCACATTGTCAGGAGCATTGTCTTGATTAACCACGTTTGGTCCTATTTGGTCTCTTCCTCTGAAGGGAAATCTTAATGCTACAGTATACAGTACAAAGAGATTTAATAGATTGTGTACTTCTGACTTTTGTGGCAGCAGTCTGAGGAAGAACCACATAAGGGTGTGATGGACAGGTAAACTGTCTCTGATTCAATGAATCAGGTTCAACAGCTTTGATAAACATGGCCATAGACAAATAAAATCTATGTATCAATTCTACTGAATTAAATATATAGATTTAATTTCTCAAACCTGCTTTGAGCCGCCTAATTCAATGCACACAACATAGACAAACCTGATTTGACAGATTTACTACATCTAGTGTAACATACAGTATCTATTCAGCACACAATATACAACACACTCAGTTTGACATATCCAATTCAATACATCTGATTTAACACATTTAAGTGAAAACACACAATCTAATAAACTCAGTCCAAAGCATCTGAGTCAACCCTGCCAAGCTTCCTGCAAAGAACAGGCACACAGCGCTCATCAAGTACATTAGGAGACTATGCAGAATATTTGAAGTCGGTTTAAGTTTCCAAACCAGGTTACAGATAACGGATAAGAGTTCCTAAATTTAGCAAACAAAACAAACAAACTAGTTCAAATTAAGCGAATGCATATCTGCTTCTTTAAAACAACATATTTAATTGATTTATATCTGTTAAGTTTATTCACTTAATTTGTTAATTTCTTCAATAATTATAATAATAAAACTGTCTTCTATCCATTTTTACAGAGGTACGAGTAAACAGAATGAAAAATCTGCACGTCTGCATTAGCTGCTATTTCTTTAAGTAGGGCCTAAACTGATATAGCATGGCCAAACTGGGTTATAGACAGATCAGGAGGCAAAGCTATTATTAATCGTCCACGTTTACGTGACATGAATGCCATTTTACATTGGAGGGTTTTTTTATCCCCCTGAGGCGAAGCAGAACAGAGAGGCATTCGTGATAGTACAGCAGCTGAGACACAGCGGCGCCTTATCACCTGCACCTGGCTGTGCACCATAAAAACCCAGAAAGTGAAAACTGAGCTGTTAAATGTCACTTTGTTAGGAAGTTTATCCACCATGGGAGATTACACAAAGCATTGCCTGTCTCACAACCAAATCACCTTCTAAATATGTCTCTCTATTGGTTTGGTGCATATCTCATTTTCTCTTTTTTTTATGTTCAGGTCAACGTTTCTATTTCTGTTATTCATGTTCCATTCCCATTTTTTATGTTTGGGTCATGTTTTCTATTTTTATGTCTAGTGCCATGTGCAATTTTTCTCTGTTTATGTGTAGGTCAGTGCTCATTTTTTACCTATTTTTATGCATTTTTTATTTAATTTAATTAATTAATTTATTTTTAATGCCCAATATCTCTTTCTTCACTGTTTTATTTCTGGCCATATTTCAATTTTTAATATTTGTTCCTCATTCTTTTTTATTTTCCTTTTTTTATGTTCAGGTCATGTTGCCTTCCCCATTTTTATGTTTGGCCAAGTGCTTTTTTCTCTTTTTTTATGTTGGGCCATGTTGCATTTACCCTTTTTTATGTTTGGCTTTTTTATGTTATATCCTTTTTTATGTCTGGGGCATGCCACAGTTCCCAATTTCTTCTTTTCTCCATTGCTTATTTTCCCTTTTTTTTAATCTTTTGGAGATATTAGCTTTACCTATTTCATATTTGACCCAATGTATCTTTTTCTCCTTTCTACGTTTAAAGCTAGTTGCTTTACTGCTTTTTATATTTCTCTTATCCTTTTTAATTTTAGCCACATGTCTTTGTTTCTGTCTATTAGTTTTGGATGACTTATTTCTCCCATTTTATATTTGGGCCATATTCCTTGTTTTCTTTCTGCATGTTTGTGTTATAATATGTAGGCGATTTTAAAATGTTCTTGTGTATATGAATGTATGGGTCTGGGGAGAATTATTTTATCTCTCAGAGAGAAAACAGGCAGCTGGAGGTACTAGTCAGTGTGTGAGACAGCCCATAGTCTCAACACACTGGCTGGAGGGTTGGGGAGGAAGAAGAGTCCATGTTAGTCCATGTTAATTCACATTAGTCATCATACACACAAAGGACAGATGTTACCTATGGACATCATGGACATGGAGGATGGTCATGTTATGATGGCTGAGTTTTATTCATTTCAGTGAGTTAGAGAAGAGAGTGTGGTGGCCCAGAAGAATACCACCATCTCGTTTCGCAAAGGGAGGGGTTCTGTTAGAAATGCAGACACACACACACACCAGTCTAGTGAGCATGCTACAGGAAGAAGAGAGAGAAGGAAATGTTGGAAGGAGATGCAGAAATTTAGAGGGACAGGTGGTGGTCCAGACACACACACACACACACACACACACACACACACACACACACACACACACACACACACACACACACACTTTCTCCGGCATGTCAGACAGCAGCAGCACAAGCAGGAAACAAAACAGCCTAAGCCACAATCAACAGAGCATGCACCTGTGACTGAATAAATGGGTGGATAAATAAATAAATACAAGCAAAACTGCCCATTAATGGAGAACAAAACAACAGAAGCAGTCTGGACCCCAGTCAGATTGACAGAAATGAAAATTCCCCGCATTGATCAGAAAACAACCTTGATGCTCAGATAGCAGGGCAAAACAAGCCTCGCTTCGAGCAATGACTGCAATTTCCAGGAGATTTCAAACTACAGACTAATGCCACAGAGACCATATCAAATGTAAAATCATGAAGCTGACATAAACCAGCGGGTCTGCAATGATGCGATAAATCTAAGGACAAATAGAGAGGAATATTTAATGAGTGCACTAATACAGAAACATGGTGGCTTTAACCCTTTAAAGCCTGTATTTATCTTTTGAGTTTAAACCACAGCACTGTCAAATTCTCTTTATTCATAACAATCACGCTGTCCTACCACTGATCTGCATTCATATATACACTTTTATTCCATTCCATTGTCTGTACCGCTTATCCGATCTATTCTCAAGTCACGGGGAGGCTGTGCCTATCTCAGGCATCATCAAGGCAGGATACGCTCTGGATGGAGTGCCAACCCATCACAGGGTACACACACACACTCTCATGCAAATCACACACTACGGACAATTTAGAGATGCCAATCAACCTACAATGCATGTCTTTGGACTGGGGGAGAAAACCGGAGTACCCGGAGGAAACCTCTGAGGCACGGGGAGAACATGCAAACTCTACACACACAGCAGAGGTGGGAATCGAATCCCCAACCCTGGAGGTGTGAGGCAAACGTGCTAACCACCGAATCATCATGCCACCGTGCCCCCCCCATACACTTTTATATTTTCCCATATTTTTCTTCACTCTTCTACTTACATAGAAATGTGCTGAAGTCATTCAAAGCAAGGGCCTCTACATTTCCTACTAATTTTTGACAGCTATAACCCTCAAAAATGTTAGTTTGTGCTACACTGGTTGCTGTTCTCTAATTCTTATCACGTTGTTTCCATAACATAAAGATTTTTGTGAAAGTGCCTTGGTTATTTTGTAAAACATGCTAGCAGAACAGCGATATAGCCCATAGCTAATATTGCTTTAGATTTTTAGAAATGAAGATTAACAATATTTCTGTTTAATATGTTGTCTAATTTTGATCTCTACTGTATATATTTTATTCTTATTAATTTGTGTTTCATGTCTCTGACAGTCAATAAAACAATGTACAGTGTACAGTTGAATTAGAAACTAAATTAGAAATTTCAATTCTGAAATCTGATCTGGTCAGAATGTGTTGATTAATCTTCAATAATATCATAGATTTGAAAAGTTCCACATATAATTCAAAAGATTGTTAGATTTCATTCTAGCATGTAGTTTGTGATCCATCAGAGCCCTGGCTTTCAGAAACAGATCATACAGCATATGTACTCCAAACCCAACCAGAGAGACAGCCTTTCTCTCTTTACTTGTCCCAGGATTGTTTTTCAAAGCTGGAGCCAGGACCAACACGACTCCTTCCAAATTAAACAATCAGTTCTTCTTTATCCGGCTTAAACACTTCCAAACTCAAAAGGCTCTTTGGCTTTTACTCACAAGATAATAATATGTCCCATCCTCAAACGCTCTAAGCTATGAAAAGAGAGGATAATTACAATCTCTGTAATCGGGAGACTCATCTGTAAACAAGTTATTGCTGTTTGACCTTGGAGATTCAATGCCTTGTGACATTGCAAAGGCGCCCTGTTTATGTAAATGGAGAAATAACATACTATAGGCTAAACTTTTGTACATAGTAACTGTATATATTTACAAAAACTGTCGTGCCTACAGCTCTAGGTTAAAGTGAATGCTAGAACAAAATATTACAGACACCTATATGCCTGTCTACGCTTAAAAAAAGGCTATATTTTCTAGACAATACTAGGAAAAAAATACCCACTACCCACTGGGAAA